>OZ020558.1:21086980-21829271 GCA_963971465.1 Lepidochitona cinerea
CTCCCTTTTCTAAAATATAGTTTTTGACTTCATCTGCTCTGGTTGCATCCCAATGAATTTTGTCACATGCTGGTAAATTAGTGTGAGTGCCCCCTACCACCTAAAGTAGCTGAACGGGGAACAGCCTATCAGAGATATATATGTCACAACTGACTCGATGTCAGTTGAGTGTGTCAACTCTAGGAGTAATCGACATTCCATTTGCAGGATGTAAAAGGCGTAACGACAACATTCAAGGCATCAGTTTTAATACTGCATAGTAAACCAATACCAAGTGAAAGACACTGTGACTATCATCAAAACATGGAAGCCAAACCCAACCACGATCAATCCAACCTCGAAAAAGCGGAAACATTTTTCCAAAAAGCATGTGAACAGATTGTTTTCTTGAACAAAAAACTAGATGATCTTCAGATAAGATATGACCGAGCTAATAAAGATGGAAACAAATCCTTTCGCTACAGCCTGCGTCTGAAAATAGCTGCTGGTGAAGGTTTGAGAAACACGTACTACGAATATGCTTGTGCCAAGGCAGATCTCATTACAAATCTGCGCTTTACTATATATGGACCAGGTTCCTTGGAAGATACGTCGGATTATGACAGTGACGAAGACGTACTGTGAACAAACACTGTTTCAAAATCCATGTACTTTGGATCTAAACGGCTCTTTTAAGAGCCACCCAAATCTTAACGAAAAGGTTCTTTCAGTTTTGTACAATACTTGTTTAAGTAGTCCTTTTGTTTACTTACCTTCAACCAACACTTCACAAACCCCAATTCCAGGGCTTCAAATAAAAAAGACCAGAGTGCCAAAAATACATTAATACGTTTGAAAAAATTTCAAAATGAGAATTAGCTATGCCTGTATTGTTACGCTTCTTATGGATAGATAGCATTGCATAAGACTGCCGTATTATTTCCAAAGTCTCGAATGCGTTCTGTTTTTATTGATATTTAATATGAAAAGTCACTTATGTAATTTTGAAAATTTGTATGAAAGTGACAAAATCTGCCAATATTGCCCCTTTCTATAATATTTATATTTTTAACAAAAAAGAACTTAAATTCATTGGACAAAATACCAAGTAAAGATAGAATACAAAAAAGCCATACAATCTGTCATTGGTACATGTTAAAAGAATATCATATAAGTACAAAAATCATTCAGGTTTAGTTATTTCTAAACTCTATATTATTACTAACACTTAAAAGCATCGAAGTTTTACTTATTAAGACAAACAATTATAATTTCAAAACTTGGTTTTAACTCTAAAATGTCAATTTTTGGCAGCACGTATCAGCTTAACATGTCAATACCTAGAGAGCTTTACCCAAATTGAAGTCATTTTGAAACCGAACAAAAAAATACATTAAAAGATATAGCAAGCCCTAGATACTTTCTTTCATCCAATTTTTTAAACAAATCATTTCCTACTCATAAAATCAATCCGGACTAATTATATATTTTGACAATGTTTGTCTTCAGACCAAATCATCCAACTGATTAGATAGTTTTGTCTTCTTGGTCCGACCTCAGCGTGTGGCAAATCTCTATAATTAGTGTGAGTGCCCCCTACCACCTAAAGTAGCTGAACGGGGAACAGCCTATCAGAGATATATATGTCACAACTGACTCGATGTCAGTTGAATGTGTCAACTCGAGGAGTAATCGACATTCCATTTGCAGGATATAAAAGGCGTAACGACAACATTCAAGGCATCAGTTTTAATACTGCATAGTAAACCAATACCAAGTGAAAGACACTGTGACTATCATCAAAACATGGAAAGCAAACCCAACCACGATCAATCCAACCTCGAAAAAGCGGAAACATTTTTCCAAAAAGCATGTGAACAGATTGTTTTCTTGAACAAAAAACTAGATGATCTTCAGATAAGATATGACCGAGCTAATAAAGATGGAAACAAATCCTTTCGCTACAGCCTGCGCCTGAAAATAGCTGCTGGTGAAGGTTTGAGAAACACGTACTACGAATATGCTTGTGCCAAGACAGATCTCATTACAAATCTGCGCTTTACTATATATGGACCAGGTTCCTTGGAAGATACGTCGGATTATGACAGTGACGAAGACGTACTGTAAACAAACACTGTTTCAAAATCCATGTACTTTGGATTTAAACGGCTCTTTTAAAAGCCACCCAAATCTTAACGAAAAGGTTCTTTCAGTTTTGTACAATACTTGTTTAAGTAGTCCTTTTGTTTACTTACCTTCAACCAACACGACTTCACAAACCCCAATTCCAAGGCTTCAAATAAAAAAGACCATAGTGCCAAAAATACATTAATACGTTTGAAAAATTTTAAAATGAGAATTAGCTATGCCTGTATTGTTACGCTTCTTATGGATAGATAGCATTGCATAAGACTGCCGTATTATTTCCAAAGTCTCGAATGCGTTCTGTTTTTATTGATATTTAATATGAAAAGTCACTTATGTAATTTTGAAAATTTGTATGAAAGTGACAAAATCTGCCAATATTGCCCCTTTCTATAATATTTATATTTTTAACAAAAAAGAACTTAAATTCATTGGACAAAATACCAAGTAAAGATAGAATACAAAAAAGCCATACAATCTGTCATTGGTACATGTTTAAAGAATATCATATAAGTGCAAAAATCATTCAGGTTTAGTTATTTCTAAACTCTATATTATTACTAACACTTAAAAGCATCGAAGTTTTACTTATTAAGACAAACAATTATAATTTCAAAACTTGGTTTTAACTCTAAAATGTCAATTTTTGGCAGCACGTATCAGCTTAACATGTCAATACCTAGAGAGCTTTACCCAAATTGAAGTCATTTTGAAACCGAACAAAAAAATACATTAAAAGATATAGCAAGCCCTAGATACTTTCTTTCATCCAATTTTTTGAACAAATCATTTCCTACTCATAAAATCAATCCGGACTAATTATATATTTTGACAATGTTTGTCTTCAGACCAAATCATCCAACTGATTAGATAGTTTGTCTTCTTGGTCCGGCCTCAGCGTGTGGCAAATCTCTATAATTAGTGTGAGTGCCCCCTACCACCTAAAGTAGCTGAACGGGGAACAGCCTATCAGAGATATATATGTCACAACTGACTCGATGTCAGTTGAGTGTGTCAACTCTAGGAGTAATCGACATTCCATTTGCAGGATATAAAAGGCGTAACGACAACATTCAAGGCATCAGTTTTAATACTGCATAGTAAACCAATACCAAGTGAAAGACACTGTGACTATCATCAAAACATGGAAAGCAAACCCAACCACGATCAATCCAACCTCGAAAAAGCGGAAACATTTTTCCAAAAAGCATGTGAACAGATTGTTTTCTTGAACAAAAAACTAGATGATCTTCAGATAAGATATGACCGAGCTAATACAGATGGAAACAAATCCTTTCGCTACAGCCTGCGTCTGAAAATAGCTGCTGGTGAAGGTTTGAGAAACACGTACTACGAATATGCTTGTGCCAAGGCAGATCTCATTACAAATCTGCGCTTTACTATATATGGACCAGGTTCCTTGGAAGATACGTCGGATTATGACAGTGACGAAGACGTACTGTGAACAAACACTGTTTCAAAATCCATGTACTTTGGATCTAAGCGGCTCTTTTAAGAGCCACCCAAATCTTAACGAAAAGGTTCTTTCAGTTTTGTACAATACTTGTTTAAGTAGTCCTTTTGTTTACTTACCTTCAACCAACACTTCACAAACCCCAATTCCAGGGCTTCAAATAAAAAAGACCAGAGTGCCAAAAATACATTAATACGTTTGAAAAAATTTCAAAATGAGAATTAGCTATGCCTGTATTGTTACGCTTCTTATGGATAGATAGCATTGCATAAGACTGCCTTATTATTTCCAAAGTCTCGAATGCGTTCTGTTTTTATTGATATTTAATATGAAAAGTCACTTATGTAATTTTGGAAATTTGTATGAGGTGACAAAATCTGCCAATATTGCCCTTTTCTAAAATATTTATATTTTTAACAAAAAAGAACTTAAATTCATTGGAAAAAATAACAAGTAAAGATAGAATACAAAAAAGCCATACAATCGGTCATTAGTACATGTTTAAAATATATCCCATAAGTACAAATATCAATCAGGTTTAGTTATTTCTAAACTCTATATTATTACTAACACTTAAAAGCGTCGAAGTTTTACTTATTAAGACAAACAATTATAATTTCAAAACTTGGTTTTAACTCTAAAATGTCATTTTTTGGCAACACATATCAGCTTAACATGTCAATACCTATAGAGCTTTATCCAAATTGAAGTCATTTTGAAATCGAACAAAAAAATACATTAAAAGATATAGCAAGCCCTAGATACTTTCTTTCATCCAATTTTTTAAACAAATCATTTCCTACTCATAAAATCAATCCGGACTAATTATATATTTTGTCAATGTTTGTCTTCAGACCAAATCATCCAACTGATTAGATAGTTTTGTCTTCTTGGTCCGACCTCAGCGTGTGGCAAATCTCTATAATTAGTGTGAGTGCCCCCTACCACCTAAAGTAGCTGAACGGGGAACAGCCTATCAGAGATATATATGTCACAACTGACTCGATGTCAGTTGAGTGTGTCAACTCTAGGAGTAATCGACATTCCATTTGCAGGATGTAAAAGGCGTAACGACAACATTCAAGGCATCAGTTTTAATACTGCATAGTAAACCAATACCAAGTGAAAGACACTGTGACTATCATCAAAACATGGAAGCCAAACCCAACCACGATCAATCCAACCTCGAAAAAGCGGAAACATTTTTCCAAAAAGCATGTGAACAGATTGTTTTCTTGAACAAAAAACTAGATGATCTTCAGATAAGATATGACCGAGCTAATAAAGATAGAAACAAATCCTTTCGCTACAGCCTGCGTCTGAAAATAGCTGCTGGTGAAGGTTTGAGAAACACGTACTACGAATATGCTTGTGCCAAGGCAGATCTCATTACAAATCTGCGCTTTACTATATATGGACCAGGTTCCTTGGAAGATACGTCGGATTATGACAGTGACGAAGACGTACTGTGAACAAACACTGTTTCAAAATCCATGTACTTTGGATCTAAACGGCTCTTTTAAGAGCCACCCAAATCTTAACGAAAAGGTTCTTTCAGTTTTGTACAATACTTGTTTAAGTAGTCCTTTTGTTTACTTACCTTCAACCAACACTTCACAAACCCCAATTCCAGGGCTTCAAATAAAAAAGACCAGAGTGCCAAAAATACATTAATACGTTTGAAAAAATTTCAAAATGAGAATTAGCTATGCCTGTATTGTTACGCTTCTTATGGATAGATAGCATTGCATAAGACTGCCGTATTATTTCCAAAGTCTCGAATGCGTTCTGTTTTTATTGATATTTAATATGAAAAGTCACTTATGTAATTTTGAAAATTTGTATGAAAGTGACAAAATCTGCCAATATTGCCCCTTTCTATAATATTTATATTTTTAACAAAAAAGAACTTAAATTCATTGGACAAAATACCAAGTAAAGATAGAATACAAAAAAGCCATACAATCTGTCATTGGTACATGTTAAAAGAATATCATATAAGTACAAAAATCATTCAGGTTTAGTTATTTCTAAACTCTATATTATTACTAACACTTAAAAGCATCGAAGTTTTACTTATTAAGACAAACAATTATAATTTCAAAACTTGGTTTTAACTCTAAAATGTCAATTTTTGGCAGCACGTATCAGCTTAACATGTCAATACCTAGAGAGCTTTACCCAAATTGAAGTCATTTTGAAACCGAACAAAAAAATACATTAAAAGATATAGCAAGCCCTAGATACTTTCTTTCATCCAATTTTTTAAACAAATCATTTCCTACTCATAAAATCAATCCGGACTAATTATATATTTTGACAATGTTTGTCTTCAGACCAAATCATCCAACTGATTAGATAGTTTTGTCTTCTTGGTCCGACCTCAGCGTGTGGCAAATCTCTATAATTAGTGTGAGTGCCCCCTACCACCTAAAGTAGCTGAACGGGGAACAGCCTATCAGAGATATATATGTCACAACTGACTCGATGTCAGTTGAATGTGTCAACTCGAGGAGTAATCGACATTCCATTTGCAGGATATAAAAGGCGTAACGACAACATTCAAGGCATCAGTTTTAATACTGCATAGTAAACCAATACCAAGTGAAAGACACTGTGACTATCATCAAAACATGGAAAGCAAACCCAACCACGATCAATCCAACCTCGAAAAAGCGGAAACATTTTTCCAAAAAGCATGTGAACAGATTGTTTTCTTGAACAAAAAACTAGATGATCTTCAGATAAGATATGACCGAGCTAATAAAGATGGAAACAAATCCTTTCGCTACAGCCTGCGCCTGAAAATAGCTGCTGGTGAAGGTTTGAGAAACACGTACTACGAATATGCTTGTGCCAAGACAGATCTCATTACAAATCTGCGCTTTACTATATATGGACCAGGTTCCTTGGAAGATACGTCGGATTATGACAGTGACGAAGACGTACTGTAAACAAACACTGTTTCAAAATCCATGTACTTTGGATTTAAACGGCTCTTTTAAAAGCCACCCAAATCTTAACGAAAAGGTTCTTTCAGTTTTGTACAATACTTGTTTAAGTAGTCCTTTTGTTTACTTACCTTCAACCAACACGACTTCACAAACCCCAATTCCAAGGCTTCAAATAAAAAAGACCATAGTGCCAAAAATACATTAATACGTTTGAAAAATTTTAAAATGAGAATTAGCTATGCCTGTATTGTTACGCTTCTTATGGATAGATAGCATTGCATAAGACTGCCGTATTATTTCCAAAGTCTCGAATGCGTTCTGTTTTTATTGATATTTAATATGAAAAGTCACTTATGTAATTTTGAAAATTTGTATGAAAGTGACAAAATCTGCCAATATTGCCCCTTTCTATAATATTTATATTTTTAACAAAAAAGAACTTAAATTCATTGGACAAAATACCAAGTAAAGATAGAATACAAAAAAGCCATACAATCTGTCATTGGTACATGTTTAAAGAATATCATATAAGTGCAAAAATCATTCAGGTTTAGTTATTTCTAAACTCTATATTATTACTAACACTTAAAAGCATCGAAGTTTTACTTATTAAGACAAACAATTATAATTTCAAAACTTGGTTTTAACTCTAAAATGTCAATTTTTGGCAGCACGTATCAGCTTAACATGTCAATACCTAGAGAGCTTTACCCAAATTGAAGTCATTTTGAAACCGAACAAAAAAATACATTAAAAGATATAGCAAGCCCTAGATACTTTCTTTCATCCAATTTTTTGAACAAATCATTTCCTACTCATAAAATCAATCCGGACTAATTATATATTTTGACAATGTTTGTCTTCAGACCAAATCATCCAACTGATTAGATAGTTTGTCTTCTTGGTCCGGCCTCAGCGTGTGGCAAATCTCTATAATTAGTGTGAGTGCCCCCTACCACCTAAAGTAGCTGAACGGGGAACAGCCTATCAGAGATATATATGTCACAACTGACTCGATGTCAGTTGAGTGTGTCAACTCTAGGAGTAATCGACATTCCATTTGCAGGATATAAAAGGCGTAACGACAACATTCAAGGCATCAGTTTTAATACTGCATAGTAAACCAATACCAAGTGAAAGACACTGTGACTATCATCAAAACATGGAAAGCAAACCCAACCACGATCAATCCAACCTCGAAAAAGCGGAAACATTTTTCCAAAAAGCATGTGAACAGATTGTTTTCTTGAACAAAAAACTAGATGATCTTCAGATAAGATATGACCGAGCTAATACAGATGGAAACAAATCCTTTCGCTACAGCCTGCGTCTGAAAATAGCTGCTGGTGAAGGTTTGAGAAACACGTACTACGAATATGCTTGTGCCAAGGCAGATCTCATTACAAATCTGCGCTTTACTATATATGGACCAGGTTCCTTGGAAGATACGTCGGATTATGACAGTGACGAAGACGTACTGTGAACAAACACTGTTTCAAAATCCATGTACTTTGGATCTAAGCGGCTCTTTTAAGAGCCACCCAAATCTTAACGAAAAGGTTCTTTCAGTTTTGTACAATACTTGTTTAAGTAGTCCTTTTGTTTACTTACCTTCAACCAACACTTCACAAACCCCAATTCCAGGGCTTCAAATAAAAAAGACCAGAGTGCCAAAAATACATTAATACGTTTGAAAAAATTTCAAAATGAGAATTAGCTATGCCTGTATTGTTACGCTTCTTATGGATAGATAGCATTGCATAAGACTGCCTTATTATTTCCAAAGTCTCGAATGCGTTCTGTTTTTATTGATATTTAATATGAAAAGTCACTTATGTAATTTTGGAAATTTGTATGAGGTGACAAAATCTGCCAATATTGCCCTTTTCTAAAATATTTATATTTTTAACAAAAAAGAACTTAAATTCATTGGAAAAAATAACAAGTAAAGATAGAATACAAAAAAGCCATACAATCGGTCATTAGTACATGTTTAAAATATATCCCATAAGTACAAATATCAATCAGGTTTAGTTATTTCTAAACTCTATATTATTACTAACACTTAAAAGCGTCGAAGTTTTACTTATTAAGACAAACAATTATAATTTCAAAACTTGGTTTTAACTCTAAAATGTCATTTTTTGGCAGCACATATCAGCTTAACATGTCAATACCTATAGAGCTTTATCCAAATTGAAGTCATTTTGAAATCGAACAAAAAATACATTAAAAGATATAGCAAGCCCTAGATACTTTCTTTCATCCAATTTTTTAAACAAATCATTTCCTACTCATAAAATCAATCCGGACTAATTATATATTTTGTCAATGTTTGTCTTCAGACCAAATCATCCAACTGATTAGATAGTTTTGTCTTCTTGGTCCGACCTCAGCGTGTGGCAAATCTCTATAATTAGTGTGAGTGCCCCCTACCACCTAAAGTAGCTGAACGGGGAACAGCCTATCAGAGATATATATGTCACAACTGACTCGATGTCAGTTGAGTGTGTCAACTCTAGGAGTAATCGACATTCCATTTGCAGGATGTAAAAGGCGTAACGACAACATTCAAGGCATCAGTTTTAATACTGCATAGTAAACCAATACCAAGTGAAAGACACTGTGACTATCATCAAAACATGGAAGCCAAACCCAACCACGATCAATCCAACCTCGAAAAAGCGGAAACATTTTTCCAAAAAGCATGTGAACAGATTGTTTTCTTGAACAAAAAACTAGATGATCTTCAGATAAGATATGACCGAGCTAATAAAGATGGAAACAAATCCTTTCGCTACAGCCTGCGCCTGAAAATAGCTGCTGGTGAAGGTTTGAGAAACACGTACTACGAATATGCTTGTGCCAAGACAGATCTCATTACAAATCTGCGCTTTACTATATATGGACCAGGTTCCTTGGAAGATACGTCGGATTATGACAGTGACGAAGACGTACTGTAAACAAACACTGTTTCAAAATCCATGTACTTTGGATTTAAACGGCTCTTTTAAAAGCCACCCAAATCTTAACGAAAAGGTTCTTTCAGTTTTGTACAATACTTGTTTAAGTTTACCTTTTGTTTACTTACCTTCAACCAACACGACTTCACAAACCCCAATTCCAAGGCTTCAAATAAAAAAGACCATAGTGCCAAAAATACATTAATACGTTTGAAAAATTTTAAAATGAGAATTAGCTATGCCTGTATTGTTACGCTTCTTATGGATAGATAGCATTGCATAAGACTGCCGTATTATTTCCAAAGTCTCGAATGCGTTCTGTTTTTATTGATATTTAATATGAAAAGTCACTTATGTAATTTTGAAAATTTGTATGAAAGTGACAAAATCTGCCAATATTGCCCCTTTCTATAATATTTATATTTTTAACAAAAAAGAACTTAAATTCATTGGACAAAATACCAAGTAAAGATAGAATACAAAAAAGCCATACAATCTGTCATTGGTACATGTTTAAAGAATATCATATAAGTGCAAAAATCATTCAGGTTTAGTTATTTCTAAACTCTATATTATTACTAACACTTAAAAGCATCGAAGTTTTACTTATTAAGACAAACAATTATAATTTCAAAACTTGGTTTTAACTCTAAAATGTCAATTTTTGGCAGCACGTATCAGCTTAACATGTCAATACCTAGAGAGCTTTACCCAAATTGAAGTCATTTTGAAACCGAACAAAAAAATACATTAAAAGATATAGCAAGCCCTAGATACTTTCTTTCATCCAATTTTTTGAACAAATCATTTCCTACTCATAAAATCAATCCGGACTAATTATATATTTTGACAATGTTTGTCTTCAGACCAAATCATCCAACTGATTAGATAGTTTGTCTTCTTGGTCCGGCCTCAGCGTGTGGCAAATCTCTATAATTAGTGTGAGTGCCCCCTACCACCTAAAGTAGCTGAACGGGGAACAGCCTATCAGAGATATATATGTCACAACTGACTCGATGTCAGTTGAGTGTGTCAACTCTAGGAGTAATCGACATTCCATTTGCAGGATATAAAAGGCGTAACGACAACATTCAAGGCATCAGTTTTAATACTGCATAGTAAACCAATACCAAGTGAAAGACACTGTGACTATCATCAAAACATGGAAAGCAAACCCAACCACGATCAATCCAACCTCGAAAAAGCGGAAACATTTTTCCAAAAAGCATGTGAACAGATTGTTTTCTTGAACAAAAAACTAGATGATCTTCAGATAAGATATGACCGAGCTAATACAGATGGAAACAAATCCTTTCGCTACAGCCTGCGTCTGAAAATAGCTGCTGGTGAAGGTTTGAGAAACACGTACTACGAATATGCTTGTGCCAAGGCAGATCTCATTACAAATCTGCGCTTTACTATATATGGACCAGGTTCCTTGGAAGATACGTCGGATTATGACAGTGACGAAGACGTACTGTGAACAAACACTGTTTCAAAATCCATGTACTTTGGATCTAAGCGGCTCTTTTAAGAGCCACCCAAATCTTAACGAAAAGGTTCTTTCAGTTTTGTACAATACTTGTTTAAGTAGTCCTTTTGTTTACTTACCTTCAACCAACACTTCACAAACCCCAATTCCAGGGCTTCAAATAAAAAAGACCAGAGTGCCAAAAATACATTAATACGTTTGAAAAAATTTCAAAATGAGAATTAGCTATGCCTGTATTGTTACGCTTCTTATGGATAGATAGCATTGCATAAGACTGCCTTATTATTTCCAAAGTCTCGAATGCGTTCTGTTTTTATTGATATTTAATATGAAAAGTCACTTATGTAATTTTGGAAATTTGTATGAGGTGACAAAATCTGCCAATATTGCCCTTTTCTAAAATATTTATATTTTTAACAAAAAAGAACTTAAATTCATTGGAAAAAATAACAAGTAAAGATAGAATACAAAAAAGCCATACAATCGGTCATTAGTACATGTTTAAAATATATCCCATAAGTACAAATATCAATCAGGTTTAGTTATTTCTAAACTCTATATTATTACTAACACTTAAAAGCGTCGAAGTTTTACTTATTAAGACAAACAATTATAATTTCAAAACTTGGTTTTAACTCTAAAATGTCATTTTTTGGCAGCACATATCAGCTTAACATGTCAATACCTATAGAGCTTTATCCAAATTGAAGTCATTTTGAAATCGAACAAAAAAATACATTAAAAGATATAGCAAGCCCTAGATACTTTCTTTCATCCAATTTTTTAAACAAATCATTTCCTACTCATAAAATCAATCCGGACTAATTATATATTTTGTCAATGTTTGTCTTCAGACCAAATCATCCAACTGATTAGATAGTTTTGTCTTCTTGGTCCGACCTCAGCGTGTGGCAAATCTCTATAATTAGTGTGAGTGCCCCCTACCACCTAAAGTAGCTGAACGGGGAACAGCCTATCAGAGATATATATGTCACAACTGACTCGATGTCAGTTGAATGTGTCAACTCTAGGAGTAATCGACATTCCATTTGCAGGATATAAAAGGCGTAACGACAACATTCAAGGCATCAGTTTTAATACTGCATAGTAAACCAATACCAAGTGAAAGACACTGTGACTATCATCAAAACATGGAAAGCAAACCCAGCCACGATCAATCCAACCTCGAAAAAGCGGAAACATTTTTTCCAAAAAGCATGTGAACAGATTGTTTTCTTGAACAAAAAACTAGATGATCTTCAGATAAGATATGACCGAGCTAATAAAGATGGAAACAAATCCTTTCGCTACAGCCTGCGTCTGAAAATAGCTGCTGGTGAAGGTTTGAGAAACACGTACTACGAATATGCTTGTGCCAAGGCAGATCTCATTACAAATCTGCGCTTTACTATATATGGACCAGGTTCCTTGGAAGATACGTCGGATTATGACAGTGACGAAGACGTACTGTGAACAAACACTGTTTCAAAATCCATGTACTTTGGATCTAAGCGGCTCTTTTAAGAGCCACCCAAATCTTAACGAAAAGGTTCTTTCAGTTTTGTACAATACTTGTTTAAGTAGTCCTTTTGTTTACTTACCTTCAACCAACACTTCACAAACCCCAATTCCAGGGCTTCAAATAAAAAAGACCAGAGTGCCAAAAATACATTAATACGTTTGAAAAAATTTCAAAATGAGAATTAGCTATGCCTGTATTGTTACGCTTCTTATGGATAGATAGCATTGCATAAGACTGCCTTATTATTTCCAAAGTCTCGAATGCGTTCTGTTTTTATTGATATTTAATATGAAAAGTCACTTATGTAATTTTGGAAATTTGTATGAGGTGACAAAATCTGCCAATATTGCCCTTTTCTAAAATATTTATATTTTTAACAAAAAAGAACTTAAATTCATTGGAAAAAATAACAAGTAAAGATAGAATACAAAAAAGCCATACAATCGGTCATTAGTACATGTTTAAAATATATCCCATAAGTACAAATATCAATCAGGTTTAGTTATTTCTAAACTCTATATTATTACTAACACTTAAAAGCGTCGAAGTTTTACTTATTAAGACAAACAATTATAATTTCAAAACTTGGTTTTAACTCTAAAATGTCATTTTTTGGCAGCACATATCAGCTTAACATGTCAATACCTATAGAGCTTTATCCAAATTGAAGTCATTTTGAAATCGAACAAAAAAATACATTAAAAGATATAGCAAGCCCTAGATACTTTCTTTCATCCAATTTTTTAAACAAATCATTTCCTACTCATAAAATCAATCCGGACTAATTATATATTTTGACAATGTTTGTCTTCAGACCAAATCATCCAACTGATTAGATAGTTTTGTCTTCTTGGTCCGGCCTCAGCGTGTGGCAAATCTCTATAATTAGTGTGAGTGCCCCCTACCACCTAAAGTAGCTGAACGGGGAACAGCCTATCAGAGATATATATGTCACAACTGACTCGATGTCAGTTGAATGTGTCAACTCTAGGAGTAATCGACATTCCATTTGCAGGATATAAAAGGCGTAACGACAACATTCAAGGCATCAGTTTTAATACTGCATAGTAAACCAATACCAAGTGAAAGACACTGTGACTATCATCAAAACATGGAAAGCAAACCCAACCACGATCAATCCAACCTCGAAAAAGCGGAAAATTTTTTCCAAAAAGCATGTGAACAGATTGGTTTCTTGAACAAAAAACTAGATGATCTTCAGATAAGATATGACCGAGCTAATAAAGATGGAAACAAATCCTTTCGCTACAGCCTGCGTCTGAAAATAGCTGCTGGTGAAGGTTTGAGAAACACGTACTACGAATATGCTTGTGCCAAGGCAGATCTCATTACAAATCTGCGCTTTACTATATATGGACCAGGTTCCTTGGAAGATACGTCGGATTATGACAGTGACGAAGACGTACTATGAACAAACACTGTTTCAAAATCCATGTACTTTGGATTTAAACGGCTCTTTTAAGAGCCACCCAAATCTTAACGAAAAGGTTCTTTCAGTTTTGTACAATACTTGTTTAAGTAGTCCTTTTGTTTACTTACCTTCAACCAACACTTCACAAACCCCAATTCCAGGGCTTCAAATAAAAAAGACCAGAGTGCCAAAAATAAATTAATACGTTTGAAAAAAATTCAAAATGAGAATTAACTATGCCTGTATTGTTACGCTTCTTATGGATAGATAGCATTGCATAAGACTGCCTTATTATTTCCAAAGTCTCGAATGCGTTCTGTTTTTATTGATATTTAATATGAAAAGTCACTTATGTAATTTTGAAAATTTGTATGAGGTGACAAAATCTGCCAATATTGCCCTTTTCTAAAATATTTATATTTTTAACAAAAAATAACTTAAATTCATTGGACAAAATACCAAGTAAAGATAGAATACAAAAAAAACCATACAATCTGTCATTGGTACATGTTTAAAGAATATCCTATAAGTACAAAAATCATTCAGGTTTAGTTATTTCTAAACTCTATATTATTACTAACACTTAAAAGCATCGAAGTTTTACTTATTAAGACAAACAATTATAATTTCAAAACTTGGTTTTAACTCTAAAATGTCAATTTTTGGCAGCACGTATCAGCTTAACATGTCAATACCTAGAGAGCTTTACCCAAATTGAAGTCATTTTGAAACCGAACCTCGAAAAAGCGGAAACATTTTTTCCAAAAAGCATGTGAACAGATTGTTTTCTTGAACAAAAAACTAGATGATCTTCAGATAAGATATGACCGAGCTAATAAAGATGGAAACAAATCCTTTCGCTACAGCCTGCGTCTGAAAATAGCTGCTGGTGAAGGTTTGAGAAACACGTACTACGAATATGCTTGTGCCAAGGCAGATCTCATTACAAATCTGCGCTTTACTATATATGGACCAGGTTCCTTGGAAGATACGTCGGATTATGACAGTGACGAAGACGTACTGTGAACCAACACTGTTTCAAAATCCATGTACTTTGGATTTAAACGGCTCTTTTAAGAGCCACCCAAATCTTAACGAAAAGGTTCTTTCAGTTTTGTACAATACTTGTTTAAGTAGTCCTTTTGTTTACTTACCTTCAACCAACACTTCACAAACCCCAATTCCAGGGCTTCAAATAAAAAAGACCAGAGTGCCAAAAATAAATTAATACGTTTGAAAAAATTTCAAAATGAGAATAAACTTCGCCTGTATTGTTACGCTTCTTATGGATAGATAGCATTGCATAAGACTGCCTTATTATTTCCAAAGTCTCGAATGCGTTCTGTTTTTATTGATATTTAATATGAAAAGTCACTTATGTAATTTTGAAAATTTGTATGAGGTGATAAAATCTGCCAATATTGCCCTTTTCTAAAATATTTATATTTTTAACAAAAAATAACTTAAATTCATTGGACAAAATACCAAGTAAAGATAGAATACAAAAAAACCATACAATCTGTCATTGGTACATGTTTAAAGAATATCCTATAAGTACAAAAATCATTCAGGTTTAGTTATTTCTAAACTCTATATTATTACTAACACTTAAAAGCATCGAAGTTTTACTTATTAAGACAAACAATTATAATTTCAAAACTTGGTTTTAACTCTAAAATGTCAATTTTTGGCAGCACGTATCAGCTTAACATGTCAATACCTAGAGAGCTTTACCCAAATTGAAGTCATTTTGAAACCGAACAAAAAAATACATTAAAAGATATAGCAAGCCCTAGATACTTTCTTTCATCCAATTTTTTAAACAAATCATTTCCTACTCATAAAATCAATCCGGACTAATTATATATTTTGACAATGTTTGTCTTCAGACCAAATCATCCAACTGATTAGATAGTTTTGTCTTCTTGGTCCGGCCTCAGCGTGTGGCAAATCTCTATAATTAGTGTGAGTGCCCCCTACCACCTAAAGTAGCTGAACGGGGAACAGCCTATCAGAGATATATATGTCACAACTGACTCGATGTCAGTTGAATGTGTCAACTCTAGGAGTAATCGACATTCCATTTGCAGGATATAAAAGGCGTAACGACAACATTCAAGGCATCAGTTTTAATACTGCATAGTAAACCAATACCAAGTGAAAGACACTGTGACTATCATCAAAACATGGAAAGCAAACCCAACCACGATCAATCCAACCTCGAAAAAGCGGAAAAATTTTTCCAAAAAGCATGTGAACAGATTGGTTTCTTGAACAAAAAACTAGATGATCTTCAGATAAGATATGACCGAGCTAATAAAGATGGAAACAAATCCTTTCGCTACAGCCTGCGTCTGAAAATAGCTGCTGGTGAAGGTTTGAGAAACACGTACTACGAATATGCTTGTGCCAAGGCAGATCTCATTACAAATCTGCGCTTTACTATATATGGACCAGGTTCCTTGGAAGATACGTCGGATTATGACAGTGACGAAGACGTACTGTGAACAAACACTGTTTCAAAATCCATGTACTTTGGATTTAAACGGCTCTTTTAAGAGCCACCCAAATCTTAACGAAAAGGTTCTTTCAGTTTTGTACAATACTTGTTTAAGTAGTCCTTTTGTTTACTTACCTTCAACCAACACTTCACAAACCCCAATTCCAGGGCTTCAAATAAAAAAGACCAGAGTGCCAAAAATAAATTAATACGTTTGAAAAAAATTCAAAATGAGAATTAACTATGCCTGTATTGTTACGCTTCTTATGGATAGATAGCATTGCATAAGACTGCCTTATTATTTCCAAAGTCTCGAATGCGTTCTGTTTTTATTGATATTTAATATGAAAAGTCACTTATGTAATTTTGAAAATTTGTATGAGGTGACAAAATCTGCCAATATTGCCCTTTTCTAAAATATTTATATTTTTAACAAAAAATAACTTAAATTCATTGGACAAAATACCAAGTAAAGATAGAATACAAAAAAACCATACAATCTGTCATTGGTACATGTTTAAAGAATATCCTATAAGTACAAAAATCATTCAGGTTTAGTTATTTCTAAACTCTATATTATTACTAACACTTAAAAGCATCGAAGTTTTACTTATTAAGACAAACAATTATAATTTCAAAACTTGGTTTTAACTCTAAAATGTCAATTTTTGGCAGCACGTATCAGCTTAACATGTCAATACCTAGAGAGCTTTACCCAAATTAAACTCATTTTGAAACCGAACAAAAAAATACATTAAAAGATATAGCAAGCCCTAGATACTTTCTTTCATCCAATTTTTTAAACAAATCATTTCCTACTCATAAAATCAATCCGGACTAATTATATATTTTGACAATGTTTGTCTTCAGACCAAATCATCCAACTGATTAGATAGTTTTGTCTTCTTGGTCCGGCCTCAGCGTGTGGCAAATCTCTATAATTAGTGTGAGTGCCCCCTACCACCTAAAGTAGCTGAACGGGGAACAGCCTATCAGAGATATATATGTCACAACTGACTCGATGTCAGTTGAATGTGTCAACTCTAGGAGTAATCGACATTCCATTTGCAGGATATAAAAGGCGTAACGACAACATTCAAGGCATCAGTTTTAATACTGCATAGTAAACCAATACCAAGTGAAAGACACTGTGACTATCATCAAAACATGGAAAGCAAACCCAACCACGATCAATCCAACCTCGAAAAAGCGGAAAAAAATTTCCAAAAAGCATGTGAACAGATTGTTTTCTTGAACAAAAAACTAGATGATCTTCAGATAAGATATGACCGAGCTAATAAAGATGGAAACAAATCCTTTCGCTACAGCCTGCGTCTGAAAATAGCTGCTGGTTAAGGTTTGAGAAACACGTACTACGAATATGCTTGTGCCAAGGCAGATCTCATTACAAATCTGCGCTTTACTATATATGGACCAGGTTCCTTGGAAGATACGTCGGATTATGACAGTGACGAAGACGTACTGTGAACAAACACTGTTTCAAAATCCATGTACTTTGGATTTAAACGGCTCTTTTAAGAGCCACCCAAATCTTAACGAAAAGGTTCTTTCAGTTTTGTACAATACTTGTTTAAGTAGTCCTTTTGTTTACTTACCTTCAACCAACACTTCACAAACCCCAATTCCAGGGCTTCAAATAAAAAAGACCAGAGTGCCAAAAATAAATTAATACGTTTGAAAAAATTTCAAAATGAGAATTAACTATGCCTGTATTGTTACGCTTCTTATGGATAGATAGCATTGCATAAGACTGCCTTATTATTTCCAAAGTCTCGAATGCGTTCTGTTTTTATTGATATTTAATATGAAAAGTCACTTATGTAATTTTGAAAATTTGTATGAGGTGACAAAATCTGCCAATATTGCCCCTTTCTATAATATTTATATTTTTAACAAAAAAGAACTTAAATTCATTGGACAAAATACCAAGTAAAGATAGAATACAAAAAAGCCATACAATCTGTCATTGGTACATGTTTAAAGAATATCATATAAGTGCAAAAATCATTCAGGTTTAGTTATTTCTAAACTCTATATTATTACTAACACTTAAAAGCATCGAAGTTTTACTTATTAAGACAAACAATTATAATTTCAAAACTTGGTTTTAACTCTAAAATGTCAATTTTTGGCAGCACGTATCAGCTTAACATGTCAATACCTAGAGAGCTTTACCCAAATTGAAGTCATTTTGAAACCGAACAAAAAAATACATTAAAAGATATAGCAAGCCCTAGATACTTTCTTTCATCCAATTTTTAAACAAATCATTTCCTACTCATAAAATCAATCCGGACTAATTATATATTTTGACAATGTTTGTCTTCAGACCAAATCATCCAACTGATTAGATAGTTTGTCTTCTTGGTCCGGCCTCAGCGTGTGGCAAATCTCTATAATTAGTGTGATTGCCCCCTACCACCTAAAGTAGCTGAACGGGGAACAGCCTATCAGAGATATATATGTCACAACTGACTCGATGTCAGTTGAGTGTGTCAACTCTAGGAGTAATCGACATTCCATTTGCAGGATATAAAAGGCGTAACGACAACATTCAAGGCATCAGTTTTAATACTGCATAGTAAACCAATACCAAGTGAAAGACACTGTGATTATCATCAAAACATGGAAAGCAAACCCAACCACGATCAATCCAACCTCGAAAAAGCGGAAACATTTTTCCAAAAAGCATGTGAACAGATTGTTTTCTTGAACAAAAAACTAGATGATCTTCAGATAAGATATGACCGAGCTAATACAGATGGAAACAAATCCTTTCGCTACAGCCTGCGTCTGAAAATAGCTGCTGGTGAAGGTTTGAGAAACACGTACTACGAATATGCTTGTGCCAAGGCAGATCTCATTACAAATCTGCGCTTTACTATATATGGACCAGGTTCCTTGGATGATACGTCGGATTATGACAGTGACGAAGACGTACTGTGAACCAACACTGTTTCAAAATCCATGTACTTTGGATCTAAACGGCTCTTTTAAGAGCCACCCAAATCTTAACGAAAAGGTTCTTTCAGTTTTGTACAATACTTGTTTAAGTAGTCCTTTTGTTTACTTACCTTCAACCAACACTTCACAAACCCCAATTCCAGGGCTTCAAATAAAAAAGACCAGAGTGCCAAAAATACATTAATACGTTTGAAAAAAATTCAAAATGAGAATTAACTATGCCTGTATTGTTACGCTTCTTATGGATAGATAGCATTGCATAAGACTGCCTTATTATTTCCAAAGTCTCGAATGCGTTCTGTTTTTATTGATATTTAATATGAAAAGTCACTTATGTAATTTTGAAAATTTGTATGAGGTGACAAAATCTGCCAATATTGCCCTTTTCTAAAATATTTATATTTTTAACAAAAAAGAACTTAAATTCATTGGACAAAATACCAAGTAAAGATAGAATACAAAAAAGCCATACAATCTGTCATTGGTACATGTTTAAAGAATATCATATAAGTGCAAAAATCATTCAGGTTTAGTTATTTCTAAACTCTATATTATTACTAACACTTAAAAGCGTCGAAGTTTTACTTATTAAGACAAACAATTATAATTTCAAAACTTGGTTTTAACTCTAAAATGTCAATTTTTGGCAGCACGTATCAGCTTAACATGTCAATACCTAGAGAGCTTTACCCAAATTGAAGTCATTTTGAAACCGAACAAAAAAATACATTAAAAGATATAGCAAGCCCTAGATACTTTCTTTCATCCAATTTTTTAAACAAATCATTTCCTACTCATAAAATCAATCCGGACTAATTATATATTTTGACAATGTTTGTCTTCAGACCAAATCATCCAACTGATTCGATAGTTTGTCTTCTTGGTCCGGCCTCAGCGTGTGGCAAATCTCTATAATTAGTGTGATTGCCCCCTACCACCTAAAGTAGCTGAACGGGGAACAGCCTATCAGAGATATATATGTCACAACTGACTCGATGTCAGTTGAGTGTGTCAACTCTAGGAGTAATCGACATTCCATTTGCAGGATATAAAAGGCGTAACGACAACATTCAAGGCATCAGTTTTAATACTGCATAGTAAACCAATACCAAGTGAAAGACACTGTGACTATCATCAAAACATGGAAAGCAAACCCAACCACGATCAATCCAACCTCGAAAAAGCGGAAACATTTTTCCAAAAAGCATGTGAACAGATTGTTTTCTTGAACAAAAAACTAGATGATCTTCAGATAAGATATGACCGAGCTAATACAGATGGAAACAAATCCTTTCGCTACAGCCTGCGTCTGAAAATAGCTGCTGGTGAAGGTTTGAGAAACACGTACTACGAATATGCTTGTGCCAAGGCAGATCTCATTACAAATCTGCGCTTTACTATATATGGACCAGGTTCCTTGGAAGATACGTCGGATTATGACAGTGACGAAGACGTACTGTGAACAAACACTGTTTCAAAATCCATGTACTTTGGATCTAAACGGCTCTTTTAAGAGCCACCCAAATCTTAACGAAAAGGTTCTTTCAGTTTTGTACAATGCTTGTTTAAGTAGTCCTTTTGTTTACTTACCTTCAACCAACACTTCACAAACCCCAATTCCAGGGCTTCAAATAAAAAAGACCAGAGTGCCAAAAATACATAAATACGTTTGAAAAAATTTCAAAATGAGAATTAGCTATGCCTGTATTGTTACGCTTCTTATGGATAGATAGCATTGCATAAGACTGCCTTATTATTTCCAAAGTCTCGAATGCGTTCTGTTTTTATTGATATTTAATATGAAAAGTCACTTATGTAATTTTGAAAATTTGTATGAGGTGACAAAATCTGCCAATATTGCCCTTTTCTAAAATATTTATATTTTTAACAAAAAAGAACTTAAATTCATTGGAAAAAATAACAAGTAAAGATAGAATACAAAAAAGCCATACAATCGGTCATTAGTACATGTTTAAAATATATCCCATAAGTACAAATATCAATCAGGTTTAGTTATTTCTAAACTCTATATTATTACTAACACTTAAAAGCGTCGAAGTTTTACTTATTAAGACAAACAATTATAATTTCAAAACTTGGTTTTAACTCTAAAATGTCATTTTTTGGCAGCACATATCAGCTTAACATGTCAATACCTATAGAGCTTTATCCAAATTGAAGTCATTTTGAAATCGAACAAAAAAATACATTAAAAGATATAGCAAGCCCTAGATACTTTCTTTCATCCAATTTTTTAAACAAATCATTTCCTACTCATAAAATCAATCCGGACTAATTATATATTTTGTCAATGTTTGTCTTCAGACCAAATCATCCAACTGATTAGATAGTTTTGTCTTCTTGGTCCGACCTCAGCGTGTGGCAAATCTCTATAATTAGTGTGAGTGCCCCCTACCACCTAAAGTAGCTGAACGGGGAACAGCCTATCAGAGATATATATGTCACAACTGACTCGATGTCAGTTGAATGTGTCAACTCTAGGAGTAATCGACATTCCATTTGCAGGATATAAAAGGCGTAACGACAACATTCAAGGCATCAGTTTTAATACTGCATAGTAAACCAATACCAAGTGAAAGACACTGTGATTATCATCAAAACATGGAAAGCAAACCCAACCACGATCAATCCAACCTCGAAAAAGCGGAAACATTTTTCCAAAAAGCATGTGAACAGATTGTTTTCTTGAACAAAAAACTAGATGATCTTCAGATAAGATATGACCGAGCTAATAAAGATGGAAACAAATCCTTTCGCTACAGCCTGCGTCTGAAAATAGCTGCTGGTGAAGGTTTGAGAAACACGTACTACGAATATGCTTGTGCCAAGGCAGATCTCATTACAAATCTGCGCTTTACTATATATGGACCAGGTTCCTTGGAAGATACGTCGGATTATGACAGTGACGAAGACGTACTGTAAACAAACACTGTTTCAAAATCCATGTACTTTGGATTTAAACGGCTCTTTTAAGAGCCACCCAAATCTTAACGAAAAGGTTCTTTCAGTTTTGTACAATACTTAAGTAGTCCTTTTGTTTACTTACCTTCAACCAACACGACTTCACAAACCCCAATTCCATGGCTTCAAATAAAAAAGACCAGAGTGCCAAAAATACATTAATACGTTTGAAAAAATGTCAAAATGAGAATTAGCTATGCCTGTATTGTTACGCTTCTTATGGATAGATAGCATTGCTTAAGACTGCGGTATTATTTCTAAAGTCTCGAATGCGTTCTGTTTTTATTGATATTTAATATGAAAAGTCACTTATGTAATTTTGAAAATTTGTATGAAAGTGACAAAATCTGCCAATATTGCCCCTTTCTATAATATTTATATTTTTAACAAAAAAGAACTTAGATTCATTGGACAAAATACCAAGTAAAGATAGAATACAAAAAAGCCATACAATCTGCCATTGGTACATGTTTAAAGAATATCATATAAGTACAAAAATCATTCAGGTTTAGTTATTTCTAAACTCTATATTATTACTAACACTTAAAAGCATCGAAGTTTTACTTATTAAGACAAACAATTATAATTTCAAAACTTGGTTTTAACTCTAAAATGTCAATTTTTGGCAGCACGTATCAGCTTAACATGTCAATACCTAGAGAGCTTTACCCAAATTGAAGTCATTTTGAAACCGAACAAAAAAATACATTAAAAGATATAGCAAGCCCTAGATACTTTCTTTCATCCAATTTTTTGAACAAATCATTTCCAACTCATAAAATCAATCCGGACTAATTATATATTTTGACAATGTTTGTCTTCAGACCAAATCATCCAACTGATTAGATAGTTTTGTCTTCTTGGTCCGGCCTCAGCGTGTGGCAAATCTCTATAATTAGTGTGAGTGCCCCCTACCACCTAAAGTAGCTGAACGGGGAACAGCCTATCAGAGATATATATGTCACAACTGACTCGATGTCAGTTGAGTGTGTCAACTCTAGGAGTAATCGACATTCCATTTGCAGGATATAAAAGGCGTAACGACAGCATACAAGGCATCAGTTTTAATACTTCATAGTAAACAAATACCAAGTCGAAGACACTGTGACTATCATCAAAACATGGAAAGCAAACCCAACCACGATCAATCCAACCTCGAAAAAGCGGAAACATTTTTCCAAAAAGCATGTGAACAGATTGTTTTCTTGAACAAAAAACTAGATGATCTTCAGATAAGATATGACCGAGCTAATAAAGATGGAAACAAATCCTTTCGCTACAGCCTGCGTCTAAAAATAGCTGCTGGTGAAGGTTTGAGAAACACGTACTACGAATATGCTTGTGCCAAGGCAGATCTCATTACAAATCTGCGCTTTACTATATATGGACCAGGTTCCTTGGAAGATACGTCGGATTATGACAGTGACGAAGACGTACTGTGAACAAACACTGTTTCAAAATCCATGTACTTTGGATTTAAACGGCTCTTTTAAGAGCCACCCAAATCTTAACGAAAAGGTTCTTTCAGTTTTGTACAATACTTGTTTAAGTAGTCCTTTTGTTTACTTACCTTCAACCAACACTTCACAAACCCCAATTCCAGGGCTTCAAATAAAAAAGACCAGAGTGCCAAAAATAAATTAATACGTTTGAAAAAATTTCAAAATGAGAATTAACTATGCCTGCATTGTTACGCTTCTTATGGATAGATAGCATTGCATAAGACTGCCTTATTATTTCCAAAGTCTCGAATGCGTTCTGTTTTTATTGATATTTAATATGAAAAGTCACTTATGTAATTTTGAAAATTTGTATGAGGTGACAAAATCTGCCAATATTGCCCTTTTCTAAAATATTTATATTTTTAACAAAAAATAACTTAAATTCATTGGACAAAATACCAAGTAAAGATAGAATACAAAAAAACCATACAATCTGTCATTGGTACATGTTTAAAGAATATCCTATAAGTACAAAAATCATTCAGGTTTAGTTATTTCTAAACTCTATATTATTACTAACACTTAAAAGCATCGAAGTTTTACTTATTAAGACAAACAATTATAATTTCAAAACTTGGTTTTAACTCTAAAATGTCAATTTTTGGCAGCACGTATCAGCTTAACATGTCAATACCTAGAGAGCTTTACCCAAATTGAAGTCATTTTGAAACCGAACAAAAAAATACATTAAAAGATATAGCAAGCCCTAGATACTTTCTTTCATCCAATTTTTTAAACAAATCATTTCCTACTCATAAAATCAATCCGGACTAATTATATATTTTGACAATGTTTGTCTTCAGACCAAATCATCCAACTGATTAGATAGTTTTGTCTTCTTGGTCCGGCCTCAGCGTGTGGCAAATCTCTATAATTAGTGTGAGTGCCCCCTACCACCTAAAGTAGCTGAACGGGGAACAGCCTATCAGAGATATATATGTCACAACTGACTCGATGTCAGTTGAATGTGTCAACTCTAGGAGTAATCGACATTCCATTTGCAGGATATAAAAGGCGTAACGACAACATTCAAGGCATCAGTTTTAATACTGCATAGTAAACCAATACCAAGTGAAAGACACTGTGACTATCATCAAAACATGGAAAGCAAACCCAACCACGATCAATCCAACCTCGAAAAAGCGGAAAAATTTTTCCAAAAAGCATGTGAACAGATTGTTTTCTTGAACAAAAAACTAGATGATCTTCAGATAAGATATGACCGAGCTAATAAAGATGGAAACAAATCCTTTCGCTACAGCCTGCGTCTGAAAATAGCTGCTGGTGAAGGTTTGAGAAACACGTACTACGAATATGCTTGTGCCAAGGCAGATCTCATTACAAATCTGCGCTTTACTATATATGGACCAGGTTCCTTGGAAGATACGTCGGATTATGACAGTGACGAAGACGTACTGTGAACCAACACTGTTTCAAAATCCATGTACTTTGGATTTAAACGGCTCTTTTAAGAGCCACCCAAATCTTAACGAAAAGGTTCTTTCAGTTTTGTACAATACTTGTTTAAGTAGTCCTTTTGTTTACTTACCTTCAACCAACACGACTTCACAAACCCCAATTCCATGACTTCAAATAAAAAAGACCATAGTGCCAAAAATACATTAATACGTTTGAAAAAATTTCAAAATGAAAATTAGCTATGCCTGTATTGTTACGCTTCTTATGGATAGATAGCATTGCATAAGACTGCCGTATTATTTCCAAAGTCTCGAATGCGTTCTGTTTTTATTGATATTTAATATGAAAAGTCACTTATGTAATTTTGAAAATTTGCATGAAAGTGACAAAATCTGCCAATATTGCCCCTTTTTAAAATATTTATATTTTTAACAAAAAAGAACTTAAATTCATTGGACAAAATACCAAGTAAAGATAGAATACAAAAAAACCATACAATCTGTCATTGGTACATGTTTAAAGAATATCCTATAAGTACAAAAATCATTCAGGTTTAGTTATTTCTAAACTCTATATTATTACTAACACTTACAAGCATCGAAGTTTTACTTATTAAGACAAACAATTATAATTTCAAAACTTGGTTTTAACTCTAAAATGTCAATTTTTGGCAGCACGTATCAGCTTAACATGTCAATACCTAGAGAGCTTTACCCAAATTGAAGTCATTTTGAAACCGAACAAAAAAATACATTAAAAGATATAGCAAGCCCTAGATACTTTCTTTCATCCAATTTTTTAAACAAATCATTTCCTACTCATAAAATCAATCCGGACTAATTATATATTTTGACAATGTTTGTCTTCAGACCAAATCATCCAACTGATTAGATAGTTTTGTCTTCTTGGTCCGGCCTCAGCGTGTGGCAAATCTCTATAATTAGTGTGAGTGCCCCCTACCACCTAAAGTAGCTGAACGGGGAACAGCCTATCAGAGATATATATGTCACAACTGACTCGATGTCAGTTGAATGTGTCAACTCTAGGAGTAATCGACATTCCATTTGCAGGATATAAAAGGCGTAACGACAACATTCAAGGCATCAGTTTTAATACTGCATAGTAAACCAATACCAAGTGAAAGACACTGTGACTATCATCAAAACATGGAAAGCAAACCCAACCACGATCAATCCAACCTCGAAAAAGCGGAAATTTTTTTCCAAAAAGCATGTGAACAGATTGTTTTCTTGAACAAAAAACTAGATGATCTTCAGATAAGATATGACCGAGCTAATAAAGATGGAAACAAATCCTTTCGCTACAGCCTGCGTCTGAAAATAGCTGCTGGTGAAGGTTTGAGAAACACGTACTACGAATATGCTTGTGCCAAGGCAGATCTCATTACAAATCTGCGCTTTACTATATATGGACCAGGTTCCTTGGAAGATACGTCGGATTATGACAGTGACGAAGACGTACTGTGAACCAACACTGTTTCAAAATCCATGTACTTTGGATTTAAACGGCTCTTTTAAGAGCCACCCAAATCTTAACGAAAAGGTTCTTTCAGTTTTGTACAATACTTGTTTAAGTAGTCCTTTTGTTTACTTACCTTCAACCAACACGACTTCACAAACCCCAATTCCATGACTTCAAATAAAAAAGACCATAGTGCCAAAAATACATTAATACGTTTGAAAAAATTTCAAAATGAAAATTAGCTATGCCTGTATTGTTACGCTTCTTATGGATAGATAGCATTGCATAAGACTGCCGTATTATTTCCAAAGTCTCGAATGCGTTCTGTTTTTATTGATATTTAATATGAAAAGTCACTTATGTAATTTTGAAAATTTGTATGAAAGTGACAAAATCTGCCAATATTGCCCCTTTCTAAAATATTTATATTTTTAACAAAAAAGAACTTAAATTCATTGGACAAAATACCAAGTAAAGATAGAATACAAAAAAAACATACAATCTGTCATTGGTACATGTTTAAAGAATATCCTATAAGTACAAAAATCATTCAGGTTTAGTTATTTCTAAACTCTATATTATTACTAACACTTAAAAGCATCGAAGTTTTACTTATTAAGACAAACAATTATAATTTCAAAACTTGGTTTTAACTCTAAAATGTCAATTTTTGGCAGCACGTATCAGCTTAACATGTCAATACCTAGAGAGCTTTACCCAAATTGAAGTCATTTTGAAACCGAACAAAAAAATACATTAAAAGATATAGCAAGCCGTAGATACTTTCTTTCATCCAATTTTTAAACAAATCATTTCCTACTCATAAAATCAATCCGGACTAATTATATATTTTGACAATGTTTGTCTTCAGACCAAATCATCCAACTGATTAGATAGTTTTGTCTTCTTGGTCCGGCCTCAGCGTGTGGCAAATCTCTATAATTAGTGTGAGTGCCCCCTACCACCTAAAGTAGCTGAACGGGGAACAGCCTATCAGAGATATATATGTCACAACTGACTCGATGTCAGTTGAATGTGTCAACTCTAGGAGTAATCGACATTCCATTTGCAGGATATAAAAGGCGTAACGACAACATTCAAGGCATCAGTTTTAATACTGCATAGTAAACCAATACCAAGTGAAAGACACTGTGACTATCATCAAAACATGGAAAGCAAACCCAACCACGATCAATCCAACCTCGAAAAAGCGGAAAATTTTTTCCAAAAAGCATGTGAACAGATTGTTTTCTTGAACAAAAAACTAGATGATCTTCAGATAAGATATGACCGAGCTAATAAAGATGGAAACAAATCCTTTCGCTACAGCCTGCGTCTGAAAATAGCTGCTGGTGAAGGTTTGAGAAACACGTACTACGAATATGCTTGTGCCAAGGCAGATCTCATTACAAATCTGCGCTTTACTATATATGGACCAGGTTCCTTGGAAGATACGTCGGATTATGACAGTGACGAAGACGTACTGTGAACAAACACTGTTTCAAAATCCATGTACTTTGGATTTAAACGGCTCTTTTAAGAGCCACCCAAATCTTAACGAAAAGGTTCTTTCAGTTTTGTACAATACTTGTTTAAGTAGTCCTTTTGTTTACTTACCTTCAACCAACACTTCACAAACCCCAATTCCAGGGCTTCAAATAAAAAAGACCTCGCGAACAAGAGGATGAATATCTGCAGTTCCTCCAGAATATCAATATTTGTTATTCCATCATCATTACTTATATACCTATATACATCATTTATGTACAAAGAGAATAAAATGGGTGAAAGTGGTTCCCCTTGTTTTAAACCCAATTGTATATCAAAAAAGTCAGAATATACATTGTTCAATCGAATACAGGATTTAACAGACACATAAATTGACTTTATAGCCTTGACTAATTTCGAGTCACATTGATAACCTAGCAGTTTAGTCCACAACGCTTCCCTGTTAACTGTATCAAAAGTGAGTGTGAGTGCCCCCTACCACCTAAAGTAGCTGAACGGGGAACAGCCTATCAGAGATATATATATATGTCACAACTGACTCGATGTCAGTTGAATGTGTCAACTCTAGGAGTAATCGACATTCCATTTGCAGGATATAAAAGGCGTAACGACAACATTCAAGGCATCAGTTTTAATACTGCATAGTAAACCAATACCAAGTGAAGGTTTGAGAACACGTACTACGAATATGCTTGTGCCAAGGCAGATCTCATTACAAATCTGCGCTTTACTATATATGGACCAGGTTCCTTGGAAGATACGTCGGATTATGACAGTGACGAAGACGTACTGTGAACAAACACTGTTTCAAAATCCATGTACTTTGGATTTAAACGGCTCTTTTAAGAGCCACCCAAATCTTAACGAAAAGGTTCTTTCAGTTTTGTACAATACTTGTTTAAGTAGTCCTTTTGTTTACTTACCTTCAACCAACACAACCCCAATTCCATGGCTTCAAATAAAAAAGACCATAGTGCCAAAAATACATTAATACGTTTGAAAAAATTTCAAAATGAGAATTAGCTATGCCTGTATTGTTACGCTTCTTATGGATAGATAGCATTGCATAAGACTGTCGTATTATTTCCAAAGTCTCGAATGCGTTCTGTTTTTATTGATATTTAATATGAAAAGTCACTTATGTAATTTTGAAAATTTGTATGAAAGTGACAAAATCTGCCAATATTGCCCTTTTCTAAAATATTTATATTTTTAACAATAAAGAACTTAAATTCATTGGAAAAAATAACAAGTAAAGATAGAATACAAAAAAGCCATACAATCTGTCATTGGTACATGTTTAAAGAATATCCTATAAGTACAAATATCATTCAGGTTTAGTTATTTCTAAACTCTATATTATTACTAACACTTAAAAGCATCGAAGTTTTACTTATTAAGACAAACAATTATAATTTCAAAACTTGGTTTTAACTCTAAAATGTCAATTTTTGGCAGCACGTATCAGCTTAACATGTCAATACCTAGAGAGCTTTACCCAAATTGAAGTCATTTTGAAACCGAACAAAAAAATACATTAAAAGATATAGCAAGCCCTAGATACTTTCTTTCATCCAATTTTTTAAACAAATCATTTCCTACGCATAAAATCAATCCGGACTAATTATATATTTTGACAATGTTTGTCCTCAGACCAAATCATCCAACTGATTAGATAGTTTTGTCTTCTTGGTCCGGCCTCAGCGTGTGGCAAATCTCTATAATTAGTGTGAGTGCCCCCTACCACCTAAAGTAGCTGAACGGGGAACAGCCTATCAGAGATATATATGCCACAACTGACTCGATGTCAGTTGAATGTGTCAACTCTAGGAGTAATCGACATTCCATTTGCAGGATATAAAAGGCGTAACGACAACATTCAAGGCATCAGTTTTAATACTGCATAGTAAACCAATACCAAGTGAAAGACACTGTGACTATCATCAAAACATGGAAAGCAAACCCAACCACGATCAATCCAACCTCGAAAAAGCGGAAACATTTTTCCAAAAAGCATGTGAACAGATTGTTTTCTTGAACAAAAAACTAGATGATCTTCAGATAAGATATGACCGAGCTAATAAAGATGGAAACAAATCCTTTCGCTACAGCCTGCGTCTGAAAATAGCTGCTGGTGAAGGTTTGAGAAACACGTACTACGAATATGCTTGTGCCAAGGCAGATCTCATTACAAATCTGCGCTTTACTATATATGGACCAGGTTCCTTGGAAGATACGTCGGATTATGACAGTGACGAAGACGTACTGTGAACAAACACTGTTTCAAAATCCATGTACTTTGGATTTAAACGGCTCTTTTAAGAGCCACCCAAATCTTAACGAAAAGGTTCTTTCAGTTTTGTACAATACTTGTTTAAGTAGTCCTTTTGTTTACTTACATTCAACCAACACCACTTCACAAACCCCAATTCCAGGGCTTTAAATAAAAAAGACCATAGTGCCAAAAATACATTAATACGTTTGAAAAAATTTCAAAATGAGAATTAGCTATGCCTGTATTGTTACGCTTCTTATGGGTAGATAGCATTGCATAAGACTGCCTTATTATTTCCAAAGTCTCGAATGCGTTCTGTTTTTATTGATATTTAATATGAAAAGTCACTTATGTAATTTTGAAAATTTGTATGAGGTGACAAAATCTGCCAATATTGCCCTTTTCTAAAATATTTATATTTTTAACAAAAAATAACTTAAATTCATTGGACAAAATACCAAGTAAAGATAGAATACAAAAAAACCATACAATCTGTCATTGGTACATGTTTAAAGAATATCCTATAAGTACAAAAATCATTCAGGTTTAGTTATTTCTAAACTCTATATTATTACTAACACTTAAAAGCATCGAAGTTTTACTTATTAAGACAAACAATTATAATTTCAAAACTTGGTTTTAACTCTAAAATGTCAATTTTTGGCAGCACGTATCAGCTTAACATGTCAATACCTAGAGAGCTTTACCCAAATTGAAGTCATTTTGAAACCGAACAAAAAAATACATTAAAAGATATAGCAAGCCCTAGATACTTTCTTTCATCCAATTTTTTAAACAAATCATTTCCTACTCATTTAATCAATCCGGACTAATTATATATTTTGACAATGTTTGTCTTCAGACCAAATCATCCAACTGATTAGATAGTTTTGTCTTCTTGGTCCGGCCTCAGCGTGTGGCAAATCTCTATAATTAGTTTCAAGTTTCAAGTTTATTTGATCAAAAGCCCTGAGCCTCACAAAGGCTCCTAGCCCTCTCCAGATCACACTGGAAGGCCGAACATTTAACATAGAGTTACAGCTGAATATCAGATAATGTTATACATCCAATGTATACAAAGTAGAATATATTTAACACTTTTTTTTTTGTATCACTCATTTTTTTCTCGTGTCTAGAGCATGCAAAATATATTGCGCTAGGTTATTTTGTATAACAGTACTAGATGATGACATTAAATTAGATAATATGACCGCAGATGAGAGTATTCAGGGCAAACAAGAATAAAATGACATAAGGCTTTTTTTTTTTTATGGATTGCAACTTCTTTTTTATTGTAAACACGACGTTTCGGTACAGTTTCTAGAACTGTTATTAACCACATGTTGTTTTGAATTATTTAACCCTAATCTGTATGCCCTGTATAAGTATATAAGGTTGAATATTATGATCATTAGTTTACTTGATAACGGTGCTAGAAACTGTACCGAAACGTCGTGTTTACAATAAAAAAGAAGTTGCAATCCATAAAAAAAAAAAAAAGCCTTATGTTATTATCAACTCAACTTCTAAATGCCACTGAAACAAGAAGAATAAAATGGTACTCAGTTTCAATAAACTTTCCAGGACATTTAATACACAGTCTATCCACTCTCTCTATACCATTATACCGACCAACCTCAATCTCTAAGGCATGTGAACTGCAACGTATACACGTTAGTGCTCTTCTATGCTTGAATGATACTATATTATCAAGATAAGACTCAAATACGATAGACTTTTTGAACAAAGCATAACATTGTAGCTTACGACTACTTGTGACTATACCAGTCCACTCCTGATCATATTGATCATAAATGCGTTGGATGACTGACTTCAGAGTTGCTTTATTGATATTTTCAGTATTCCAAATTTCAGAAAATCCCAGTTTATCGAAAAGACGTTTAACCTTGCTTGCCCATGTGCGACCAATATGAACTAGTGGCTTTTCACTTTTATACAAAGAATATATCAAAGAAGTTCTATCAGTTACAATTTTAAACCAATAGTTAACGACGCGGACGGCACATAGCACACTAAATGGGTATCGTCCCAGTTCACCTAATACGGCAACATTACTAGTTTGCTTCCGTACACCAAGTATTCTTTTACAAAATCGCATATGAATTTTCTCCAAAATAGCTGTATTATCCATACCCCAGATTTCGCTACCATACAATAAAATGGGAGATATTATTTTATCAAACAAAAACAATTTTGTAGAAACAGAAAAATCAGTGTCTTCAAATAGACTTATCATGTTATACATGGCCCGATTAGCCTGATCTGCCATATAGGAAGGTGCGGTCTTGCAGCATCCATTGAAATTTATCATAACACCCAGATATTTAAAACTTTTAACAACCTCAATTTGGTTGAAGTCTAAATGCCAATCAAAGGTTACCCTGCTCCACCTTTTTTTGAAAAATGCATATTTTAGTTTTATCCACATTTACAGTTATGTAAAACTTCTCACAATACATTTCCAACCCATTCAACATATTTTGCAGCCCATATGCAGTGTCAGAAAACAAAACTGTGTCATCAGCAAATAATAACATAAAAATAGAAATTTCATCGAATGATATGCCTATGTTTCCAACATTTTTCAATTCATTTTCCATGTCATTGATAAACATAATAAATAAAAATGGTGAAGCTGGCTCCCCTTGTTTTACACCGAGTTCTACATCGAACATTTCGGACAAATTGCCATTTAAACGTATACATGCTCTAACTTTAGAGTACATAGATTTAACCATAGCTACCATTTTAGAGCTTATTCCGCTAGACAGTAGCTTACACCACAGCGCTTCTCTGTCAACTCTGTCAAATGCCTGTTTAAAATCAATAAATGCTGCATAAAGTTTCTTTTTCTGAGATAATATTTTCTCTATCAAAATTTGAAAAACAAAAACACAGTCAATAGTGCTCTTATTTTCCCGAAATACAAATTGTTTGTCACTTAAAATGTTATATTTTTCAGCAAAAGTGTTTAGTCTGTTTCTTAAAAGTAATGAGAAAATTTTCGCTAAGACATTGATCAAGGTAATTCCCCTGTAATTACTAGCAACAGTTAAGTCCCCTTTTTTAGGAATAGGTACAATTATCCCATTTGCCCAACAGTCGGGATATTGTCTGTTATTAAATATGAAATTACATATTTCTAAAATATATGGAGCTAATACTTACTTACAATCTAGAAATAATTCAGCAGGTATGTTGTCTTGACCGGCACTTTTGTTACGCTTCAGACTGGAAATAGCAATCAATAACTCATCTAAATTAAAATCTCTATCAAGTTCATCTACATTTATCGAATCTTCAAAACTAGAATCAATGTTGAGATCATCTTTACTCGGATTGATTGATATGTTTTTGAAATGTTCTACTAACTCTTCAATTTGTATGTTATTATTGGTTTTGTTCTTACTTCTAAGTGATTTAATTTTTACCCAAAAGTTTCGAGGATCTTTTGTGGCTTGTTCCTTTAGCAAAAGTTGTTGTTTAGATTTAAATTTAAATTTAGCCTTCTTCTTTGCTTTATTGTATACGCTTTTTGATTTTAGCATGCGTGTAAAATTTTCCTGACTTTTATTCGATTTATATTTTTTTCTATCTTTGTTAAATATTTTTTTCCTGCTTGAACAGTCAGCGTTAAACCAAGGAGATATATTATTTTTATTTTTAAGCGTTTTTCTTGTGTAATGTTTGCCAAAAATCCCAAATGTAATATTATAAAATTGACTAGATATGCTGGCAATACTATCGTTTACTGATAGCTCCCCTGATTTCATGCTATTTATAACATTCCAAAGATCTGCTCCCTTTTCTAAAATATAGTTTTTGACTTCATCTGCTCTTTTTGCATCCCAATGAATTTTGTCACATGCTGGTAAATTAGTGTGAGTGCCCCCTACCACCTAAAGTAGCTGAACGGGGAACAGCCTATCAGAGATATATATGTCACAACTGACTCGATGTCAGTTGAGTGTGTCAACTCTAGGAGTAATCGACATTCCATTTGCAGGATGTAAAAGGCGTAACGACAACATTCAAGGCATCAGTTTTAATACTGCATAGTAAACCAATACCAAGTGAAAGACACTGTGACTATCATCAAAACATGGAAGCCAAACCCAACCACGATCAATCCAACCTCGAAAAAGCGGAAACATTTTTCCAAAAAGCATGTGAACAGATTGTTTTCTTGAACAAAAAACTAGATGATCTTCAGATAAGATATGACCGAGCTAATAAAGACGGAAACAAATCCTTTCGCTACAGCCTGCGTCTGAAAATAGCTGCTGGTGAAGGTTTGAGAAACACGTACTACGAATATGCTTGTGCCAAGGCAGATCTCATTACAAATCTGCGCTTTACTATATATGGACCAGGTTCCTTGGAAGATACGTCGGATTATGACAGTGACGAAGACGTACTGTGAACAAACACTGTTTCAAAATCCATGTACTTTGGATCTAAACGGCTCTTTTAAGAGCCACCCAAATCTTAACGAAAAGGTTCTTTCAGTTTTGTACAATACTTGTTTAAGTAGTCCTTTTGTTTACTTACCTTCAACCAACACGACTTCACAAACCCCAATTCCAAGGCTTCAAATAAAAAAAACCATAGTGCCAAAAATACATTAATACGTTTGAAAAATTTTAAAATGAGAATTAGCTATGCCTGTATTGTTACGCTTCTTATGGATAGATAGCATTGCATAAGACTGCCGTATTATTTCCAAAGTCTCGAATGCGTTCTGTTTTTATTGATATTTAATATGAAAAGTCACTTATGCAATTTTGAAAATTTGTATGAAAGTGACAAAATCTGCCAATATTGCCCCTTTCTATAATATTTATATTTTTAACAAAAAAGAACTTAAATTCATTGGACAAAATACCAAGTAAAGATAGAATACAAAAAAGCCATACAATCTGTCATTGGTACATGTTTAAAGAATATCATATAAGTGCAAAAATCATTCAGGTTTAGTTATTTCTAAACTCTATATTATTACTAACACTTAAAAGCATCGAAGTTTTACTTATTAAGACAAACAATTATAATTTCAAAACTTGGTTTTAACTCTAAAATGTCAATTTTTGGCAGCACGTATCAGCTTAACATGTCAATACCTAGAGAGCTTTACCCAAATTGAAGTCATTTTGAAACCGAACAAAAAAATACATTAAAAGATATAGCAAGCCCTAGATACTTTCTTTCATCCAATTTTTTGAACAAATCATTTCCTACTCATAAAATCAATCCGGACTAATTATATATTTTGACAATGTTTGTCTTCAGACCAAATCATCCAACTGATTAGATAGTTTGTCTTCTTGGTCCGGCCTCAGCGTGTGGCAAATCTCTATAATTAGTGTGAGTGCCCCGTACCACCTAAAGTAGCTGAACGGGGAACAGCCTATCAGAGATATATATGTCACAACTGACTCGATGTCAGTTGAGTGTGTCAACTCTAGGAGTAATCGACATTCCATTTGCAGGATATAAAAGGCGTAACGACAACATTCAAGGCATCAGTTTTAATACTGCATAGTAAACCAATACCAAGTGAAAGACACTGTGACTATCATCAAAACATGGAAAGCAAACCCAACCACGATCAATCCAACCTCGAAAAAGCGGAAACATTTTTCCAAAAAGCATGTGAACAGATTGTTTTCTTGAACAAAAAACTAGATGATCTTCAGATAAGATATGACCGAGCTAATACAGATGGAAACAAATCCTTTCGCTACAGCCTGCGTCTGAAAATAGCTGCTGGTGAAGGTTTGAGAAACACGTACTACGAATATGCTTGTGCCAAGGCAGATCTCATTACAAATCTGCGCTTTACTATATAAGGACCAGGTTCCTTGGAAGATACGTCGGATTATGACAGTGACGAAGACGTACTGTGAACAAACACTGTTTCAAAATCCATGTACTTTGGATCTAAACGGCTCTTTTAAGAGCCACCCAAATCTTAACGAAAAGGTTCTTTCAGTTTTGTACAATACTTGTTTAAGTAGTCCTTTTGTTTACTTACCTTCAACCAACACTTCACAAACCCCAATTCCAGGGCTTCAAATAAAAAAGACCAGAGTGCCAAAAATACATTAATACGTTTGAAAAAATTTCAAAATGAGAATTAGCTATGCCTGTATTGTTACGCTTCTTATGGATAGATAGCATTGCATAAGACTGCCTTATTATTTCCAAAGTCTCGAATGCGTTCTGTTTTTATTGATATTTAATATGAAAAGTCACTAATGTAATTTTGAAAATTTGTATGAGGTGACAAAATCTGCCAATATTGCCCTTTTCTAAAATATTTATATTTTTAACAAAAAAGAACTTAAATTCATTGGAAAAAATAACAAGTAAAGATAGAATACAAAAAAGCCATACAATCGGTCATTAGTACATGTTTAAAATATATCCCATAAGTACAAATATCAATCAGGTTTAGTTATTTCTAAACTCTATATTATTACTAACACTTAAAAGCGTCGAAGTTTTACTTATTAAGACAAACAATTATAATTTCAAAACTTGGTTTTAACTCTAAAATGTCATTTTTTGGCAGCACATATCAGCTTAACATGTCAATACCTATAGAGCTTTATCCAAATTGAAGTCATTTTGAAATCGAACAAAAAAATACATTAAAAGATATAGCAAGCCCTAGATACTTTCTTTCATCCAATTTTTTAAACAAATCATTTCCTACTCATAAAATCAATCCGGACTAATTATATATTTTGTCAATGTTTGTCTTCAGACCAAATCATCCAACTGATTAGATAGTTTTGTCTTCTTGGTCCGACCTCAGCGTGTGGCAAATCTCTATAATTAGTGTGAGTGCCCCCTACCACCTAAAGTAGCTGAACGGGGAACAGCCTATCAGAGATATATATGTCACCACTGACTCGATGTCAGTTGAATGTGTCAACTCTAGGAGTAATCGACATTCCATTTGCAGGATATAAAAGGCGTAACGACAACATTCAAGGCATCAGTTTTAATACTGCATAGTAAACCAATACCAAGTGAAAGACACTGTGACTATCATCAAAACATGGAAAGCAAACCCAACCACGATCAATCCAACCTCGAAAAAGCGGAAACATTTTTCCAAAAAGCATGTGAACAGATTGTTTTCTTGAACAAAAAACTAGATGATCTTCAGATAAGATATGACCGAGCTAATAAAGATGGAAACAAATCCTTTCGCTACAGCCTGCGTCTGAAAATAGCTGCTGGTGAAGGTTTGAGAAACACGTACTACGAATATGCTTGTGCCAAGGCAGATCTCATTACAAATCTGCGCTTTACTATATATGGACCAGGTTCCTTGGAAGATACGTCGGATTATGACAGTGACGAAGACGTACTGTGAACAAACACTGTTTCAAAATCCATGTACTTTGGATCTAAACGGCTCTTTTAAGAGCCACCCAAATCTTAACGAAAAGGTTCTTTCAGTTTTGTACAATACTTGTTTAAGTAGTCCTTTTGTTTACTTACCTTCAACCAACACTTCACAAACCCCAATTCCAGGGCTTCAAATAAAAAAGACCAGAGTGCCAAAAATACATTAATACGTTTGAAAAAATTTCAAAATGAGAATTAGCTATGCCTGTATTGTTACGCTTCTTATGGATAGATAGCATTGCATAAGACTGCCTTATTATTTCCAAAGTCTCGAATGCGTTCTGTTTTTATTGATATTTAATATGAAAAGTCACTTATGTAATTTTGAAAATTTGTAGGAGGTGACAAAATCTGCCAATATTGCCCTTTTCTAAAATATTTATATTTTTAACAAAAAAGAACTTAAATTCATTGGAAAAAATAACAAGTAAAGATAGAATACAAAAAAGCCATACAATCGGTCATTAGTACATGTTTAAAATATATCCCATAAGTACAAATATCAATCAGGTTTAGTTATTTCTAAACTCTATATTATTACTAACACTTAAAAGCGTCGAAGTTTTACTTATTAAGACAAACAATTATAATTTCAAAACTTGGTTTTAACTCTAAAATGTCATTTTTTGGCAGCACATATCAGCTTAACATGTCAATACCTATAGAGCTTTATCCAAATTGAAGTCATTTTGAAATCGAACAAAAAAATACATTAAAAGATATAGCAAGCCCTAGATACTTTCTTTCATCCAATTTTTTAAACAAATCATTTCCTACTCATAAAATCAATCCGGACTAATTATATATTTTGTCAATGTTTGTCTTCAGACCAAATCATCCAACTGATTAGATAGTTTTGTCTTCTTGGTCCGACCTCAGCGTATGGCAAATCTCTATAATTAGTGTGAGTGCCCCCTACCACCTAAAGTAGCTGAACGGGGAACAGCCTATCAGAGATATACATGTCACAACTGACTCGATGTCAGTTGAATGTGTCAACTCTAGGAGTAATCGACATTCCATTTGCAGGATATAAAAGGCGTAACGACAACATTCAAGGCATCAGTTTTAATACTGCATAGTAAACCAATACCAAGTGAAAGACACTGTGACTATCATCAAAACATGGAAAGCAAACCCAACCACGATCAATCCAACCTCGAAAAAGCGGAAACATTTTTCCAAAAAGCATGTGAACAGATTGTTTTCTTGAACAAAAAACTAGATGATCTTCAGATAAGATATGACCGAGCTAATAAAGATGGAAACAAATCCTTTCGCTACAGCCTGCGTCTGAAAATAGCTGCTGGTGAAGGTTTGAGAAACACGTACTACGAATATGCTTGTGCCAAGGCAGATCTCATTACAAATCTGCGCTTTACTATATATGGACCAGGTTCCTTGGAAGATACGTCGGATTATGACAGTGACGAAGACGTACTGTAAACAAACACTGTTTCAAAATCCATGTACTTTGGATTTAAACGGCTCTTTTAAGAGCCACCCAAATCTTAACGAAAAGGTTCTTTCAGTTTTGTACAATACTTAAGTAGTCCTTTTGTTTACTTACCTTCAACCAACACGACTTCACAAACCCCAATTCCATGGCTTCAAATAAAAAAGACCAGAGTGCCAAAAATACATTAATACGTTTGAAAAAATGTCAAAATGAGAATTAGCTATGCCTGTATTGTTACGCTTCTTATGGATAGATAGCATTGCTTAAGACTGCGGTATTATTTCCAAAGTCTCGAATGCGTTCTGTTTTTATTGATATTTAATATGAAAAGTCACTTATGTAATTTTGAAAATTTGTATGAAAGTGACAAAATCTGCCAATATTGCCCCTTTCTATAATATTTATATTTTTAACAAAAAAGAACTTAAATTCATTGGACAAAATACCAAGTAAAGATAGAATACAAAAAAGCCATACAATCTGTCATTGGTACATGTTTAAAGAATATCATATAAGTACAAAAATCATTCAGGTTTAGTTATTTCTAAACTCTATATTATTACTAACACTTAAAAGCATCGAAGTTTTACTTATTAAGACAAACAATTATAATTTCAAAACTTGGTTTTAACTCTAAAATGTCGATTTTTGGCAGCACGTATCAGCTTAACATGTCAATACCTAGAGAGCTTTACCCAAATTGAAGTCATTTTGAAACCGAACAAAAAAATACATTAAAAGATATAGCAAGCCCTAGATACTTTCTTTCATCCAATTTTTTGAACAAATCATTTCCTACTCATAAAATCAATCCGGACTAATTATATATTTTGACAATGTTTGTCTTCAGACCAAATCATCCAACTGATTAGATAGTTTTGTCTTCTTGGTCCGGCCTCAGCGTGTGGCAAATCTCTATAATTAGTGTGAGTGCCCCCTACCACCTAAAGTAGCTGAACGGGGAACAGCCTATCAGAGATATATATGTCACAACTGACTCGATGTCAGTTGAGTGTGTCAACTCTAGGAGTAATCGACATTCCATTTGCAGGATATAAAAGGCGTAACGACAGCATACAAGGCATCAGTTTTAATACTTCATAGTAAACAAATACCAAGTCGAAGACACTGTGACTATCATCAAAACATGGAAAGCAAACCCAACCACGATCAATCCAACCTCGAAAAAGCGGAAACATTTTTCCAAAAAGCATGTGAACAGATTGTTTTCTTGAACTAAAAAGATATGACCGAGCTAATAAAGATGGAAACAAATCCTTTCGCTACAGCCTGCGTCTGAAAATAGCTGCTGGTGAAGGTTTGAGAAACACGTACTACGAATATGCTTGTGCCAAGGCAGATCTCATTACGGACTTTCGGATATATGGCTTTGTGGCGATTTTAACGCTCGTACGGCTTCTGTATCTGATTATACAGTCGATCTAAACTTAAGCAAATTTATAGATGTTGTTGATAATGACACGGATGAGCGTGAAACACTATATGATCGTCATTCATTGGATAATAAAATCAACCCCAATGGAACAAAACTTATTAACCTTTGTAAGATGACTGGATTAAGGATTGTTAATGGTAGATGTTTAGGCGATAAGAATGGGTTGTTTACATTTTATAGTGAACGTGGATGCAGTACAATCGATTACCGTATCACATTTCCTAAATGTTTTGATATTTTTAATGAATTTTACGTGGGTGATTTGTTGGAATTTTCTGATCACGCGCCTCTTATATTTGCCATTGATAAAGCTAATGATGTGAAAACAACGAATATTACAGAAACTCTAAATACATAGTACACAAGTAGTGTTATTCCGAAAAACGAAAACTTCATATTGACTCAATATTTCGACTTTTATTCAGTCATCATCAGGAGTGAGGTACATTAGCAACAACATTGGTATATATACAGGTAAAAAACAAACAGATTAAGCAGTGATATAACAATATTAGGAACAGCCTTACAGATTTACAAACTTATCATCATTATTACATATGCACGTTGACAAAACAGATAAAGAAAGAAAACAGATTAGGGGAACAGCAGGATCTAAACTGGCATGGCTAGGGGATATTAACAAAGAGGTGCAGACAGTCTTATCTTAAGAACTAGAACTAAGACTGTCTGCACCTCTTTGTTAATATCCCCTAGCCATGCCAGTTTAGATCCTGCTGTTCCCCTAATCTGTTTTCTTTCTTTATCTGTTTTGTCAACGTGCATATGTAATAATGATGATAAGTTTGTAAATCTGTAAGGCTGTTCCTAATATTGTTATATCACTGCTTAATCTGTTTGTTTTTTACCTGTATATATACCAATGTTGTTGCTAATGTACCTCACTCCTGATGATGACTGAATAAAAGTCGAAATATTGAGTCAATATGAAGTTTTCGTTTTTCGGAATAACACTACTTGTGTACTACGTTAAACTAATCAGTGGAACTACTTGAACTCTAAATACATGTTCTACCAAAATATTATGGGATAACTCAAAAAATGACAAATTCGTTGAGGCCCTCAGCAATAGTTTGGCTGATCTAGAATCTTGTGTTGTGAAACTAAATGACCATGATTGTTGTGTAGATACTGTTGTTACTGAATCAACTAATATTTTATACGACTGTGCTGTTAAGATATATGGTAGACAGTTTAAATCTACATGTAGCTCTATCCGAGTCACAAATAATGATAGCTCACACCCTGACTGGTTTAATAGAATGTGTTTAGAAACTAAGGCCCGTTACAGATATGAAAGAAATCAATTTAGAAAAAATAAAACGGATGTGCAGAGAGTTATAAAGGCTCGATCCGAATATAACAAAAGTAAGAAGAAAGCAAGAGCTGAGTGGGTAGGAAAGAGAAGAATTGAATTGAGAGATAAAGCTAAGACTTCGCCGAAACAATTTTGGAAAATGGTAAACAAAATAGTTAATAACAAAAGCAATGTAGATCATAATTTATCGTCTGAACAATTTATGCAGCACTTTAAAAATGTAGTTCCTATTACAATCGACACCACTGGCCCACCGCCAATCACTACCCCAGTACCAACACCTGAAAGCCTTAATCCGTCTATTGAGGAAAAGGAGGTATTAGATGCTATTAATTCCTTAAAACGTAATAAGTCTAGTGGCCTAGATAATATATGCAGTGAAATTTTCATAGAAGGAAAACACTTACTGGCACCAATAATAACCAAGATATTTAACTTTTTGTATTCTATATCGTCTTATCCTATAGAATGGACGAAGGGTATTATTGTTCCAGTACATAAGAAGGGGGGTAAAAATGACGTAAACAACTATAGGGGCATTACGTTGATTAGTGTGTTTGCTAAATTATATTCATGTGTATTAAACAATCGCCTAACTAGATGGGCTGAAAATAATGACATTTTAAGTGAATTTCAGTATGGATTTCGTAAGGGTAAAAGTACAGTGGATTGTGTGTTTGCTTTATATAATATCATAAGTCTGTCTATTTTAGATAAGAGCAAATTGTTCTGTGCATTTGTTGATCTAGAGAAAGCATTTGATACAGTGGATAGAGTGGCTCTGTGGGAGAAACTCACAAAGTATGGTTGTGAAAATCAGTTAATACAAGCTATAAAAGCTATTTATTCATCAGTTAAATCTTGTGTTAGGGTAAATGGTGATTATTCGGAATTCTTTGATTTAGAGGTCGGTTTAAAACAAGGAGAACCATTATCACCTATAATTTTTGCATTGTTTATAAACGACGTATACGATGACGTAATCAACGGATACGTAAGTGATTATACGCTAAATGCATATCAGCTATTTTTATTGTTATTTGCAGACGAACGATACTGTTTTATTTTCACGTTCTGAATCTGGCTTACAAAAGTTACTCAATCAGTTTGAGCAGTATTGTGATAAATGGAAGTTACGTGTCAATGCACTAAAAACAAAAATTGTTGTGTTTGGTGCAACTAAGTATAAAGGTAACTTTAATTGGGTATATAAGAGACAAAGCATTAATGTTGTTGAATGCTTCCCATATCTTGGTATAGGCCTTAAATATAATTTAAATATGAACGATGCCATGAAAATATTGATAGAAAAGGCCAATAAGTCTGTATTTAAGTTAAAAAAATGTTTTTATCTTATTGACATTGACATAAGAACAAAATTATACATTCTTGATACAATGGTCAAACCAATTCTCATGTATGGATGTGAAGTTTGGGGCTTTGGGAACCTAGGTTGCCTAGAATCTGTGTATCTCCAGTACTGTAAATATGCACTTGGATTACCCAAAAATGCCCCACATATTTTTGTCTATGGTGAATTAAATAGAATGAGTCTGCAAGGGGAATGTAAGAATCGCATTATAAACTTTTGGAGTAAACTTGTGTCTAATTAAACGTCTCTTCTGTATAAGTTATACAAGGCTCAGTGTGACCATAGAGGTCGAAGTAGAACTTACAATTGGAGTAGAGGTATTAGAAAATTAATGGAAGGTTACGGCTTTTACTTTTTATATTTAAATAAAAACCCAAGCTTGAGAAATACGCTTGCTCTGAAACAAACTGTAGTTGACAATTTTGTTCAATGGTGGGAAATGAGTATTGTTGAGTCATCGCGATATGATTCCTATAGACTCATTAAAACTAGCTTTTATTTTGACGGAAGCTTCAATGTTTGTGGCCATACCCAAAATAAAGATGCCATTATATTGTCACGATTTCGATGTGGATACCATGGCCTAAATATAGAAACTGGGCGCTATAACAATATACCAAAGGAAGAACGAGTGTGTAATTTATGTAATCTAGGACTAATTGAAAATGAATATCATTTTTTATTTTGTTGTCCAACGTATTGTTATTTAAGAAAGAGGTATTTTAAAAAGTATCTTTATACTTGGCCAAATGTTCGTAAATTACGCATTTTGTTAAATCCAAACAGCAATGTCAAACTTAGAAATGTTTCTAGCTTTATTGAAAAGGCGTTGGTTCTCAGGAATGAGATGAGTCGTAATTATATTACGTAATATCAGAATAACATTCTGGTAAAATGCTATGTTTTACAGATACTTTTCTTTTTTTGTAATATGTATAACCCACTGATTATTAATGTTATCTTATTATGCATATCTGTAAATTTCTTTTGAGGAGAGAGGCCAGTAGGCCTGTTCCTGCAATAAAGTCTATACAATAAAGTCTATATATGACATTACAAATCTGCGGTTTACTATATATGGACCAGGTTCCTTGGAAGATACGTCGGATTATGACAGTGACGAAGACGTACTGTGAACAAACACTGTTTTAAAATCCATGTACTTTGGATTTAAACGGCTCTTTTAAGAGCCACCCAAATCTTAACGAAAAGGTTCTTTCAGTTTTGTACAATACTTGTTTAAGTAGTCCTTTTGTTTACTTACCTTCAACCAACACGACTTCACAAACCCCAATTCCAGGGCTTCAAATAAAAAAGACCAGAGTGCCAAAAATACATTAATACGTTTGAAAAAATTTCAAAATGAGAATTAGCTATGCCTGTATTGTTACGCTTCTTATGGATAGATAGCATTGCATAAGACTGCCGTATTATTTCCAAAGTCTCGAAAGCGTTCTGTTTTTATTGATATTTAATATGAAAAGTCACTATGTAATTTTAAAAATTTGTATGAAAGTGAGAAAATCTGCCAATATTGCCCCTTTTCTAAAATATTTATATTTTTAACAAAAAAGAACTTAAATTCATTGGAAAAAATAACAAGTAAAGATAGAATACAAAAAAGCCATACAATCTGTCATTGGTACATGTTTAAAGAATATCCTATAAGTACAAAAATCATTCAGGTTTAGTTATTTCTAAACTCTATATTATTACTAACACTTAAAAGCATCGAAGTTTTACTTATTAAGACAAACAATTATAATTTCAAAACTTGGTTTTAACTCTAAAATGTCAATTTTTGGCAGCACGTATCAGCTTAACATGTCAATACCTAGAGAGCTTTACCAAAATTGAAGTCATTTTGAAACCGAACAAAAAAAATACATTAAAAGATATAGCAAGCCCTAGATACTTTCTTTCATCTAATTTTTTAAACAAATCATTTCCTACTCATAAAATCAATCCGGACTAATTATATATTTTGACAATGTTTGTCTTCAGACCAAATCATCCAACTGATTATATAGTTTTGTCTTCTTGGTCCGGCCTCAGCGTGTGGCAAATCTCTATAATTAGTGTGAGTGCCCCCTACCACCTAAAGTAGCTGAACGGGGAACAGCCTATCAGAGATATATATGTCACAACTGACTCGATGTCAGTTGAATGTGTCAACTCTAGGAGTAATCGACATTCCATTTGCAGGATATAAAAGGCGTACCGACAACATTCAAGGCATCAGTTTTAATACTGCATAGTAAACCAATACCAAGTCGAAGACACTGTGACTATCATCAAAACATGGAAAGCAAACCCAACCACGATCAATCCAACCTCGAAAAAGCGGAAACATTTTTCCAAAAAGCATGTGAACAGATTGTTTTCTTGAACAAAAAACTAGATGATCTTCAGATAAGATATGACCGAGGTAATAAAGATGGAAACAAATCCTTTCGCTACAGCCTGCGTCTGAAAATACTAGTAGCTGCTGGTGAAGGTTTGAGAAACACGTACTACGAATATGCTTGTGCCAAGGCAGATCTCATTACAAATCTGCGGTTTACTATATATGGACCAGGTTCCTTGGAAGATACGTCGGATTATGACAGTGACGAAGACGTACTGTGAACAAACACTGTTTCAAAATCCATGTACTTTGGATTTAAACGGCTCTTTTAAGAGCCACCCAAATCTTAACGAAAAGGTTCTTTCAGTTTTGTACAATACTTGTTTAAGTAGTCCTTTTGTTTACTTACCTTCAACCAACACGACTTCACAAACCCCAATTCCAGGGCTTCAAATAAAAAAGACCAGAGTGCCAAAAATACATTAATACGTTTGAAAAAATTTCAAAATGAGAATTAGCTATGCCTGTATTGTTACGCTTCTTATGGATAGATAGCATTGCATAAGACTGCCTTATTATTTCCAAAGTCTCGAATGCGTTCTGTTTTTATTGATATTTAATATGAAAAGTCACTTATGTAATTTTGAAAATTTGTAGGAGGTGACAAAATCTGCCAATATTGCCCTTTTCTAAAATATTTATATTTTTAACAAAAAAGAACTTAAATTCATTGGAAAAAATAACAAGTAAAGATAGAATACAAAAAAGCCATACAATCGGTCATTAGTACATGTTTAAAATATATCCCATAAGTACAAATATCAATCAGGTTTAGTTATTTCTAAACTCTATATTATTACTAACACTTAAAAGCGTCGAAGTTTTACTTATTAAGACAAACAATTATAATTTCAAAACTTGGTTTTAACTCTAAAATGTCATTTTTTGGCAGCACATATCAGCTTAACATGTCAATACCTATAGAGCTTTATCCAAATTGAAGTCATTTTGAAATCGAACAAAAAAATACATTAAAAGATATAGCAAGCCCTAGATACTTTCTTTCATCCAATTTTTTAAACAAATCATTTCCTACTCATAAAATCAATCCGGACTAATTATATATTTTGTCAATGTTTGTCTTCAGACCAAATCATCCAACTGATTAGATAGTTTTGTCTTCTTGGTCCGACCTCAGCGTGTGGCAAATCTCTATAATTAGTGTGAGTGCCCCCTACCACCTAAAGTAGCTGAACGGGGAACAGCCTATCAGAGATATACATGTCACAACTGACTCGATGTCAGTTGAATGTGTCAACTCTAGGAGTAATCGACATTCCATTTGCAGGATATAAAAGGCGTAACGACAACATTCAAGGCATCAGTTTTAATACTGCATAGTAAACCAATACCAAGTGAAAGACACTGTGACTATCATCAAAACATGGAAAGCAAACCCAACCACGATCAATCCAACCTCGAAAAAGCGGAAACATTTTTCCAAAAAGCATGTGAACAGATTGTTTTCTTGAACAAAAAACTAGATGATCTTCAGATAAGATATGACCGAGCTAATAAAGATGGAAACAAATCCTTTCGCTACAGCCTGCGTCTGAAAATAGCTGCTGGTGAAGGTTTGAGAAACACGTACTACGAATATGCTTGTGCCAAGGCAGATCTCATTACAAATCTGCGCTTTACTATATATGGACCAGGTTCCTTGGAAGATACGTCGGATTATGACAGTGACGAAGACGTACTGTAAACAAACACTGTTTCAAAATCCATGTACTTTGGATTTAAACGGCTCTTTTAAGAGCCACCCAAATCTTAACGAAAAGGTTCTTTCAGTTTTGTACAATACTTAAGTAGTCCTTTTGTTTACTTACCTTCAACCAACACGACTTCACAAACCCCAATTCCATGGCTTCAAATAAAAAAGACCAGAGTGCCAAAAATACATTAATACGTTTGAAAAAATGTCAAAATGAGAATTAGCTATGCCTGTATTGTTACGCTTCTTATGGATAGATAGCATTGCTTAAGACTGCGGTATTATTTCCAAAGTCTCGAATGCGTTCTGTTTTTATTGATATTTAATATGAAAAGTCACTTATGTAATTTTGAAAATTTGTATGAAAGTGACAAAATCTGCCAATATTGCCCCTTTCTATAATATTTATATTTTTAACAAAAAAGAACTTAAATTCATTGGACAAAATACCAAGTAAAGATAGAATACAAAAAAGCCATACAATCTGTCATTGGTACATGTTTAAAGAATATCATATAAGTACAAAAATCATTCAGGTTTAGTTATTTCTAAACTCTATATTATTACTAACACTTAAAAGCATCGAAGTTTTACTTATTAAGACAAACAATTATAATTTCAAAACTTGGTTTTAACTCTAAAATGTCAATTTTTGGCAGCACGTATCAGCTTAACATGTCAATACCTAGAGAGCTTTACCCAAATTGAAGTCATTTTGAAACCGAACAAAAAAATACATTAAAAGATATAGCAAGCCCTAGATACTTTCTTTCATCCAATTTTTTGAACAAATCATTTCCTACTCATAAAATCAATCCGGACTAATTATATATTTTGACAATGTTTGTCTTCAGACCAAATCATCCAACTGATTAGATAGTTTTGTCTTCTTGGTCCGGCCTCAGCGTGTGGCAAATCTCTATAATTAGTGTGAGTGCCCCCTACCACCTAAAGTAGCTGAACGGGGAACAGCCTATCAGAGATATATATGTCACAACTGACTCGATGTCAGTTGAGTGTGTCAACTCTAGGAGTAATCGACATTCCATTTGCAGGATATAAAAGGCGTAACGACAGCATACAAGGCATCAGTTTTAATACTTCATAGTAAACAAATACCAAGTCGAAGACACTGTGACTATCATCAAAACATGGAAAGCAAACCCAACCACGATCAATCCAACCTCGAAAAAGCGGAAACATTTTTCCAAAAAGCATGTGAACAGATTGTTTTCTTGAACTAAAAAGATATGACCGAGCTAATAAAGATGGAAACAAATCCTTTCGCTACAGCCTGCGTCTGAAAATAGCTGCTGGTGAAGGTTTGAGAAACACGTACTACGAATATGCTTGTGCCAAGGCAGATCTCATTACGGACTTTCGGATATATGGCTTTGTGGCGATTTTAACGCTCGTACGGCTTCTGTATCTGATTATACAGTCGATCTAAACTTAAGCAAATTTATAGATGTTGTTGATAATGACACGGATGAGCGTGAAACACTATATGATCGTCATTCATTGGATAATAAAATCAACCCCAATGGAACAAAACTTATTAACCTTTGTAAGATGACTGGATTAAGGATTGTTAATGGTAGATGTTTAGGCGATAAGAATGGGTTGTTTACATTTTATAGTGAACGTGGATGCAGTACAATCGATTACCGTATCACATTTCCTAAATGTTTTGATATTTTTAATGAATTTTACGTGGGTGATTTGTTGGAATTTTCTGATCACGCGCCTCTTATATTTGCCATTGATAAAGCTAATGATGTGAAAACAACGAATATTACAGAAACTCTAAATACATAGTACACAAGTAGTGTTATTCCGAAAAACGAAAACTTCATATTGACTCAATATTTCGACTTTTATTCAGTCATCATCAGGAGTGAGGTACATTAGCAACAACATTGGTATATATACAGGTAAAAAACAAACAGATTAAGCAGTGATATAACAATATTAGGAACAGCCTTACAGATTTACAAACTTATCATCATTATTACATATGCACGTTGACAAAACAGATAAAGAAAGAAAACAGATTAGGGGAACAGCAGGATCTAAACTGGCATGGCTAGGGGATATTAACAAAGAGGTGCAGACAGTCTTATCTTAAGAACTAGAACTAAGACTGTCTGCACCTCTTTGTTAATATCCCCTAGCCATGCCAGTTTAGATCCTGCTGTTCCCCTAATCTGTTTTCTTTCTTTATCTGTTTTGTCAACGTGCATATGTAATAATGATGATAAGTTTGTAAATCTGTAAGGCTGTTCCTAATATTGTTATATCACTGCTTAATCTGTTTGTTTTTTACCTGTATATATACCAATGTTGTTGCTAATGTACCTCACTCCTGATGATGACTGAATAAAAGTCGAAATATTGAGTCAATATGAAGTTTTCGTTTTTCGGAATAACACTACTTGTGTACTACGTTAAACTAATCAGTGGAACTACTTGAACTCTAAATACATGTTCTACCAAAATATTATGGGATAACTCAAAAAATGACAAATTCGTTGAGGCCCTCAGCAATAGTTTGGCTGATCTAGAATCTTGTGTTGTGAAACTAAATGACCATGATTGTTGTGTAGATACTGTTGTTACTGAATCAACTAATATTTTATACGACTGTGCTGTTAAGATATATGGTAGACAGTTTAAATCTACATGTAGCTCTATCCGAGTCACAAATAATGATAGCTCACACCCTGACTGGTTTAATAGAATGTGTTTAGAAACTAAGGCCCGTTACAGATATGAAAGAAATCAATTTAGAAAAAATAAAACGGATGTGCAGAGAGTTATAAAGGCTCGATCCGAATATAACAAAAGTAAGAAGAAAGCAAGAGCTGAGTGGGTAGGAAAGAGAAGAATTGAATTGAGAGATAAAGCTAAGACTTCGCCGAAACAATTTTGGAAAATGGTAAACAAAATAGTTAATAACAAAAGCAATGTAGATCATAATTTATCGTCTGAACAATTTATGCAGCACTTTAAAAATGTAGTTCCTATTACAATCGACACCACTGGCCCACCGCCAATCACTACCCCAGTACCAACACCTGAAAGCCTTAATCCGTCTATTGAGGAAAAGGAGGTATTAGATGCTATTAATTCCTTAAAACGTAATAAGTCTAGTGGCCTAGATAATATATGCAGTGAAATTTTCATAGAAGGAAAACACTTACTGGCACCAATAATAACCAAGATATTTAACTTTTTGTATTCTATATCGTCTTATCCTATAGAATGGACGAAGGGTATTATTGTTCCAGTACATAAGAAGGGGGGTAAAAATGACGTAAACAACTATAGGGGCATTACGTTGATTAGTGTGTTTGCTAAATTATATTCATGTGTATTAAACAATCGCCTAACTAGATGGGCTGAAAATAATGACATTTTAAGTGAATTTCAGTATGGATTTCGTAAGGGTAAAAGTACAGTGGATTGTGTGTTTGCTTTATATAATATCATAAGTCTGTCTATTTTAGATAAGAGCAAATTGTTCTGTGCATTTGTTGATCTAGAGAAAGCATTTGATACAGTGGATAGAGTGGCTCTGTGGGAGAAACTCACAAAGTATGGTTGTGAAAATCAGTTAATACAAGCTATAAAAGCTATTTATTCATCAGTTAAATCTTGTGTTAGGGTAAATGGTGATTATTCGGAATTCTTTGATTTAGAGGTCGGTTTAAAACAAGGAGAACCATTATCACCTATAATTTTTGCATTGTTTATAAACGACGTATACGATGACGTAATCAACGGATACGTAAGTGATTATACGCTAAATGCATATCAGCTATTTTTATTGTTATTTGCAGACGAACGATACTGTTTTATTTTCACGTTCTGAATCTGGCTTACAAAAGTTACTCAATCAGTTTGAGCAGTATTGTGATAAATGGAAGTTACGTGTCAATGCACTAAAAACAAAAATTGTTGTGTTTGGTGCAACTAAGTATAAAGGTAACTTTAATTGGGTATATAAGAGACAAAGCATTAATGTTGTTGAATGCTTCCCATATCTTGGTATAGGCCTTAAATATAATTTAAATATGAACGATGCCATGAAAATATTGATAGAAAAGGCCAATAAGTCTGTATTTAAGTTAAAAAAATGTTTTTATCTTATTGACATTGACATAAGAACAAAATTATACATTCTTGATACAATGGTCAAACCAATTCTCATGTATGGATGTGAAGTTTGGGGCTTTGGGAACCTAGGTTGCCTAGAATCTGTGTATCTCCAGTACTGTAAATATGCACTTGGATTACCCAAAAATGCCCCACATATTTTTGTCTATGGTGAATTAAATAGAATGAGTCTGCAAGGGGAATGTAAGAATCGCATTATAAACTTTTGGAGTAAACTTGTGTCTAATTAAACGTCTCTTCTGTATAAGTTATACAAGGCTCAGTGTGACCATAGAGGTCGAAGTAGAACTTACAATTGGAGTAGAGGTATTAGAAAATTAATGGAAGGTTACGGCTTTTACTTTTTATATTTAAATAAAAACCCAAGCTTGAGAAATACGCTTGCTCTGAAACAAACTGTAGTTGACAATTTTGTTCAATGGTGGGAAATGAGTATTGTTGAGTCATCGCGATATGATTCCTATAGACTCATTAAAACTAGCTTTTATTTTGACGGAAGCTTCAATGTTTGTGGCCATACCCAAAATAAAGATGCCATTATATTGTCACGATTTCGATGTGGATACCATGGCCTAAATATAGAAACTGGGCGCTATAACAATATACCAAAGGAAGAACGAGTGTGTAATTTATGTAATCTAGGACTAATTGAAAATGAATATCATTTTTTATTTTGTTGTCCAACGTATTGTTATTTAAGAAAGAGGTATTTTAAAAAGTATCTTTATACTTGGCCAAATGTTCGTAAATTACGCATTTTGTTAAATCCAAACAGCAATGTCAAACTTAGAAATGTTTCTAGCTTTATTGAAAAGGCGTTGGTTCTCAGGAATGAGATGAGTCGTAATTATATTACGTAATATCAGAATAACATTCTGGTAAAATGCTATGTTTTACAGATACTTTTCTTTTTTTGTAATATGTATAACCCACTGATTATTAATGTTATCTTATTATGCATATCTGTAAATTTCTTTTGAGGAGAGAGGCCAGTAGGCCTGTTCCTGCAATAAAGTCTATACAATAAAGTCTATATATGACATTACAAATCTGCGGTTTACTATATATGGACCAGGTTCCTTGGAAGATACGTCGGATTATGACAGTGACGAAGACGTACTGTGAACAAACACTGTTTTAAAATCCATGTACTTTGGATTTAAACGGCTCTTTTAAGAGCCACCCAAATCTTAACGAAAAGGTTCTTTCAGTTTTGTACAATACTTGTTTAAGTAGTCCTTTTGTTTACTTACCTTCAACCAACACGACTTCACAAACCCCAATTCCAGGGCTTCAAATAAAAAAGACCAGAGTGCCAAAAATACATTAATACGTTTGAAAAAATTTCAAAATGAGAATTAGCTATGCCTGTATTGTTACGCTTCTTATGGATAGATAGCATTGCATAAGACTGCCGTATTATTTCCAAAGTCTCGAAAGCGTTCTGTTTTTATTGATATTTAATATGAAAAGTCACTATGTAATTTTAAAAATTTGTATGAAAGTGAGAAAATCTGCCAATATTGCCCCTTTTCTAAAATATTTATATTTTTAACAAAAAAGAACTTAAATTCATTGGAAAAAATAACAAGTAAAGATAGAATACAAAAAAGCCATACAATCTGTCATTGGTACATGTTTAAAGAATATCCTATAAGTACAAAAATCATTCAGGTTTAGTTATTTCTAAACTCTATATTATTACTAACACTTAAAAGCATCGAAGTTTTACTTATTAAGACAAACAATTATAATTTCAAAACTTGGTTTTAACTCTAAAATGTCAATTTTTGGCAGCACGTATCAGCTTAACATGTCAATACCTAGAGAGCTTTACCAAAATTGAAGTCATTTTGAAACCGAACAAAAAAAATACATTAAAAGATATAGCAAGCCCTAGATACTTTCTTTCATCTAATTTTTTAAACAAATCATTTCCTACTCATAAAATCAATCCGGACTAATTATATATTTTGACAATGTTTGTCTTCAGACCAAATCATCCAACTGATTATATAGTTTTGTCTTCTTGGTCCGGCCTCAGCGTGTGGCAAATCTCTATAATTAGTGTGAGTGCCCCCTACCACCTAAAGTAGCTGAACGGGGAACAGCCTATCAGAGATATATATGTCACAACTGACTCGATGTCAGTTGAATGTGTCAACTCTAGGAGTAATCGACATTCCATTTGCAGGATATAAAAGGCGTACCGACAACATTCAAGGCATCAGTTTTAATACTGCATAGTAAACCAATACCAAGTCGAAGACACTGTGACTATCATCAAAACATGGAAAGCAAACCCAACCACGATCAATCCAACCTCGAAAAAGCGGAAACATTTTTCCAAAAAGCATGTGAACAGATTGTTTTCTTGAACAAAAAACTAGATGATCTTCAGATAAGATATGACCGAGGTAATAAAGATGGAAACAAATCCTTTCGCTACAGCCTGCGTCTGAAAATACTAGTAGCTGCTGGTGAAGGTTTGAGAAACACGTACTACGAATATGCTTGTGCCAAGGCAGATCTCATTACAAATCTGCGGTTTACTATATATGGACCAGGTTCCTTGGAAGATACGTCGGATTATGACAGTGACGAAGACGTACTGTGAACAAACACTGTTTCAAAATCCATGTACTTTGGATTTAAACGGCTCTTTTAAGAGCCACCCAAATCTTAACGAAAAGGTTCTTTCAGTTTTGTACAATACTTGTTTAAGTAGTCCTTTTGTTTACTTACCTTCAACCAACACGACTTCACAAACCCCAATTCCAGGGCTTCAAATAAAAAAGACCAGAGTGCCAAAAATACATTAATACGTTTGAAAAAATTTCAAAATGAGAATTAGCTATGCCTGTATTGTTACGCTTCTTATGGATAGATAGCATTGCATAAGACTGCCTTATTATTTCCAAAGTCTCGAATGCGTTCTGTTTTTATTGATATTTAATATGAAAAGTCACTTATGTAATTTTGAAAATTTGTATGAGGTGACAAAATCTGCCAATATTGCCCTTTTCTAAAATATTTATATTTTTAACAAAAAAGAACTTAAATTCATTGGAAAAAATAACAAGTAAAGATAGAATACAAAAAAGCCATACAATCTGTCATTGGTACATGTTTAAAGAATATCATATAAGTACAAAAATCATTCAGGTTTAGTTATTTCTAAACTCTATATTATTACTAACACTTAAAAGCATCGAAGTTTTACTTATTAAGACAAACAATTATAATTTCAAAACTTGGTTTTAACTCTAAAATGTCAATTTTTGGCAGCACGTATCAGCTTAACATGTCAATACCTAGAGAGCTTTACCTAAATTGAAGTCATTTTGAAACCGAACAAAAAAATACATTAAAAGATATAGCAAGCCCTAGATACTTTCTTTCATCCAATTTTTTAAACAAATCATTTCCTACTCATAAAATCAATCCGGACTAATTATATATTTTGACAATGTTTGTCTTCAGACCAAATCATCCAACTGATTAGATAGTTTTGTCTTCTTGGTCCGACCTCAGCGTGTGGCAAATCTCTATAATTAGTGTGAGTGCCCCCTACCACCTAAAGTAGCTGAACGGGGAACAGCCTATCAGAGATATATATGTCACAACTGACTCGATGTCAGTTGAATGTGTCAACTCTAGGAGTAATCGACATTCCATTTGCAGGATATAAAAGGCGTAACGACAACATTCAAGGCATCAGTTTTAATACTGCATAGTAAACCAATACCAAGTGAAAGACACTGTGACTATCATCAAAACATGGAAAGCAAACCCAACCACGATCAATCCAACCTCGAAAAAGCGGAAACATTTTTCCAAAAAGCATGTGAACAGATTGTTTTCTTGAACAAAAAACTAGATGATCTTCAGATAAGATATGACCGAGCTAATAAAGATGGAAACAAATCCTTTCGCTACAGCCTGCGTCTGAAAATAGCTGCTGGTGAAGGTTTGAGAAACACGTACTACGAATATGCTTGTGCCAAGGCAGATCTCATTACAAATCTTCGCTTTACTATATATGGACCAGGTTCCTTGGAAGATACGTCGGATTATGACAGTGACGAAGACGTACTGTAAACAAACACTGTTTCAAAATCCATGTACTTTGGATTTAAACGGCTCTTTTAAAAGCCAGCCAAATCTTAACGAAAAGGTTCTTTCAGTTTTGTACAATACTTGTTTAAGTAGTCCTTTTGTTTACTTACCTTCAACCAACACGACTTCACAAACCCCAATTCCAAGGCTTCAAATAAAAAAGACCATAGTGCCAAAAATACATTAATACGTTTGAAAAAATTTTAAAATGAGAATTAGCTATGCCTGTATTGTTACGCTTCTTATGGATAGATAGCATTGCATAAGACTGCCGTATTATTTCCAAAGTCTCGAATGCGTTCTGTTTTTATTGATATTTAATATGAAAAGTCACTTATGTAATTTTGAAAATTTGTATGAGGTGACAAAATTTGCCAATATTGCCCTTTTCTAAAATATTTATATTTTTAACAAAAAAGAACTTAAATTCATTGGAAAAAATAACAAGTAAAGATAGAATACAAAAAAGCCATACAATCGGTCATTAGTACATGTTTAAAAAATATCCTATAAGTACAAATATCATTCAGGTTTAGTTATTTCTAAACTCTATATTATTACTAACACTTAAAAGCGTCGAAGTTTTACTTATTAAGACAAACAATTATAATTTCAAAACTTGGTTTTAACTCTAAAATGTCAATTTTTGGCAGCACTTATCAGCTTAACATGTCAATACCTAGAGAGCTTTATCCAAATTGAAGTCATTTTGAAATCGAACAAAAAAATACATTAAAAGATATAGCAAGCCCTAGATACTTTCTTTCATCCAATTTTTTAAACAAATCATTTCCTACTCATAAAATCAATCCGGACTAATTATATATTTTGTCAATGTTTGTCTTCAGACCAAATCATCCAACTGATTAGATAGTTTTGTCTTCTTGGTCCGACCTCAGCGTGTGGCAAATCTCTATAATTAGTGTGAGTGCCCCCTACCACCTAAAGTAGCTGAACGGGGAACAGCCTATCAGAGATATATATGTCACAACTGACTCGATGTCAGTTGAATGTGTCAACTCTAGGAGTAATCGACATTCCATTTGCAGGATATAAAAGGCGTAACGACAACATTCAAGGCATCAGTTTTAATACTGCATAGTAAACCAATACCAAGTGAAAGACACTGTGATTATCATCAAAACATGGAAAGCAAACCCAACCACGATCAATCCAACCTCGAAAAAGCGGAAACATTTTTCCAAAAAGCATGTGAACAGATTGTTTTCTTGAACAAAAAACTAGATGATCTTCAGATAAGATATGACCGAGCTAATAAAGATGGAAACAAATCCTTTCGCTACAGCCTGCGTCTGAAAATAGCTGCTGGTGAAGGTTTGAGAAACACGTACTACGAATATGCTTGTGCCAAGGCAGATCTCATTACAAATCTTCGCTTTACTATATATGGACCAGGTTCCTTGGAAGATACGTCGGATTATGACAGTGACGAAGACGTGCTGTAAACAAACACTGTTTCAAAATCCATGTACTTTGGATTTAAACGGCTCTTTTAAAAGCCAGCCAAATCTTAACGAAAAGGTTCTTTCAGTTTTGTACAATACTTGTTTAAGTAGTCCTTTTGTTTACTTACCTTCAACCAACACGACTTCACAAACCCCAATTCCAAGGCTTCAAATAAAAAAGACCATAGTGCCAAAAATACATTAATACGTTTGAAAAAATTTTAAAATGAGAATTAGCTATGCCTGTATTGTTACGCTTCTTATGGATAGATAGCATTGCATAATACTGCCGTATTATTTCCAAAGTCTCGAATGCGTTCTGTTTTTATTGATATTTAATATGAAAAGTCACTTATGTAATTTTGAAAATTTGTATGAGGTGACAAAATTTGCCAATATTGCCCTTTTCTAAAATATTTATATTTTTAACAAAAAAGAACTTAAATTCATTGGAAAAAATAACAAGTAAAGATAGAATACAAAAAAGCCATACAATCGGTCATTAGTACATGTTTAAAAAATATCCTATAAGTACAAATATCATTCAGGTTTAGTTATTTCTAAACTCTATATTATTACTAACACTTAAAAGCGTCGAAGTTTTACTTATTAAGACAAACAAATATAATTTCAAAACTTGGTTTTAACTCTAAAATGTCAATTTTTGGCAGCACATATCAGCTTAACATGTCAATACCTAGAGAGCTTTATCCAAATTGAAGTCATTTTGAAATCGAACAAAAAAATACATTAAAAGATATAGCAAGCCCTAGATACTTTCTTTCATCCAATTTTTTAAACAAATCATTTCCTACTCATAAAATCAATCCGGACTAATTATATATTTTGTCAATGTTTGTCTTCAGACCAAATCATCCAACTGATTAGATAGTTTTGTCTTCTTGGTCCGACCTCAGCGTGTGGCAAATCTCTATAATTAGTGTGAGTGCCCCCTACCACCTAAAGTAGCTGAACGGGGAACAGCCTATCAGAGATATATATGTCACAACTGACTCGATGTCAGTTGAATGTGTCAACTCTAGGAGTAATCGACATTCCATTTGCAGGATATAAAAGGCGTAACGACAACATTCAAGGCATCAGTTTTAATACTGCATAGTAAACCAATACCAAGTGAAAGACACTGTGACTATCATCAAAACATGGAAAGCAAACCCAACCACGATCAATCCAACCTCGAAAAAGCGGAAACATTTTTCCAAAAAGCATGTGAACAGATTGTTTTCTTGAACAAAAAACTAGATGATCTTCAGATAAGATATGACCGAGCTAATAAAGATGGAAACAAATCCTTTCGCTACAGCCTGCGTCTGAAAATAGTTGCTGGTGAAGGTTTGAGAAACACGTACTACGAATATGCTTGTGCCAAGGCAGATCTCATTACAAATCTGCGCTTTACTATATATGGACCAGGTTCCTTGGAAGATACGTCGGATTATGACAGTGACGAAGACGTACTGTGAACAAACACTGTTTCAAAATCCATGTACTTTGGATTTAAACGGCTCTTTTAAGAGCCACCCAAATCTTAACGAAAAGGTTCTTTCAGTTTTGTACAATACTTGTTTAAGTAGTCCTTTTGTTTACTTACCTTCAACCAACACGACTTCACAAACCCCAATTCCAGGGCTTCAAATAAAAAAGACCAGAGGGCCAAAAATACATTAATACGTTTGAAAAAAATTCAAAATGAGAATTAGCTATGCCTGTATTGTTACGCTTCTTATGGATAGATAGCATTGCATAAGACTGCCGTATTATTTCCAAAGTCTCGAATGCGTTCTGTTTTTATTGATAATTAATATGAAAAGTCACTATGTAATTTTGAAAATTTATATGAAAGTGACAAAATCTGCCAATATTGCCCCTTTCTAAAATATTTATATTTTTAACAAAAAGAACTTAAATTCATTGGAAAAATAACAAGTAAAGATAAAATACAAAAAGCCATACAATCTGTCATTGGTACATGTTTAAAGAATATCCTATAAGTACAAAAATCATTCAGGTTTAGTTATTTCTAAACTCTATATTATTACTAACACTTAAAAGCATCGAAGTTTTACTTATTAAGACAAACAATTATAATTTCAAAACTTGGTTTTAACTCTAAAATGTCAATTTTTGGCAGCACGTATCAGCTTAACATGTCAATACCTAGAGAGCTTTACCCAAATTGAAGTCATTTTGAAACCGAACAAAAAAATACATTAAAAGATATAGCAAGCCCTAGATACTTTCTTTCATCCATTTTTTTTAAACAAATCATTTCCTACTCATAAAATCAATCCGGACTAATTATATATTTTGACAATGTTTGTCTTCAGACCAAATCATCCAACTGATTAGATAGTTTTGTCTTCTTGGTCCGGCCTCAGCGTGTGGCAAATCTCTATAATTAGTGTGAGTGCCCCCTACCACCTAAAGTAGCTGAACGGGGAACAGCCTATCAGAGATATATATGTCACAACTGACTCGATGTCAGTTGAATATGTCAACTCTAGGAGTAATCAACATTCCATTTGCAGGATATAAAAGGCGTAACGACAACATTCAAGGCATCAGTTTTAATACTGCATAGTAAACCAATACCAAGTGAAAGACACTGTGACTATCATCAAAACATGGAAAGCAAACCCAACCACGATCAATCCAACCTCGAAAAAGCGGAAACATTTTTCCAAAAAGCATGTGAACAGATTGTTTTCTTGAACAAAAAACTAGATGATCTTCAGATAAGATATGGCCGAGCTAATAAAGATGGAAACAAATCCTTTCGCTACAGCCTGCGTCTGAAAATAGCTTTTGGTGAAGGTTTGAGAAACACGTACTACGAATATGCTTGTGCCAAGGCAGATCTCATTACAAATCTGCGCTTTACTATTTATGGACCAGGTTCCTTGGAAGATACGTCGGATTATGACAGTGACGAAGACGTACTGTGAACAAACACTGTTTCAAAATCCATGTACTTTGGATTTAAACGGCTCTTTTAAGAGCCACCCAAATCTTAACGAAAAGATTCTTTCAGTTTTGTACAATACTTGTTTAAGTAGTCCTTTTGTTTACTTACCTTCAACCAACACGACTTCACAAACCCCAATTCCAGGGCTTCAAATAAAAAAGACCAGAGTGCCAAAAATACATTAATACGTTTGAAAAAATTTCAAAATGAGAATTAGCTATGCCTGTATTGTTACGCTTCTTATGGATAGATAGCATTGCATAAGACTGCCGTATTATTTCCAAAGTCTCGAATGCGTTCTGTTTTTATTGATATTTAATATGAAAAGTCACTATGTAATTTTGAAAATTTATATGAAAGTGACAAAATCTGCCAATATTGCCCCTTTCTAAAATATTTATATTTTTAACAAAAAGAACTTAAATTCATTGGAAAAAATAACAAGTAAAGATAGAATACAAAAAACCATACAATCTGTCATTGGTACATGTTTAAAGAATATCCTATAAGTACAAAAATCATTCAGGTTTAGTTATTTCTAAACTCTATATTATTACTAACACTTAAAAGCATCGAAGTTTTACTTATTAAGACAAACAATTATAATTTCAAAACTTGGTTTTAACTCTAAAATGTCAATTTTTGGCAGCACGTATCAGCTTAACATGTCAATACCTAGAGAGCTTTATCCAAATTGAAGTCATTTTGAAACCGAACAAAAAAAATACATTAAAAGATATAGCAAGCCCTAGATACTTTCTTTCATCCAATTGTTTAAACAAATCATTTCCTACTCATAAAATCAATCCGGACTAATTATATATTTTGACAATGTTTGTCTTCAGACCAAATCATCCAACTGATTAGATAGTTTTGTCTTCTTGGTCCGGCCTTAGCGTGTGGCAAATCTCTATAATTAGTGTGAGTGCCCCCTACCACCTAAAGTAGCTGAATGGGGAACAGCCTATCAGATATATATATGTCACAACTGACTCGATGTCAGTTGAATGTGTCAACTCTAGGAGTAATCGACATTCCATTTGCAGGATATAAAAGGCGTACCGACAACATACAAGGCTTCAGTTTTAATACTTCATAGTAAACCAATACCAAGTGAAAGACACTGTGACTATCATCAAAACATGGAAAGCAAACCCAACCACGATCAATCCAACCTCGAAAAAGCGGAAACATTTTTCCAAAAAGCATGTGAACAGATTGTTTTCTTGAACAAAAAACTAGATGATCTTCAGATAAGATATGACCGAGCTAATAAAGATGGAAACAAATCCTTTCGCTACAGCCTGCGTCTGAAAATAGCTGCTGGTGAAGGTTTGAGAAACACGTACTACGAATATGCTTGTGCCAAGGCAGATCTCATTACAAATCTGCGCTTTACTATATATGGACCAGGTTCCTTGGACGATACGTCGGATTATGACAGTGACGAAGACGTACTGTGAACAAACACTGTTTCAAAATCCATGTACTTTGGATTTAAACGGCTCTTTTAAGAGCCACCCAAATCTTAACGAAAAGATTCTTTCAGTTTTGTACAATACTTGTTTAAGTAGTCCTTTTGTTTACTTACCTTCAACCAACACGACTTCACAAACCCCAATTCCATGGCTTCAAATAAAAAAGACCAGAGTGCCAAAAATACATTAATACGTTTGAAAAAATTTCAAAATGAGAATTAGCTATGCCTGTATTGTTACGCTTCTTATGGATAGATAGCATTGCATAAGACTGCCGTATTATTTCCAAAGTCTCGAATGCGTTCTGTTTTTATTGATATTTAATATGAAAAGTCACTTATGTAATTTTGAAAATTTGTATGAAAGTGACAAAATCTGCCAATATTACCCTTTTCTAAAATATTTATATTTTTAACAAAAAAGAACTTAAATTCATTGGAAAAAATAACAAGTAAAGATAGAACACAAAAAAGCCATACAATCTGTCATTGGTACATGTTTAAAGAATATCCTATAAGTACAAAAATCATTCAGGTTTAGTTATTTCTAAACTCTATATTATTACTAACACTTAAAATCATCGAAGTTTTACTTATTAAGACAAACAATTATAATTTCAAAAGTTGGTTTTAACTCTAAAATGTCAATTTTTGGCAGCACGTATCAGCTTAACATGTCAATACCTAGAGAGCTTTATCCAAATTGAAGTCATTTTGAAACCGAACAAAAAAAATACATTAAAAGATATAGCAAGCCCTAGATACTTTCTTTCATCCAATTTTTTAAACAAATCATTTCCTACTCATAAAATCAATCCGGACTAACTATATATTTTGTCAATGTTTGTCTTCAGACCAAATCATCCAACTGATTAGATAGTTTTGTCTTCTTGGTCCGACCTCAGCGTGTGGCAAATCTCTATAATTAGTGTGAGTGCCCCCTACCACCTAAAGTAGCTGAACGGGGAACAGCCTATCAGAGATATATATGTCACAACTGACTCGATGTCAGTTGAATGTGTCAACTCTAGGAGTAATCGACATTCCATTTGCAGGATATAAAAGGCGTAACGACAACATTCAAGGCATCAGTTTTAATACTGCATAGTAAACCAATACCAAGTGAAAGACACTGTGACTATCATCAAAACATGGAAAGCAAACCCAACCACGATCAATCCAACCTCGAAAAAGCGGAAACATTTTTCCAAAAAGCATGTGAACAGATTGTTTTCTTGAACAAAAAACTAGATGATCTTCAGATAAGATATGACCGAGCTAATAAAGATGGAAACAAATCCTTTCGCTACAGCCTGCGTCTGAAAATAGTTGCTGGTGAAGGTTTGAGAAACACGTACTACGAATATGCTTGTGCCAAGGCAGATCTCATTACAAATCTGCGCTTTACTATATATGGACCAGGTTCCTTGGAAGATACGTCGGATTATGACAGTGACGAAGACGTACTGTGAACAAACACTGTTTCAAAATCCATGTACTTTGGATTTAAACGGCTCTTTTAAGAGCCACCCAAATCTTAACGAAAAGGTTCTTTCAGTTTTGTACAATACTTGTTTAAGTAGTCCTTTTGTTTACTTACCTTCAACCAACACGACTTCACAAACCCCAATTCCAGGGCTTCAAATAAAAAAGACCAGAGGGCCAAAAATACGTTTGAAAAAAATTCAAAATGAGAATTAGCTATGCCTGTATTGTTACGCTTCTTATGGATAGATAGCATTGCATAAGACTGCCGTATTATTTCCAAAGTCTCGAATGCGTTCTGTTTTTATTGATAATTAATATGAAAAGTCACTATGTAATTTTGAAAATTTATATGAAAGTGACAAAATCTGCCAATATTGCCCCTTTCTAAAATATTTATATTTTTAACAAAAAGAACTTAAATTCATTGGAAAAATAACAAGTAAAGATAAAATACAAAAAGCCATACAATCTGTCATTGGTACATGTTTAAAGAATATCCTATAAGTACAAAAATCATTCAGGTTTAGTTATTTCTAAACTCTATATTATTACTAACACTTAAAAGCATCGAAGTTTTACTTATTAAGACAAACAATTATAATTTCAAAACTTGGTTTTAACTCTAAAATGTCAATTTTTGGCAGAACGTATCAGCTTAACATGTCAATACCTAGAGAGCTTTACCCAAATTGAAGTCATTTTGAAACCGAACAAAAAAATACATTAAAAGATATAGCAAGCCCTAGATACTTTCTTTCATCCATTTTTTTTAAACAAATCATTTCCTACTCATAAAATCAATCCGGACTAATTATATATTTTGACAATGTTTGTCTTCAGACCAAATCATCCAACTGATTAGATAGTTTTGTCTTCTTGGTCCGGCCTCAGCGTGTGGCAAATCTCTATAATTAGTGTGAGTGCCCCCTACCACCTAAAGTAGCTGAACGGGGAACAGCCTATCAGAGATATATATGTCACAACTGACTCGATGTCAGTTGAATATGTCAACTCTAGGAGTAATCAACATTCCATTTGCAGGATATAAAAGGCGTAACGACAACATTCAAGGCATCAGTTTTAATACTGCATAGTAAACCAATACCAAGTGAAAGACACTGTGACTATCATCAAAACATGGAAAGCAAACCCAACCACGATCAATCCAACCTCGAAAAAGCGGAAACATTTTTCCAAAAAGCATGTGAACAGATTGTTTTCTTGAACAAAAAACTAGATGATCTTCAGATAAGATATGGCCGAGCTAATAAAGATGGAAACAAATCCTTTCGCTACAGCCTGCGTCTGAAAATAGCTTTTGGTGAAGGTTTGAGAAACACGTACTACGAATATGCTTGTGCCAAGGCAGATCTCATTACAAATCTGCGCTTTACTATTTATGGACCAGGTTCCTTGGAAGATACGTCGGATTATGACAGTGACGAAGACGTACTGTGAACAAACACTGTTTCAAAATCCATGTACTTTGGATTTAAACGGCTCTTTTAAGAGCCACCCAAATCTTAACGAAAAGATTCTTTCAGTTTTGTACAATACTTGTTTAAGTAGTCCTTTTGTTTACTTACCTTCAACCAACACGACTTCACAAACCCCAATTCCAGGGCTTCAAATAAAAAAGACCAGAGTGCCAAAAATACATTAATACGTTTGAAAAAATTTCAAAATGAGAATTAGCTATGCCTGTATTGTTACGCTTCTTATGGATAGATAGCATTGCATAAGACTGCCGTATTATTTCCAAAGTCTCGAATGCGTTCTGTTTTTATTGATATTTAATATGAAAAGTCACTATGTAATTTTGAAAATTTATATGAAAGTGACAAAATCTGCCAATATTGCCCCTTTCTAAAATATTTATATTTTTAACAAAAAGAACTTAAATTCATTGGAAAAAATAACAAGTAAAGATAGAATACAAAAAACCATACAATCTGTCATTGGTACATGTTTAAAGAATATCCTATAAGTACAAAAATCATTCAGGTTTAGTTATTTCTAAACTCTATATTATTACTAACACTTAAAAGCATCGAAGTTTTACTTATTAAGACAAACAATTATAATTTCAAAACTTGGTTTTAACTCTAAAATGTCAATTTTTGGCAGCACGTATCAGCTTAACATGTCAATACCTAGAGAGCTTTATCCAAATTGAAGTCATTTTGAAACCGAACAAAAAAAATACATTAAAAGATATAGCAAGCCCTAGATACTTTCTTTCATCCAATTGTTTAAACAAATCATTTCCTACTCATAAAATCAATCCGGACTAATTATATATTTTGACAATGTTTGTCTTCAGACCAAATCATCCAACTGATTAGATAGTTTTGTCTTCTTGGTCCGGCCTTAGCGTGTGGCAAATCTCTATAATTAGTGTGAGTGCCCCCTACCACCTAAAGTAGCTGAATGGGGAACAGCCTATCAGATATATATATGTCACAACTGACTCGATGTCAGTTGAATGTGTCAACTCTAGGAGTAATCGACATTCCATTTGCAGGATATAAAAGGCGTACCGACAACATACAAGGCTTCAGTTTTAATACTTCATAGTAAACCAATACCAAGTGAAAGACACTGTGACTATCATCAAAACATGGAAAGCAAACCCAACCACGATCAATCCAACCTCGAAAAAGCGGAAACATTTTTCCAAAAAGCATGTGAACAGATTGTTTTCTTGAACAAAAAACTAGATGATCTTCAGATAAGATATGACCGAGCTAATAAAGATGGAAACAAATCCTTTCGCTACAGCCTGCGTCTGAAAATAGCTGCTGGTGAAGGTTTGAGAAACACGTACTACGAATATGCTTGTGCCAAGGCAGATCTCATTACAAATCTGCGCTTTACTATATATGGACCAGGTTCCTTGGACGATACGTCGGATTATGACAGTGACGAAGACGTACTGTGAACAAACACTGTTTCAAAATCCATGTACTTTGGATTTAAACGGCTCTTTTAAGAGCCACCCAAATCTTAACGAAAAGATTCTTTCAGTTTTGTACAATACTTGTTTAAGTAGTCCTTTTGTTTACTTACCTTCAACCAACACGACTTCACAAACCCCAATTCCATGGCTTCAAATAAAAAAGACCAGAGTGCCAAAAATACATTAATACGTTTGAAAAAATTTCAAAATGAGAATTAGCTATGCCTGTATTGTTACGCTTCTTATGGATAGATAGCATTGCATAAGACTGCCGTATTATTTCCAAAGTCTCGAATGCGTTCTGTTTTTATTGATATTTAATATGAAAAGTCACTTATGTAATTTTGAAAATTTGTATGAAAGTGACAAAATCTGCCAATATTACCCTTTTCTAAAATATTTTTATTTTTAACAAAAAAGAACTTAAATTCATTGGAAAAAATAACAAGTAAAGATAGAACACAAAAAAGCCATACAATCTGTCATTGGTACATGTTTAAAGAATATCCTATAAGTACAAAAATCATTCAGGTTTAGTTATTTCTAAACTCTATATTATTACTAACACTTAAAATCATCGAAGTTTTACTTATTAAGACAAACAATTATAATTTCAAAAGTTGGTTTTAACTCTAAAATGTCAATTTTTGGCAGCACGTATCAGCTTAACATGTCAATACCTAGAGAGCTTTATCCAAATTGAAGTCATTTTGAAACCGAACAAAAAAAATACATTAAAAGATATAGCAAGCCCTAGATACTTTCTTTCATCCAATTTTTTAAACAAATCATTTCCTACTCATAAAATCAATCCGGACTAACTATATATTTTGTCAATGTTTGTCTTCAGACCAAATCATCCAACTGATTAGATAGTTTTGTCTTCTTGGTCCGGCCTCAGCGTGTGACAAATCTCTATAATTAGTGTGAGTGCCCCCTACCACCTAAAGTAGCTGAACGGGGAACAGCCTATCAGAGATATATATGTCACAACTGACTCGATGTCAGTTGAATGTGTCAACTCTAGGAGTAATCGACATTCCATTTGCAGGATATAAAAGGCGTAACGACAACATTCAAGGCATCAGTTTTAATACTGCATAGTAAACCAATACCAAGTGAAAGACACTGTGACTATCATCAAAACATGGAAAGCAAACCCAACCACGATCAATCCAACCTCAAAAAAGCGGAAACATTTTTCCAAAAAGCATGTGAACAGATTGTTTTCTTGAACAAAAAACTAGATGATCTTCAGATAAGATATGACCGAGCTAATAAAGATGGAAACAAATCCTTTCGCTACAGCCTGCGTCTGAAAATAGCTGCTGGTGAAGGTTTGAGAAACACGTACTACGAATATGCTTGTGCCAAGGCAGATCTCATTACAAATCTGCGCTTTACTATATATGGACCAGGTTCCTTGGAAGATACGTCGGATTATGACAGTGACGAAGACGTACTGTGAACAAACACTGTTTCAAAATCCATGTACTTTGGATTTAAACGGCTCTTTTAAGAGCCACCCAAATCTTAACGAAAAGATTCTTTCAGTTTTGTACAATACTTGTTTAAGTAGTCCTTTTGTTTACTTACCTTCAACCAACACGACTTCACAAACCCCAATTCCATGGCTTCAAATAAAAAAGACCAGAGTGCCAAAAATACATTAATACGTTTGAAAAAATTTCAAAATGAGAATTAGCTATGCCTGTATTGTTACGCTTCTTATGGATAGATAGCATTGCATAAGACTGCCGTATTATTTCCAAAGTCTCGAATGCGTTCTGTTTTTATTGATATTTAATATGAAAAGTCACTTATGTAATTTTGAAAATTTGTATGAAAGTGACAAAATCTGCCAATATTACCCTTTTCTAAAATATTTATATTTTTAACAAAAAAGAACTTAAATTCATTGGAAAAAATAACAAGTAAAGATAGAACACAAAAAAGCCATACAATCTGTCATTGGTACATGTTTAAAGAATATCCTATAAGTACAAAAATCATTCAGGTTTAGTTATTTCTAAACTCTATATTATTACTAACACTTAAAATCATCGAAGTTTTACTTATTAAGACAAACAATTATAATTTCAAAACTTGGTTTTAACTCTAAAATGTTAATTTTTGGCAGCACGTATCAGCTTAACATGTCAATACCTAGAGAGCTTTATCCAAATTGAAGTCATTTTGAAACCGAACAAAAAAAATACATTAAAACATATAGCAAGCCCTAGATACTTTCTTTCATCCAATTTTTTAAACAAATCATTTCCTACTCATAAAATCAATCCGGACTAATTATATATTTTGTCAATGTTTGTCTTCAGACCAAATCATCCAACTGATTAGATAGTTTTGTCTTCTTGGTCCGGCCTCAGCGTGTGGCAAATCTCTATAATTAGTGTGAGTGCCCCCTACCACCTAAAGTAGCTGAACGGGGAACAGCCTATCAGAGATATATATGTCACAACTGACTCGATGTCAGTTGAATGTGTCAACTCTAGGAGTAATCGACATTCCATTTGCAGGATATAAAAGGCGTAACGACAACATTCAAGGCATCAGTTTTAATACTGCATAGTAAACCAATACCAAGTGAAAGACACTGTGACTATCATCAAAACATGGAAAGCAAACCCAACCACGATCAATCCAACCTCGAAAAAGCGGAAACATTTTTCCAAAAAGCATGTGAACAGATTGTTTTCTTGAACAAAAAACTAGATGATCTTCAGATAAGATATGACCGAGCTAATAAAGATGGAAACAAATCCTTTCGCTACAGCCTGCGTCTGAAAATAGCTGCTGGTGAAGGTTTGAGAAACACGTACTACGAATATGCTTGTGCCAAGGCAGATCTCATTACAAATCTGCGCTTTACTATATATGGACCAGGTGCCTTGGAAGATACGTCGGATTATGACAGTGACGAAGACGTACTGTGAACAAACACTGTTTCAAAATCCATGTACTTTGGATTTAAACGGCTCTTTTAAGAGCCACCCAAATCTTAACGAAAAGATTCTTTCAGTTTTGTACAATACTTGTTTAAGTAGTCCTTTTGTTTACTTACCTTCAACCAACACGACTTCACAAACCCCAATTCCATGGCTTCAAATAAAAAAGACCAGAGTGCCAAAAATACATTAATACGTTTGAAAAAATTTCAAAATGAGAATTAGCTATGCCTGTATTGTTACGCTTCTTATGGATAGATAGCATTGCATAAGACTGCCGTATTATTTCCAAAGTCTCGAATGCGTTCTGTTTTTATTGATATTTAATATGAAAAGTCACTTATGTAATTTTGAAAATTTGTATGAAAGTGACAAAATCTGCCAATATTACCCTTTTCTAAAATATTTTTATTTTTAACAAAAAAGAACTTAAATTCATTGGAAAAAATAACAAGTAAAGATAGAACACAAAAAAGCCATACAATCTGTCATTGGTACATGTTTAAAGAATATCCTATAAGTACAAAAATCATTCAGGTTTAGTTATTTCTAAACTCTATATTATTACTAACACTTAAAATCATCGAAGTTTTACTTATTAAGACAAACAATTATAATTTCAAAACTTGGTTTTAACTCTAAAATGTCAATTTTTGGCAGCACGTATCAGCTTAACATGTCAATACCTAGAGAGCTTTATCCAAATTGAAGTCATTTTGAAACCGAACAAAAAAAATACATTAAAAGATATAGCAAGCCCTAGATACTTTCTTTCATCCAATTTTTTAAACAAATCATTTCCTACTCATAAAATCAATCCGGACTAATTATATATTTTGTCAATGTTTGTCTTCAGACCAAATCATCCAACTGATTAGATAGTTTTGTCTTCTTGGTCCGGCCTCAGCGTGTGGCAAATCTCTATAATTAGTGTGAGTGCCCCCTACCACCTAAAGTAGCTGAACGGGGAACAGCCTATCAGAGATATATATGTCACAACTGACTCGATGTCAGTTGAATGTGTCAACTCTAGGAGTAATCGACATTCCATTTGCAGGATATAAAAGGCGTAACGACAACATTCAAGGCATCAGTTTTAATACGGCATAGTAAACCAATACCAAGTGAAAGACACTGTGACTATCATCAAAACATGGAAAGCAAACCCAACCACGATCAATCCAACCTCGAAAAAGCGGAAACATTTTTCCAAAAAGCATGTGAACAGATTGTTTTCTTGAACAAAAAACTAGATGATCTTCAGATAAGATATGACCGAGCTAATAAAGATGGAAACAAATCCTTTCGCTACAGCCTGCGTCTGAAAATAGCTGCTGGTGAAGGTTTGAGAAACACGTACTACGAATATGCTTGTGCCAAGGCAGATCTCATTACAAATCTGCGCTTTACTATATATGGACCAGGTTCCTTGGAAGATACGTCGGATTATGACAGTGACGAAGACGTACTGTGAACAAACACTGTTTCAAAATCCATGTACTTTGGATTTAAACGGCTCTTTTAAGAGCCACCCAAATCTTAACGAAAAGGTTCTTTCAGTTTTGTACAATACTTGTTTAAGTAGTCCTTTTGTTTACTTACCTTCAACCAACACGACTTCACAAACCTAAATTCCAGGGCTTCAAATAAAAAAGACCAGAGTGCCAAAAATACATTAATACGTTTGAAAAAATTTCAAAATGAGAATTAGCTATGCCTGTATTGTTACGCTTCTTATGGATAGATAGCATTGCATAAGACTGCCGTATTATTTCCAAAGTCTCGAATGCGTTCTGTTTTTATTGATATTTAATATGAAAAGTCACTTATGTGATTTTGAAAATTTGTATGAAAGTGACAAAATCTGCCAATATTACCCTTTTCTAAAATATTTATATTTTTAACAAAAAAGAACTTAAATTCATTGGAAAAAATAACAAGTAAAGATAGAATACAAAAAAGCCATACAATCTGTCATTGGTACATGTTTAAAGAATATCCTATAAGTACAAAAATCATTCAGGTTTAGTTATTTCTAAACTCTATATTATTACTAACACTTAAAAGCATCGAAGTTTTACTTATTAAGACAAACAATTATAATTTCAAAACTTGGTTTTAACTCTAAAATGTCAATTTTTGGCAGCACGTATCAGCTTAACATGTCAATACCTAGAGAGCTTTATCCAAATTGAAGTCATTTTGAAACCGAACAAAAAAAATACATTAAAAGATATAGCAAGCCCTAGATACTTTCTTTCATCCAATTTTTTAAACAAATCATTTCCTACTCAAAAAATCAATCCGGACTAATTATATATTTTGTCAATGTTTGTCTTCAGACCAAATCATCCAACTGATTAGATAGTTTTGTCTTCTTGGTCCGGCCTCAGCGTGTGGCAAATCTCTATAATTAGTGTGAGTGCCCCCTACCACCTAAAGTAGCTGAACGGGGAACAGCCTATCAGAGATATATATGTCACAACTGACTCGATGTCAGTTGAATGTGTCAACTTTAGGAGTAATGAACATTCCATTTGCAGGATATAAAAGGCGTAACGACAACATTCAAGGCATCAGTTTTAATACTGCATAGTAAACCAATACCAAGTGAAAGACACTGTGACTATCATCAAAACATGGAAAGCAAACCCAACCACGATCAATCCAACCTCGAAAAAGCGGAAACATTTTTCCAAAAAGCATGTGAACAGATTGTTTTCTTGAACAAAAAACTAGATGATCTTCAGATAAGATATGACCGAGCTAATAAAGATGGAAACAAATCCTTTCGTTACAGCCTGCGTCTGAAAATAGCTGCTGGTGAAGGTTTGAGAAACACGTACTACGAATATGCTTGTGCCAAGGCAGATCTCATTACAAATCTGCGCTTTACTATATATGGACCAGGTTCCTTGGAAGATACGTCGGATTATGACAGTGACGAAGACGTACTGTGAACAAACACTGTTTCAAAATCCATGTACTTTGGATTTAAACGGCTCTTTTAAGAGCCACCCAAATCTTAACTAAAGGGTTCTTTCAGTTTTGTACAATACTTGTTTAAGTAGTCCTTTTGTTTACTTACCTTCAACCAACACGACTTCACAAACCTAAATTCCAGGGCTTCAAATAAAAAAGACCAGAGTGAAAAAAATACATTAATACGTTTGAAAAAATTTCAAAATGAGAATTAGCTATGCCTGTATTGTTACGCTTCTTATGGATAGATAGCATTGCATAAGACTGCCGTGTTATTTCCAAAGTCTCGAATGCGTTCTGTTTTTATTGATATTTAATATGAAAAGTCACTTATGTGATTTTGAAAATTTGTATGAAAGTGACAAAATCTGCCAATATTACCCTTTTCTAAAATATTTATATTTTTAACAAAAAAGAACTTAAATTCATTGGAAAAAATAACAAGTAAAGATAGAATACAAAAAAGCCATACAATCTGTCATTGGTACATGTTTAAAGAATATCCTATAAGTACAAAAATCATTCAGGTTTAGTTATTTCTAAACTCTATATTATTACTAACACTTAAAAGCATCGAAGTTTTACTTATTAAGACAAACAATTATAATTTCAAAACTTGGCTTTAACTCTAAAATGTCAATTTTTGGCAGCACGTATCAGCTTAACATATCAATACCTAGAGAGCTTTATCCAAATTGAAGTCATTTTGAAACCGAACAAAAAAATACATTAAAAGATATAGCAAGCCCTAGATACTTTCTTTCATCCAATTTTTTAAACAAATCATTTCCTACTCATAAAATCAATCCGGAATAATTATATATTTTGTCAATGTTTGTCTTCAGACCAAATCATCCAACTGATTAGATAGTTTTGTCTTCTTGGTCCGGCCTCAGCGTGTGGCAAATCTCTATAATTAGTGTGAGTGCCCCCTACCACCTAAAGTAGCTGAACGGGGAACAGCCTATCAGAGATATATATGTCACAACTGACTCGATGTCAGTTGAATGTGTCAACTCTAGGAGTAATCGACATTCCATTTGCAGGATATAAAAGGCGTAACGACAACATTCAAGGCATCAGTTTTGATACTGCATAGTAAACCAATACCAAGTGAAAGACACTGTGACTATCATCAAAACATGGAAAGCAAACCCAACCACAATCAATCCAACCTCGAAAAAGCGGAAACATTTTTCCAAAAAGCATGTGAACAGATTGTTTTCTTGAACAAAAAACTAGATGATCTTCAGATAAAATATGACCGAGCTAATAAAGATGGAAACAAATCCTTTCGCTACAGCCTGCGTCTGAAAATAGCTGCTGGTGAAGGTTTGAGAAACACGTACTACGATTATGCTTGTGCCAAGGCAGATCTCATTACAAATCTGCGCTTTACTATATATGGACCAGGTTCCTTGGAAGATACGTCGGATTATGACAGTGACGAAGACGTACTGTGAACAAACACTGTTTCAAAATCCATGTACTTTGGATTTAAACGGCTCTTTTAAGAGCCACCCAAATCTTAACGAAAAGGTTCTTTCAGTTTTGTACAATACTTGTTTAAGTAGTCCTTTTGTTTACTTACCTTCAACCAACACGACTTCACAAACCTAAATTCCATGGCTTCAAATAAAAAAGACCAGAGTGCCAAAAATACATTAATACGTTTGAAAAAAATTTCAAAATGAGAATTAGCTATGCCTGTATTGTTACGCTTCTTATGGATAGATAGCATTGCATAAGACTGCCGTATTATTTCCAAAGTCTCGAATGCGTTCTGTTTTTATTGATATTTAATATGAAAAGTCACTTATGTAATTTTGAAAATTTGTATGAAAGTGACAAAATCTGCCAATATTGCCCCTTTCTATAATATTTATATTTTTAACAAAAAAGAACTTAAATTCATTGGACAAAATACCAAGTAAAGATAGAATACAAAAAAGCCATACAATCTGTCATTGGTACATGTTTAAAGAATATCCTATAAGTACAAAAATCATTCCGGTTTAGTTATTTCTAAACTCTATATTATTACTAACACTTAAAAGCATCGAAGTTTTACTTATTGAGACAAACAATTATAATTTCAAAACTTGGTTTTAACTCTAAAATGTCAATTGTTGGCAGCACGTATCAGCTTAACATGTAAATACCTAGAGAGCTTTACCCAAATTGAAGTCATTTTGAAACCGAACAAAAAAATACATTAAAAGATATAGCAAGCCCTAGATACTTTCTTTCATCCAATTTTTTTAAACAAATCATTTCCTACTCATAAAATCAATCCGGACTAATTATATATTTTGACAATGTTTGTCTTCAGACCAAATCATCCAACTGATTAGATAGTTTTGTCTTCTTGGTCCGGCCTTAGCGTGTGGCAAATCTCTATAATTAGTGTGAGTGCCCCCTACCACCTAAAGTAGCTGAATGGGGAACAGCCTATCAGATATATATATGTCACAACTGACTCGATGTCAGTTGAATGTGTCAACTCTAGGAGTAATCGACATTCCATTTGCAGGATATAAAAGGCGTACGACAACATTCAAGGCATCAGTTTTAATACGGCATAGTAAACCAATACCAAGTGAAAGACACTGTGACTATCATCAAAACATGGAAAGCAAACCCAACCACGATCAATCCAACCTCGAAAAAGCGGAAACATTTTTCCAAAAAGCATGTGAACAGATTGTTTTCTTGAACAAAAAACTAGATGATCTTCAGATAAGATATGACCGAGCTAATAAAGATGGAAACAAATCCTTTCGCTACAGCCTGCGTCTGAAAATAGCTGCTGGTGAAGGTTTGAGAAACACGTACTACGAATATGCTTGTGCCAAGGCAGATCTCATTACAAATCTGCGCTTTACTATATATGGACCAGGTTCCTTGGAAGATACGTCGGATTATGACAGTGACGAAGACGTACTGTGAACAAACACTGTTTCAAAATCCATGTACTTTGGATTTAAACGGCTCTTTTAAGAGCCACCCAAATCTTAACGAAAAGGTTCTTTCAGTTTTGTACAATACTTGTTTAAGTAGTCCTTTTGTTTACTTACCTTCAACCAACACGACTTCACAAACCTAAATTCCAGGGCTTCAAATAAAAAAGACCAGAGTGCCAAAAATACATTAATACGTTTGAAAAAATTTCAAAATGAGAATTAGCTATGCCTGTATTGTTACGCTTCTTATGGATAGATAGCATTGCATAAGACTGCCGTATTATTTCCAAAGTCTCGAATGCGTTCTGTTTTTATTGATATTTAATATGAAAAGTCACTTATGTGATTTTGAAAATTTGTATGAAAGTGACAAAATCTGCCAATATTACCCTTTTCTAAAATATTTATATTTTTAACAAAAAAGAACTTAAATTCATTGGAAAAAATAACAAGTAAAGATAGAATACAAAAAAGCCATACAATCTGTCATTGGTACATGTTTAAAGAATATCCTATAAGTACAAAAATCATTCAGGTTTAGTTATTTCTAAACTCTATATTATTACTAACACTTAAAAGCATCGAAGTTTTACTTATTAAGACAAACAATTATAATTTCAAAACTTGGTTTTAACTCTAAAATGTCAATTTTTGGCAGCACGTATCAGCTTAACATGTCAATACCTAGAGAGCTTTATCCAAATTGAAGTCATTTTGAAACCGAACAAAAAAAATACATTAAAAGATATAGCAAGCCCTAGATACTTTCTTTCATCCAATTTTTTAAACAAATCATTTCCTACTCAAAAAATCAATCCGGACTAATTATATATTTTGTCAATGTTTGTCTTCAGACCAAATCATCCAACTGATTAGATAGTTTTGTCTTCTTGGTCCGGCCTCAGCGTGTGGCAAATCTCTATAATTAGTGTGAGTGCCCCCTACCACCTAAAGTAGCTGAACGGGGAACAGCCTATCAGAGATATATATGTCACAACTGACTCGATGTCAGTTGAATGTGTCAACTTTAGGAGTAATGAACATTCCATTTGCAGGATATAAAAGGCGTAACGACAACATTCAAGGCATCAGTTTTAATACTGCATAGTAAACCAATACCAAGTGAAAGACACTGTGACTATCATCAAAACATGGAAAGCAAACCCAACCACGATCAATCCAACCTCGAAAAAGCGGAAACATTTTTCCAAAAAGCATGTGAACAGATTGTTTTCTTGAACAAAAAACTAGATGATCTTCAGATAAGATATGACCGAGCTAATAAAGATGGAAACAAATCCTTTCGTTACAGCCTGCGTCTGAAAATAGCTGCTGGTGAAGGTTTGAGAAACACGTACTACGAATATGCTTGTGCCAAGGCAGATCTCATTACAAATCTGCGCTTTACTATATATGGACCAGGTTCCTTGGAAGATACGTCGGATTATGACAGTGACGAAGACGTACTGTGAACAAACACTGTTTCAAAATCCATGTACTTTGGATTTAAACGGCTCTTTTAAGAGCCACCCAAATCTTAACTAAAGGGTTCTTTCAGTTTTGTACAATACTTGTTTAAGTAGTCCTTTTGTTTACTTACCTTCAACCAACACGACTTCACAAACCTAAATTCCAGGGCTTCAAATAAAAAAGACCAGAGTGAAAAAAATACATTAATACGTTTGAAAAAATTTCAAAATGAGAATTAGCTATGCCTGTATTGTTACGCTTCTTATGGATAGATAGCATTGCATAAGACTGCCGTGTTATTTCCAAAGTCTCGAATGCGTTCTGTTTTTATTGATATTTAATATGAAAAGTCACTTATGTGATTTTGAAAATTTGTATGAAAGTGACAAAATCTGCCAATATTACCCTTTTCTAAAATATTTATATTTTTAACAAAAAAGAACTTAAATTCATTGGAAAAAATAACAAGTAAAGATAGAATACAAAAAAGCCATACAATCTGTCATTGGTACATGTTTAAAGAATATCCTATAAGTACAAAAATCATTCAGGTTTAGTTATTTCTAAACTCTATATTATTACTAACACTTAAAAGCATCGAAGTTTTACTTATTAAGACAAACAATTATAATTTCAAAACTTGGCTTTAACTCTAAAATGTCAATTTTTGGCAGCACGTATCAGCTTAACATATCAATACCTAGAGAGCTTTATCCAAATTGAAGTCATTTTGAAACCGAACAAAAAAATACATTAAAAGATATAGCAAGCCCTAGATACTTTCTTTCATCCAATTTTTTAAACAAATCATTTCCTACTCATAAAATCAATCCGGAATAATTATATATTTTGTCAATGTTTGTCTTCAGACCAAATCATCCAACTGATTAGATAGTTTTGTCTTCTTGGTCCGGCCTCAGCGTGTGGCAAATCTCTATAATTAGTGTGAGTGCCCCCTACCACCTAAAGTAGCTGAACGGGGAACAGCCTATCAGAGATATATATGTCACAACTGACTCGATGTCAGTTGAATGTGTCAACTCTAGGAGTAATCGACATTCCATTTGCAGGATATAAAAGGCGTAACGACAACATTCAAGGCATCAGTTTTGATACTGCATAGTAAACCAATACCAAGTGAAAGACACTGTGACTATCATCAAAACATGGAAAGCAAACCCAACCACAATCAATCCAACCTCGAAAAAGCGGAAACATTTTTCCAAAAAGCATGTGAACAGATTGTTTTCTTGAACAAAAAACTAGATGATCTTCAGATAAAATATGACCGAGCTAATAAAGATGGAAACAAATCCTTTCGCTACAGCCTGCGTCTGAAAATAGCTGCTGGTGAAGGTTTGAGAAACACGTACTACGATTATGCTTGTGCCAAGGCAGATCTCATTACAAATCTGCGCTTTACTATATATGGACCAGGTTCCTTGGAAGATACGTCGGATTATGACAGTGACGAAGACGTACTGTGAACAAACACTGTTTCAAAATCCATGTACTTTGGATTTAAACGGCTCTTTTAAGAGCCACCCAAATCTTAACGAAAAGGTTCTTTCAGTTTTGTACAATACTTGTTTAAGTAGTCCTTTTGTTTACTTACCTTCAACCAACACGACTTCACAAACCTAAATTCCAGGGCTTCAAATAAAAAAGACCAGAGTGCCAAAAATACATTAATACGTTTGAAAAAAATTTCAAAATGAGAATTAGCTATGCCTGTATTGTTACGCTTCTTATGGATAGATAGCATTGCATAAGACTGCCGTATTATTTCCAAAGTCTCGAATGCGTTCTGTTTTTATTGATATTTAATATGAAAAGTCACTTATGTAATTTTGAAAATTTGTATGAAAGTGACAAAATCTGCCAATATTGCCCCTTTCTATAATATTTATATTTTTAACAAAAAAGAACTTAAATTCATTGGACAAAATACCAAGTAAAGATAGAATACAAAAAAGCCATACAATCTGTCATTGGTACATGTTTAAAGAATATCCTATAAGTACAAAAATCATTCCGGTTTAGTTATTTCTAAACTCTATATTATTACTAACACTTAAAAGCATCGAAGTTTTACTTATTGAGACAAACAATTATAATTTCAAAACTTGGTTTTAACTCTAAAATGTCAATTGTTGGCAGCACGTATCAGCTTAACATGTAAATACCTAGAGAGCTTTACCCAAATTGAAGTCATTTTGAAACCGAACAAAAAAATACATTAAAAGATATAGCAAGCCCTAGATACTTTCTTTCATCCAATTTTTTTAAACAAATCATTTCCTACTCATAAAATCAATCCGGACTAATTATATATTTTGACAATGTTTGTCTTCAGACCAAATCATCCAACTGATTAGATAGTTTTGTCTTCTTGGTCCGGCCTAAGCGTGTGGTAAATCTCTATAATTAGTGTGAGTGCCCCCTACCACCTAAAGTAGCTGAACGGGGAACATCCTATCAGAGATATATATGTCACAACTGACTCGATGTCAGTTGAGTGTGTCAACTCTAGGAGTAATCGACATTCCATTTGCAGGATATAAAAGGCGTAACGACAAAATACAAGGCATCAGTTTTAATACTTCATAGTAAACCAATACCAAGTGAAAGACACTGTGACTATCATCAAAACATGGAAAGCAAACCCAACCACGATCAATCCAACCTCGAAAAAGCGGAAACATTTTTCCAAAAAGCATGTGAACAGATTGTTTACTTGAACAAAAAACTAGATGATCTTCAGATAAGATATGACCGAGCTAATAAAGATGGAAACAAATCCTTTCGCTACAGCCTGCGTCTGAAAATAGCTGCTGGTGAAGGTTTGAGAAACACGTACTACGAATATGCTTGTGCCAAGGCAGATCTCATTACAAATCTGCGCTTTACTATATATGGACCAGGTTCCTTGGAAGATAGTCGGATTATGACAGTGACGAAGACGTACTGTGAACAAACACTTTTTCAAAATCCATGTACTTTGGATTTAAACGGCTCTTTTAAGAGCCACCCAAATCTTAACGAAAAGATTCTTTCAGTTTTGTACAATACTTGTTTAAGTAGTCCTTTTGTTTACTTACCTTCAACCAATACGACTTCACAAACCCCAATTCCATGGCTTCAAATAAAAAAGACCAGAGTGCCAAAAATACATTAATACGTTTGAAAAAAATTACAAAATGAGAATTAGCTATGCCTGTATTGTTACGCTTCTTATGGATAGATAGCATTGCATAAGACTGCCGTATTATTTCCAAAGTCTCGAATGCGTTCTGTTTTTATTGATATTTAATATGAAAAGTCGCTTATGTAATTTTGAAAATTTGTATGAAACTGACAAAATCTGCCAATATTACCCTTTTCTAAAATATTTATATTTTTAACAAAAAAGAACTTAAATTCATTGGAAAAAATAACAAGTAAAGATAGAATACAAAAAAGCCATACAATCTGTCATTGGTACATGTTTAAAGAATATCCTATAAGTACAAAAATCATTCAGGTTTAGTTATTTCTAAACTCTATATTATTACTAACACTTAAAAGCATCGAAGTTTTACTTATTAAGACAAACAATTATAATTTCAAAACTTGGTTTTAACTCTAAAATGTCAATTTTTGGCAGCACGTATCAGCTTAACATGTCAATACTTAGAGAGCTTTACCCAAATTGAAGTCATTTTGAAACCGAACAAAAAAATACATTAAAAGATATAGCAAGCCCTAGATACTTTCTTTCATCCAATTTTTTAAACAAATCATTTCCTACTCATAAAATCAATCCGGACTAATTATATATTTTGACAATGTTTGTCTTCAGACCAAATCATCCAACTGATTAGATAGTTTTGTCTTCTTGGTCCGGCCTCAGCGTGTGGCAAATCTCTATAATTAGTGTGAGTGCCCCCTACCACCTAAAGTAGCTGAACGGGGAACAGCCTATCAGAGATATATATGTCACAACTGACTCGATGTCAGTTGAGTGTGTCAACTCTAGGAGTAATCGACATTCCATTTGCAGGATATAAAAGGCGTAACGACAAAATACAAGGCATCAGTTTTAATACTTCATAGTAAACCAATACCAAGTGAAAGACACTGTGACTATCATCAAAACATGGAAAGCAAACCCAACCACGATCAATCCAACCTCGAAAAAGCGGAAACATTTTTCCAAAAAGCATGTGAACAGATTGTTTTCTTGAACAAAAAACTAGATGATCTTCAGATAAGATATGACCGAGCTAATAAAGATGGAAACAAATCCTTTCGCTACAGCCTGCGTCTGAAAATAGCTGCTGGTGAAGGTTTGAGAAACACGTACTACGAATATGCTTGTGCCAAGGCAGATCTCATTACAAATCTGCGCTTTACTATATATGGACCAGGTTCCTTGGAAGATAGTCGGATTATGACAGTGACGAAGACGTACTGTGAACAAACACTTTTTCAAAATCCATGTACTTTGGATTTAAACGGCTCTTTTAAGAGCCACCCAAATCTTAACGAAAAGATTCTTTCAGTTTTGTACAATACTTGTTTAAGTAGTCCTTTTGTTTACTTACCTTCAACCAATACGACTTCACAAACCCCAATTCCATGGCTTCAAATAAAAAAGACCAGAGTGCCAAAAATACATTAATACGTTTGAAAAAAATTTCAAAATGAGAATTAGCTATGCCTGTATTGTTACGCTTCTTATGGATAGATAGCATTGCATAAGACTGCCGTATTATTTCCAAAGTCTCGAATGCGTTCTGTTTTTATTGATATTTAATATGAAAAGTCACTTATGTAATTTTGAAAATTTGTATGAAACTGACAAAATCTGCCAATATTACCCTTTTCTAAAATATTTATATTTTTAACAAAAAAGAACTTAAATTCATTGGAAAAAATAACAAGTAAAGATAGAATACAAAAAAGCCATACAATCTGTCATTGGTACATGTTTAAAGAATATCCTATAAGTACAAAAATCATTCAGGTTTAGTTATTTCTAAACTCTATATTATTACTAACACTTAAAAGCATCGAAGTTTTACTTATTAAGACAAACAATTATAATTTCAAAACTTGGTTTTAACTCTAAAATGTCAATTTTTGGCAGCACGTATCAGCTTAACATGTCAATACTTAGAGAGCTTTACCCAAATTGAAGTCATTTTGAAACCGAACAAAAAAATACATTAAAAGATATAGCAAGCCCTAGATACTTTCTTTCATCCAATTTTTTAAACAAATCATTTCCTACTCATAAAATCAATCCGGACTAATTATATATTTTGACAATGTTTGTCTTCAGACCAAATCATCCAACTGATTAGATAGTTTTGTCTTCTTGGTCCGGCCTCAGCGTGTGGCAAATCTCTATAATTAGTGTGAGTGCCCCCTACCACCTAAAGTAGCTGAACGGGGAACAGCCTATCAGAGATATATATGTCACAACTGACTCGATGTCAGTTGAGTGTGTCAACTCTAGGAGTAATCGACATTCCATTTGCAGGATATAAAAGGCGTAACGACAAAATACAAGGCATCAGTTTTAATACTTCATAGTAAACCAATACCAAGTGAAAGACACTGTGACTATCATCAAAACATGGAAAGCAAACCCAACCACGATCAATCCAACCTCGAAAAAGCGGAAACATTTTTCCAAAAAGCATGTGAACAGATTGTTTTCTTGAACAAAAAACTAGATGATCTTCAGATAAGATATGACCGAGCTAATAAAGATGGAAACAAATCCTTTCGCTACAGCCTGCGTCTGAAAATAGCTGCTGGTGAAGGTTTGAGAAACACGTACTACGAATATGCTTGTGCCAAGGCAGATCTCATTACAAATCTGCGCTTTACTATATATGGACCAGGTTCCTTGGAAGATACGTCGGATTATGACAGTGACGAAGACGTACTGTGAACAAACACTGTTTCAAAATCCATGTACTTTGGATTTAAACGGCTCTTTTAAGAGCCACCCAAATCTTAACGAAAAGATTCTTTCAGTTTTGTACAATACTTGTTTAAGTAGTCCTTTTGTTTACTTACCTTCAACCAACACGACTTCACAAACCCCAATTCCATGGCTTCAAATAAAAAAGACCAGAGTGCCAAAAATACATTAATACGTTTGAAAAAAATTTCAAAATGAGAATTAGCTATGCCTGTATTGTTACGCTTCTTATGGATAGATAGCATTGCATAAGACTGCCGTATTATTTCCAAAGTCTCGAATGCGTTCTGTTTTCATTGATATTTAATATGAAAAGTCACTTATGTAATTTTGAAAATTTGTATGAAAGTGACAAAATCTGCCAATTATACCCTTTTCTAAAATATTTATATTTTTAACAAAAAAGAACTTAAATTCATTGGAAAAAATAACAAGTAAAGATAGAATACAAAAAAGCCATACAATCTGTCATTGGTACATGTTTAAAGAATATCCTATAAGTACAAAAATCATTCAGGTTTAGTTATTTCTAAACTCTATATTATTACTAACACTTAAAAGCATCGAAGTTTTACTTATTAAGACAAACAATTATAATTTCAAAACTTGGTTTTAACTCTAAAATGTCAATTTTGGGCAGCACGTATCAGCTTAACATGTCAATACCTAGAGAGCTTTACCCAAATTGAAGTCATTTTGAAACCGAACAAAAAAATACATTAAAAGATATAGCAAGCCCTAGATACTTTCTTTCATCCAATTTTTTAAACAAATCATTTCCTACTCATAAAATCAATCCGGACTAATTATATATTTTGACAATGTTTGTCTTCAGACCAAATCATCCAACTGATTAGATAGTTTTGTCTTCTTGGTCCGGCCTCAGCGTGTGGCAAATCTCTATAATTAGTGTGAGTGCCCCCTACCACCTAAAGTAGCTGAACGGGGAACAGCCTATCAGAGATATATATGTCACAACTGACTCGATGTCAGTTGAGTGTGTCAACTCTAGGAGTAATCGACATTCCATTTGCAGGATATAAAAGGCGTAACAACAACATACAAGGCATCAGTTTTAATACTGCATAGTAAACCAATACCAAGTGAAAGACACTGTGACTATCATCAAAACAGGGAAAGCAAACCCAACCACGATCAATCCAACCTCGAAAAAGCGGAAACATTTTTCCAAAAAGCATGTGAACAGATTGTTTTCTTGAACAAAAAACTAGATGATCTTCAGATAAGATATGACCGAGCTAATAAAGATGGAAACAAATCCTTTCGCTACAGCCTGCGTCTGAAAATAGCTGCTGGTGAAGGTTTGAGAAACACGTACTACGAATATGCTTGTGCCAAGGCAGATCTCATTACAAATCTGCGGTTTACTATATATGGACCAGGTTCCTTGGAAGATACGTCGGATTATGACAGTGACGAAGACGTATTGTGAACAAACACTGTTTCAAAATCCATGTACTTTGGATTTAAACGGCTCTTTTAAGAGCCACCCAAATCTTAACGAAAAGATTCTTTCAGTTTTGTACAATACTTGTTTAAGTAGTCCTTTTGTTTACTTACCTTCAACCAACACGACTTCACAAACCCCAATTCCATGGCTTCAAATAAAAAAGACCAGAGTGCCAAAAATACATTAATACGTTTGAAAAAAATTTCAAAATGAGAATTAGCTATGCCTGTATTGTTACGCTTCTTATGGATAGATAGCATTGCATAAGACTGCCGTATTATTTCCAAAGTCTCGAATGCGTTCTGTTTTTATTGATATTTAATATGAAAAGTCACTTATGTAATTTTGAAAATTTGTATGAAACTGACAAAATCTGCCAATATTACCCTTTTCTAAAATATTTATATTTTTAACAAGAAAGAACTTAAATTCATTGGAAAAAATAACAAGTAAAGATAGAATACAAAAAAGCCATACAATCTGTCATTGGTACATGTTTAAAGAATATCCTATAAGTACAAAAATCATTCAGGTTTAGTTATTTCTAAACTCTATATTATTACTAACACTTAAAAGCATCGAAGTTTTACTTATTAAGACAAACAATTATAATTTCAAAACTTGGTTTTAACTCTAAAATGTCAATTTTTGGCAGCACGTATCAGCTTAACATGTCAATACCTAGAGAGCTTTACCCAAATTGAAGTCATTTTGAAACCGAACAAAAAAATACATTAAAAGATATAGCAAGCCCTAGATACTTTCTTTCATCCAATTTTTTAAACAAATCATTTCCTACTCATAAAATCAATCCGGACTAATTATATATTTTGACAATGTTTGTCTTCAGACCAAATCATCCAACTGATTAGATAGTTTTATCTTCTTGGTCCGGCCTCAGCGTGTGGCAAATCTCTATAATTAGTGTGAGTGCCCCCTACCACCTAAAGTAGCTGAACGGGGAACAGCCTATCAGAGATATATATGTCACAACTGACTCGATGTCAGTTGAGTGTGTCAACTCTAGGAGTAATCGACATTCCATTTGCAGGATATAAAAGGCGTAACAACAACATACAAGGCATCAGTTTTAATACTTCATAGTAAACTAATACCAAGTCGAAGACACTGTGACTATCATCAAAACATGGAAAGCAAACCCAACCACGATCAATCCAACCTCGAAAAAGCGGAAACATTTTTCCAAAAAGCATGTGAACAGATTGTTTTCTTTAACAAAAAACGAGATGATCTTCAGATAAGATATGACCGAGCTAATAAAGACGGAAACAAATCCTTTCGCTACAGCCTGCGTCTGAAAATAGCTGCTGGTGAAGGTTTGAGAAACACGTACTACGAATATGCTTGTGCCAAGGCAGATCTCATTACAAATCTGCGGTTTACTATATATGGACCAGGTTCCTTGGAAGATACGTCGGATAATGACAGTGACGAAGACGTACTGTGAACAAACACTGTTTCAAAATCCATGTACTTTGGATTTAAACGGCTCTTTTAAGAGCCACCCAAATCTTAACGAAAAGATTCTTTCAGTTTTGTACAATACTTGTTTAAGTAGTCCTTTTGTTTACTTACCTTCAACCAACACGACTTCACAAACCCCAATTCCATGGCTTCAAATAAAAAAGACCAGAGTGCCAAAAATACATTAATACGTTTGAAAAAAATTTCAAAATGAGAATTAGCTATGCCTGTATTGTTACGCTTCTTATGGATAGATAGCATTGCATAAGACTGCCGTATTATTTCCAAAGTCTCGAATGCGTTCTGTTTTTATTGATATTTAATATGAAAAGTCACTTATGTAATTTTGAAAATTTGTATGAAAGTGACAAAATCTGCCAATATTGCCCCTTTCTAAAATATTTATATTTTAAACAAAAAAGAACTTAAATTCATTGGACAAAATACCAAGTAAAGATAGAATACAAAAAAGCCATACAATCTGTCATTGGTACATGTTTAAAGAATATCCTATAAGTACAAAAATCATTCAGGTTTAGTTATTTCTAAACTCTATATTATTACTAACACTTAAAAGCATCGAAGTTTTACTTATTAAGACAAACAATTATAATTTCAAAACTTGGTTTTAACTCTAAAATGTCAATTTTTGGCAGCACGTATCAGCTTAACATGTCAATACCTAGAGAGCTTTACCCAAATTGAAGTCATTTTGAAACCGAACAAAAAAATACATTAAAAGATATAGCAAGCCCTAGATACTTTCTTTCATCCAATTTTTTAAACAAATCATTTCCTACTCATAAAATCAATCCGGACTAATTATATATTTTGACAATGTTTGTCTTCAGACCAAATCATCCAACTGATTAGATAGTTTTGTCTTCTTGGTCCGGCCTCAGCGTGTGGCAAATCTCTATAATTAGTGTGAGTGCCCCCTACCACTTAAAGTAGCTGAACGGGGAACAGCCTATCAGAGATATATATGTCACAACTGACTCGATGTCAGTTGAGTGTGTCAACTCTAGGAGTAATCGACATTCCATTTGCAGGATATAAAAGGCGTAACGACAAAATACAAGGCATCAGTTTTAATACTTCATAGTAAACCAATACCAAGTCGAAGACACTGTGACTATCATCAAAACATGGAAAGCAAACCCAACCACGATCAATCCAACCTCGAAAAAGCGGAAACATTTTTCCAAAAAGCATGTGAACAGATTGTTTTCTTGAACAAAAAACTAGATGATCTTCAGATAAGATATGACCGAGCTAATAAAGATGGAAACAAATCCTTTCGCTACAGTCTGCGTCTGAAAATAGCTGCTGGTGAAGGTTTGAGAAACACGTACTACGAATATGCTTGTGCCAAGGCAGATCTCATTACAAATCTGCGCTTTACTATATATGGACCAGGTTCCTTGGAAGATACGTCGGATTATGACAGTGACGAAGACGTACTGTGAACAAACACTGTTTCAAAATCCATGTACTTTGGATTTAAACGGCTCTTTTAAGAGCCACCCAAATCTTAACGAAAAGATTCTTTCAGTTTTGTACGATACTTGTTTAAGTAGTCCTTTTGTTTACTTACCTTCAACCAACACGACTTCACAAACCCCAATTCCATGGCTTCAAATAAAAAAGACCAGAGTGCCAAAAATACATTAATACGTTTGAAAAAATTTCAAAATGAGAATTAGCTATGCCTGTATTGTTACGCTTCTTATGGATAGATAGCATTGCATAAGACTGCCGTATTATTTCCAAAGTCTCGAATGCGTTCTGTTTTTATTGATATTTAATATGAAAAGTCACTTATGTAATTTTGAAAATTTGTATGAAAGTGACAAAATCTGCCAATATTGCCCCTTTCTAAAATATTTATATTTTAAACAAAAAAGAACTTAAATTCATTGGACAAAATACCAAGTAAAGATAGAATACAAAAAAGCCATACAATCTGTCATTGGTACATGTTTAAAGAATATCATATAAGTACAAAAATCATTCAGGTTTAGTTATTTCTAAACTCTATATTATTACTAACACTTAAAAGCATCGAAGTTTTACTTATTGAGACAAACAATTATAATTTCAAAACTTGGTTTTAACTCTAAAATGTCAATTTTTGGCAGCACGTATCAGCTTAACATGTCAATACCTAGAGAGCTTTACCCAAATTGAAGTCATTTTGAAACCGAACAAAAAAAATACATTAAAAGATATAGCAAGCCCTAGATACTTTTTTTTTCATCCAATTTTTTAAACAAATCATTTCCTACTCATAAAATCAATCCGGACTAATTATATATTTTGACAATGTTTGTCTTCAGACCAAATCATCCAACTGATTAGATAGTTTTGTCTTCTTGGTCCGGCCTCAGCGTGTAGCAAATCTCTATAATTAGTGTGAGTGCCCCCTACCACCTAAAGTAGCTGAACGGGGAACAGCCTATCAGAGATATATATATGTCACAACTGACTCGATGTCAGTTGAATGTGTCAACTCTAGGAGTAATCAGCATTCCATTTGCAGGATATAAAAGGCGTAACGACAACATTCAAGGCATCAGTTTTAATACTGCATAGTAAACCAATACCAATCGAAAGACGCTGTGACTATCATCAAAACATGGAAAGCAAACCCAACCACGATCAATCCAACCTAGAAAAAGCGGAAACATTTTTCCAAAAAGCATGTGAACAGATTGTTTTCTTGAACAAAAAACTAGATGATCTTCAGATAAGATATGACCGAGCTAATAAAGACGGAAACAAATCCTTTCGCTACAGCCTGCGTCTGAAAATAGCTGCTGGTGAAGGTTTGAGAAACACGTACTACGAATATGCTTGTGCCAAGGCAGATCTCATTACAAATCTGCGGTTTATTATATATGGACCAGGTTCCTTGGAAGATATGTCGGATTATGACAGTGACGAAGACGTACTGTGAACAAACACTGTTTCAAAATCCATGTACTTTGGATTTAAACGGCTCTTTTAAGAGCTACCCAAATCTTAACGAAAAGATTCTTTCAGTTTTGTACAATACTTGTTTAAGTAGTCCTTTTGTTTACTTACCTTCAACCAACACGACTTCACAAACCCCAATTCCATGGCTTCAAATAAAAAAGACCAGAGTGCCAAAAATACATTAATACGTTTGAAAAAATTTCAAAATGAGAATTAGCTATGCCTGTATTGTTACGCTTCTTATGGATAGATAGCATTGCATAAGACTGCCGTATTATTTCCAAAGTCTCGAATGCGTTCTGTTTTTATTGATATTTAATATGAAAAGTCACTTATGTAATTTTGAAAATTTGTATGAAAGTGACAAAATCTGCCAATATTACCCTTTTCTAAAATATTTATATTTTTAACAAAAAAGAACTTAAATTCATTGGAAAAAATAACAAGTAAAGATAGAATACAAAAAAGCCATACAATCTGTCATTGGTACATGTTTAAAGAATATCCGATAAGTACAAAAATCATTCAGGTTTAGTTATTTCTAAACTCTATATTATTACTAACACTTAAAAGCATCGAAGTTTTACTTATTAAGACAAACAATTATAATTTCAAAACTTGGTTTTAACTCTAAAATGTCAATTTTTGGCAGCACGTATCAGCTTAACATGTCAATACCTAGAGAGCTTTACCCAAATTGAAGTCATTTTGAAACCGAACAAAAAAATACATTAAAAGATATAGCAAGCCCTAGATACTTTCTTTCATCCAATTTTTTAAACAAATCATTTCCTACTCATAAAATCAATCCGGACTAATTATATATTTTGACAATGTTTGTCTTCAGACCAAATCATCCAACTGATTAGATAGTTTTGTCTTCTTGGTCCGGCCTCAGCGTGTGGCAAATCTCTATAATTAGTGTGAGTGCCCCCTACCACCTAAAGTAGCTGAACGGGGAACAGCCTATCAGAGATATATATGTCACAACTGACTCCATGTCAGTTGAGTGTGTCAACTCTAGGAGTAATCGACATTCCATTTGCAGGATATAAAAGGCGTAACGACAACATACAAGGCATCAGTTTTAATACTTCATAGTAAACCAATACCAAGTCGAAGACACTGTGACTATCATCAAAACATGGAAAGCAAACCCAACCACGATCAATCCAACCTCGAAAAAGCGGAAACATTTTTCCAAAAAGCATGTGAACAGATTGTTTTCTTGAACAAAAAACTAGATGATCTTCAGATAAGATATGACCGAGCTAATAAAGATGGAAACAAATCCTTTCGCTACAGCCTGCGTCTGAAAATAGCTGCTGGTGAAGGTTTGAGAAACACGTACTACGAATATGCTTGTGCCAAAGCAGATCTCATTACAAATCTGCGCTTTACTATATATGGACCAGGTTCCTTGGAAGATACGTCGGATTATGACAGTGACGAAGACGTACTGTGAACAAACACTGTTTCAAAATCCATGTACTTTGGATTTAAACGGCTCTTTTAAGAGCCACCCAAATCTTAACGAAAAGATTCTTTCAGTTTTGTACAATACTTGTTTAAGTAGTCCTTCTGTTTACTTACCTTCAACCAACACGACTTCACAAACCCCAATTCCATGGCTTCAAATAAAAAAGACCAGAGTGCCAAAAATACATTAATACGTTTGAAAAAAATTTCAAAATGAGAATTAGCTATGCCTGTATTGTTACGCTTCTTATGGATAGATAGCATTGCATAAGACTGCCGTATTATTTCCAAAGTCTCGAATGCGTTCTGTTTTTATTGATATTTAATATGAAAAGTCACTTATGTAATTTTGAAAATTTGTATGAAAGTGACAAAATCTGCCAATATTACCCTTTTCTAAAATATTTATATTTTTAACAAAAAAGAACTTAAATTCATTGGAAAAAAATAACAAGTAAAGATAGAATACAAAAAAGCCATACAATCTGTCATTGGTACATGTTTAAAGAATATCCTATAAGTACAAAAATCATTCAGGTTTAGCTATTTCTAAACTCTATATTATTACTAACACTTAAAAGCATCGAAGTTTTACTTATTAAGACAAACAATTATAATTTCAAAACTTAGTTTTAACTCTAAAATGTCAATTTTTGGCAGCACGTATCAGCTTAACATGTCAATACCTAGAGAGCTTTACCAAAATTGAAGTCATTTTGAAACCGAACAAAAAATACATTAAAAGATATAGCAAGCCCTAGATACTTTCTTTCATCCAATTTTTTAAACAAATCATTTCCTACTCATAAAATCAATCCGGACTAATTATATATTTTGACAATGTTTGTCTTCAGACCAAATCATCCAACTGATTAGATAGTTTTGTCTTCTTGGTCCGGCCTCAGCGTGTGGCAAATCTATATAATTAGTGTGAGTGCCCCCTACCACCTAAAGTAGCTGAACGGGGAACAGCCTATCAGAGATATATATGTCACAACTGACTCGATGTCAGTTGAATGTGTCAACTCTAGGAGTAATCGGGACATTCCATTTGCAGGATATAAAAGGCGTAACGACAACATCCAAGGCATCAGTTTTAATACTGCATAGTAAACCAATACCAAGTGAAAGACACTGTGACTATCATCAAAACATGGAAAGCAAACCCAACCACGATCAATCCAACCTCGAAAAAGCGGAAACATTTTTCCAAAAAGCATGTGAACAGATTGTTTTCTTGAACAAAAAACTAGATGATCTTCAGATAAGATATGACCGAGCTAATAAAGATGGAAACAAATCCTTTCGCTACAGCCTGCGTCTGAAAATAGCTGCTGGTGAAGGTTTGAGAAACACGTACTACGAATATGCTTGTGCCAAGGCAGATCTCATTACAAATCTGCGGTTTACTATATATGGACCAGGTTCCTTGGAAGATACGTCGGATTATGACAGTGACGAAGACGTACTGTGAACAAACACTGTTTCAAAATCCATGTACTTTGGATTTAAACGGCTCTTTTAAGAGCCACCCAAATCTTAACGAAAAGATTCTTTCAGTTTTGTACAATACTTGTTTAAGTAGTCCTTTTGTTTACTTACCTTCAACCAACACGACTTCACAAACCCCAATTCCATGGCTTCAAATAAAAAAGACCATAGTGCCAAAAATAAATTATTACGTTTGAAAAAATTTCAAAATGAGAATTAGCTATGCCTGTATTGTTACGCTTCTTATGGATAGATAGCATTGCATAAGACTGCCGTATTATTTCCAAAGTCTCGAATGCGTTCTGTTTTTATTGATATTTAATATGAAAAGTCACTTATGTAATTTTGAAAATTTGTATGAAAGTGACAAAATCTGCCAATATTACCCTTTTCTAAAATATTTATATTTTAACAAAAAAGAACTTAAATTCATTGGAAAAAATAACAAGTAAAGATAGAATACAAAAAAGCCATACAATCTGTCATTGGTACATGTTTAAAGAATATCCTATGAGTACAAAAATCATTCAGGTTTAGTTATTTCTAAACTCTATATTATTACTAACACTTAAAAGCATCGAAGTTTTACTTATTAAGACAAACAATTATAATTTCAAAACTTGGTTTTAACTCTAAAATGTCAATTTTTGGCAGCACGTATCAGCTTAACATGTCAATACCTAGAGAGTTTTACCCAAATTGAAGTCATTTTGAACCGAATAAAAATACATTAAAAGATATAGCAAGCCCTAGATACTTTCTTTCATCCATTTTTTTAAACAAATCATTTCCTACTCATAAAATCAATCCGGACTAATTATATATTTTGACAATGTTTGTCTTCAGACCAAATCATCCAACTGATTAGATAGTTTTGTCTTCTTGGTCCGGCCTCCGCGTGTAGCAAATCTCTATAATTAGTGTGAGTGCCCCCTACCACCTAAAGTAGCTGAACGGGGAACAGCCTATCAGAGATATATATATGTCACAACTGACTCGATGTCAGTTGAGTGTGTCAACTCTAGGAGTAATCGACATTCCATTTGCAGGATATAAAAGGCGTAACGACAACATACAAGGCATCAGTTTTAATACTTCATAGTAAACCAATACCAAGTCAAAGACACTGTGACTATCATCAAAACATGGAAAGCAAACCCAACCACGATCAATCCAACCTCGAAAAAGCGGAAACATTTTTCCAAAAAGCATGTGAACAGATTGTTTTCTTGAACAAAAAACTAGATGATCTTCAGATAAGATATGACCGAGCTAATAAAGATGGAAACAAATCCTTTCGCTACAGCCTGCGTCTGAAAATAGCTGCTGGTGAAGGTTTGAGAAACACGTACTACGAATATGCTTGTGCCAAGGCAGATCTCATTACAAATCTGCGCTTTACTATATATGGACCAGGTTCCTTGGAAGATACGTCGGATTATGACAGTGACGAAGACGTACTGTGAACAAACACTGTTTCAAAATCCATGTACTTTGGATGTAAACGGCTCTTTTAAGAGCCACCCAAATCTTAACGAAAAGACTCTTTCAGTTTTGTACAATACTTGTTTAAGTAGTCCTTTTGTTTACTTACCTTCAACCAACACGACTTCACAAACCCCAATTCCATGGCTTCAAATAAAAAAGACCAGAGTGCCAAAAATACATTAATACGTTTGAAAAAAATTTCAAAATGAGAATTAGCTATGCCTGTATTGTTACGCTTCTTATGGATAGATAGCATTGCATAAGACTGCCGTATTATTTCCAAAGTCTCGAATGCGTTCTGTTTTTATTGATATTTAATATGAAAAGTCACTTATGTAATTTTGAAAATTTGTATGAAAGTGACAAAATCTGCCAATATTACCCTTTTCTAAAATATTTATATTTTTAACAAAAAAGAACTTAAATTCATTGGAAAAAATAACAAGTAAAGATAGAATACAAAAAAGCCATACAATCTGTCATTGGTACATGTTTAAAGAATATCCAAAAAATCATTCAGGTTTAGTTATTTCTAAACTCTATATTATTACTAACACTTAAAAGCATCGAAGTTTTACTTATTAAGACAAACAATTATAATTTCAAAACTTGGTTTTAACTCTAAAATGTCAATTTTTGGCAGCACGTATCAGCTTAACATGTCAATACCTAGAGAGTTTTACCCAAATTGAAGTCATTTTGAAACCGAATAAAATTACATTAAAAGATATAGCAAGCCCTAGATACTTTCTTTCATCCAATTTTTTAAACAAATCATTTCCTACTCATAAAATCAATCCGGACTAATTATATATTTTGTCAATGTTTGTCTTCAGACCAAATCATCCAACTGATTAGATAGTTTTGTCTTCTTAGTCCGACCTCAGCGTGTGGCAAATCTCTATAATTAGTGTGAGTGCCCCCTACCACCTAAAGTAGCTGAACGGGGAACAGCCTATCAGAGATATATATGTCACAACTGACTCGATGTCAGTTGAGTGTGTCAACTCTAGGAGTAATCGACATTCCATTTGCAGGATATAAAAGGCGTAACGACAACATTCAAGGCATCAGTTTTAATACTGCATAGTAAACCAATACCAAGTGAAAGACACTGTGACTTTCATCAAAACATGGAAAGCAAACCCAACCACGATCAATCCAACCTCGAAAAAGCGGAAACATTTTTCCAAAAAGCATGTGAACAGATTGTTTTCTTGAACAAAAAACTAGATGATCTTAAGATAAGATATGACCGAGCTAATAAAGATGGAAACAAATCCTTTCGCTACAGCCTGCGTCTGAAAATAGCTGCTGGTGAAGGTTTGAGAAACACGTACTACGAATATGCTTGTGCCAAGGCAGATCTCATTACAAATCTGCGCTTTACTATATATGGACCAGGTTCCTTGGAAGATACGTCGGATTATGACAGTGACGAAGACGTACTGTGAACAAACACTGTTTCAAAATCCATGTACTTTGGATTTAAACGGCTCTTTTAAGAGCCACCCAAATCTTAACGAAAAGATTCTTTCAGTTTTGTACAATACTTGTTTAAGTAGTCCTTTTGTTTACTTACCTTCAACCAACACGACTTCACAAACCCCAATTCCATGGCTTCAAATAAAAAAGACCAGAGTGCCAAAAATACATTAATACGTTTGAAAAAATTTCAAAATGAGAATTAGCTATGCCTGTATTGTTACGCTTCTTATGGATAGATAGCATTGCATAAGACTGCCGTATTATTTCCAAAGTCTCGAATGCGTTCTGTTTTTATTGATATTTAATATGAAAAGTCAATATGTAATTTTGAAAATTTGTATAAAGTGACAAAATCTGCCAATATTACCCTTTTCTAAAATATTTATATTTTTAACAAAAAAGAACTTAAATTCATTGGACAAAATAACAAGTAAAGATAGAATACAAAAAAGCCATACAATCTGTCATTGGTACATGTTTAAAGAATATCCTATAAGTACAAAAATCATTCAGGTTTAGTTATTTCTAAACTCTATATTATTACTAACACTTAAAAGCATCGAAGTTTTACTTATTAAGACAAACAATTATAATTTCAAAACTTGGTTTTAACTCTAAAATGTCAATTTTTGGCAGCACGTATCAGCTTAACATGTCAATACCTAGAGAGCTTTACCCAAATTGAAGTCATTTTGAAACCGAACAAAAAAAATACATTAAAAGATATAGCAAGCCCTAGATACTTTCTTTCATCCAATTTTTTAAACAAATCATTTCCTACTCATAAAATCAATCCGGACTAATTATATATTTTGACAATGTTTGTCTTCAGACCAAATCATCCAACTGATTAGATAGTTCTGTCTTCTTGGTCCGGCCTCAGCGTGTGGCAAATCTCTATAATTAGTGTGAGTGCCCCCTAACACCTAAAATAGCTGAACGGGGAACAGCCTATCAGAGATATATATGTCACAACTGACTCGATGTCAGTTGAATGTGTCAACTCTAGGAATAATCAGCATTCCATTTGCAGGATATAAAAGGCGTAACGACAACATTCAAGGCATCAGTTTTAATACTGCATAGTAAACCAATACCAAGTGAAAGACACTGTGACTATCATCAAAACATGGAAATCAAACCCAACCACGATCAATCCAACCTCGAAAAAGCGGAAACATTTTTCCAAAAAGCATGTGAACAGATTGTTTTCTTGAACAAAAAACTAGATGATCTTCAGATAAGATATGACCGAGCTAATAAAGACGGAAACAAATCCTTTCGCTACAGCCTGCGTCTGAAAATAGCTGCTGGTGAAGGTTTGAGAAACACGTACTACGAATTTGCTTGTGCCAAGGCAGATCTCATTACAAATCTGCGGTTTACTATATATGGACCAGGTTCCTTGGAAGATACGTCGGATTATGACAGTGACGAAGACGTACTGTGAACAAACACTGTTTCAAAATCCATGTACTTTGGATTTAAACGGCTCTTTTAAGAGCTACCCAAATCTTAACGAAAAGATTCTTTCAGTTTTGTACAATACTTGTTTAAGTAGTCCTTTTGTTTACTTACCTTCAACCAACACGACTTCACAAACCCCAATTCCATGGCTTCAAATAAAAAAGACCAGAGTGGCAAAAATACATTAATACGTTTGAAAAAAATTTCAAAATGAGAATTAGCTATGCCTGTATTGTTACGCTTCTTATGGATAGATAGCATTGCATAAGACTGCCGTATTATTTCCAAAGTCTCGAATGCGTTCTGTTTTTATTGATATTTAATATGAAAAGTCAATATGTAATTTTGAAAATTTGTATAAAGTGACAAAATCTGCCAATATTACCCTTTTCTAAAATATTTATATTTTTAACAAAAAAGAACTTAAATTCATTGGACAAAATAACAAGTAAAGATAGAATACAAAAAAGCCATACAATCTGTCATTGGTACATGTTTAAAGAATATCCTATAAGTACAAAAATCATTCAGGTTTAGTTATTTCTAAACTCTATATTATTACTAACACTTAAAAGCATCGAAGTTTTACTTATTAAGACAAACAATTATAATTTCAAAACTTGGTTTTAACTCTAAAATGTCAATTTTTGGCAGCACGTATCAGCTTAACATGTCAATACCTAGAGAGCTTTACCCAAATTGAAGTCATTTTGAAACCGAACAAAAAAAATACATTAAAAGATATAGCAAGCCCTAGATACTTTCTTTCATCCAATTTTTTAAACAAATCATTTCCTACTCATAAAATTAATCCGGACTAATTATATATTTTGACAATGTTTGTCTTCAGACCAAATCATCCAACTGATTAGATAGTTTTGTCTTCTTGGTCCGGCCTCAGCGTGTGGCAAATCTCTATAGTTAGTGTGAGTGTCCCCTACCACCTAAAATAGCTGAACGGGGAACAGCCTATCAGAGATATATATGTCACAACTGACTCGATGTCAGTTGAGTGTGTCAACTCTAGGAGTAATCGACATTCCATTTGCAGGATATAAAAGGCGTAACGACAACATTCAAGGCATCAGTTTTAATACTGCATAGTAAACCAATACCAAGTGAAAGACACTGTGACTATCATCAAAACATGGAAAGCAAACCCAACCACGATCAATCCAACCTCGAAAAAGCGGAAACATTTTTCCAAAAAGCATGTGAACAGATTGTTTTCTTGAACAAAAAACTAGATGATCTTAAGATAAGATATGACCGAGCTAATAAAGATGGAAACAAATCCTTTCGCTACAGCCTGCGTCTGAAAATAGCTGCTGGTGAAGGTTTGAGAAACACGTACTACGAATATGCTTGTGCCAAGGCAGATCTCATTACAAATCTGCGCTTTACTATATATGGACCAGGTTCCTTGGAAGATACGTCGGATTATGACAGTGACGAAGACGTACTGTGAACAAACACTGTTTCAAAATCCATGTACTTTGGATTTAAACGGCTCTTTTAAGAGCCACCCAAATCTTAACGAAAAGATTCTTTCAGTTTTGTACAATACTTGTTTAAGTAGTCCTTTTGTTTACTTACCTTCAACCAACACGACTTCACAAACCCCAATTCCATGGCTTCAAATAAAAAAGACCAGAGTGCCAAAAATACATTAATACGTTTGAAAAAATTTCAAAATGAGAATTAGCTATGCCTGTATTGTTACGCTTCTTATGGATAGATAGCATTGCATAAGACTGCCGTATTATTTCCAAAGTCTCGAATGCGTTCTGTTTTTATTGATATTTAATATGAAAAGTCAATATGTAATTTTGAAAATTTGTATAAAGTGACAAAATCTGCCAATATTACCCTTTTCTAAAATATTTATATTTTTAACAAAAAAGAACTTAAATTCATTGGACAAAATAACAAGTAAAGATAGAATACAAAAAAGCCATACAATCTGTCATTGGTACATGTTTAAAGAATATCCTATAAGTACAAAAATCATTCAGGTTTAGTTATTTCTAAACTCTATATTATTACTAACACTTAAAAGCATCGAAGTTTTACTTATTAAGACAAACAATTATAATTTCAAAACTTGGTTTTAACTCTAAAATGTCAATTTTTGGCAGCACGTATCAGCTTAACATGTCAATACCTAGAGAGCTTTACCCAAATTGAAGTCATTTTGAAACCGAACAAAAAAAATACATTAAAAGATATAGCAAGCCCTAGATACTTTCTTTCATCCAATTTTTTAAACAAATCATTTCCTACTCATAAAATCAATCCGGACTAATTATATATTTTGACAATGTTTGTCTTCAGACCAAATCATCCAACTGATTAGATAGTTCTGTCTTCTTGGTCCGGCCTCAGCGTGTGGCAAATCTCTATAATTAGTGTGAGTGCCCCCTAACACCTAAAATAGCTGAACGGGGAACAGCCTATCAGAGATATATATGTCACAACTGACTCGATGTCAGTTGAATGTGTCAACTCTAGGAATAATCAGCATTCCATTTGCAGGATATAAAAGGCGTAACGACAACATTCAAGGCATCAGTTTTAATACTGCATAGTAAACCAATACCAAGTGAAAGACACTGTGACTATCATCAAAACATGGAAATCAAACCCAACCACGATCAATCCAACCTCGAAAAAGCGGAAACATTTTTCCAAAAAGCATGTGAACAGATTGTTTTCTTGAACAAAAAACTAGATGATCTTCAGATAAGATATGACCGAGCTAATAAAGACGGAAACAAATCCTTTCGCTACAGCCTGCGTCTGAAAATAGCTGCTGGTGAAGGTTTGAGAAACACGTACTACGAATTTGCTTGTGCCAAGGCAGATCTCATTACAAATCTGCGGTTTACTATATATGGACCAGGTTCCTTGGAAGATACGTCGGATTATGACAGTGACGAAGACGTACTGTGAACAAACACTGTTTCAAAATCCATGTACTTTGGATTTAAACGGCTCTTTTAAGAGCTACCCAAATCTTAACGAAAAGATTCTTTCAGTTTTGTACAATACTTGTTTAAGTAGTCCTTTTGTTTACTTACCTTCAACCAACACGACTTCACAAACCCCAATTCCATGGCTTCAAATAAAAAAGACCAGAGTGGCAAAAATACATTAATACGTTTGAAAAAAATTTCAAAATGAGAATTAGCTATGCCTGTATTGTTACGCTTCTTATGGATAGATAGCATTGCATAAGACTGCCGTATTATTTCCAAAGTCTCGAATGCGTTCTGTTTTTATTGATATTTAATATGAAAAGTCAATATGTAATTTTGAAAATTTGTATAAAGTGACAAAATCTGCCAATATTACCCTTTTCTAAAATATTTATATTTTTAACAAAAAAGAACTTAAATTCATTGGACAAAATAACAAGTAAAGATAGAATACAAAAAAGCCATACAATCTGTCATTGGTACATGTTTAAAGAATATCCTATAAGTACAAAAATCATTCAGGTTTAGTTATTTCTAAACTCTATATTATTACTAACACTTAAAAGCATCGAAGTTTTACTTATTAAGACAAACAATTATAATTTCAAAACTTGGTTTTAACTCTAAAATGTCAATTTTTGGCAGCACGTATCAGCTTAACATGTCAATACCTAGAGAGCTTTACCCAAATTGAAGTCATTTTGAAACCGAACAAAAAAAATACATTAAAAGATATAGCAAGCCCTAGATACTTTCTTTCATCCAATTTTTTAAACAAATCATTTCCTACTCATAAAATTAATCCGGACTAATTATATATTTTGACAATGTTTGTCTTCAGACCAAATCATCCAACTGATTAGATAGTTTTGTCTTCTTGGTCCGGCCTCAGCGTGTGGCAAATCTCTATAGTTAGTGTGAGTGTCCCCTACCACCTAAAATAGCTGAACGGGGAACAGCCTATCAGAGATATATATGTCACAACTGACTCGATGTCAGTTGAATGTGTCAACTCTAGGAGTAATCAGCATTCCATTTGCAGGATATAAAAGGCGTAACGACAACATTCAAGGCATCAGTTTTAATACTGCATAGTAAACCAATACCAAGTGAAAGACACTGTGACTATCATCAAAACATGGAAAGCAAACCCAACCACGATCAATCCAACCTCGAAAAAGCGGAAACATTTTTCCAAAAAGCATGTGAACAGATTGTTTTCTTGAACAAAAAACTAGATGATCTTCAGATAAGATATGACCGAGCTAATAAAGACGGAAACAAATCCTTTCGCTACAGCCTGCGTCTGAAAATAGCTGCTGGTGAAGGTTTGAGAAACACGTACTACGAATATGCTTGTGCCAAGGCAGATCTCATTACAAATCTGCGGTTTACTATATATGGACCAGGTTCCTTGGAAGATACGTCGGATTATGACAGTGACGAAGACGTACTGTGAACAAACACTGTTTCAAAATCCATGTACTTTGGATTTAAACGGCTCTTTTAAGAGCTTCCCAAATCTTAACGAAAAGATTCTTTCAGTTTTGTACAATACTTGTTTAAGTAGTCCTTTTGTTTACTTACCTTCAACCAACACGACTTCACAAACCCCAATTCCATGGCTTCAAATAAAAAAGACCAGAGTGCCAAAAATACATTAATACGTTTGAAAAAAATTTCAAAATGAGAATTAGCTATGCCTGTATTGTTACGCTTCTTATGGATAGATAGCATTGCAAAGACTGCCGTATTATTTCCAAAGTCTCGAATGCGTTCTGTTTTTATTGATATTTAATATGAAAAGTCACTTATGTAATTTTGAAAATTTGTATGAAAGTGACAAAATCTGCCAATATTACCCTTTTCTAAAATATTTATATTTTTAACAAAAAAGAACTTAAATTCATTGGAAAAAATAACAAGTAAAGATAGAATACAAAAAAGCCATACAATCTGTCATTGGTACATGTTTAAAGAATATCCTATAAGTACAAAAATCATCCAGGTTTAGTTATTTCTAAACTCTATATTATTACTAACACTTAAAAGCATCGAAGTTTTACTTATTAAGACAAACAATTATAATTTCAAAACTTGGTTTTAACTCTAAAATGTCAATTTTTGGCAGCACGTATCAGCTGAACATGTCAATACCTAGAGAGCTTTATCCAAATTGAAGTCATTTTGAAACCGAACAAAAAAACACATTAAAAGATATAGCAAGCCCTAGATACTTTCTTTCATCCAATTTTTTTAAACAAATCATTTCCTACTCATAAAATCAATCCGGACTAATTATATATTTTGACAATGTTTGTCTTCAGACCAAATCATCCAACTGATTAGATAGTTTTGTCTTCTTGGTCCGGCCTCAGCGTGTGGCAAATCTCTATAATTAGTGTGAGTGCCCCTACCACCTAAAGTAGCTGAACGGGGAACAGCCTATCAGAGATATATATGTCACAACTGACTCGATGTCAGTTGAATGTGTCAACTCTAGGAGTAATTGACATTCCATTTGCAGGATATAAAAGGCGTAACGACAACATTCAAGGCATCAGTTTTAATACTGCATAGTAAACCAATACCAAGTGAAAGACACTGTGACTATCATCAAAACATGGAAAGCAAACCCAACAACGATCAATCCAACCTCGAAAAAGCGGAAACATTTTTCCAAAAAGCATGTGAACAGATTGTTTTCTTGAACAAAAAACTAGATGATCTTCAGATAAGATATGACCGAGCTAATAAAGACGGAAACAAATCCTTTCGCTACAGCCTGCGTCTGAAAATAGCTGCTAGTGAAGGTTTGAGAAACACGTACTACGAATATGCTTGTGCCAAGGCAGATCTCATTACAAATCTGTGGTTTACTATATCTGGACCAGGTTCCTTGGAAGATACGTCGGATTATGACAGTGACGAAGACGTACTGTGAACAAACACTGTTTCAAAATCCATGTACTTTGGATTTAAACGGCTCTTTTAAGAGCTACCCAAATCTTAACGAAAATATTCTTTCAGTTTTGTACAATACTTGTTTAAGTAGTCCTTTTGTTTACTTACCTTCAACCAACACGACTTCACAAACCCCAATTACAGGGCTTCAAATAAAAAAGACCAGAGTGCCAAAAATACATTAATACGTTTGAAAAAATTTCAAAATGAGAATTAGCTATGCCTGTATTGTTACGCTTCTTATGGATAGATAGCATTGCATAAGACTGCCGTATTATTTCCAAAGTCTCGAATGCGTTCTGTTTTTATTGATATTTAATATGAAAAGTCAATATGTAATTTTGAAAATTTGTATGAAAATGACAAAATCTGCCAATATTGCCCCTTTCTAAAATATTTATATTTTTAACAAAAAAGAACTTAAATTCATTGGACAAAATACCAAGTAAAGATAGAATACAAAAAAGCCATACAATCTGTCATTGGTACATGTTTAAAGAATATCCTATAAGTACAAAAATCATCCAGGTTTAGTTATTTCTAAACTCTATATTATTACTAACACTTAAAAGCATCGAAGTTTTACTTATTAAGACAAACAATTATAATTTCAAAACTTGGTTTTAACTCTAAAATGTCAATTTTTGGCAGCACGTATCAGCTGAACATGTCAATACCTAGAGAGCTTTATCCAAATTGAAGTCATTTTGAAACCGAACAAAAAAACACATTAAAAGATATAGCAAGCCCTAGATACTTTCTTTCATCCAATTTTTTTAAACAAATCATTTCCTACTCATAAAATCAATCCGGACTAATTATATATTTTGACAATGTTTGTCTTCAGACCAAATCATCCAACTGATTAGATAGTTTTGTCTTCTTGGTCCGGCCTCAGCGTGTGGCAAATCTCTATAATTAGTGTGAGTGCCCCTACCACCTAAAGTAGCTGAACGGGGAACAGCCTATCAGAGATATATATGTCACAACTGACTCGATGTCAGTTGAATGTGTCAACTCTAGGAGTAATTGACATTCCATTTGCAGGATATAAAAGGCGTAACGACAACATTCAAGGCATCAGTTTTAATACTGCATAGTAAACCAATACCAAGTGAAAGACACTGTGACTATCATCAAAACATGGAAAGCAAACCCAACAACGATCAATCCAACCTCGAAAAAGCGGAAACATTTTTCCAAAAAGCATGTGAACAGATTGTTTTCTTGAACAAAAAACTAGATGATCTTCAGATAAGATATGACCGAGCTAATAAAGACGGAAACAAATCCTTTCGCTACAGCCTGCGTCTGAAAATAGCTGCTAGTGAAGGTTTGAGAAACACGTACTACGAATATGCTTGTGCCAAGGCAGATCTCATTACAAATCTGTGGTTTACTATATCTGGACCAGGTTCCTTGGAAGATACGTCGGATTATGACAGTGACGAAGACGTACTGTGAACAAACACTGTTTCAAAATCCATGTACTTTGGATTTAAACGGCTCTTTTAAGAGCTACCCAAATCTTAACGAAAATATTCTTTCAGTTTTGTACAATACTTGTTTAAGTAGTCCTTTTGTTTACTTACCTTCAACCAACACGACTTCACAAACCCCAATTCCATGGCTTCAAATAAAAAAGACCAGAGTGCCAAAAATACATTAATACGTTTGAAAAAAATTTCAAAATGAGAATTAGCTATGCCTGTATTGTTACGCTTCTTATGGATAGATAGCATTGCATAAGACTGCCGTATTATTTTCAAAGGCTTGAATACGTTCTGTTTTTATTGATATTTAATATGAAAAGTCACTTATGTAATTTTGAAAATTTGTATGAAAGTGACAAAATCTGCCAATATTGCCCCTTTCTAAAATATTTATATTTTTAACAAAAAAGAACTTAAATTCATTCGAAAAAAATAACAAGTAAAGATAGAATACAAAAAAGCCATACAATCTGTCATTGGTACATGTTTAAAGAATATCCTATAAGTACAAAAATCATTAAGGTTTAGTTATTTCTAAACTCTATATTATTACTAACACTTAAAAGCATCGAAGTTTTACTTATTAAGACAAACAATTATAATTTCAAAACTTGGTTTTAACTCTAAAATGTCAATTTTTGGCAGCACGTATCAGCTGAACATGTCAATACCTAGAGAGCTTTATCCAAATTGAAGTCATTTTGAAACCGAACAAAAAAACACATTAAAAGATATAGCAAGCCCTAGATACTTTCTTTCATCCAATTTTTTTAAACAAATCATTTCCTACTCATAAAATCAATCCGGACTAATTATATATTTTGACAATGTTTGTCTTCAGACCAAATCATCCAACTGATTAGATAGTTTTGTCTTCTTGGTCCGGCCTCAGCGTGTGGCAAATCTCTATAATTAGTGTGAGTGCCCCCTACCACCTAAAGTAGCTGAACGGGGAACAGCCTATCAGAGATATATATGTCACAACTGACTCGATGTCAGTTGAATGTGTCAACTCTAGGAGTAATTGACATTCCATTTGCAGGATATAAAAGGCGTAACGACAACATTCAAGGCATCAGTTTTAATACTGCATAGTAAACCAATACCAAGTGAAAGACACTGTGACTATCATCAAAACATGGAAAGCAAACCCAACAACGATCAATCCAACCTCGAAAAAGCGGAAACATTTTTCCAAAAAGCATGTGAACAGATTGTTTTCTTGAACAAAAAACTAGATGATCTTCAGATAAGATATGACCGAGCTAATAAAGACGGAAACAAATCCTTTCGCTACAGCCTGCGTCTGAAAATAGCTGCTAGTGAAGGTTTGAGAAACACGTACTACGAATATGCTTGTACCAAGGCAGATCTCATTACAAATCTGTGGTTTACTATATCTGGACCAGGTTCCTTGGAAGATACGTCGGATTATGACAGTGACGAAGACGTACTGTGAACAAACACTGTTTCAAAATCCATGTACTTTGGATTTAAACGGCTCTTTTAAGAGCTACCCAAATCTTAACGAAAAGATTCTTTCAGTTTTTTACAATACTTGTTTAAGTAGTCCTTTTGTTTACTTACCTTCAACCAACACGACTTCACAAACCCCAATTCCATGGCTTCAAATAAAAAAGACCAGAGTGCCAAAAATACATTAATACGTTTGAAAAAAATTTCAAAATGAGAATTAGCTATGCCTGTATTGTTACGCTTCTTATGGATAGATAGCATTGCATAAGACTGCCGTATTATTTTCAAAGGCTTGAATGCGTTCTGTTTTTATTGATATTTAATATGAAAAGTCACTTATGTAATTTTGAAAATTTGTATGAAAGTGACAAAATCTGCCAATATTGCCCCTTTCTAAAATATTTATATTTTTAACAAAAAAGAACTTAAATTCATTGGAAAAAAATAACAAGTAAAGATAGAATACAAAAAAGCCATACAATCTGTCATTGGTACATGTTTAAAGAATATCCTATAAGTACAAAAATCATTAAGGTTTAGTTATTTCTAAACTCTATATTATTACTAACACTTAAAAGCATCGAAGTTTTACTTATTAAGACAAACAATTATAATTTCAAAACTTGGTTTTAACTCTAAAATGTCAATTTTTGACAGCACGTATCAGCTTAACATGTCAATAACTAGAGAGCTTTATCCAAATTGAAGTCATTTTGAAACCGAACAAAAAAATACATTAAAAGATATAGCAAGCCCTAGATAATTTCTTTCATCCAATTTTTTTAAACAAATCATTTCCTACTCATAAAATCAATCCGGACTGATTATATATTTTGTCAATGTTTGTCTTCAGACCAAATCATCCAACTGATTAGATAGTTTTGTCTTCTTGGTCCGGCCTCAGCGTGTGGCAAATCTCTATAATTAGTGTGAGTGCACCCTACCACCTAAAGTAGCTGAACGGGGAACAGCCTATCAGAGATATATATGTCACAACTGACTCGATGTCACTTGAGTGTGTCAACTCTAGGAGTAATCGACATTCCATTTGCAGGATATAAAAGGCGTAACGACAACATTCAAGGCATCAGTTTTAATACTGCATAGTAAACCAATACCAAGTGAAAGACACTGTGACTATCATCAAAACATGGAAAGCAAACCCAACAACGATCAATCCAACCTCGAAAAAGCGGAAACATTTTTCCAAAAAGCATGTGAACAGATTGTTTTCTTGAACAAAAAACTAGATGATCTTAAGATAAGATATGACCGAGCTAATAAAGATGGAAACAAATCCTTTCGCTACAGCCTGCGTCTGAAAATAGCTGCTGGTGAAGGTTTGAGAAACACGTAGTACGAATATGCTTGTGCCAAGGCAGATCTCATTACAAATCTGCGCTTTACTATATATGGACCAGGTTCCTTGGAAGATACGTCGGATTATGACAGTGACGAAGACGTACTGTGAACAAACACTGTTTCAAAATCCATGTACTTTGGATTTAAACGGCTCTTTTAAGAGCCACCCAAATCTTAACGAAAAGGTTCTTTCAGTTTTGTACAATACTTGTTTAAGTAGTCCTTTTGTTTACTTACCTTCAACCAACACGACTTCACAAACCCCAATTCCAGGGCTTCAAATAAAAAAGACCAGAGTGCCAAAATACATTAATACTTTTGAAAAAATTTCAAAATGAGAATTAGCTATGCCTGTATTGTTACGCTTCTTATGGATAGATAGCATTGCATAAGACTGCCGTATTATTTCCAAAGTCTCGAATGCGTTCTGTTTTTATTGATATTTAATATGAAAAGTCAATATGTAATTTTGAAAATTTGTATAAAGTGACAAAATCTGCCAATATTGCCCCTTTCTAAAATATTTATATTTTTAACAAAAAAGAACTTAAATTCATTGGACAAAATACCAAGTAAAGATAGAATACAAAAAAGCCATACAATCTGTCATTGGTACATGTTTAAAGAATATCCTATAAGTACAAAAATCATCCAGGTTTAGTTATTTCTAAACTCTATATTATTACTAACACTTAAAAGCATCGAAGTTTTACTTATTAAGACAAACAATTATAATTTCAAAACTTGGTTTTAACTCTAAAATGTCAATTTTTGGCAGCACGTATCAGCTGAACATGTCAATACCTAGAGAGCTTTATCCAAATTGAAGTCATTTTGAAACCGAACAAAAAAATACATTAAAAGATATAGCAAGCCCTAGATACTTTCTTTCATCCAATTTTTTAAACAAATCATTTCCTACTCATAAAAGCAATCCGGACTAATTATATATTTTGACAATGTTTGTCTTCAGACCAAATCATCCAACTGATTAGATAGTTTTGTCTTCTTGGTCCGGCCTCAGCATGTGGCAAATCTCTATAATTAGTGTGAGTGCCCCCTACCACCTAAAGTAGCTGAACGGGGAACAGCCTATCAGAGATATATATGTCACAACTGACTCGATGTCAGTTGAGTGTGTCAACTCTAGGAGTAATCAGCATTCCATTTGCAGGATATAAAAGGCGTAACGACAACATTCAAGGCATCAGTTTTAATACTGCATAGTAAACCAATACCAAGTGAAAGACACTGTGACTATCATCAAAACATGGAAAGCAAACCCAACCACGATCAATCCAACCTCGAAAAAGCGGAAACATTTTTCCAAAAAGCATGTGAACAGATTGTTTTCTTGAACAAAAAACTAGATGATCTTCAGATAAGATATGACCGAGCTAATAAAGACGGAAACAAATCCTTTCGCTACAGCCTGCGTCTGAAAATAGCTGCTGGTGAAGGTTTGAGAAACACGTACTACGAATATGCTTGTGCCAAGGCAGATCTCATTACAAATCTGCGGTTTACTATATATGGACCAGGTTCCTTGGAAGATACGTCGGATTATGACAGTGACGAAGACGTACTGTGAACAAACACTGTTTCAAAATCCATGTACTTTGGATTTAAACGGCTCTTTTAAGAGGTACCCAAATCTTAACGAAAAGATTCTTTCAGTTTTGTACAATACTTGTTTAAGTAGTCCTTTTGTTTACTTACCTTCAACCAACACGACTTCACAAACCCCAATTCCATGGCTTCAAATAAAAAAGACCATAGTGCCAAAAATACATTAATACGTTTGAAAAAATTTCAAAATGAGAATTAGCTATGCCTGTATTGTTACGCTTCTTATGGATAGATAGCATTGCATAAGACTGCCGTATTATTTCCAAAGTCTCGAATGCGTTCTGTTTTTATTGATATTTAATATGAAAAGGCAATATGTAATTTTGAAAATTTGTATAAAGTGACAAAATCTGCCAATATTACCCTTTTCTAAAATATTTATATTTTTAACAAAAAAGAACTTAAATTCATTGGACAAAATAACAAGTAAAGATAGAATACAAAAAAGCCATACAATCTGTCATTGGTACATGTTTAAAGAATATCCTATAAGTACAAAAATCATTCAGGTTTAGTTATTTCTAAACTCTATATTATTACTAACACTTAAAAGCATCGAAGTTTTACTTATTAAGACAAACAATTATAATTTCAAAACTTGGTTTTAACTCTAAAATGTCAATTTTTGGCAGCACGTATCAGCTTAACATGTCAATACCTAGAGAGCTTTACCCAAATTGAAGTCATTTTGAAACCGAACAAAAAAAATACATTAAAAGATATAGCAATCCCTAGATACTTTCTTTCATCCAATTTTTTAAACAAATCATTTCCTACTCATAAAATCGATCCGGACTAATTATATATTTTGACAATGTTTGTCTTCAGACCAAATCATCCAACTGATTAGATAGTTTTGTCTTCTTGGTCCGGCCTCAGCGTGTGGCAAATCTCTATAGTTAGTGTGAGTGCCCCCTACCACCTAAAATAGCTGAACGGGGAACAGCCTATCAGAGATATATATGTCACAACTGACTCGATGTCAGTTGAATGTGTCAACTCTAGGAGTAATCAGAATTCCATTTGCAGGATATAAAAGGCGTAACGACAACATTCAAGGCATCAGTTTTAATACTGCATAGTAAACCAATACCAAGTGAAAGACACTGTGACTATCATCAAAACATGGAAAGCAAACCCAACCACGATCAATCCAACCTCGAAAAAGCGGAAACATTTTTCCAAAAAGCATGTGAACAGATTGTTTTCTTGAACAAAAAACTAGATGATCTTCAGATAAGATATGACCGAGCTAATAAAGACGGAAACAAATCCTTTCGCTACAGCCTGCGTCTGAAAATAGCTGCTGGTGAAGGTTTGAGAAACACGTACTACGAATATGCTTGTGCCAAGGCAGATCTCATTACAAATCTGCGGTTTACTATATATGGACCAGGTTCCTTGGAAGATACGTCGGATTATGACAGTGACGAAGACGTACTGTGAACAAACACTGTTTCAAAATCCATGTACTTTGGATTTAAACGGCTCTTTTAAGAGCCACCCAAATCTTAACGAAAAGATTCTTTCAGTTTTGTACAATACTTGTTTAAGTAGTCCTTTTGTTTACTTACCTTCAACCAACACGACTTCACAAACCCCAATTCCATGGCTTCAAATAAAAAAGACCATAGTGCCAAAAATACATTAATACGTTTGAAAAAATTTCAAAATGAGAATTAGCTATGCCTGTATTGTTACGCTTCTTATGGATAGATAGCATTGCATAAGACTGCCGTATTATTTCCAAAGTCTCGAATGCGTTCTGTTTTTATTGATATTTAATATGAAAAGTCAATATGTAATTTTGAAAATTTGTATAAAGTGACAAAATCTGCCAATATTACCCTTTTCTAAAATATTTATATTTTTAACAAAAAAGAACTTAAATTCATTGGACAAAATAACAAGTAAAGATAGAATACAAAAAAGCCATACAATCTGTCATTGGTACATGTTTAAAGAATATCCTATAAGTACAAAAATCATTCAGGTTTAGTTATTTCTAAACTCTATATTATTACTAACACTTAAAAGCATCGAAGTTTTACTTATTAAGACAAACAATTATAATTTTAAAACTTGGTTTTAACTCTAAAATGTCAATTTTTGGCAGCACGTATCAGCTTAACATGTCAATACCTAGAGAGCTTTACCCAAATTGAAGTCATTTTGAAACCGAACAAAAAAAATACATTAAAAGATATAGCAAGCCCTAGATACTTTCTTTCATCCAATTTTTTAAACAAATCATTTCCTACTCATAAAATCAATCCGGACTAATTATATATTTTGACAATGTTTGTCTTCAGACCAAATCATCCAACTGATTAGATAGTTTTGTCTTCTTGGTCCGGCCTCAGCGTGTGGCAAATCTCTATAGTTAGTGTGAGTGCCCCCTACCACCTAAAATAGCTGAACGGGGAACAGCCTATCAGAGATATATATGTCACAACTGACTCGATGTCAGTTGAATGTGTCAACTCTAGGAGTAATCAGAATTCCATTTGCAGGATATAAAAGGCGTAACGACAACATTCAAGGCATCAGTTTTAATACTGCATAGTAAACCAATACCAAGTGAAAGACACTGTGACTATCATCAAAACATGGAAAGCAAACCCAACCACGATCAATCCAACCTCGAAAAAGCGGAAACATTTTTCAAAAAAGCATGTGAACAGATTGTTTTCTTGAACAAAAAACTAGATGATCTTCAGATAAGATATGACCGAGCTAATAAAGACGGAAACAAATCCTTTCGCTACAGCCTGCGTCTGAAAATAGCTGCTGGTGAAGGTTTGAGAAACACGTACTACGAATATGCTTGTGCCAAGGCAGATCTCATTACAAATCTGCGGTTTACTATATCTGGACCAGGTTCCTTGGAAGATACGTCGGATTATGACAGTGACGAAGACGTACTGTGAACAAACACTGTTTCAAAATCCATGTACTTTGGATTTAAACGGCTCTTTTAAGAGCCACCCAAATCTTAACGAAAAGATTCTTTCAGTTTTGTACAATACTTGTTTAAGTAGTCCTTTTGTTTACTTACCTTCAACCAACACGACTTCACAAACCCCAATTCCATGGCTTCAAATAAAAAAGACCAGAGTGCCAAAAATACATTAATACGTTTGAAAAAAATTTCAAAATGAGAATTAGCTATGCCTGTATTGTTACGCTTCTTATGGATAGATAGCATTGCATAAGACTGCCGTATTATTTCCAAAGTCTCGAATGCGTTCTGTTTTTATTGATATTTAATATGAAAAGTCACTTATGTAATTTTGAAAATTTGTATGAAAGTGACAAAATCTGCCAATATTACCCTTTTCTAAAATATTTATATTTTTAACAAAAAAGAACTTAAATTCATTGGAAAAAATAACAAGTAAAGATAGAATACAAAAAAGCCATACAATCTGTCATTGGTACATGTTTAAAGAATATCCTATAAGTACAAAAATCATCCAGGTTTAGTTATTTCTAAACTCTATATTATTACTAACACTTAAAAGCATCGAAGTTTTACTTATTAAGACAAACAATTATAATTTCAAAACTTGGTTTTAACTCTAAAATGTCAATTTTTGGCAGCACGTATCAGCTTAACATGTCAATACCTAGAGAGCTTTACCCAAATTGAAGTCATTTTGAAACCGAACAAAAAAAATACATTAAAAGATATAGCAAGCCCTAGATACTTTCTTTCATCCAATTTTTTAAACAAATCATTTCCTACTCATAAAATCAATCCGGACTAATTATATATTTTGACAATGTTTGTCTTCAGACCAAATCATCCAACTGATTAGATAGTTTTGTCTTCTTGGTCCGGCCTCAGCGTGTGGCAAATCTCTATAGTTAGTGTGAGTGCCCCCTACCACCTAAAATAGCTGAACGGGGAACAGCCTATCAGAGATATATATGTCACAACTGACTCGATGTCAGTTGAATGTGTCAACTCTAGGAGTAATCAGAATTCCATTTGCAGGATATAAAAGGCGTAACGACAACATTCAAGGCATCAGTTTTAATACTGCATAGTAAACCAATACCAAGTGAAAGACACTGTGACTATCATCAAAACATGGAAAGCAAACCCAACCACGATCAATCCAACCTCGAAAAAGCGGAAACATTTTTCCAAAAAGCATGTGAACAGATTGTTTTCTTGAACAAAAAACTAGATGATCTTCAGATAAGATATGACCGAGCTAATAAAGACGGAAACAAATCCTTTCGCTACAGCCTGCGTCTGAAAATAGCTGCTGGTGAAGGTTTGAGAAACACGTACTACGAATATGCTTGTGCCAAGGCAGATCTCATTACAAATCTGCGGTTTACTATATATGGACCAGGTTCCTTGGAAGATACGTCGGATTATGACAGTGACGAAGACGTACTGTGAACAAACACTGTTTCAAAATCCATGTACTTTGGATTTAAACGGCTCTTTTAAGAGCCACCCAAATCTTAACGAAAAGATTCTTTCAGTTTTGTACAATACTTGTTTAAGTAGTCCTTTTGTTTACTTACCTTCAACCAACACGACTTCACAAACCCCAATTCCATGGCTTCAAATAAAAAAGACCAGAGTGCCAAAAATACATTAATACGTTTGAAAAAAAATTCAAAATGAGAATTAGCTATGCCTGTATTGTTACGCTTCTTATGGATAGATAGCATTGCATAAGACTGCCGTATTATTTCCAAAGTCTCGAATGCGTTCTGTTTTTATTGATATTTAATATGAAAAGTCACTTATGTAATTTTGAAAATTTGTATGAAAGTGACAAAATCTGCCAATATTACCCTTTTCTAAAATATTTATATTTTTAACAAAAAAGAACTTAAATTCATTGGAAAAAATAACAAGTAAAGATAGAATACAAAAAAGCCATACAATCTGTCATTGGTACATGTTTAAAGAATATCCTATAAGTACAAAAATCATCCAGGTTTAGTTATTTCTAAACTCTATATTATTACTAACACTTAAAAGCATCGAAGTTTTACTTATTAAGACAAACAATTATAATTTCAAAACTTGGTTTTAACTCTAAAATGTCAATTTTTGGCAGCACGTATCAGCTTAACATGTCAATACCTAGAGAGCTTTACCCAAATTGAAGTCATTTTGAAACCGAACAAAAAAAATACATTAAAAGATATAGCAAGCCCTAGATACTTTCTTTCATCCAATTTTTTAAACAAATCATTTCCTACTCATAAAATCAATCCGGACTAATTATATATTTTGACAATGTTTGTCTTCAGACCAAATCATCCAACTGATTAGATAGTTTTGTCTTCTTGGTCCGGCCTCAGCGTGTGGCAAATCTCTATAGTTAGTGTGAGTGCCCCCTACCACCTAAAATAGCTGAACGGGGAACAGCCTATCAGAGATATATATGTCACAACTGACTCGATGTCAGTTGAATGTGTCAACTCTAGGAGTAATCAGAATTCCATTTGCAGGATATAAAAGGCGTAACGACAACATTCAAGGCATCAGTTTTAATACTGCATAGTAAACCAATACCAAGTGAAAGACACTGTGACTATCATCAAAACATGGAAAGCAAACCCAACCACGATCAATCCAACCTCGAAAAAGCGGAAACATTTTTCCAAAAAGCATGTGAACAGATTGTTTTCTTGAACAAAAAACTAGATGATCTTCAGATAAGATATGACCGAGCTAATAAAGATGGAAACAAATCCTTTCGCTACAGCCTGCGTCTGAAAATAGCTGCTGGTGAAGGTTTGAGAAACACGTACTACGAATATGCTTGTGCCAAGGCAGATCTCATTACAAATCTGCGCTTTACTATATATGGACCAGGTTCCTTGGAAGATACGTCGGATTATGACAGTGACGAAGACGTACTGTGAACAAACACTGTTTCAAAATCCATGTACTTTGGATTTAAACGGCTCTTTTAAGAGCTACCCAAATCTTAACGAAAAGATTCTTTCAGTTTTGTACAATACTTGTTTAAGTAGTCCTTTTGTTTACTTACCTTCAACCAACACGACTTCACAAACCCCAATTCCATGGCTTCAAATAAAAAAGACCAGAGTGCCAAAAATACATTAATACGTTTGAAAAAAAATTCAAAATGAGAATTAGCTATGCCTGTATTGTTACGCTTCTTATGGATAGATAGCATTGCATAAGACTGCCGTATTATTTCCAAAGTCTCGAATGCGTTCTGTTTTTATTGATATTTAATATGAAAAGTCAATATGTAATTTTGAAAATTTGTATAAAATGACAAAATCAGCCAATATTGCCCCTTTCTAAAATATTTATATTTTTAACAAAAAAGAACTTAAATTCATTGGACAAAATACCAAGTAAAGATAGAATACAAAAAAGCCATACAATCTGTCATTGGTACATGTTTAAAGAATATCCTATAAGTACAAAAATCATCCAGGTTTAGTTATTTCTAAACTCTATATTATTACTAACACTTAAAAGCATCGAAGTTTTACTTATTAAGACAAACAATTATAATTTCAAAACTTGGTTTTAACTCTAAAATGTCAATTTTTGGCAGCACGTATCAGCTTAACATGTCAATACCTAGAGAGCTTTATCCAAATTGAAGTCATTTTGAAACCGAACAAAAAAACACATTAAAAGATATAGCAAGCCCTAGATACTTTCTTTCATCCAATTTTTTTAAACAAATCATTTCCTACTCATAAAATCAATCCGGACTAATTATATATTTTGACAATGTTTGTCTTCAGACCAAATCATCCAACTGATTAGATAGTTTTGTCTTCTTGGTCCGGCCTCAGCGTGTGGCAAATCTCTATAATTAGTGTGAGTGCCCCCTACCACCTAAAGTAGCTGAACGGGGAACAGCCTATCAGAGATATATATGTCACAACTGACTCGATGTCAGTTGAATGTGTCAACTCTAGGAGTAATCAGCATTCCATTTGCAGGATATAAAAGGCGTAACGACAACATTCAAGGCATCAGTTTTAATACTGCATAGTAAACCAATACCAAGTGAAAGACACTGTGACTATCATCAAAACATGGAAAGCAAACCCAACAACGATCAATCCAACCTCGAAAAAGCGGAAACATTTTTCCAAAAAGCATGTGAACAGATTGTTTTCTTGAACAAAAAACTAGATGATCTTCAGATAAGATATGACCGAGCTAATGAAGACGGAAACAAATCCTTTCGCTACAGCCTGCGTCTGAAAATAGCTGCTTGTGAAGGTTTGAGAAACACGTACTACAAATATGCTTGTGCCAAGGCAGATCTCATTACAAATCTGCGGTTTACTATATCTGGACCAGGTTCCTTGGAAGATACGTCGGATTATGACAGTGACGAAGACGTACTGTGAACAAACACTGTTTCAAAATCCATGTACTTTGGATTTAAACGGCTCTTTTAAGAGCTACCCAAATCTTAACGAAAAGATTCTTTCAGTTTTGTACAATACTTGTTTAAGTAGTCCTTTTGTTTACTTACCTTCAACCAACACGACTTCACAAACCCCAATTCCATGGCTTCAAATAAAAAAGACCAGAGTGCCAAAAATACATTAATACGTTTGAAAAAAATTTCAAAATGAGAATTAGCTATGCCTGTATTGTTACGCTTCTTATGGATAGATAGCATTGCATAAGACTGCCGTATTATTTCCAAAGGCTCGAATGCGTTCTGTTTTTATTGATATTTAATATGAAAAGTCACTTATGTAATTTTGAAAATGTGTATGAAAGTGACAAAATCTGCCAATATTGCCCCTTTCTAAAATATTTATATTTTTAACAAAAAAGAACTTAAATTCATTGGAAAAAAATAACAAGTAAAGATAGAATACAAAAAAGCCATACAATCTGTCATTGGTACATGTTTAAAGAATATCCTATAAGTACAAAAATCATTAAGGTTTAGTTATTTCTAAACTCTATATTATTACTAACACTTAAAAGCATCGAAGTTTTACTTATTAAGACAAACAATTATAATTTCAAAACTTGGTTTTAACTCTAAAATGTCAATTTTTGGCAGCACGTATCAGCTTAACATGTTAATACCTAGAGAGCTTTACCCAAATTGAAGTCATTTTTAAACCGAACAAAAAAAATACATTAAAAGATATAGCAAGCCCTAGATACTTTCTTTCATCCAATTTTTTAAACAAATCATTTCCTACTCATAAAATCAATCCGGACTAATTATATATTTTGACAATGTTTGTCTTCAGACCAAATCATCCAACTGATTAGATAGTTTTGTCTTCTTGGTCCGGCCTCAGCGTGTGGCAAATCTCTATAGTTAGTGTGAGTGCCCCCTACCACCTAAAATAGCTGAACGGGGAACAGCCTATCAGAGATATATATGTCACAACTGACTCGATGTCAGTTGAATGTGTCAACTCTAGGAGTAATCAGAATTCCTTTTGCAGGATATAAAAGGCGTAACGACAACATTCAAGGCATCAGTTTTAATACTGCATAGTAAACCAATACCAAGTGAAAGACACTGTGACTATCATCAAAACATGGAAAGCAAACCCAACCACGATCAATCCAACCTCGAAAAAGCGGAAACATTTTTCCAAAAAGCATGTGAACAGATTGTTTTCTTGAACAAAAAACTAGATGATCTTCAGATAAGATATGACCGAGCTAATAAAGATGGAAACAAATCCTTTCGCTACAGCCTGCGTCTGAAAATAGCTGCTGGTGAAGGTTTGAGAAACACGTACTACGAATATGCTTGTGCCAAGGCAGATCTCATTACAAATCTGCGCTTTACTATATATGGACCAGGTTCCTTGGAAGATACGTCGGATTATGACAGTGACGAAGACGTACTGTGAACAAACACTGTTTCAAAATCCATGTACTTTGGATTTAAACGGCTCTTTTAAGAGCTACCCAAATCTTAACGAAAAGATTCTTTCAGTTTTGTACAATACTTGTTTAAGTAGTCCTTTTGTTTACTTACCTTCAACCAACACGACTTCACAAACCCCAATTCCATGGCTTCAAATAAAAAAGACCAGAGTGCCAAAAATACATTAATACGTTTGAAAAAAAATTCAAAATGAGAATTAGCTATGCCTGTATTGTTACGCTTCTTATGGATAGATAGCATTGCATAAGACTGCCGTATTATTTCCAAAGTCTCGAATGCGTTCTGTTTTTATTGATATTTAATATGAAAAGTCAATATGTAATTTTGAAAATTTGTATAAAATGACAAAATCAGCCAATATTGCCCCTTTCTAAAATATTTATATTTTTAACAAAAAAGAACTTAAATTCATTGGACAAAATACCAAGTAAAGATAGAATACAAAAAAGCCATACAATCTGTCATTGGTACATGTTTAAAAAATATCCTATAAGTACAAAAATCATCCAGGTTTAGTTATTTCTAAACTCTATATTATTACTAACACTTAAAAGCATCGAAGTTTTACTTATTAAGACAAACAATTATAATTTCAAAACTTGGTTTTAACTCTAAAATGTCAATTTTTGGCAGCACGTATCAGCTTAACATGTCAATACCTAGAGAGCTTTATCCAAATTGAAGTCATTTTGAAACCGAACAAAAAAACACATTAAAAGATATAGCAAGCCCTAGATACTTTCTTTCATCCAATTTTTTTAAACAAATCATTTCCTACTCATAAAATCAATCCGGACTAATTATATATTTTGACAATGTTTGTCTTCAGACCAAATCATCCAACTGATTAGATAGTTTTGTCTTCTTGGTCCGGCCTCAGCGTGTGGCAAATCTCTATAATTAGTGTGAGTGCCCCCTACCACCTAAAGTAGCTGAACGGGGAACAGCCTATCAGAGATTTATATGTCACAACTGACTCGATGTCAGTTGAATGTGTCAACTCTAGGAGTAATCAGCATTCCATTTGCAGGATATAAAAGGCGTAACGACAACATTCAAGGCATCAGTTTTAATACTGCATAGTAAACCAATACCAAGTGAAAGACACTGTGACTATCATCAAAACATGGAAAGCAAACCCAACAACGATCAATCCAACCTCGAAAAAGCGGAAACATTTTTCCAAAAAGCATGTGAACAGATTGTTTTCTTGAACAAAAAACTAGATGATCTTCAGATAAGATATGACCGAGCTAATGAAGACGGAAACAAATCCTTTCGCTACAGCCTGCGTCTGAAAATAGCTGCTTGTGAAGGTTTGAGAAACACGTACTACAAATATGCTTGTGCCAAGGCAGATCTCATTACAAATCTGCGGTTTACTATATCTGGACCAGGTTCCTTGGAAGATACGTCGGATTATGACAGTGACGAAGACGTACTGTGAACAAACACTGTTTCAAAATCCATGTACTTTGGATTTAAACGGCTCTTTTAAGAGCTACCCAAATCTTAACGAAAAGATTCTTTCAGTTTTGTACAATACTTGTTTAAGTAGTCCTTTTGTTTACTTACCTTCAACCAACACGACTTCACAAACCCCAATTCCATGGCTTCAAATAAAAAAGACCAGAGTGCCAAAAATACATTAATACGTTTGAAAAAAATTTCAAAATGAGAATTAGCTATGCCTGTATTGTTACGCTTCTTATGGATAGATAGCATTGCATAAGACTGCCGTATTATTTCCAAAGGCTCGAATGCGTTCTGTTTTTATTGATATTTAATATGAAAAGTCACTTATGTAATTTTGAAAATGTGTATGAAAGTGACAAAATCTGCCAATATTGCCCCTTTCTAAAATATTTATATTTTTAACAAAAAAGAACTTAAATTCATTGGAAAAAAATAACAAGTAAAGATAGAATACAAAAAAGCCATACAATCTGTCATTGGTACATGTTTAAAGAATATCCTATAAGTACAAAAATCATTAAGGTTTAGTTATTTCTAAACTCTATATTATTACTAACACTTAAAAGCATCGAAGTTTTACTTATTAAGACAAACAATTATAATTTCAAAACTTGGTTTTAACTCTAAAATGTCAATTTTTGGCAGCACGTATCAGCTTAACATGTTAATACCTAGAGAGCTTTACCCAAATTGAAGTCATTTTTAAACCGAACAAAAAAAATACATTAAAAGATATAGCAAGCCCTAGATACTTTCTTTCATCCAATTTTTTAAACAAATCATTTCCTACTCATAAAATCAATCCGGACTAATTATATATTTTGACAATGTTTGTCTTCAGACCAAATCATCCAACTGATTAGATAGTTTTGTCTTCTTGGTCCGGCCTCAGCGTGTGGCAAATCTCTATAGTTAGTGTGAGTGCCCCCTACCACCTAAAATAGCTGAACGGGGAACAGCCTATCAGAGATATATATGTCACAACTGACTCGATGTCAGTTGAATGTGTCAACTCTAGGAGTAATCAGAATTCCTTTTGCAGGATATAAAAGGCGTAACGACAACATTCAAGGCATCAGTTTTAATACTGCATAGTAAACCAATACCAAGTGAAAGACACTGTGACTATCATCAAAACATGGAAAGCAAACCCAACCACGATCAATCCAACCTCGAAAAAGCGGAAACATTTTTCCAAAAAGCATGTGAACAGATTGTTTTCTTGAACAAAAAACTAGATGATCTTCAGATAAGATATGACCGAGCTAATAAAGATGGAAACAAATCCTTTCGCTACAGCCTGCGTCTGAAAATAGCTGCTGGTGAAGGTTTGAGAAACACGTACTACGAATATGCTTGTGCCAAGGCAGATCTCATTACAAATCTGCGCTTTACTATATATGGACCAGGTTCCTTGGAAGATACGTCGGATTATGACAGTGACGAAGACGTACTGTGAACAAACACTGTTTCAAAATCCATGTACTTTGGATTTAAACGGCTCTTTTAAGAGCTACCCAAATCTTAACGAAAAGATTCTTTCAGTTTTGTACAATACTTGTTTAAGTAGTCCTTTTGTTTACTTACCTTCAACCAACACGACTTCACAAACCCCAATTCCATGGCTTCAAATAAAAAAGACCAGAGTGCCAAAAATACATTAATACGTTTGAAAAAAAATTCAAAATGAGAATTAGCTATGCCTGTATTGTTACGCTTCTTATGGATAGATAGCATTGCATAAGACTGCCGTATTATTTCCAAAGTCTCGAATGCGTTCTGTTTTTATTGATATTTAATATGAAAAGTCAATATGTAATTTTGAAAATTTGTATAAAATGACAAAATCAGCCAATATTGCCCCTTTCTAAAATATTTATATTTTTAACAAAAAAGAACTTAAATTCATTGGACAAAATACCAAGTAAAGATAGAATACAAAAAAGCCATACAATCTGTCATTGGTACATGTTTAAAAAATATCCTATAAGTACAAAAATCATCCAGGTTTAGTTATTTCTAAACTCTATATTATTACTAACACTTAAAAGCATCGAAGTTTTACTTATTAAGACAAACAATTATAATTTCAAAACTTGGTTTTAACTCTAAAATGTCAATTTTTGGCAGCACGTATCAGCTTAACATGTCAATACCTAGAGAGCTTTATCCAAATTGAAGTCATTTTGAAACCGAACAAAAAAACACATTAAAAGATATAGCAAGCCCTAGATACTTTCTTTCATCCAATTTTTTTAAACAAATCATTTCCTACTCATAAAATCAATCCGGACTAATTATATATTTTGACAATGTTTGTCTTCAGACCAAATCATCCAACTGATTAGATAGTTTTGTCTTCTTGGTCCGGCCTCAGCGTGTGGCAAATCTCTATAATTAGTGTGAGTGCCCCCTACCACCTAAAGTAGCTGAACGGGGAACAGCCTATCAGAGATTTATATGTCACAACTGACTCGATGTCAGTTGAATGTGTCAACTCTAGGAGTAATCAGCATTCCATTTGCAGGATATAAAAGGCGTAACGACAACATTCAAGGCATCAGTTTTAATACTGCATAGTAAACCAATACCAAGTGAAAGACACTGTGACTATCATCAAAACATGGAAAGCAAACCCAACAACGATCAATCCAACCTCGAAAAAGCGGAAACATTTTTCCAAAAAGCATGTGAACAGATTGTTTTCTTGAACAAAAAACTAGATGATCTTCAGATAAGATATGACCGAGCTAATGAAGACGGAAACAAATCCTTTCGCTACAGCCTGCGTCTGAAAATAGCTGCTTGTGAAGGTTTGAGAAACACGTACTACAAATATGCTTGTGCCAAGGCAGATCTCATTACAAATCTGCGGTTTACTATATCTGGACCAGGTTCCTTGGAAGATACGTCGGATTATGACAGTGACGAAGACGTACTGTGAACAAACACTGTTTCAAAATCCATGTACTTTGGATTTAAACGGCTCTTTTAAGAGCTACCCAAATCTTAACGAAAAGATTCTTTCAGTTTTGTACAATACTTGTTTAAGAAGTCCTTTTGTTTACTTACCTTCAACCAACACGACTTCACAAACCCCAATTCCATGGCTTCAAATAAAAAAGACCAGAGTGCCAAAAATACATTAATACGTTTGAAAAAAATTTCAAAATGAGAATTAGCTATGCCTGTATTGTTACGCTTCTTATGGATAGATAGCATTGCATAAGACTGCCGTATTATTTCCAAAGGCTCGAATGCGTTCTGTTTTTATTGATATTTAATATGAAAAGTCACTTATGTAATTTTGAAAATTTGTATGAAAGTGACAAAATCTGCCAATATTGCCCCTTTCTAAAATATTTATATTTTTAACAAAAAAGAACTTAAATTCATTGGAAAAAAATAACAAGTAAAGATAGAATACAAAAAAGCCATACAATCTGTCATTGGTACATGTTTAAAGAATATCCTATAAGTACAAAAATCATTAAAGTTTAGTTATTTCTAAACTCTATATTATTACTAACACTTAAAAGCATCGAAGTTTTACTTATTAAGACAAACAATTATAATTTCAAAACTTGGTTTTAACTCTAAAATGTCAATTTTTGGCAGCACGTATCAGCTTAACATGTTAATACCTAGAGAGCTTTACCCAAATTGAAGTCATTTTTAAACCGAACAAAAAAAATACATTAAAAGATATAGCAAGCCCTAGATACTTTCTTTCATCCAATTTTTTAAACAAATCATTTCCTACTCATAAAATCAATCCGGACTAATTATATATTTTGACAATGTTTGTCTTCAGACCAAATCATCCAACTGATTAGATAGTTTTGTCTTCTTGGTCCGGCCTCAGCGTGTGGCAAATCTCTATAGTTAGTGTGAGTGTCCCCTACCACCTAAAATAGCTGAACGGGGAACAGCCTATCAGAGATATATATGTCACAACTGACTCGATGTCAGTTGAATGTGTCAACTCTAGGAGTAATCAGAATTCCATTTGCAGGATATAAAAGGCGTAACGACAACATTCAAGGCATCAGTTTTAATACTGCATAGTAAACCAATACCAAGTGAAAGACACTGTGACTATCATCAAAACATGGAAAGCAAACCCAACCACGATCAATCCAACCTCGAAAAAGCGGAAACATTTTTCCAAAAAGCATGTGAACAGATTGTTTTCTTGAACAAAAAACTAGATGATCTTCAGATAAGATATGACCGAGCTAATAAAGACGGAAACAAATCCTTTCGCTACAGCCTGCGTCTGAAAATAGCTGCTGGTGAAGGTTTGAGAAACACGTACTACGAATATGCTTGTGCCAAGGCAGATCTCATTACAAATCTGCGGTTTACTATATATGGACCAGGTTCCTTGGAAGATACGTCGGATTATGACAGTGACGAAGACGTACTGTGAACAAACACTGTTTCAAAATCCATGTACTTTGGATTTAAACGGCTCTTTTAAGAGCTACCCAAATCTTAACGAAAAGATTCTTTCAGTTTTGTACAATACTTGTTTAAGTAGTCCTTTTGTTTACTTACCTTCAACCAACACGACTTCACAAACCCCAATTCCATGGCTTCAAATAAAAAAGACCAGAGTGCCAAAAATACATTAATACGTTTGAAAAAAATTTCAAAATGAGAATTAGCTATGCCTGTATTGTTACGCTTCTTATGGATAGATAGCATTGCATAAGACTGCCGTATTATTTCCAAAGGCTCGAATGCGTTCTGTTTTTATTGATATTTAATATGAAAAGTCACTTATGTAATTTTGAAAATTTGTATGAAAGTGACAAAATCTGCCAATATTGCCCCTTTCTAAAATATTTATATTTTTAACAAAAAAGAACTTAAATTCATTGGAAAAAAATAACAAGTAAAGATAGAATACAAAAAAGCCATACAATCTGTCATTGGTACATGTTTAAAGAATATCCTATAAGTACAAAAATCATTAAGGTTTAGTTATTTCTAAACTCTATATTATTACTAACACTTAAAAGCATCGAAGTTTTACTTATTAAGACAAACAATTATAATTTCAAAACTTGGTTTTAACTCTAAAATGTCACTTTTTGGCAGCACGTATCAGCTTAACATGTTAATACCTAGAGAGCTTTACCCAAATTGAAGTCATTTTGAAACCGAACAAAAAAAATACATTAAAAGATATAGCAAGCCCTAGATACTTTCTTTCATCCAATTTTTTAAACAAATCATTTCCTACTCATAAAATCAATCCGGACTAATTATATATTTTGACAATGTTTGTCTTCAGACCAAATCATCCAACTGATTAGATAGTTTTGTCTTCTTGGTCCGGCCTCAGCGTGTGGCAAATCTCTATAGTTAGTGTGAGTGCCCCCTACCACCTAAAATAGCTGAACGGGGAACAGCCTATCAGAGATATATATGTCACAACTGACTCGATGTCAGTTGAATGTGTCAACTCTAGGAGTAATCAGAATTCCTTTTGCAGGATATAAAAGGCGTAACGACAACATTCAAGGCATCAGTTTTAATACTGCATAGTAAACCAATACCAAGTGAAAGACACTGTGACTATCATCAAAACATGGAAAGCAAACCCAACCACGATCAATCCAACCTCGAAAAAGCGGAAACATTTTTCCAAAAAGCATGTGAACAGATTGTTTTCTTGAACAAAAAACTAGATGATCTTCAGATAAGATATGACCGAGCTAATAAAGATGGAAACAAATCCTTTCGCTACAGCCTGCGTCTGAAAATAGCTGCTGGTGAAGGTTTGAGAAACACGTACTACGAATATGCTTGTGCCAAGGCAGATCTCATTACAAATCTGCGCTTTACTATATATGGACCAGGTTCCTTGGAAGATACGTCGGATTATGACAGTGACGAAGACGTACTGTGAACAAACACTGTTTCAAAATCCATGTACTTTGGATTTAAACGGCTCTTTTAAGAGCTACCCAAATCTTAACGAAAAGATTCTTTCAGTTTTGTACAATACCTGTTTAAGTAGTCCTTTTGTTTACTTACCTTCAACCAACACGACTTCACAAACCCCAATTCCATGGCTTCAAATAAAAAAGACCAGAGTGCCAAAAATACATTAATACGTTTGAAAAAAAATTCAAAATGAGAATTAGCTATGCCTGTATTGTTACGCTTCTTATGGATAGATAGCATTGCATAAGACTGCCGTATTATTTCCAAAGTCTCGAATGCGTTCTGTTTTTATTGATATTTAATATGAAAAGTCAATATGTAATTTTGAAAATTTGTATAAAATGACAAAATCAGCCAATATTGCCCCTTTCTAAAATATTTATATTTTTAACAAAAAAGAACTTAAATTCATTGGACAAAATACCAAGTAAAGATAGAATACAAAAAAGCCATACAATCTGTCATTGGTACATGTTTAAAGAATATCCTATAAGTACAAAAATCATCCAGGTTTAGTTATTTCTAAACTCTATATTATTACTAACACTTAAAAGCATCGAAGTTTTACTTATTAAGACAAACAATTATAATTTCAAAACTTGGTTTTAACTCTAAAATGTCAATTTTTGGCAGCACGTATCAGCTTAACATGTCAATACCTAGAGAGCTTTATCCAAATTGAAGTCATTTTGAAACCGAACAAAAAAACACATTAAAAGATATAGCAAGCCCTAGATACTTTCTTTCATCCAATTTTTTTAAACAAATCATTTCCTACTCATAAAATCAATCCGGACTAATTATATATTTTGACAATGTTTGTCTTCAGACCAAATCATCCAACTGATTAGATAGTTTTGTCTTCTTGGTCCGGCCTCAGCGTGTGGCAAATCTCTATAATTAGTGTGAGTGCCCCCTACCACCTAAAGTAGCTGAACGGGGAACAGCCTATCAGAGATATATATGTCACAACTGACTCGATGTCAGTTGAATGTGTCAACTCTAGGAGTAATCAGCATTCCATTTGCAGGATATAAAAGGCGTAACGACAACATTCAAGGCATCAGTTTTAATACTGCATAGTAAACCAATACCAAGTGAAAGACACTGTGACTATCATCAAAACATGGAAAGCAAACCCAACAACGATCAATCCAACCTCGAAAAAGCGGAAACATTTTTCCAAAAAGCATGTGAACAGATGGTTTTCTTGAACAAAAAACTAGATGATCTTCAGATAAGATATGACCGAGCTAATGAAGACGGAAACAAATCCTTTCGCTACAGCCTGCGTCTGAAAATAGCTGCTTGTGAAGGTTTGAGAAACACGTACTACAAATATGCTTGTGCCAAGGCAGATCTCATTACAAATCTGCGGTTTACTATATCTGGACCAGGTTCCTTGGAAGATACGTCGGATTATGACAGTGACGAAGACGTACTGTGAACAAACACTGTTTCAAAATCCATGTACTTTGGATTTAAACGGCTCTTTTAAGAGCTACCCAAATCTTAACGAAAAGATTCTTTCAGTTTTGTACAATACTTGTTTAAGAAGTCCTTTTGTTTACTTACCTTCAACCAACACGACTTCACAAACCCCAATTCCATGGCTTCAAATAAAAAAGACCAGAGTGCCAAAAATACATTAATACGTTTGAAAAAAATTTCAAAATGAGAATTAGCTATGCCTGTATTGTTACGCTTCTTATGGATAGATAGCATTGCATAAGACTGCCGTATTATTTCCAAAGGCTCGAATGCGTTCTGTTTTTATTGATATTTAATATGAAAAGTCACTTATGTAATTTTGAAAATTTGTATGAAAGTGACAAAATCTGCCAATATTGCCCCTTTCTAAAATATTTATATTTTTAACAAAAAAGAACTTAAATTCATTGGAAAAAAATAACAAGTAAAGATAGAATACAAAAAAGCCATACAATCTGTCATTGGTACATGTTTAAAGAATATCCTATAAGTACAAAAATCATTAAGGTTTAGTTATTTCTAAACTCTATATTATTACTAACACTTAAAAGCATCGAAGTTTTACTTATTAAGACAAACAATTATAATTTCAAAACTTGGTTTTAACTCTAAAATGTCAATTTTTGGCAGCACGTATCAGCTTAACATGTTAATACCTAGAGAGCTTTACCCAAATTGAAGTCATTTTGAAACCGAACAAAAAAAATACATTAAAAGATATAGCAAGCCCTAGATACTTTCTTTCATCCAATTTTTTAAACAAATCATTTCCTACTCATAAAATCAATCCGGACTAATTATATATTTTGACAATGTTTGTCTTCAGACCAAATCATCCAACTGATTAGATAGTTTTGTCTTCTTGGTCCGGCCTCAGCGTGTGGCAAATCTCTATAGTTAGTGTGAGTGCCCCCTACCACCTAAAATAGCTGAACGGGGAACAGCCTATCAGAGATATATATGTCACAACTGACTCGATGTCAGTTGAATGTGTCAACTCTAGGAGTAATCAGAATTCCATTTGCAGGATATAAAAGGCGTAACGACAACATTCAAGGCATCAGTTTTAATACTGCATAGTAAACCAATACCAAGTGAAAGACACTGTGACTATCATCAAAACATGGAAAGCAAACCCAACCACGATCAATCCAACCTCGAAAAAGCGGAAACATTTTTCCAAAAAGCATGTGAACAGATTGTTTTCTTGAACAAAAAACTAGATGATCTTCAGATAAGATATGACCGAGCTAATAAAGACGGAAACAAATCCTTTCGCTACAGCCTGCGTCTGAAAATAGCTGCTGGTGAAGGTTTGAGAAACACGTACTACGAATATGCTTGTGCCAAGGCAGATCTCATTACAAATCTGCGGTTTACTATATATGGACCAGGTTCCTTGGAAGATACGTCGGATTATGACAGTGACGAAGACGTACTGTGAACAAACACTGTTTCAAAATCCATGTACTTTGGATTTAAACGGCTCTTTTAAGAACCACCCAAATCTTAACGAAAAGATTCTTTCAGTTTTGTACAATACTTGTTTAAGTAGTCCTTTTGTTTACTTACCTTCAACCAACACGACTTCACAAACCCCAATTCCATGGCTTCAAATAAAAAAGACCAGAGTGCCAAAAATACATTAATACGTTTGAAAAAAAATTCAAAATGAGAATTAGCTATGCCTGTATTGTTACGCTTCTTATGGATAGATAGCATTGCATAAGACTGCCGTATTATTTCCAAAGTCTCGAATGCGTTCTGTTTTTATTGATATTTAATATGAAAAGTCACTTATGTAATTTTGAAAATTTGTATGAAAGTGACAAAATCTGCCAATATTACCCTTTTCTAAAATATTTATATTTTTAACAAAAAAGAACTTAAATTCATTGGAAAAAATAACAAGTAAAGATAGAATACAAAAAAGCCATACAATCTGTCATTGGTACATGTTTAAAGAATATCCTATAAGTACAAAAATCATCCAGGTTTAGTTATTTCTAAACTCTATATTATTACTAACACTTAAAAGCATCGAAGTTTTACTTATTAAGACAAACAATTATAATTTCAAAACTTGGTTTTAACTCTAAAATGTCAATTTTTGGCAGCACGTATCAGCTTAACATGTCAATACCTAGAGAGCTTTACCCAAATTGAAGTCATTTTGAAACCGAACAAAAAAAATACATTAAAAGATATAGCAAGCCCTAGATACTTTCTTTCATCCAATTTTTTAAACAAATCATTTCCTACTCATAAAATCAATCCGGACTAATTATATATTTTGACAATGTTTGTCTTCAGACCAAATCATCCAACTGATTAGGTAGTTTTGTCTTCTTGGTCCGGCCTCAGCGTGTGGCAAATCTCTATAGTTAGTGTGAGTGCCCCCTACCACCTAAAATAGCTGAACGGGGAACAGCCTATCAGAGATATATATGTCACAACTGACTCGATGTCAGTTGAATGTGTCAACTCTAGGAGTAATCAGAATTCCATTTGCAGGATATAAAAGGCGTAACGACAACATTCAAGGCATCAGTTTTAATACTGCATAGTAAACCAATACCAAGTGAAAGACACTGTGACTATCATCAAAACATGGAAAGCAAACCCAACCACGATCAATCCAACCTCGAAAAAGCGGAAACATTTTTCCAAAAAGCATGTGAACAGATTGTTTTCTTGAACAAAAAACTAGATGATTTTCAGATAAGATATGACCGAGCTAATAAAGATGGAAACAAATCCTTTCGCTACAGCCTGCGTCTGAAAATAGCTGCTGGTGAAGGTTTGAGAAACACGTACTACGAATATGCTTGTGCCAAGGCAGATCTCATTACAAATCTGCGCTTTACTATATATGGACCAGGTTCCTTGGAAGATACGTCGGATTATGACAGTGACGAAGACGTACTGTGAACAAACACTGTTTCAAAATCCATGTACTTTGGATTTAAACGGCTCTTTTAAGAGCTACCCAAATCTTAACGAAAAGATTCTTTCAGTTTTGTACAATACTTGTTTAAGTAGTCCTTTTGTTTACTTACCTTCAACCAACACGACTTCACAAACCCCAATTCCATGGCTTCAAATAAAAAAGACCAGAGTGCCAAAAATACATTAATACGTTTGAAAAAAAATTCAAAATGAGAATTAGCTATGCCTGTATTGTTACGCTTCTTATGGATAGATAGCATTGCATAAGACTGCCGTATTATTTCCAAAGGCTCGAATGCGTTCTGTTTTTATTGATATTTAATATGAAAAGTCACTTATGTAATTTTGAAAATTTGTATGAAAGTGACAAAATCTGCCAATATTGCCCCTTTCTAAAATATTTATATTTTTAACAAAAAAGAACTTAAATTCATTGGAAAAAAATAACAAGTAAAGATAGAATACAAAAAAGCCATACAATCTGTCATTGGTACATGTTTAAAGAATATCCTATAAGTACATAAATCATTAAGGTTTAGTTATTTCTAAACTCTATATTATTACTAACACTTAAAAGCATCGAAGTTTTACTTATTAAGACAAACAATTATAATTTCAAAACTTGGTTTTAACTCTAAAATGTCAATTTTTGGCAGCACGTATCAGCTTAACATGTCAATACCTAGAGAGCTTTATCCAAATTGAAGTCATTTTGAAACCGAACAAAAAAATACATTAAAAGATATAGCAAGCCCTAGATACTTTCTTTCATCCAATTTTTTTAAACAAATCATTTCCTACTCATAAAATCAATCCGGACTAATTATATATTTTGACAATGTTTGTCTTCAGACCAAATCATCCAACTGATTAGATAGTTTTGTCTTCTTGGTCCGACCTCAGCGTGTGGCAAATCTCTATAATTAGTGTGAGTGCCCCCTACCACCTAAAGTAGCTGAACGGGGAACAGCCTATCAGAGATATATATGTCACAACTGACTCGATGTCAGTTGAATGTGTCAACTCTAGGAGAAATCAGCATTCCATTTGCAGGATATAAAAGGCGTAACGACAACATTCAAGGCATCAGTTTTAATACTGCATAGTAAACCAATACCAAGTGAAAGACACTGTGACTATCATCAAAACATGGAAAGCAAACCCAACCACGATCAATCCAACCTCGAAAAAGCGGAAACTTTTTTTCCAAAAAGCATGTGAACAGATTGTTTTCTTGAACAAAAAACTAGATGATCTTAAGATAAGATATGACCGAGCTAATAAAGATGGAAACAAATCCTTTCGCTACAGCCTGCGTCTGAAAATAGCTGCTGGTGAAGGTTTGAGAAACACGTAGTACGAATATGCTTGTGCCAAGGCAGATCTCATTACAAATCTGCGCTTTACTATATATGGACCAGGTTCCTTGGAAGATACGTCGGATTATGACAGTGACGAAGACGTACTGTGAACAAACACTGTTTCAAAATCCATGTACTTTGGATTTAAACGACTCTTTTAAGAGCCACCCAAATCTTAACGAAAAGGTTCTTTCAGTTTTGTACAATACTTGTTTAAGTAGTCCTTTTGTTTACTTACCTTCAACCAACACGACTTCACAAACCCCAATTCCAGGGCTTCAAATAAAAAAGACCAGAGTGCCAAAAATACATTAATACGTTTGAAAAAATTTCAAAATGAGAATTAGCTATGCCTGTATTGTTACGCTTCTTATGGATAGATAGCATTGCATAAGACTGCCGTATTATTTCCAAAGTCTCGAATGCGTTCTGTTTTTATTGATATTTAATATGAAAAGTCAATATGTAATTTTGAAAATTTGTATAAAATGACAAAATCTGCCAATATTGCCCCTTTCTAAAATATTTATATTTTTAACAAAAAAGAACTTAAATTCATTGGACAAAATACCAAGTAAAGATAGAATACAAAAAAGCCATACAATCTGTCATTGGTACATGTTTAAAGAATATCCTATAAGTACAAAAATCATCCAGGTTTAGTTATTTCTAAACTCTATATTATTACTAACACTTAAAAGCATCGAAGTTTTACTTATTAAGACAAACAATTATAATTTCAAAACTTGGTTTTAACTCTAAAATGTCAATTTTTGGCAGCACGTATCAGCTGAACATGTCAATACCTAGAGAGCTTTATCCAAATTGAAGTCATTTTGAAACCGAACAAAAAAATACATTAAAAGATATAGCAAGCCCTAGATACTTTCTTTCATCCAATTTTTTAAACAAATCATTTCCTAATCATAAAAGCAATCCGGACTAATTATATATTTTGACAATGTTTGTCTTCAGACCAAATCATCCAACTGATTAGATAGTTTTGTCTTCTTGGTCCGGCCTCAGCGTGTGGCAAATCTCTATAATTAGTGTGAGTGCCCCCTACCACCTAAAGTAGCTGAACGGGGAACAGCCTATCAGAGATATATATATGTCACAACTGACTCGATGTCAGTTGAGTGTGTCAACTCTAGGAGTAATCAGCATTCCATTTGCAGGATATAAAAGGCGTAACGACAACATTCAAGGCATCAGTTTTAATACTGCATAGTAAACCAATACCAAGTGAAAGACACTGTGACTATCATCAAAACATGGAAAGCAAACCCAACCACGATCAATCCAACCTCGAAAAAGCGGAAACATTTTTCCAAAAAGCATGTGAACAGATTGTTTTCTTGAACAAAAAACTAGATGATCTTCAGATAAGATATGACCGAGCTAATAAAGACGGAAACAAATCCTTTCGCTACAGCCTGCGTCTGAAAATAGCTGCTGGTGAAGGTTTGAGAAACACGTACTACGAATATGCTTGTGCCAAGGCAGATCTCATTACAAATCTGCGGTTTACTATATATGGACCAGGTTCCTTGGAAGATACGTCGGATTATGACAGTGACGAAGACGTACTGTGAACAAACACTGTTTCAAAATCCATGTACTTTGGATTTAAACGGCTCTTTTAAGAGCTACCCAAATCTTAACGAAAAGATTCTTTCAGTTTTGTACAATACTTGTTTAAGTAGTCCTTTTGTTTACTTACCTTCAACCAACACGACTTCACAAACCCCAATTCCATGGCTTCAAATAAAAAAGACCAGAGTGCCAAAAATACATTAATACGTTTGAAAAAATTTCAAAATGAGAATTAGCTATGCCTGTATTGTTACGCTTCTTATGGATAGATAGCATTGCATAAGACTGCCGTATTATTTCCAAAGTCTCGAATGCGTTCTGTTTTTATTGATATTTAATATGAAAAGTCAATATGTAATTTTGAAAATTTGTATAAAGTGACAAAATCTGCCAATATTACCCTTTTCTAAAATATTTATATTTTTAACAAAAAAGAACTTAAATTCATTGGACAAAATAACAAGTAAAGATAGAATACAAAAAAGCCATACAATCTGTCATTGGTACATGTTTAAAGAATATCCTATAAGTACAAAAATCATTCAGGTTTAGTTATTTCTAAACTCTATATTATTACTAACACTTAAAAGCATCGAAGTTTTACTTATTAAGACAAACAATTATAATTTCAAAACTTGGTTTTAACTCTAAAATGTAAATTTTTGGCAGCACGTATCAGCTTAACATGTCAATACCTAGAGAGCTTTACCCAAATTGAAGTCATTTTGAAACCGAACAAAAAAAATACATTAAAAGATATAGCAAGCCCTAGATACTTTCTTTCATCCAATTTTTTAAACAAATCATTTCCTACTCATAAAATCAATCCGGACTAATTATATATTTTGACAATGTTTGTCTTCAGACCAAATCATCCAACTGATTAGATAGTTTTGTCTTCTTGGTCCGGCCTCAGCGTGTGGCAAATCTCTATAGTTAGTGTGAGTGCCCCCTACCACCTAAAATAGCTGAACGGGGAACAGCCTATCAGAGATATATATGTCACAACTGACTCGATGTCAGTTGAATGTGTCAACTCTAGGAGTAATCAGAATTCCATTTGCAGGATATAAAAGGCGTAACGACAACATTCAAGGCATCAGTTTTAATACTGCATAGTAAACCAATACCAAGTGAAAGACACTGTGACTATCATCAAAACATGGAAAGCAAACCCAACCACGATCAATCCAACCTCGAAAAAGCGGAAACATTTTTCCAAAAAGCATGTGAACAGATTGTTTTCTTGAACAAAAAACTAGATGATCTTAAGATAAGATATGACCGAGCTAATAAAGATGGAAACAAATCCTTTCGCTACAGCCTGCGTCTGAAAATAGCTGCTGGTGAAGGTTTGAGAAACACGTAGTACGAATATGCTTGTGCCAAGGCAGATCTCATTACAAATCTGCGCTTTACTATATATGGACCAGGTTCCTTGGAAGATACGTCGGATTATGACAGTGACGAAGACGTACTGTGAACAAACACTGTTTCAAAATCCATGTACTTTGGATTTAAACGACTCTTTTAAGAGCCACCCAAATCTTAACGAAAAGGTTCTTTCAGTTTTGTACAATACTTGTTTAAGTAGTCCTTTTGTTTACTTACCTTCAACCAACACGACTTCACAAACCCCAATTCCAGGGCTTCAAATAAAAAAGACCAGAGTGCCAAAAATACATTAATACGTTTGAAAAAATTTCAAAATGAGAATTAGCTATGCCTGTATTGTTACGCTTCTTATGGATAGATAGCATTGCATAAGACTGCCGTATTATTTCCAAAGTCTCGAATGCGTTCTGTTTTTATTGATATTTAATATGAAAAGTCAATATGTAATTTTGAAAATTTGTATAAAATGACAAAATCTGCCAATATTGCCCCTTTCTAAAATATTTATATTTTTAACAAAAAAGAACTTAAATTCATTGGACAAAATACCAAGTAAAGATAGAATACAAAAAAGCCATACAATCTGTCATTGGTACATGTTTAAAGAATATCCTATAAGTACAAAAATCATCCAGGTTTAGTTATTTCTAAACTCTATATTATTACTAACACTTAAAAGCATCGAAGTTTTACTTATTAAGACAAACAATTATAATTTCAAAACTTGGTTTTAACTCTAAAATGTCAATTTTTGGCAGCACGTATCAGCTGAACATGTCAATACCTAGAGAGCTTTATCCAAATTGAAGTCATTTTGAAACCGAACAAAAAAATACATTAAAAGATATAGCAAGCCCTAGATACTTTCTTTCATCCAATTTTTTAAACAAATCATTTCCTAATCATAAAAGCAATCCGGACTAATTATATATTTTGACAATGTTTGTCTTCAGACCAAATCATCCAACTGATTAGATAGTTTTGTCTTCTTGGTCCGGCCTCAGCGTGTGGCAAATCTCTATAATTAGTGTGAGTGCCCCCTACCACCTAAAGTAGCTGAACGGGGAACAGCCTATCAGAGATATATATATGTCACAACTGACTCGATGTCAGTTGAGTGTGTCAACTCTAGGAGTAATCAGCATTCCATTTGCAGGATATAAAAGGCGTAACGACAACATTCAAGGCATCAGTTTTAATACTGCATAGTAAACCAATACCAAGTGAAAGACACTGTGACTATCATCAAAACATGGAAAGCAAACCCAACCACGATCAATCCAACCTCGAAAAAGCGGAAACATTTTTCCAAAAAGCATGTGAACAGATTGTTTTCTTGAACAAAAAACTAGATGATCTTCAGATAAGATATGACCGAGCTAATAAAGACGGAAACAAATCCTTTCGCTACAGCCTGCGTCTGAAAATAGCTGCTGGTGAAGGTTTGAGAAACACGTACTACGAATATGCTTGTGCCAAGGCAGATCTCATTACAAATCTGCGGTTTACTATATATGGACCAGGTTCCTTGGAAGATACGTCGGATTATGACAGTGACGAAGACGTACTGTGAACAAACACTGTTTCAAAATCCATGTACTTTGGATTTAAACGGCTCTTTTAAGAGCTACCCAAATCTTAACGAAAAGATTCTTTCAGTTTTGTACAATACTTGTTTAAGTAGTCCTTTTGTTTACTTACCTTCAACCAACACGACTTCACAAACCCCAATTCCATGGCTTCAAATAAAAAAGACCAGAGTGCCAAAAATCGATAATACGTTTGAAAAAATTTCAAAATGAGAATTAGCTATGCCTGTATTGTTACGCTTCTTATGGATAGATAGCATTGCATAAGACTGCCGTATTATTTCCAAAGTCTCGAATGCGTTCTGTTTTTATTGATATTTAATATGAAAAGTCAATATGTAATTTTGAAAATTTGTATAAAGTGACAAAATCTGCCAATATTACCCTTTTCTAAAATATTTATATTTTTAACAAAAAAGAACTTAAATTCATTGGACAAAATAACAAGTAAAGATAGAATACAAAAAAGCCATACAATCTGTCATTGGTACATGTTTAAAGAATATCCTATAAGTACAAAAATCATTCAGGTTTAGTTATTTCTAAACTCTATATTATTACTAACACTTAAAAGCATCGAAGTTTTACTTATTAAGACAAACAATTATAATTTCAAAACTTGGTTTTAACTCTAAAATGTAAATTTTTGGCAGCACGTATCAGCTTAACATGTCAATACCTAGAGAGCTTTACCCAAATTGAAGTCATTTTGAAACCGAACAAAAAAAATACATTAAAAGATATAGCAAGCCTTAGATACTTTCTTTCATCCAATTTTTTAAACAAATCATTTCCTACTCATAAAATCAATCCGGACTAATTATATATTTTGACAATGTTTGTCTTCAGACCAAATCATCCAACTGATTAGATAGTTTTGTCTTCTTGGTCCGGCCTCAGCGTGTGGCAAATCTCTATAGTTAGTGTGAGTGCCCCCTACCACCTAAAATAGCTGAACGGGGAACAGCCTATCAGAGATATATATGTCACAACTGACTCGATGTCAGTTGAATGTGTCAACTCTAGGAGTAATCAGAATTCCATTTGCAGGATATAAAAGGCGTAACGACAACATTCAAGGCATCAGTTTTAATACTGCATAGTAAACTAATACCAAGTGAAAGACACTGTGACTATCATCAAAACATGGAAAGCAAACCCAACCACGATCAATCCAACCTCGAAAAAGCGGAAACATTTTTCCAAAAAGCATGTGAACAGATTGTTTTCTTGAACAAAAAACTAGATGATCTTAAGATAAGATATGACCGAGCTAATAAAGATGGAAACAAATCCTTTCGCTACAGCCTGCGTCTGAAAATAGCTGCTGGTGAAGGTTTGAGAAACACGTACTACGAATATGCTTGTGCCAAGGCAGATCTCATTACAAATCTGCGCTTTACTATATATGGACCAGGTTCCTTGGAAGATACGTCGGATTATGACAGTGACGAAGACGTACTGTGAACAAACACTGTTTCAAAATCCATGTACTTTGGATTTAAACGGCTCTTTTAAGAGCCACCCAAATCTTAACGAAAAGGTTCTTTCAGTTTTGTACAATACTTGTTTAAGTAGTCCTTTTGTTTACTTACCTTCAACCAACACGACTTCACAAACCCCAATCCCAGGGCTTCAAATAAAAAAGACCAGAGTGCCAAAATACATTAATACTTTTGAAAAAATTTCAAAATGAGAATTAGCTATGCCTGTATTGTTACGCTTCTTATGGATAGATAGCATTGCATAAGACTGCCGTATTATTTCCAAAGTCTCGAATGCGTTCTGTTTTTATTGATATTTAATATGAAAAGTCAATATGTAATTTTGAAAATTTGTATAAAGTGACAAAATCTGCCAATATTGCCCCTTTCTAAAATATTTATATTTTTAACAAAAAAGAACTTAAATTCATTGGACAAAATAACAAGTAAAGATAGAATACAAAAAAGCCATACAATCTGTCATTGGTACATGTTTAAAGAATATCCTATAAGTACAAAAATCATTCAGGTTTAGTTATTTCTAAACTCTATATTATTACTAACACTTAAAAGCATCGAAGTTTTACTTATTAAGACAAACAATTATAATTTCAAAACTTGGTTTTAACTATAAAATGTCAATTTTTGGCAGCACGTATCAGCTTAACATGTCAATACCTAGAGAGCTTTACCCAAATTGAAGTCATTTTGAAACCGAACAAAAAAAATACATTAAAAGATATAGCAAGCCCTAGATACTTTCTTTCATCCAATTTTTTAAACAAATCATTTCCTACTCATAAAATCAATCCGGACTAATTATATATTTTGACAATGTTTGTCTTCAGACCAAATCATCCAACTGATTAGATAGTTTTGTCTTCTTGGTCCGGCCTCAGCGTGTGGCAAATCTCTATAGTTAGTGTGAGTGCCCCCTACCACCTAAAATAGCTGAACGGGGAACAGCCTATCAGAGATATATATGTCACAACTGACTCGATGTCAGTTGAATGTGTCAACTCTAGGAGTAATCAGAATTCCATTTGCAGGATATAAAAGGCGTAACGACAACATTCAAGGCATCAGTTTTAATACTGCATAGTAAACCAATACCAAGTGAAAGACACTGTGACTATCATCAAAACATGGAAAGCAAACCCAACCACGATCAATCCAACCTCGAAAAAGCGGAAACATTTTTCCAAAAAGCATGTGAACAGATTGTTTTCTTGAACAAAAAACTAGATGATCTTAAGATAAGATATGACCGAGCTAATAAAGATGGAAACAAATCCTTTCGCTACAGCCTGCGTCTGAAAATAGCTGCTGGTGAAGGTTTGAGAAACACGTACTACGAATATGCTTGTGCCAAGGCAGATCTCATTACAAATCTGCGCTTTACTATATATGGACCAGGTTCCTTGGAAGATACGTCGGATTATGACAGTGACGAAGACGTACTGTGAACAAACACTGTTTCAAAATCCATGTACTTTGGATTTAAACGGCTCTTTTAAGAGCCACCCAAATCTTAACGAAAAGGTTCTTTCAGTTTTGTACAATACTTGTTTAAGTAGTCCTTTTGTTTACTTACCTTCAACCAACACGACTTCACAAACCCCAATTCCAGGGCTTCAAATAAAAAAGACCAGAGTGCCAAAATACATTAATACTTTTGAAAAAATTTCAAAATGAGAATTAGCTATGCCTGTATTGTTACGCTTCTTATGGATAGATAGCATTGCATAAGACTGCCGTATTATTTCCAAAGTCTCGAATGCGTTCTGTTTTTATTGATATTTAATATGAAAAGTCAATATGTAATTTTGAAAATTTGTATAAAGTGACAAAATCTGCCAATATTGCCCCTTTCTAAAATATTTATATTTTTAACAAAAAAGAACTTAAATTCATTGGACAAAATACCAAGTAAAGATAGAATACAAAAAAGCCATACAATCTGTCATTGGTACATGTTTAAAGAATATCCTATAAGTACAAAAATCATCCAGGTTTAGTTATTTCTAAACTCTATATTATTACTAACACTTAAAAGCATCGAAGTTTTACTTATTAAGGACAAACAATTATAATTTCAAAACTTGGTTTTAACTCTAAAATGTCAATTTTTGGCAGCACGTATCAGCTGAACATGTCAATACCTAGAGAGCTTTATCCAAATTGAAGTCATTTTGAAACCGAACAAAAAAATACATTAAAAGATATAGCAAGCCCTAGATACTTTCTTTCATCCAATTTTTTAAACAAATCATTTCCTACTCATAAAAGCAATCCGGACTAATTATATATTTTGACAATGTTTGTCTTCAGACCAAATCATCCAACTGATTAGATAGTTTTGTCTTCTTGGTCCGGCCTCAGCGTGTGGCAAATCTCTATAATTAGTGTGAGTGCCCCCTACCACCTAAAGTAGCTGAACGGGGAACAGCCTATCAGAGATATATATGTCACAACTGACTCGATGTCAGTTGAGTGTGTCAACTCTAGGAGTAATCAGCATTCCATTTGCAGGATATAAAAGGCGTAACGACAACATTCAAGGCATCAGTTTTAATACTGCATAGTAAACCAATACCAAGTGAAAGACACTGTGACTATCATCAAAACATGGAAAGCAAACCCAACCACGATCAATCCAACCTCGAAAAAGCGGAAACATTTTTCCAAAAAGCATGTGAACAGATTGTTTTCTTGAACAAAAAACTAGATGATCTTCAGATAAGATATGACCGAGCTAATAAAGACGGAAACAAATCCTTTCGCTACAGCCTGCGTCTGAAAATAGCTGCTGGTGAAGGTTTGAGAAACACGTACTACGAATATGCTTGTGCCAAGGCAGATCTCATTACAAATCTGCGGTTTACTATATATGGACCAGGTTCCTTGGAAGATACGTCGGATTATGACAGTGACGAAGACGTACTGTGAACAAACACTGTTTCAAAATCCATGTACTTTGGATTTAAACGGCTCTTTTAAGAGCTACCCAAATCTTAACGAAAAGATTCTTTCAGTTTTGTACAATACTTGTTTAAGTAGTCCTTTTGTTTACTTACCTTCAACCAACACGACTTCACAAACCCCAATTCCATGGCTTCAAATAAAAAAGACCAGAGTGCCAAAAATACATTAATACGTTTGAAAAAATTTCAAAATGAGAATTAGCTATGCCTGTATTGTTACGCTTCTTATGGATAGATAGCATTGCATAAGACTGCCGTATTATTTCCAAAGTCTCGAATGCGTTCTGTTTTTATTGATATTTAATATGAAAAGTCACTTATGTAATTTTGAAAATTTGTATGAAAGTGACAAAATCTGCCAATATTGCCCCTTTCTAAAATATTTATATTTTTAACAAAAAAGAACTTAAATTCATTGGACAAAATACCAAGTAAAGATAGAATACAAAAAAGCCATACAATCTGTCATTGGTACATGTTTAAAGAATATCCTATAAGTACAAAAATCATCCAGGTTTAGTTATTTCTAAACTCTATATTATTACTAACACTTAAAAGCATCGAAGTTTTACTTATTAAGACAAACAATTATAATTTCAAAACTTGGTTTTAACTCTAAAATGTCAATTTTTGGCAGCACGTATCAGCTTAACATGTCAATACCTAGAGAGCTTTATCCAAATTGAAGTCATTTTTAAACCGAACAAAAAAACACATTAAAAGATATAGCAAGCCCTAGATACTTTCTTTCATCCAATTTTTTTAAACAAATCATTTCCTACTCATAAAATCAATCCGGACTAATTATATATTTTGACAATGTTTGTCTTCAGACCAAATCATCCAACTGATTAGATAGTTTTGTCTTCTTGGTCCGGCCTCAGCGTGTGGCAAATCTCTATAATTAGTGTGAGTGCACCCTACCACCTATCGTAGCTGAACGGGGAACAGCCTATCAGAGATATATATGTCACAACTGACTCGATGTCAGTTGAATGTGTCAACTCTAGGAGTAATCAGCATTCCATTTGCAGGATATAAAAGGCGTAACGACAACATTCAAGGCATCAGTTTTAATACTGCATAGTAAACCAATACCAAGTGAAAGACACTGTGAATATCATCAAAACATGGAAAGCAAACCCAACAACGATCAATCCAACCTCGAAAAAGAGGAAACATTTTTCCAAAAAGCATGTGAACAGATTGTTTTCTTGAACAAAAAACTAGATGATCTTCAGATAAGATATGACCGAGCTAATAAAGACGGAAACAAATCCTTTCGCTACAGCCTGCGTCTGAAAATAGCTGCTAGTGAAGGTTTGAGAAACACGTACTACGAATATGCTTGTGTCAAGGCAGATCTCATTACAAATCTGCGGTTTACTATATCTGGACCAGGTTCCTTGGAAGATACGTCGGATTATGACAGTGACGAAGACGTACTGTGAACAAACACTGTTTCAAAATCCATGTACTTTGGATTTAAACGGCTCTTTTAAGAGCTACCCAAATCTTATAAACGAAAAGATTCTTTCAGTTTTGTACAATACTTGTTTAAGTAGTCCTTTTGTTTACTTACCTTCAACCAACACGACTTCACAAACCCCAATTCCATGGCTTCAAATAAAAAAGACCAGAGTGCCAAAAATACATTAATACGTTTGAAAAAAATTTCAAAATGAGAATTAGCTATGCCTGTATTGTTACGCTTCTTATGGATAGATAGCATTGCATAAGACTGCCGTAATATTTCTAAAGGCTCGAATGCGTTCTGTTTTTATTGATATTTAATATGAAAAGTCACTTATGTAATTTTGAAAATTTGTATGAAAGCGACAAAATCTGCCAATATTGCCCCTTTCTAAAATATTTATATTTTTAACAAAAAAGAACTTAAATTCATTGGAAAAAAATAACAAGTAAAGATAGAATACAAAAAAGCCATACAATCTGTCATTGGTACATGTTTAAAGAATATCCTATAAGTACAAAAATCATTAAGGTTTAGTTATTTCTAAACTCTATATTATTACTAACACTTAAAAGCATCGAAGTTTTACTTATTAAGGACAAACAATTATAATTTCAAAACTTGGTTTTAACTCTAAAATGTCAATTTTTGGCAGCACGTATCAGCTGAACATGTCAATACCTAGAGAGCTTTATCCAAATTGAAGTCATTTTGAAACCGAACAAGAAAATACATTAAAAGATATAGCAAGCCCTAGATACTTTCTTTCATCCAATTTTTTTAAACAAATCATTTCCTACTCATAAAATCAATCCGGACTGATTATATATTTTGTCAATGTTTGTCTTCAGACCAAATCAAACCAACTGATTAGATAGTTTTGTCTTCTTGGTCCGGCCTCAGCGTGTGGCAAATCTCTATAATTAGTGTGAGTGCCCCCTACCACCTAAAGTAGCTGAACGGGGAACAGCCTATCAGAGATATATATGTCACAACTGACTCGATGTCAGTTGAGTGTGTCAACTCTAGGAGTAATCAGCATTCCATTTGCAGGATATAAAAGGCGTAACGACAACATTCAAGGCATCAGTTTTAATACTGCATAGTAAACCAATACCAAGTGAAAGACACTGTGACTATCATCAAAACATGGAAAGCAAACCCAACCACGATCAATCCAACCTAGACAAAGCGGAAACATTTTTCCAAAAAGCATGTGAACAGATTGTTTTCTTGAACAAAAAACTAGATGATCTTCAGATAAGATATGACCGAGCTAATAAAGACGGAAACAAATCCTTTCGCTACAGCCTGCGTCTGAAAATAGCTGCTGGTGAAGGTTTGAGAAACACGTACTACGAATATGCTTGTGCCAAGGCAGATCTCATTACAAATCTGCGCTTTACTATATATGGACCAGGTTCCTTGGAAGATACGTCGGATTATGACAGTGACGAAGACGTACTGTGAACAAACACTGTTTCAAAATCCATGTACTTTGGATTTAAACGGCTCTTTTAAGAGCCACCCAAATCTTAACAAAAAGGTTCTTTCAGTTTTGTACAATACTTGTTTAAGTAGTCCTTTTGTTTACTTACCTTCAACCAACACGACTTCACAAACCCCAATTCCATGGCTTCAAATAAAAAAGACCATAGTGCCAAAAATACATTAATACGTTTGAAAAAATTTCAAAATGAGAATTAGCTATGCCTGTATTGTTACGCTTCTTATGGATAGATAGCATTGCATAAGACTGCCGTATTTTTTCCAAAGTCTCGAATGCGTTCTGTTTTTTATTGATATTTAATATGAAAAGTCACTATGTAATTTTGAAAATTTGTATGAAAGTGACAAAATCTGCCAATATTGCCCCTTTCTAAAATATTTATATTTTTAACAAAAAAGAACTTAAATTCATTGGAAAAAAATAACAAGTAAAGATAGAATACAAAAAAGCCATACAATCTGTCATTGGTACATGTTTAAAGAATATCCTATAAGTACAAAAATCATTCAGGTTTAGTTATTTCTAAACTCTATATTATTACTAACACTTAAAAGCATCGAAGTTTTACTTATTAAGACAAACAATTATAATTTCAAAACTTGGTTTTAACTCTAAAATGTCAATTTTTGGCAGCACGTATCAGCTTAACATGTCAATACCTAAAGAGATTTACCCAAATTGAAGTCATTTTGAAACCGGACAAAAAATACATTAAAAGATATAGCAAGCCCTAGATACTTTCTTTCATCCAATTTTTTAAACAAATCATTTCCTACTCATAAAATCAATCCGGACTAACTATATATTTTGACAATGTTTGTCTTCAGACCAAATCATCCAACTGATTAGATAGTTTTGTCTTCTTGGTTTTTACTCGATGTCAGCTGAATGTGTCAACTCTATTAGTAATCGACATTCCATTTGCAGGATATAAAAGGCGTAACGACAACATTCAAGGCATCAGTTTTAATACTGCATAGTAAACCAATACCAAGTGAAAGACACTGTGACTATCATCAAAACATGGAAAGCAAACCCAACCACGATCAATCCAAACTCGAAAAAGCGGAAACATTTTTCCAAAAAGCATGTGAACAGATTGTTTTCTTGAACAAAAAACTAGATGATCTTCAGATAAGATATGACCGAGCTAATAAAGACAGAAACAAATCCTTTCGCTACAGCCTGCGTCTGAAAATAGCTGCTGGTGAAGATTTGAGAAACACGTACTACGAATATGCTTGTGCCAAGGCAGATCTCATTACAAATCTGCGCTTTACTATATATGGACCAGGTTCCTCGGAAGATACGTCGGATTATGACAGTGACGAAGACGTACTGTGAACAAACACTGTTTCAAAATCCATGTACTTTGGATTTAAACGGCTCTTTTAAGAGCCACCCAAATCTTAACGAAAAGGTTCTTTCAGTTTTGTACAATACTTGTTTAAGTAGTCCTTTTGTTTACTTACCTTCAACCAACACGACTTCACAAACCCCAATTCCATGGCTTCAAATAAAAAAGACCATAGTGCCAAAAATACATTAATACGTTTGAAAAAATTTCAAAATGAGAATTAGCTATGCCTGTATTGTTACGCTTCTTATGGATAGATAGCATTGCATAAGACTGCCGTATTTTTTCCAAAGTCTCGAATGCGTTCTGTTTTTTATTGATATTTAATATGAAAAGTCACTATGTAATTTTGAAAATTTGTAAAATACATTAAAAGATATAGCAAGCCCTAGATACTTTCTTTCATCCAATTTTTTAAACAAATCATTTCCTACTCATAAAAGCAATCCGGACTAATTATATATTTTGACAATGTTTGTCTTCAGACCAAATCATCCAACTGATTAGATAGTTTTGTCTTCTTGGTCCGGCCTCAGCGTGTGGCAAATCTCTATAATTAGTGTGAGTGCCCCCTACCACCTAAAGTAGCTGAACGGGGAACAGCCTATCAGAGATATATATGTCACAACTGACTCGATGTCAGTTGAGTGTGTCAACTCTAGGAGTAATCAGCATTCCATTTGCAGGATATAAAAGGCGTAACGACAACATTCAAGGCATCAGTTTTAATACTGCATAGTAAACCAATACCAAGTGAAAGACACTGTGACTATCATCAAAACATGGAAAGCAAACCCAACCACGATCAATCCAACCTCGAAAAAGCGGAAACATTTTTCCAAAAAGCATGTGAACAGATTGTTTTCTTGAACAAAAAACTAGATGATCTTCAGATAAGATATGACCGAGCTAATAAAGACGGAAACAAATCCTTTCGCTACAGCCTGCGTCTGAAAATAGCTGCTGGTGAAGGTTTGAGAAACACGTACTACGAATATGCTTGTGCCAAGGCAGATCTCATTACAAATCTGCGGTTTACTATATATGGACCAGGTTCCTTGGAAGATACGTCGGATTATGACAGTGACGAAGACGTACTGTGAACAAACACTGTTTCAAAATCCATGTACTTTGGATTTAAACGGCTCTTTTAAGAGCTACCCAAATCTTAACGAAAAGATTCTTTCAGTTTTGTACAATACTTGTTTAAGTAGTCCTTTTGTTTACTTACCTTCAACCAACACGACTTCACAAACCCCAATTCCATGGCTTCAAATAAAAAAGACCAGAGTGCCAAAAATACATTAATACGTTTGAAAAAATTTCAAAATGAGAATTAGCTATGCCTGTATTGTTACGCTTCTTATGGATAGATAGCATTGCATAAGACTGCCGTATTATTTCCAAAGTCTCGAATGCGTTCTGTTTTTATTGATATTTAATATGAAAAGTCACTTATGTAATTTTGAAAATTTGTATGAAAGTGACAAAATCTGCCAATATTGCCCCTTTCTAAAATATTTATATTTTTAACAAAAAAGAACTTAAATTCATTGGAAAAAAATAACAAGTAAAGATAGAATACAAAAAAGCCATACAATCTGTCATTGGTACATGTTTAAAGAATATCCTATAAGTACAAAAATCATTCAGGTTTAGTTATTTCTAAACTCTATATTATTACTAACACTTAAAAGCATCGAAGTTTTACTTATTAAGACAAACAATTATAATTTCAAAACTTGGTTTTAACTCTAAAATGTCAATTTTTGGCAGCACGTATCAGCTTAACATGTCAATACCTAAAGAGATTTACCCAAATTGAAGTCATTTTGAAACCGGACAAAAAATACATTAAAAGATATAGCAAGCCCTAGATACTTTCTTTCATCCAATTTTTTAAACAAATCATTTCCTACTCATAAAATCAATCCGGACTAACTATATATTTTGACAATGTTTGTCTTCAGACCAAATCATCCAACTGATTAGATAGTTTTGTCTTCTTGGTTTTTACTCGATGTCAGCTGAATGTGTCAACTCTATTAGTAATCGACATTCCATTTGCAGGATATAAAAGGCGTAACGACAACATTCAAGGCATCAGTTTTAATACTGCATAGTAAACCAATACCAAGTGAAAGACACTGTGACTATCATCAAAACATGGAAAGCAAACCCAACCACGATCAATCCAAACTCGAAAAAGCGGAAACATTTTTCCAAAAAGCATGTGAACAGATTGTTTTCTTGAACAAAAAACTAGATGATCTTCAGATAAGATATGACCGAGCTAATAAAGACAGAAACCAATCCTTTCGCTACAGCCTGCGTCTGAAAATAGCTGCAGGTGAAGATTTGAGAAACACGTACTACGAATATGCTTGTGCCAAGGCAGATCTCATTACAAATCTGCGCTTTACTATATATGGACCAGGTTCCTCGGAAGATACGTCGGATTATGACAGTGACGAAGACGTACTGTGAACAAACACTGTTTCAAAATCCATGTACTTTGGATTTAAACGGCTCTTTTAAGAGCCACCCAAATCTTAACGAAAAGGTTCTTTCAGTTTTGTACAATACTTGTTTAAGTAGTCCTTTTGTTTACTTACCTTCAACCAACACGACTTCACAAACCCCAATTCCATGGCTTCAAATAAAAAAGACCATAGTGCCAAAAATACATTAATACGTTTGAAAAAATTTCAAAATGAGAATTAGCTATGCCTGTATTGTTACGCTTCTTATGGATAGATAGCATTGCATAAGACTGCCGTATTTTTTCCAAAGTCTCGAATGCGTTCTGTTTTTTATTGATATTTAATATGAAAAGTCACTATGTAATTTTGAAAATTTGTATGAAAGTGACAAAATCTGCCAATATTGCCCCTTTCTAAAATATTTATATTTTTAACAAAAAAGAACTTAAATTCATTGGACAAAATACCAAGTAAAGATAGAATACAAAAAAGCCATACAATCTGTCATTGGTACATGTTTAAAGAATATCCTATAAGTACAAAAATCATCCAGGTTTAGTTATTTCTAAACTCTATATTATTACTAACACTTAAAAGCATCGAAGTTTTACTTATTAAGGACAAACAATTATAATTTCAAAACTTGGTTTTAACTCTAAAATGTCAATTTTTGGCAGCACGTATCAGCTGAACATGTCAATACCTAGAGAGCTTTATCCAAATTGAAGTCATTTTGAAACCGAACAAAAAAATACATTAAAAGATATAGCAAGCCCTAGATACTTTCTTTCATCCAATTTTTTAAACAAATCATTTCCTACTCATAAAAGCAATCCGGACTAATTATATATTTTGACAATGTTTGTCTTCAGACCAAATCATCCAACTGATTAGATAGTTTTGTCTTCTTGGTCCGGCCTCAGCGTGTGGCAAATCTCTATAATTAGTGTGAGTGCCCCCTACCACCTAAAGTAGCTGAACGGGGAACAGCCTATCAGAGATATATATGTCACAACTGACTCGATGTCAGTTGAGTGTGTCAACTCTAGGAGTAATCAGCATTCCATTTGCAGGATATAAAAGGCGTAACGACAACATTCAAGGCATCAGTTTTAATACTGCATAGTAAACCAATACCAAGTGAAAGACACTGTGACTATCATCAAAACATGGAAAGCAAACCCAACCACGATCAATCCAACCTCGAAAAAGCGGAAACATTTTTCCAAAAAGCATGTGAACAGATTGTTTTCTTGAACAAAAAACTAGATGATCTTCAGATAAGATATGACCGAGCTAATAAAGACGGAAACAAATCCTTTCGCTACAGCCTGCGTCTGAAAATAGCTGCTGGTGAAGGTTTGAGAAACACGTACTACGAATATGCTTGTGCCAAGGCAGATCTCATTACAAATCTGCGGTTTACTATATATGGACCAGGTTCCTTGGAAGATACGTCGGATTATGACAGTGACGAAGACGTACTGTGAACAAACACTGTTTCAAAATCCATGTACTTTGGATTTAAACGGCTCTTTTAAGAGCTACCCAAATCTTAACGAAAAGATTCTTTCAGTTTTGTACAATACTTGTTTAAGTAGTCCTTTTGTTTACTTACCTTCAACCAACACGACTTCACAAACCCCAATTCCATGGCTTCAAATAAAAAAGACCAGAGTGCCAAAAATACATTAATACGTTTGAAAAAATTTCAAAATGAGAATTAGCTATGCCTGTATTGTTACGCTTCTTATGGATAGATAGCATTGCATAAGACTGCCGTATTATTTCCAAAGTCTCGAATGCGTTCTGTTTTTATTGATATTTAATATGAAAAGTCACTTATGTAATTTTGAAAATTTGTATGAAAGTGACAAAATCTGCCAATATTGCCCCTTTCTAAAATATTTATATTTTTAACAAAAAAGAACTTAAATTCATTGGAAAAAAATAACAAGTAAAGATAGAATACAAAAAAGCCATACAATCTGTCATTGGTACATGTTTAAAGAATATCCTATAAGTACAAAAATCATTCAGGTTTAGTTATTTCTAAACTCTATATTATTACTAACACTTAAAAGCATCGAAGTTTTACTTATTAAGACAAACAATTATAATTTCAAAACTTGGTTTTAACTCTAAAATGTCAATTTTTGGCAGCACGTATCAGCTTAACATGTCAATACCTAAAGAGATTTACCCAAATTGAAGTCATTTTGAAACCGGACAAAAAATACATTAAAAGATATAGCAAGCCCTAGATACTTTCTTTCATCCAATTTTTTAAACAAATCATTTCCTACTCATAAAATCAATCCGGACTAACTATATATTTTGACAATGTTTGTCTTCAGACCAAATCATCCAACTGATTAGATAGTTTTGTCTTCTTGGTCCGGTCTCAGCGTGCGGCAAATCTCTATAATTAGTGTGAGTGCCCCCTGCTACCTAAAGTAGCTGAACGGGGAACAGCCTGTCAGAGATATATATGTCCCAACAGACTCTATGTCAGTTGAGTGTGTCAACTCTAGGAGTAATCGACATTCCATTTGCAGGATATAAAAGGCGTAAAGACAACATACAAGACATCAGTTTTAATACTTCATAGTAAACCAATACCAAGTGAAAGACACTGTGACTATCATCAAAACATGGAAAGCAAACCCAACCACGATCAATCCAACCTCGAAAAAGCGGAAACATTTTTCCAAAACGCATGTGAACAGATTGTTTTCTTGAACAAAAAACTAGATGATCTTCAGATAAGGTATGACCGAGCTAATAAAGATGGAAACAAATCCTTTCGCTACAGCCTGCGTCTGAAAATAGCTGCTGGTGAAGGTTTGAGAAACACGTACTACGAATATGCTTGTGCCAAGGCAGATCTCATTACAAATCTGCGCTTTACTATATATGGACCAGGTTCCTTGGAAGATACGTCGGATTATGACAGTGACGAAGACGTACTGTGAACAAACACTGTTTCAAAATCCATGTACTTTGGATTTAAACGGCTCTTTTAAGAGCCACCCAAATCTTAACGAAAATGTTCTTTCAGTTTTGTACAATACTTGTTTAAGTAGTCCTTTTGTTTACTTACCTTCAACCAACACGACTTCACAAACCCCAATTCCAGGGCTTCAAATAAAAAAGACCAGAGTGCCGAAAATACATTAATACGTTTGAAAAAATTTCAAAATGAGAATTAGCTATGCCTGTATTGTTACGCTTCTTATGGATAGATAGCATTGCATAAGACTGCCGTATTATTTCCAAAATCTCGAATGCGTTCTGTTTTTATTGATATTTAATATGAAAAGTCACCATGTAATTTTGAAAATTTGTATGAAAGTGACAAAATCTGCCAATATTGCCCCTTTCTAAAATATTTATATTTTTAACAAAAAAGAACTTAAATTCATTGGAAAAAATAACAAGTAAAGATAGAATACAAAAAAGCCATACAATCTGTCATTGGTACATGTTTAAAGAATATCCTATAAGTACAAAAATCATTCAGGTTTAGTTATTTCTAAACTCTATATTATTACTAACACTTAAAAGCATCGAAGTTTTACTTATTAAGACAAACAATTATAATTTCAAAACTTGGTTTTAACTCTAAAATGTCAATTTTTGGCAGCACGTATCAGCTTAACATGTCAATACCTAGAGAGCTTTATCCAAATTGAAGTCATTTTGAAACCGAACAAAAAAAATACATTAAAAGATATAGCAAGCCCTATATACTTTCTTTCATCCAATTTTTTAAACAAATCATTTCCTACTCATAAAATCAATCCGGACTAATAATATATTTTGTCAATGTTTTGTCTTCAGACCAAATCATCCAACTGATTAGATAGTTTTGTCTTCTTGGTCCGGCCTCAGCGTGTGGCAAATCTCTATAATTAGTGTGAGTGCCCCCTACCACCTAAAGTAGCTGAACGGGGAACAGCCTATCAGAGATATATATGTCACAACTGACTCGATGTCAGTTGAATGTGTCAACTCTAGGAGTAATCGACATTCCATTTGCAGGATATAAAAGGCGTAACGACAACATTCAAGGCATCAGTTTTAATACTGCATAGTAAACCAATACCAAGTGAAAGACACTGTGACTATCATCAAAACATGGAAAGCAAACCCAACCACGATCAATCCAACCTCGAAAAAGCGGAAACATTTTTCCAAAAAGCATGTGAACAGATTGTTTTCTTGAACAAAAAACTAGATGATCTTCAGATAAGATATGACCGAGCTAATAAAGATGGAAACAAATCCTTTCGCTACAGCCTGCGTCTGAAAATAGCTGCTGGTGAAGGTTTGAGAAACACGTACTACGAATATGCTTGTGCCAAGGCAGATCTCATTACAAATCTGCGCTTTACTATATATGGACCAGGTTCCTTGGAAGATACGTCGGATTATGACAGTGACGAAGACGTACTGTGAACAAACACTGTTTCAAAATCCATGTACTTTGGATTTAAACGGCTCTTTTAAGAGCCCACCCAAATCTTAACGAAAACGTTCTTTCAGTTTTGTACAATACTTGTTTAAGTAGTCCTTTTGTTTACTTACCTTCAACCAACACGACTTCACAAACCCCAATTCCAGGGCTTCAAATAAAAAAGACCAGAGTGCCGAAAATACATTAATACGTTTGAAAAAATTTCAAAATGAGAATTAGCTATGCCTGTATTGTTACGCTTCTTATGGATAGATAGCATTGCATAAGACTGCCGTATTATTTCCAAAATCTCGAATGCGTTCTGTTTTTATTGATATTTAATATGAAAAGTCACTATGTAAATTTGAAAATTTGTATGAAAGTGACAAAATCTGCCAATATTGCCCCTTTCTAAAATATTTATATTTCTAACAAAAAAGAACTTAAATTCATTGGAAAAAATAACAAGTAAAGATAGAATACAAAAAAGCCATACAATCTGTCCTTGGTACATGTTTAAAGAATATCCTATAAGTACAAAAATCATTCAGGTTTAGTTATTTCTAAACTCTATATTATTACTAACACTTAAAAGCATCGAAGTTTTACTTATTAAGACAAACAATTATAATTTCAAAACTTGGTTTTAACTCTAAAATGTCAATTTTTGGCAGCACGTATCAGCTTAACATGTCAATACCTAGAGAGCTTTACCCAAATTGAAGTCATTTTGAAACCGAACAAAAAAAATACAATAAAAGATATAGCAAGCCCTATATACTTTCTTTCATCCAATTTTTTAAACAAATCATTTCCTACTCATAAAATCAATCCGGACTAATAATATATTTTGTCAATGTTTGTCTTCAGACCAAATCATCCAACTGATTAGATAGTTTTGTCTTCTTGGTCCGGCCTCAGCGTGTGGCAAATCTCTATAATTAGTGTGAGTGCCCCCTACCACCTAAAGTAGCTGAACGGGGAACAGCCTATCAGAGATATATATGTCACAACTTACTCGATGTCAGTTGAGTGTGTCAACTCTAGGAGTAATCGACATTCCATTTGCAGGATATAAAAGGCGTAACGACAACATTCAAGGCATCAGTTTTAATACTGCATAGTAAACCAATACCAAGTGAAAGACACTGTGACTATCATCAAAACATGGAAAGCAAACCCAACCACGATCAATCCAACCTCGAAAAAGCGGAAACATTTTTCCAAAAAGCATGTGAACAGATTGTTTTCTTGAACAAAAAACTAGATGATCTTCAGATAAGATATGACCGAGCTAATAAAGATGGAAACAAATCCTTTCGCTACAGCCTGCGTCTGAAAATAGCTGCTGGTGAAGGTTTGAGAAACACGTACTACGAATATGCTTGTGCCAAGGCAGATCTCATTACAAATCTGCGCTTTACTATATATGGACCAGGTTCCTTGGAAGATACGTCGGATTATGACAGTGACGAAGACGTACTGTGAACAAACACTGTTTCAAAATCCATGTACTTTGGATTTAAACGGCTCTTTTAAGAGCCACCCAAATCTTAACGAAAACGTTCTTTCAGTTTTGTACAATACTTGTTTAAGTAGTCCTTTTGTTTACTTACCTTCAACCAACACGACTTCACAAACCCCAATTCCAGGGCTTCAAATAAAAAAGACCAGAGTGCCAAAAATACATTAATACGTTTGAAAAAATTTCAAAATGAGAATTAGCTATGCCTGTATTGTTACGCTTCTTATGGATAGATAGCATTGCATAAGACTGCCGTATTATTTCCAAAGTCTCGAATGCGTTCTGTTTTTATTGATATTTAATATGAAAAGTCACTATGTAATTTTGAAAATTTGTATGAAAGTGACAAAATCTGCCAATATTGCCCCTTTCTAAAATATTTATATTTTTAACAAAAAAGAACTTAAATTCATTGGAAAAAATAACAAGTAAAGATAGAATACAAAAAAGCCATACAATCTGTCATTGGTACATGTTTAAAGAATATCCTATAAGTACAAAAATCATTCAGGTTTAGTTATTTCTAAACTCTATATTATTACTAACACTTAAAAGCATCGAAGTTTTACTTATTAAGACAAACAATTATAATTTCAAAACTTGGTTTTAACTCTAAAATGTCAATTTTTGGCAGCACGTATCAGCTTAACATGTCAATACCTAGAGAGCTTTACCCAAATTGAAGTCATTTTGAAACCGAACAAAAAAATACATTAAAAGATATAGCAAGCCCTATATACTTTCTTTCATCCAATTTTTTAAACAAATCATTTCCTACTCATAAAATCAATCCGGACTAATAATATATTTTGTCAATGTTTGTCTTCAGACCAAATCATCCAACTGATTAGATAGTTTTGTCTTCTTGGTCCGGCCTCAGCGTGTGGCAAATCTCTATAATTAGTGTGAGTGCCCCCTACCACCTAAAGTAGCTGAACGGGGAACAGCCTATCAGAGATATATATGTCACAACTGACTCGATGTCAGTTGAGTGTGTCAACTCTAGGAGTAATCGACATTCCATTTGCAGGATATAAAAGGCGTAACAACAACATTCAAGACATCAGTTTTAATACTGCATAGTAAACCAATACCAAGTGAAAGACACTGTGACTATCATCAAAACATGGAAAGCAAACCCAACCACGATCAATCCAACCTCGAAAAAGCGGAAACATTTTTCCAAAAAGCATGTGAACAGATTGTTTTCTTGAACAAAAAACTAGATGATCTTCAGATAAGATATGACCGAGCTAATAAAGATGGAAACAAATCCTTTCGCTACAGCCTGCGTCTGAAAATAGCTGCTGGTGAAGGTTTGAGAAACACGTACTACGAATATGCTTGTGCCAAGGCAGATCTCATTACAAATCTGCGCTTTACTATATATGGACCAGGTTCCTTGGAAGATACGTCGGATTATGACAGTGACGAAGACGTACTGTGAACAGACACTGTTTCAAAATCCATGTACTTTGGATTTAAACGGCTCTTTTAAGAGCCACCCAAATCTTAACGAAAAGGTTCTTTCAGTTTTGTACAATACTTGTTTAAGTAGTCCTTTTGTTTACTTACCTTCAACCAACACGACTTCACAAACCCCAATTCCAGGGCTTCACATAAAAAAGACCAGAGTGCCAAAAATACATTAATACGTTTGAAAAAATTTCAAAATAAGAATTAGCTATGCCTGTATTGTTACGCTTCTTATGGATATATAGCATTGCATAAGACTGCCGTATTATTTCCAAAGTCTCGAATGCGTTCTGTTTTTATTGATATTTAATATGAAAAGTCACTATGTAATTTTGAAAATTTGTATGAAAGTGACAAAATCTGCCAATATTGCCCCTTTCTAAAATATTTATATTTTTAACAAAAAAGAACTTAAATTCATTGGAAAAAATAACAAGTAAAGATAGAATACAAAAAAGTCATACAATCTGTCATTGGTACATGTTTAAAGAATATCCTATAAGTACAAAAATCATTCAGGTTTAGTTATTTCTAAACTCTATATTATTACTAACACTTAAAAGCATCGAAGTTTTACTTATTAAGACAAACAATTATAATTTCAAAACTTGGTTTTAACTCTAAAATGTCAATTTTTGGCCGCACGTATCAGCTTAACATGTCAATACCTAGAGAGCTTTACCCAAATTGAAGTCATTTTGAAACCGAACAAAAAAATACATTAAAAGATATAGCAAGCCCTAGATACTTTTTTTAATCCAATTTTTTAAGCAAATCATTTCCTACTCATAAAATCAATCCGGACTAATTATATATTCGGTCAATGTTTGTCTTCAGACCAAATCATCCAACTGATTAGATAGTTTTGTCTTCTTGGTCCGGCCTCAGCGTGTGGCAAATCTCTATATTTAGTGTGAGTGCCCCCTACCACCTAAAGTAGCTGAACGGGGAACAGCCTATCAGAGATATATATGTCACAACTGACTCGATGTCAGTTGAATGTGTCAACTCTAGGAGTAATCGACATTCCATTTGCATGATATAAAAGGCGTAACGACAACATTCAAGGCATCAGTTTTAATACTTCATAGTAAACCAATACCAAGTGAAAGACACTGTGACTATCATCAAAACATGGAAAGCAAACCCAACCACGATCAATCCAACCTCGAAAAAGCGGAAACATTTTTCCAAAAAGCATGTGAACAGATTGTTTTCTTGAAAAAAAAACTAGATGATCTTCAGATAAGATATGACCGAGCTAATAAAGATGGAAACAAATCCTTTCGCTACAGCCTGCGTCTGAAAATAGCTGCTGGTGAAGGTTTGAGAAACACGTACTACGAATATGCTTGTGCCAAGGCAGATCTCATTACAAATCTGCGCTTTACTATATATGGACCAGGTTCCTTGGAAGATACGTCGGATTATGACAGTGACGAAGACGTACTGTGAACAAACACTGTTTCAAAATCCATGTACTTTGGATTTAAACGGCTCTTTTAAGAGCCACCCAAATCTTAACGAAAAGGTTCTTTCAGTTTTGTACAATACTTGTTTAAGTAGTCCTTTTGTTTACTTACCTTCAACCAACACGACTTCACAAACCCCAATTCCAGGGCTTCAAATAAAAAATACCAGAGTGCCAAAAATACATTAATACGTTTGAAAAAATTTCAAAATGAGAATTAGCTATGCCTGTATTGTTACGCTTCTTATGGATAGATAGCATTGCATAAGACTGCCGTATTATTTCCAAAGTCTCGAATGCGTTCTGTTTTTATTGATATTTAATATGAAAAGTCACTATGTAATTTTGAAAATTTGTATGAAAGTGACAAAATCTGCCAATATTGCCCCTTTCTAAAATATTTATATTTTTAACAAAAAAGAACTTAAATTCATTGGAAAAAAAAACAAGTAAAGATAGAATACAAAAAAGCCATACAATCTGTCATTGGTACATGTTTAAAGAATATCCTATAAGTACAAAAATCATTCAGGTTTAGTTATTTCTAAACTCTATATTATTACTAACACTTAAAAGCATCGAAGTTTTACTTATTAAGACAAACAATTATAATTTCAAAACTTGGTTTTAACTCTAAAATGTCAATTTTTGGCAGCACGTATCAGCTTAACATGCCAATACCTAGAGAGCTTTACCCAAATTGAAGTCATTTTGAAACCGAACAAAAAAATACATTAAAAGATATAGCAAGCCCTAGATACTTTTTTTCATCCAATTTTTTAAACTAATCGATTCCTACTCATAAAATCAATCCGGACTAATTATATGTTTTGACAATGTTTGTCTTCAGACCAAATCATCCAACTGATTAGATAGTTTTGTCTTCTTGGTCCGGCCTCAGCGTGTTGCAAATCTCTATAATTAGTGTGAGTGCCCCCTACCACCTAAAGTAGCTGAACGGGGAACAGCCTATCAGAGATATATATGTCACAACTGACTCGATGTCAGTTGAGTGTGTCAACTCTAGGAGTAATCGACATTCCATTTGCAGGATATAAAAGGCGTAACAACAACATTCAAGGCATCAGTTTTAATACTGCATAGTAAACCAATACCAAGTGAAAGATACTGTGACTATCATCAAAACATGGAAAGCAAACCCAACCACGATCAATCCAACCTCGAAAAAGCGGAAACATTTTTCCAAAAAGCATGTGAACAGATTGTTTTCTTGAACAAAAAACTAGATGATCTTCAGATAAGATATGACCGAGCTAATAAAGATGGAAACAAATCCTTTCGCTACAGCCTGCGTCTGAAAATAGCTGCTGGTGAAGGTTTGAGAAACACGTACTACGAATATGCTTGTGCCAAGGCAGATCTCATTACAAATCTGCGCTTTACTATATATGGACCAGGTTCCTTGGAAGATACGTCGGATTATGACAGTGACGAAGACGTACTATGAACAAACACTGTTTCAAAATCCATGTACTTTGGATTTAAACGGCTCTTTTAAGAGCCACCCAAATCTTAACGAAAAGGTTCTTTCAGTTTTGTACAATACTTGTTTAAGTAGTCCTTTTGTTTACTTACCTTCAACCAACACGACTTCACAAACCCCAATTCCAGGGCTTCAAATAAAAAAGACCAGAGTGCCAAAAATACATTAATACGTTTGAAAAAAATTCAAAATGAGAATTAGCTATGCCTGTATTGTTACGCTTCTTATGGATAGATAGCATTGCATAAGACTGCCGTATTATTTCCAAAGTCTCGAATGCGTTCTGTTTTTATTGATATTTAATATGAAAAGTCACTATGTAATTTTGAAAATTTGTATGAAAGTGACAAAATCTGCCAATATTGCCCCTTTCTAAAATATTTATATTTTTAACAAAAAAGAACTTAAATTCATTGGAAAAAATAACAAGTAAAGATAGAATACAAAAAAGTCATACAATCTGTCATTGGTACATGTTTAAAGAATATCCTATAAGTACAAAAATCATTCAGGTTTAGTTATTTCTAAACTCTATATTATTACTAACACTTAAAAGCATCGAAGTTTTACTTATTAAGACAAACAATTATAATTTCAAAACTTGGTTTTAACTCTAAAATGTCAATTTTTGGCCGCACGTATCAGCTTAACATGTCAATACCTAGAGAGCTTTACCCAAATTGAAGTCATTTTGAAACCGAACAAAAAAATACATTAAAAGATATAGCAAGCCCTAGATACTTTTTTTAATCCAATTTTTTAAGCAAATCATTTCCTACTCATAAAATCAATCCGGACTAATTATATATTCGGTCAATGTTTGTCTTCAGACCAAATCATCTAACTGATTAGATAGTTTTGTCTTCTTGGTCCGGCCTCAGCGTGTGGCAAATCTCTATATTTAGTGTGAGTGCCCCCTACCACCTAAAGTAGCTGAACGGGGAACAGCCTATCCGAGATATATATGTCACAACTGACTCGATGTCAGTTGAATGTGTCAACTCTAGGAGTAATCGACATTCCATTTGCAGGATATAAAAGGCGTAACGACAACATTCAAGGCATCAGTTTTAATACTTCATAGTAAACCAATACCAAGTGAAAGACACTGTGACTATCATCAAAACATGGAAAGCAAACCCAACCACGATCAATCCAACCTCGAAAAAGCGGAAACATTTTTCCAAAAAGCATGTGAACAGATTGTTTTCTTGAAAAAAAAACTAGATGATTTTCAGATAAGATATGACCGAGCTAATAAAGATGGAAACAAATCCTTTCGCTACAGCCTGCGTCTGAAAATAGCTGCTGGTGAAGGTTTGAGAAACACGTACTACGAATATGCTTGTGCCAAGGCAGATCTCATTACAAATCTGCGCTTTACTATATATGGACCAGGTTCCTTGGAAGATACGTCGGATTATGACAGTGACGAAGACGTACTGTGAACAAACACTGTTTCAAAATCCATGTACTTTGGATTTAAACGGCTCTTTTAAGAGCCACCCAAATCTTAACGAAAAGGTTCTTTCAGTTTTGTACAATACTTGTTTAAGTAGTCCTTTTGTTTACTTACCTTCAACCAACACGACTTCACAAACCCCAATTCCAGGGCTTCAAATAAAAAATACCAGAGTGCCAAAAATACATTAATACGTTTGAAAAAATTTCAAAATGAGAATTAGCTATGCCTGTATTGTTACGCTTCTTATGGATATATAGCATTGCATAAGACTGCCGTATTATTTCCAAAGTCTCGAATGCGTTCTGTTTTTATTGATATTTAATATGAAAAGTCACTATGTAATTTTGAAAATTTGTATGAAAGTGACAAAATCTGCCAATATTGCCCCTTTCTAAAATATTTATATTTTTAACAAAAAAGAACTTAAATTCATTGGAAAAAATAACAAGTAAAGATAGAATACAAAAAAGCCATACAATCTGTCATTGGTACATGTTTAAAGAATATCCTATAAGTACAAAAATCATTCAGGTTTAGTTATTTCTAAACTCTATATTATTACTAACACTTAAAAGCATCGAAGTTTTACTTATTAAGACAAACAATTATAATTTCAAAACTTGGTTTTAACTCTAAAATGTCAATTTTTGGCAGCACGTATCAGCTTAACATGCCAATACCTAGAGAGCTTTACCCAAATTGAAGTCATTTTGAAACCGAACAAAAAAAAACATTAAAAGATATAGCAAGCCCTAGATACTTTTTTTCATCCAATTTTTTAAACAAATCGATTCCTACTCATAAAATTAATCCGGACTAATTATATGTTTTGACAATGTTTGTCTTCAGACCAAATCATCCAACTGATTAGATAGTTTTGTCTTCTTGGTCCGGCCTCAGCGTGTTGCAAATCTCTATAATTAGTGTGAGTGCCCCCTACCACCTAAAGTAGCTGAACGGGGAACAGCCTATCAGAGATATATATGTCACAACTGACTCGATGTCAGTTGAGTGTGTCAACTCTAGGAGTAATCGACATTCCATTTGCAGGATATAAAAGGAGTAACAACAACATTCAAGGCATCAGTTTTAATACTGCATAGTAAACCAATACCAAGTGAAAGATACTGTGACTATCATCAAAACATGGAAAGCAAACCCAACCACGATCAATCCAACCTCGAAAAAGCGGAAACATTTTTCCAAAAAGCATGTGAACAGATTGTTTTCTTGAACAAAAAACTAGATGATCTTCAGATAAGATATGACCGAGCTAATAAAGATGGAAACAAATCCTTTCGCTACAGCCTGCGTCTGAAAATAGCTGCTGGTGAAGGTTTGAGAAACACGTACTACGAATATGCTTGTGCCAAGGCAGATCTCATTACAAATCTGCGCTTTACTATATATGGACCAGGTTCCTTGGAAGATACGTCGGATTATGACAGTGACGAAGACGTACTATGAACAAACACTGTTTCAAAATCCATGTACTTTGGATTTAAACGGCTCTTTTAAGAGCCACCCAAATCTTAACGAAAAGGTTCTTTCAGTTTTGTACAATACTTGTTTAAGTAGTCCTTTTGTTTACTTACCTTCAACCAACACGACTTCACAAACCCCAATTCCAGGGCTTCAAATAAAAAAGACCAGAGTGCCAAAAATACATTAATACGTTTGAAAAAAATTCAAAATGAGAATTAGCTATGCCTGTATTGTTACGCTTCTTATGGATAGATAGCATTGCATAAGACTGCCGTATTATTTCCAAAGTCTCGAATGCGTTCTGTTTTTATTGATATTTAATATGAAAAGTCACTATGTAATTTTGAAAATTTGTATGAAAGTGACAAAATCTGCCAATATTGCCCCTTTCTAAAATATTTATATTTTTAACAAAAAAGAACTTAAATTCATTGGAAAAAATAACAAGTAAAGATAGAATACAAAAAAGTCATACAATCTGTCATTGGTACATGTTTAAAGAATATCCTATAAGTACAAAAATCATTCAGGTTTAGTTATTTCTAAACTCTATATTATTACTAACACTTAAAAGCATCGAAGTTTTACTTATTAAGACAAACAATTATAATTTCAAAACTTGGTTTTAACTCTAAAATGTCAATTTTTGGCCGCACGTATCAGCTTAACATGTCAATACCTAGAGAGCTTTACCCAAATTGAAGTCATTTTGAAACCGAACAAAAAAATACATTAAAAGATATAGCAAGCCCTAGATACTTTCTTTCATCCAATTTTTTAAGCAAATCATTTCCTACTCATAAAATCAATCCGGACTAATTATATATTCGGTCAATGTTTGTCTTCAGACCAAATCATCTAACTGATTAGATAGTTTTGTCTTCTTGGTCCGGCCTCAGCGTGTGGCAAATCTCTATATTTAGTGTGAGTGCCCCCTACCACCTAAAGTAGCTGAACGGGGAACAGCCTATCAGAGATATATATGTCACAACTGACTCGATGTCAGTTGAATGTGTCAACTCTAGGAGTAATCGACATTCCATTTGCAGGATATAAAAGGCGTAACGACAACATTCAAGGCATCAGTTTTAATACTTCATAGTAAACCAATACCAAGTCAAAGACACTGTGACTATCATCAAAACATGGAAAGCAAACCCAACCACGATCAATCCAACCTCGAAAAAGCGGAAACATTTTTCCAAAAAGCATGTGAACAGATTGTTTTCTTGAAAAAAAAACTAGATGATTTTCAGATAAGATATGACCGAGCTAATAAAGATGGAAACAAATCCTTTCGCTACAGCCTGCGTCTGAAAATAGCTGCTGGTGAAGGTTTGAGAAACACGTACTACGAATATGCTTGTGCCAAGGCAGATCTCATTACAAATCTGCGCTTTACTATATATGGACCAGGTTCCTTGGAAGATACGTCGGATTATGACAGTGACGAAGACGTACTGTGAACAAACACTGTTTCAAAATCCATGTACTTTGGATTTAAACGGCTCTTTTAAGAGCCACCCAAATCTTAACGAAAAGGTTCTTTCAGTTTTGTACAATACTTGTTTAAGTAGTCCTTTTGTTTACTTACCTTCAACCAACACGACTTCACAAACCCCAATTCCAGGGCTTCAAATAAAAAATACCAGAGTGCCAAAAATACATTAATACGTTTGAAAAAATTTCAAAATGAGAATTAGCTATGCCTGTATTGTTACGCTTCTTATGGATATATAGCATTGCATAAGACTGCCGTATTATTTCCAAAGTCTCGAATGCGTTCTGTTTTTATTGATATTTAATATGAAAAGTCACTATGTAATTTTGAAAATTTGTATGAAAGTGACAAAATCTGCCAATATTGCCCCTTTCTAAAATATTTATATTTTTAACAAAAAAGAACTTAAATTCATTGGAAAAAATAACAAGTAAAGATAGAATACAAAAAAGCCATACAATCTGTCATTGGTACATGTTTAAAGAATATCCTATAAGTACAAAAATCATTCAGGTTTAGTTATTTCTAAACTCTATATTATTACTAACACTTAAAAGCATCGAAGTTTTACTTATTAAGACAAACAATTATAATTTCAAAACTTGGTTTTAACTCTAAAATGTCAATTTTTGGCAGCACGTATCAGCTTAACATGCCAATACCTAGAGAGCTTTACCCAAATTGAAGTCATTTTGAAACCGAACAAAAAAATACATTAAAAGATATAGCAAGCCCTAGATACTTTTTTTCATCCATTTTTTTAAACAAATCGATTCCTACTCATAAAATTAATCCGGACTAATTATATGTTTTGACAATGTTTGTCTTCAGACCAAATCATCCAACTGATTAGATAGTTTTGTCTTCTTGGTCCGGCCTCAGCGTGTTGCAAATCTCTATAATTAGTGTGAGTGCCCCCTACCACCTAAAGTAGCTGAACGGGGAACAGCCTATCAGAGATATATATGTCACAACTGACTCGATGTCAGTTGAGTGTGTCAACTCTAGGAGTAATCGACATTCCATTTGCAGGATATAAAAGGAGTAACAACAACATTCAAGGCATCAGTTTTAATACTGCATAGTAAACCAATACCAAGTGAAAGATACTGTGACTATCATCAAAACATGGAAAGCAAACCCAACAACGATCAATCCAACCTCGAAAAAGCGGAAACATTTTTCCAAAAAGCATGTGAACAGATTGTTTTCTTGAACAAAAAACTAGATGATCTTCAGATAAGATATGACCGAGCTAATAAAGATGGAAACAAATCCTTTCGCTACAGCCTGCGTCTGAAAATAGCTGCTGGTGAAGGTTTGAGAAACACGTACTACGAATATGCTTGTGCCAAGACAGATCTCATTACAAATCTGCGCTTTACTATATATGGACCAGGTTCCTTGGAAGATACGTCGGATTATGACAGTGACGAAGACGTACTGTGAACAAACACTGTTTCAAAATCCATGTACTTTGGATTTAAACGGCTCTTTTAAGAGCCACCCAAATCTTAACGAAAAGGTTCTTTCAGTTTTGTACAATACTTGTTTAAGTAGTCCTTTTGTTTACTTACCTTCAACCAACACGACTTCACAAACCCCAATTCCATGGCTTCAAATAAAAAATACCAGAGTGCCAAAAATACATTAATACGTTTGAAAAAATTTCAAAATGAGAATTAGCTATGCCTGTATTGTTACGCTTCTTATGGATAGATAGCATTGCATAAGACTGCCGTATTATTTCCAAAGTCTCGAATGCGTTCTGTTTTTATTGATATTTAATATGAAAAGTCACTATGTAATTTTGAAAATTTGTATGAAAGTGACAAAATCTGCCAATATTGCCCCTTTCTAAAATATTTATATTTTTAACAAAAAAGAACTTAAATTCATTGGAAAAAATAACAAGTAAAGATAGAATACAAAAAAGCCATACAATCTGTCATTGGTACATGTTTAAAGAATATCCTATAAGTACAAAAATCATTCAGGTTTAGTTATTTCTAAACTCTATATTATTACTAACACTTAAAAGCATCGAAGTTTTACTTATTAAGACAAACAATTATAATTTCAAAACTTGGTTTTAACTCTAAAATGTCAATTTTTGGCAGCACGTATCATCTTAACATGCCAATACCTAGAGAGCTTTACCCAAATTGAAGTCATTTTGAAACCGAACAAAAAAATACATTAAAAGATATAGCAAGCCCTAGATACTTTTTTTCATCCAATTTTTTAAACAAATCGATTCCTACTCATAAAATTAATCCGGACTAATTATATGTTTTGACAATGTTTGTCTTCAGACCAAATCATCCAACTGATTAGATAGTTTTGTCTTCTTGGTCCGGCCTCAGCGTGTGGCAAATCTCTATAATTAGTGCCGCCTACCACCTAAAGTAGCTGAACGGGGAACAGCCTATCAGAGATATATATGTCACAACTGACTCGATGTCAGTTGAGTGTGTCAACTCTAGGAGTAATCGACATTCCATTTGCAGGATATAAAAGGAGTAACAACAACATTCAAGGCATCAGTTTTAATACTTCATAGTAAACCAATACCAAGTGAAAGATACTGTGACTATCATCAAAACATGGAAAGCAAACCCAACCACGATCAATCCAACCTCGAAAAAGCGGAAACATTTTTCCAAAAAGCATGTGAACAGATTGTTTTCTTGAACAAAAAACTAGATGATCTTCAGATAAGATATGACCGAGCTAATAAAGATGGAAACAAATCCTTTCGCTACAGCCTGCGTCTGAAAATAGCTGCTGGTGAAGGTTTGAGAAACACGTACTACGAATATGCTTGTGCCAAGGCAGATCTCATTACAAATCTGCGCTTTACTATATATGGACCAGGTTCCTTGGAAGATACGTCGGATTATGACAGTGACGAAGACGTACTGTGAACAAACACTGTTTCAAAATCCATGTACTTTGGATTTAAACGGCTCTTTTAAAAGCCACCCAAATCTTAACGAAAAGGTTCTTTCAGTTTTGTACAATACTTGTTTAAGTAGTCCTTTTGTTTACTTACCTTCAACCAACACGACTTCACAAACCCCAATTCCAGGGCTTCAAATAAAAAATACCAGAGTGCCAAAAATACATTAATACGTTTGAAAAAATTTCAAAATGAGAATTAGCTATGCCTGTATTGTTACGCTTCTTATGGATAGATAGCATTGCATAAGACTGCCGTATTATTTCCAAAGTCTCGAATGCGTTCTGTTTTTATTGATATTTAATATGAAAAGTCACTATGTAATTTTGAAAATTTGTATGAAAGTGACAAAATCTGCCAATATTGCCCCTTTCTAAAATATTTATATTTTTAACAAAAAAGAACTTAAATTCATTGGAAAAAATAACAAGTAAAGATAGAATACAAAAAAGCCATACAATCTGTCATTGGTACATGTTTAAAGAATATCCTATAAGTACAAAAATCATTCAGGTTTAGTTATTTCTAAACTCTATATTATTACTAACACTTAAAAGCATCGAAGTTTTACTTATTAAGACAAACAATTATAATTTCAAAACTTGGTTTTAACTCTAAAATGTCAATTTTTGGCAGCACGTATCAGCTTAACATGCCAATACCTAGAGAGCTTTACCCAAATTGAAGTCATTTTGAAACCGAACAAAAAAATACATTAAAAGATATAGCAAGCCCTAGATACTTTTTTTCATCCAATTTTTTAAACAAATCGATTCCTACTCATAAAATCAATCCGGACTAATTATATGTTTTGACAATGTTTGTCTTCAGACCAAATCATCCAACTGATTAGATAGTTTTGTCTTCTTGGTCCGGCCTCAGCGTGTTGCAAATCTCTATAATTAGTGTGAGTGCCCCCTACCACCTAAAGTAGCTGAACGGGGAACAGCCTATCAGACATATATATGTCACAACTGACTCGATGTCAGTTGAGTGTGTCAACTCTAGGAGTAATCGACATTCCATTTGCAGGATATAAAAGGAGTAACAACAACATTCAAGGCATCAGTTTTAATACTTCATAGTAAACCAATACCAAGTGAAAGATACTGTGACTATCATCAAAACATGGAAAGCAAACCCAACAACGATCAATCCAACCTCGAAAAAGCGGAAACATTTTTCCAAAAAGCATGTGAACAGATTGTTTTCTTGAACAAAAAACTAGATGATCTTCAGATAAGATATGACCGAGCTAATAAAGATGGAAACAAATCCTTTCGCTACAGCCTGCGTCTGAAAATAGCTGCTGGTGAAGGTTTGAGAAACACGTACTACGAATATGCTTGTGCCAAGACAGATCTCATTACAAATCTGCGCTTTACTATATATGGACCAGGTTCCTTGGAAGATACGTCGGATTATGACAGTGACGAAGACGTACTGTGAACAAACACTGTTTCAAAATCCATGTACTTTGGATTTAAACGGCTCTTTTAAGAGCCACCCAAATCTTAACGAAAAGGTTCTTTCAGTTTTGTACAATACTTGTTTAAGTAGTCCTTTTGTTTACTTACCTTCAACCAACACGACTTCACAAACCCCAATTCCAGGGCTTCAAATAACAAATACCAGAGTGCCAAAAATACATTAATACGTTTGAAAAAATTTCAAAATGAGAATTAGCTATGCCTGTATTGTTACGCTTCTTATGGATAGATAGCATTGCATAAGACTGCCGTATTATTTCCAAAGTCTCGAATGCGTTCTGTTTTTATTGATATTTAATATGAAAAGTCATTATGTAATTTTGAAAATTTGTATGAAAGTGACAAAATCTGCCAATATTGCCCCTTTCTAAAATATTTATATTTTTAACAAAAAAGAACTTAAATTCATTGGAAAAAATAACAAGTAAAGATAGAATACAAAAAAGCCATACAATCTGTCATTGGTACATGTTTAAAGAATATCCTATAAGTACAAAAATCATTCAGGTTTAGTTATTTCTAAACTCTATATTATTACTAACACTTAAAAGCATCGAAGTTTTACTTATTAAGACAAACAATTATAATTTCAAAACTTGGTTTTAACTCTAAAATGTCAATTTTTGGCAGCACGTATCAGCTTAACATGTCAATACCTAGAGAGCTTTACCCAAATTGAAGTCATTTTGAAACCGAACAAAAAAATACATTAAAAGATATAGCAAGCCCTATATACTTTCTTTCATCCAATTTTTTAAACAAATCATTTCCTACTCATAAAATCAATCCGGACTAATTATATGTTTTGACAATGTTTGTCTTCAGACCAAATCATCCAACTGATTAGATAGTTTTGTCTTCTTGGTCCGGCCTCAGCGTGTGGCAAATCTCTATATTTAGTGTGAGTGCCCCCTACCACCTAAAGTAGCTGAACGGGGAACAGCCTATCAGAGATATATATGTCACAACTGACTCGATGTCAGTTGAGTGTGTCAACTCTAGGAGTAATCGACATTCTATTTGCAGGATATAAAAGGCGTAACGACAACATTCAAGGTATCAGTTTTAATACTGCATAGTAAACCAATACCAAGTGAAAGACACTGTGACTATCATCAAAACATGGAAAGCAAACCCAACCACGATCAATCCAACCTCGAAAAAGCGGAAACATTTTTCCAAAAAGCATGTGAACAAATTGTTTTCTTGAACAAAAAACTAGATGATCTTCAGATAAGATATGACCGAGCTAATAAAGATGGAAACAAATGCTTTCGCTACAGCCTGCGTCTGAAAATAGCTGCTGGTGAAGGTTTGAGAAACACGTACTACGAATATGCTTGTGCCAAGGCAGATCTCATTACAAATCTGCGCTTTACAATATATGGACCAGGTTCCTTGGAAGATACGTCGGATTATGACAGTGACGAAGACGTACTGTGAACAAACACTGTTTCAAAATCCATGTACTTTGGATTTATACGGCTCTTTTAAGAGCCACCCAAATCTTAACGAAAAGGTTCTTTCAGTTTTGTACAATACTTGTTTAAGTAGTCCTTTTGTTTACTTACCTTCAACCAACACGACTTCACAAACCCCAATTCCATGGCTTCAAATAAAAAAGACCATAGTGCCAAAAATACATTAATACATTTGAAAAAATTTCAAAATGAGAATTAGCTATGCCTGTATTGTTACGCTTCTTATGGATAGATAGCATTGCATAAGACTGCCGTATTATTTCCAAAGACTCGAATGCGTTCTGTTTTTATTGATATTTAATATGAAAAGTCACTATGTAATTTTGAAAATTTGTATGAAAGTGACAACATCTGCCAATATTGCCACTTTCTAAAATATTTATATTTTTAACAAAAAAGAACTTAAATTCATTGGAAAAAATAACAAGTAAAGATAGAATACAAAAAAGTCATACAATCTGTCATTGGTACATGTTTAAAGAATATCCTATAAGTACAAAAATCATTCAGGTTTAGTTATTTCTAAACTCTATATTATTACTAACACTTAAAAGCATCGAAGTTTTACTTATTAAGACAAACAATTATAATTTCAAAACTTGGTTTTAACTCTAAAATGTCAATTTTTGGCCGCACGTATCAGCTTAACATGTCAATACCTAGAGAGCTTTACCCAAATTGAAGTCATTTTGAAACCGAACAAAAAAATACATTAAAAGATATAGCAAGCCCTAGATACTTTCTTTCATCCAATTTTTTAAGCAAATCATTTCCTACTCATAAAATCAATCCGGACTAATTATATATTTGGTCAATGTTTGTCTTCAGACCAAATCATCCAACTGATTAGATAGTTTTGTCTTCTTGGTCCGGCCTCAGCGTGTGGCAAATCTCTATAATTAGTTCAGCTACCTAAAGTAGCTGAACGGGGAACAGCCTATCAGAGATATATATGTCACAACTGAGTCGATGTCAGTTGAATGTGTCAACTCTAGGAGTAATCGACATTCCATTTGCAGGATATAAAAGGCGTAACGACAACATTCAAGGCATCAGTTTTAATACTTCATAGTAAACCAATACCAAGTGAAAGACACTGTGACAATCATCAAAACATGGAAAGCAAACCCAACCACGATCAATCCAACCTCGAAAAAGCGGAAACATTTTTCCAAAAAGCATGTGAACAGATTGTTTTCTTGAACAAAAAACTAGATGATCTTCAGATAAGATATGACCGAGCTAATAAAGATGGAAACAAATCCTTTCGCTACAGCCTGCGTCTGAAAATATCTGCTGATGAAGGTTTGAGAAACACGTACTACGAATATGCTTGTGCCAAGGCAGATCTCATTACAAATCTGCGCTTTACTATATATGGACCAGGTTCCTTGGAAGATACGTCGGATTATGACAGTGACGAAGACGTACCGTAAACAGACACTGTTTCAAAATCCATGTACTTTGGATTTAAATGACTCTTTTAAGAGCCACCCAAATCTTAACGAAAAGGTTCTTTCAGTTTTGTACAATACTTGTTTAAGTAGTCCTTTTGTTTACTTACCTTCAACCAACACGACTTCACAAACCCCAATTCCATGGCTTCAAACAAAAAAGACCAGAGTGCCAAAAATACATTAATACGTTTGAAAAAATTTCAAAATGAGAATTAGCTATGCCTGTATTGTTACGCTTCTTATGGATAGATAGCATTGCATAAGACTGTCGTATTATTTCCAAAGTCCCGAATGCGTTCTGTTTTTATTGATATTTAATATGAAAAGTCACTATGTAATTTGAAAATTTGTATGAAAGTGACAAAATCTGCCAATATTGCCCCTTTCTAAAATATTTATATTTTTAACAAAAACGAACTTAAATTCATTGGAAAAAATAACAAGTAAAGATAGAATACAAAAAAGCCATACAATCTGTCATTGGTACATGTTTAAAAAATATCCTATAGGTACAAATATCATTCAGGTTTAGTTATTTCTAAACTCTATATTATTACTAACACTTAAAAGCATCGAAGTTTTACTTATTAAGACAAACAATTATAATTTCAAAACTTGGTTTTAACTCTAAAATGTCAATTTTTGGCAGCACGTATCAGCTTAACATGTCAATACCTAGAGAGCTTTACATAAATTGAAGTCATTTTTAAACCGAACAAAAAAATACATTAAAAGATATAGCAAGCCCTAGATACTTTCTTTCATCCAATTTTTTAAACAAATCATTTCCTACTCATAAAATCAATCCGGACTAATTATATATTTTGACAATGTTTGTCTTCAGACCAAATCATCCAACTGATTAGATAGTTTTGTCTTCTTGGTCCGGCCTCAGCGTGTGGCAAATCTCTATAATTAGTGTGAGTGCCCCCTACCACCTAAAGTAACTGAACGGGGAACAGCCTATCAGAGATATATATGTCACAACTGACTCGATGTCAGTTGAATGTGTCAACTCTAGGAGTAATCGACATTCCATTTGCAGGATATAAAAGGCGTAACGACAACATTCAAGGCATCAGTTTTAATACTGCATAGTAAACCAATACCAAGTGAAAGACACTGTGACTATCATCAAAACATGGAAAGCAAACCCAACCACGATCAATCCAACCTCGAAAAAGCGGAAACATTTTTCCAAAAAGCATGTGAACAAATTGTTTTCTTGAACAAAAAACTAGATGATCTTCAGATAAGATATGACAGAGCTAATAAAGATGGAAACAAATCCTTTCGCTACAGCCTGCGTCTGAAAATAGCTGCTGGTGAAGGTTTGAGAAACACGTACTACGAATATGCTTGTGCCAAGGCAGATCTCATTACAAATCTGCGCTTTACTATATATGGACCAGGTTCCTTGGAAGATACGTCGGATTATGACAGTGACGAAGACGTACTGTGAACAAACACTGTTTCAAAATCCATGTACTTTGGATTTAAACGGCTCTTTTAAGAGCCACCCAAATCTTAACGAAAAGGTTCTTTCAGTTTTGTACAATACTTGTTTAAGTAGTCCTTTTGTTTACTTACCTTCAACCAACACGACTTCACAAACCCCAATTCCATGGCTTCAAATAAAAAAGACCATAGTGCCAAAAATACATTAATACATTTGAAAAAATTTCAAAATGAGAATTAGCTATGCCTGTATTGTTACGCTTCTTATGGATAGATAGCATTGCATAAGACTGCCGTATTATTTCCAAAGACTGGAATGCGTTCTGTTTTTATTGATATTTAATATGAAAAGTCACTATGTAATTTTGAAAATTTGTATGAAAGTGACAACATCTGCCAATATTGCCACTTTCTAAAATATTTATATTTTTAACAAAAAAGAACTTAAATTCATTGGAAAAAATAACAAGTAAAGATAGAATACAAAAAAGTCATACAATCTGTCATTGGTACATGTTTAAAGAATATCCTATAAGTACAAAAATCATTCAGGTTTAGTTATTTCTAAACTCTATATTATTACTAACACTTAAAAGCATCGAAGTTTTACTTATTAAGACAAACAATTATAATTTCAAAACTTGGTTTTAACTCTAAAATGTCAATTTTTGGCCGCACGTATCAGCTTAACATGTCAATACCTAGAGAGCTTTACCCAAATTGAAGTCATTTTGAAACCGAACAAAAAAATACATTAAAAGATATAGCAAGCCCTAGATACTTTCTTTCATCCAATTTTTTAAGCAAATCATTTCCTACTCATAAAATCAATCCGGACTAATTATATATTTGGTCAATGTTTGTCTTCAGACCAAATCATCCAACTGATTAGATAGTTTTGTCTTCTTGGTCCGGCCTCAGCGTGTGGCAAATCTCTATAATTAGTTCAGCTACCTAAAGTAGCTGAACGGGGAACAGCCTATCAGAGATATATATGTCACAACTGAGTCGATGTCAGTTGAATGTGTCAACTCTAGGAGTAATCGACATTCCATTTGCAGGATATAAAAGGCGTAACGACAACATTCAAGGCATCAGTTTTAATACTTCATAGTAAACCAATACCAAGTGAAAGACACTGTGACTATCATCAAAACATGGAAAGCAAACCCAACCACGATCAATCCAACCTCGAAAAAGCGGAAACATTTTTCCAAAAAGCATGTGAACAGATTGTTTTCTTGAACAAAAAACTAGATGATCTTCAGATAAGATATGACCGAGCTAATAAAGATGGAAACAAATCCTTTCGCTACAGCCTGCGTCTGAAAATATCTGCTGATGAAGGTTTGAGAAACACGTACTACGAATATGCTTGTGCCAAGGCAGATCTCATTACAAATCTGCGCTTTACTATATATGGACCAGGTTCCTTGGAAGATACGTCGGATTATGACAGTGACGAAGACGTACCGTGAACAGACACTGTTTCAAAATCCATGTACTTTGGATTTAAACGACTCTTTTAAGAGCCACCCAAATCTTAACGAAAAGGTTCTTTCAGTTTTGTACAATACTTGTTTAAGTAGTCCTTTTGTTTACTTACCTTCAACCAACACGACTTCACAAACCCCAATTCCATGGCTTCAAACAAAAAGACCAGAGTGCCAAAAATACATTAATACATTTGAAAAAATTTCAAAATGAGAATTAGCTATGCCTGTATTGTTACGCTTCTTATGGATAGATAGCATTGCATAAGACTGCCGTATTATTTCCAAAGTCTCGAATGCGTTCTGTTTTTATTGATATTTAATATGAAAAGTCACTATGTAATTTTGAAAATTTGTATGAAAGTGACAACATCTGCCAATATTGCCCCTTTCTAAAATATTTATATTTTTAACAAAAAAGAACTTAAATTCATTGGAAAAAATAACAAGTAAAGATAGAATACAAAAAAGTCATACAATCTGTCATTGGTACATGTTTAAAGAATATCCTATAAGTACAAAAATCATTCAGGTTTAGTTATTTCTAAACTCTATATTATTACTAACACTTAAAAGCATCGAAGTTTTACTTATTAAGACAAACAATTATAATTTCAAAACTTGGTTTTAACTCTAAAATGTCAATTTTTGGCCGCACGTATCAGCTTAACATGTCAATACCTAGAGAGCTTTACCCAAATTGAAGTCATTTTGAAACCGAACAAAAAAATACATTAAAAGATATAGCAAGCCCTAGATACTTTCTTTCATCCAATTTTTTAAGCAAATCATTTCCTACTCATAAAATCAATCCGGACTAATTATATATTTGGTCAATGTTTGTCTTCAGACCAAATCATCCAACTGATTAGATAGTTTTGTCTTCTTGGTCCGGCCTCAGCGTGTGGCAAATCTCTATAATTAGTGTGAGTGCCCCCTACCACCTAAAGTAGCTGAACGGGGAACAGCCTATCAGAGATATATTTGTCACAACTGACTCGATGTCAGTTGAATGTGTCAACTCTAGGAGTAATCGACATTCCATTTGCAGGATATAAAAGGCGTAACGACAACATTCAAGGCATCAGTTTTAATACTTCATAGTAAACCAATACCAAGTGAAAGACACTGTGACAATCATCAAAACATGGAAAGCAAACCCAACCACGATCAATCCAACCTCGAAAAAGCGGAAACATTTTTCCAAAAAGCATGTGAACAGATTGTTTTCTTGAACAAAAAACTAGATGATCTTCAGATAAGATATGACCGAGCTAATAAAGATGGAAACAAATCCTTTCGCTACAGCCTGCGTCTGAAAATATCTGCTGGTGAAGGTTTGAGAAACACGTACTACGAATATGCTTGTGCCATTTGAAGGCAGATCTCATTACAAATCTGCGCTTTACTATATATGGACCAGGTTCCTTGGAAGATACGTCGGATTATGACAGTGACGAAGACGTACCGTGAACAGACACTGTTTCAAAATCCATGTACTTTGGATTTAAACGACTCTTTTAAGAGCCACCCAAATCTTAACGAAAAGGTTCTTTCAGTTTTGTACAATACTTGTTTAAGTAGTCCTTTTGTTTACTTACCTTCAACCAACACGACTTCACAAACCCCAATTCCATGGCTTCAAACAAAAAAGACCAGAGTGCCAAAAATACATTAATACGTTTGAAAAAATTTCAAAATGAGAATTAGCTATGCCTGTATTGTTACGCTTCTTATGGATAGATAGCATTGCATAAGACTGTCGTATTATTTCCAAAGTCCCGAATGCGTTCTGTTTTTATTGATATTTAATATGAAAAGTCACTATGTAATTTTGAAAATTTGTATGAAAGTGACAAAATCTGCCAATATTGCCCTTTTCTAAAATATTTATATTTTTAACAAAAACGAACTTAAATTCATTGGAAAAAATAACAAGTAAAGATAGAATACAAAAAAGCCATACAATCTGTCATTGGTACATGTTTAAAGAATATCCTATAGGTACAAATATCATTCAGGTTTAGTTATTTCTAAACTCTATATTATTACTAACACTTAAAAGCATCGAAGTTTTACTTATTAAGACAAACAATTATAATTTCAAAACTTGGTTTTAACTCTAAAATGTCAATTTTTGGCAGCACGTATCAGCTTAACATGTCAATACCTAGAGAGCTTTACATAAATTGAAGTCATTTTTAAACCGAACAAAAAAATACATTAAAAGATATAGCAAGCCCTAGATACTTTCTTTCATCCAATTTTTTAAACAAATCATTTCCTACTCATAAAATCAATCCGGACTAATTATATATTTTGACAATGTTTGTCTTCAGACCAAATCATCCAACTGATTAGATAGTTTTGTCTTCTTGGTCCGGCCTCAGCGTGTGGCAAATCTCTATAATTAGTGTGAGTGCCCCCTACCACCTAAAGTAACTGAACGGGGAACAGCCTATCAGAGATATATATGTCACAACTGACTCGATGTCAGTTGAATGTGTCAACTCTAGGAGTAATCGACATTCCATTTGCAGGATATAAAAGGCGTAACGACAACATTCAAGGCATCAGTTTTAATACTGCATAGTAAACCAATACCAAGTGAAAGACACTGTGACTATCATCAAAACATGGAAAGCAAACCCAACCACGATCAATCCAACCTCGAAAAAGCGGAAACATTTTTCCAAAAAGCATGTGAACAAATTGTTTTCTTGAACAAAAAACTAGATGATCTTCAGATAAGATATGACAGAGCTAATAAAGATGGAAACAAATCCTTTCGCTACAGCCTGCGTCTGAAAATAGCTGCTGGTGAAGGTTTGAGAAACACGTACTACGAATATGCTTGTGCCAAGGCAGATCTCATTACAAATCTGCGCTTTACTATATATGGACCAGGTTCCTTGGAAGATACGTCGGATTATGACAGTGACGAAGACGTACTGTGAACAAACACTGTTTCAAAATCCATGTACTTTGGATTTAAACGGCTCTTTTAAGAGCCACCCAAATCTTAACGAAACGGTTCTTTCAGTTTTGTACAATACTTGTTTAAGTAGTCCTTTTGTTTACTTACCTTCAACCAACACGACTTCACAAACCCCAATTCCATGGCTTCAAATAAAAAAGACCATAGTGCCAAAAATACATTAATACATTTGAAAAAATTTCAAAATGAGAATTAGCTATGCCTGTATTGTTACGCTTCTTATGGATAGATAGCATTGCATAAGACTGCCGTATTATTTCCAAAGACTGGAATGCGTTCTGTTTTTATTGATATTTAATATGAAAAGTCACTATGTAATTTTGAAAATTTGTATGAAAGTGACAACATCTGCCAATATTGCCACTTTCTAAAATATTTATATTTTTAACAAAAAAGAACTTAAATTCATTGGAAAAAATAACAAGTAAAGATAGAATACAAAAAAGTCATACAATCTGTCATTGGTACATGTTTAAAGAATATCCTATAAGTACAAAAATCATTCAGGTTTAGTTATTTCTAAACTCTATATTATTACTAACACTTAAAAGCATCGAAGTTTTACTTATTAAGACAAACAATTATAATTTCAAAACTTGGTTTTAACTCTAAAATGTCAATTTTTGGCCGCACGTATCAGCTTAACATGTCAATACCTAGAGAGCTTTACCCAAATTGAAGTCATTTTGAAACCGAACAAAAAAATACATTAAAAGATATAGCAAGCCCTAGATACTTTCTTTCATCCAATTTTTTAAGCAAATCATTTCCTACTCATAAAATCAATCCGGACTAATTATATATTTGGTCAATGTTTGTCTTCAGACCAAATCATCCAACTGATTAGATAGTTTTGTCTTCTTGGTCCGGCCTCAGCGTGTGGCAAATCTCTATAATTAGTTCAGCTACCTAAAGTAGCTGAACGGGGAACAGCCTATCAGAGATATATATGTCACAACTGACTCGATGTCAGTTGAATGTGTCAACTCTAGGAGTAATCGACATTCCATTTGCAGGATATAAAAGGCGTAACGACAACATTCAAGGCATCAGTTTTAATACTTCATAGTAAACCAATACCAAGTGAAAGACACTGTGACAATCATCAAAACATGGAAAGCAAACCCAACCACGATCAATCCAACCTCGAAAAAGCGGAAACATTTTTCCAAAAAGCATGTGAACAGATTGTTTTCTTGAACAAAAAACTAGATGATCTTCAGATAAGATATGACCGAGCTAATAAAGATGGAAACAAATCCTTTCGCTACAGCCTGCGTCTGAAAATATCTGCTGATGAAGGTTTGAGAAACACGTACTACGAATATGCTTGTGCCAAGGCAGATCTCATTACAAATCTGCGCTTTACTATATATGGACCAGGTTCCTTGGAAGATACGTCGGATTATGACAGTGACGAAGACGTACCGTGAACAGACACTGTTTCAAAATCCATGTACTTTGGATTTAAACGACTCTTTTAAGAGCCACCCAAATCTTAACGAAAAGGTTCTTTCAGTTTTGTACAATACTTGTTTAAGTAGTCCTTTTGTTTACTTACCTTCAACCAACACGACTTCACAAACCCCAATTCCATGGCTTCAAACAAAAAGACCAGAGTGCCAAAAATACATTAATACATTTGAAAAAATTTCAAAATGAGAATTAGCTATGCCTGTATTGTTACGCTTCTTATGGATAGATAGCATTGCATAAGACTGCCGTATTATTTCCAAAGTCTCGAATGCGTTCTGTTTTTATTGATATTTAATATGAAAAGTCACTATGTAATTTTGAAAATTTGTATGAAAGTGACAACATCTGCCAATATTGCCCCTTTCTAAAATATTTATATTTTTAACAAAAAAGAACTTAAATTCATTGGAAAAAATAACAAGTAAAGATAGAATACAAAAAAGTCATACAATCTGTCATTGGTACATGTTTAAAGAATATCCTATAAGTACAAAAATCATTCAGGTTTAGTTATTTCTAAACTCTATATTATTACTAACACTTAAAAGCATCGAAGTTTTACTTATTAAGACAAACAATTATAATTTCAAAACTTGGTTTTAACTCTAAAATGTCAATTTTTGGCCGCACGTATCAGCTTAACATGTCAATACCTAGAGAGCTTTACCCAAATTGAAGTCATTTTGAAACCGAACAAAAAAATACATTAAAAGATATAGCAAGCCCTAGATACTTTCTTTCATCCAATTTTTTAAGCAAATCATTTCCTACTCATAAAATCAATCCGGACTAATTATATATTTGGTCAATGTTTGTCTTCAGACCAAATCATCCAACTGATTAGATAGTTTTGTCTTCTTGGTCCGGCCTCAGCGTGTGGCAAATCTCTATAATTAGTGTGAGTGCCCCCTACCACCTAAAGTAGCTGAACGGGGAACAGCCTATCAGAGATATATTTGTCACAACTGACTCGATGTCAGTTGAATGTGTCAACTCTAGGAGTAATCGACATTCCATTTGCAGGATATAAAAGGCGTAACGACAACATTCAAGGCATCAGTTTTAATACTTCATAGTAAACCAATACCAAGTGAAAGACACTGTGACAATCATCAAAACATGGAAAGCAAACCCAACCACGATCAATCCAACCTCGAAAAAGCGGAAACATTTTTCCAAAAAGCATGTGAACAGATTGTTTTCTTGAACAAAAAACTAGATGATCTTCAGATAAGATATGACCGAGCTAATAAAGATGGAAACAAATCCTTTCGCTACAGCCTGCGTCTGAAAATATCTGCTGGTGAAGGTTTGAGAAACACGTACTACGAATATGCTTGTGCCATTTGAAGGCAGATCTCATTACAAATCTGCGCTTTACTATATATGGACCAGGTTCCTTGGAAGATACGTCGGATTATGACAGTGACGAAGACGTACCGTGAACAGACACTGTTTCAAAATCCATGTACTTTGGATTTAAACGACTCTTTTAAGAGCCACCCAAATCTTAACGAAAAGGTTCTTTCAGTTTTGTACAATACTTGTTTAAGTAGTCCTTTTGTTTACTTACCTTCAACCAACACGACTTCACAAACCCCAATTCCATGGCTTCAAACAAAAAAGACCAGAGTGCCAAAAATACATTAATACGTTTGAAAAAATTTCAAAATGAGAATTAGCTATGCCTGTATTGTTACGCTTCTTATGGATAGATAGCATTGCATAAGACTGTCGTATTATTTCCAAAGTCCCGAATGCGTTCTGTTTTTATTGATATTTAATATGAAAAGTCACTATGTAATTTTGAAAATTTGTATGAAAGTGACAAAATCTGCCAATATTGCCCTTTTCTAAAATATTTATATTTTTAACAAAAACGAACTTAAATTCATTGGAAAAAATAACAAGTAAAGATAGAATACAAAAAAGCCATACAATCTGTCATTGGTACATGTTTAAAGAATATCCTATAGGTACAAATATCATTCAGGTTTAGTTATTTCTAAACTCTATATTATTACTAACACTTAAAAGCATCGAAGTTTTACTTATTAAGACAAACAATTATAATTTCAAAACTTGGTTTTAACTCTAAAATGTCAATTTTTGGCAGCACGTATCAGCTTAACATGTCAATACCTAGAGAGCTTTACATAAATTGAAGTCATTTTTAAACCGAACAAAAAAATACATTAAAAGATATAGCAAGCCCTAGATACTTTCTTTCATCCAATTTTTTAAACAAATCATTTCCTACTCATAAAATCAATCCGGACTAATTATATATTTTGACAATGTTTGTCTTCAGACCAAATCATCCAACTGATTAGATAGTTTTGTCTTCTTGGTCCGGCCTCAGCGTGTGGCAAATCTCTATAATTAGTGTGAGTGCCCCCTACCACCTAAAGTAACTGAACGGGGAACAGCCTATCAGAGATATATATGTCACAACTGACTCGATGTCAGTTGAATGTGTCAACTCTAGGAGTAATCGACATTCCATTTGCAGGATATAAAAGGCGTAACGACAACATTCAAGGCATCAGTTTTAATACTGCATAGTAAACCAATACCAAGTGAAAGACACTGTGACTATCATCAAAACATGGAAAGCAAACCCAACCACGATCAATCCAACCTCGAAAAAGCGGAAACATTTTTCCAAAAAGCATGTGAACAAATTGTTTTCTTGAACAAAAAACTAGATGATCTTCAGATAAGATATGACAGAGCTAATAAAGATGGAAACAAATCCTTTCGCTACAGCCTGCGTCTGAAAATAGCTGCTGGTGAAGGTTTGAGAAACACGTACTACGAATATGCTTGTGCCAAGGCAGATCTCATTACAAATCTGCGCTTTACTATATATGGACCAGGTTCCTTGGAAGATACGTCGGATTATGACAGTGACGAAGACGTACTGTGAACAAACACTGTTTCAAAATCCATGTACTTTGGATTTAAACGGCTCTTTTAAGAGCCACCCAAATCTTAACGAAACGGTTCTTTCAGTTTTGTACAATACTTGTTTAAGTAGTCCTTTTGTTTACTTACCTTCAACCAACACGACTTCACAAACCCCAATTCCATGGCTTCAAATAAAAAAGACCATAGTGCCAAAAATACATTAATACATTTGAAAAAATTTCAAAATGAGAATTAGCTATGCCTGTATTGTTACGCTTCTTATGGATAGATAGCATTGCATAAGACTGCCGTATTATTTCCAAAGACTGGAATGCGTTCTGTTTTTATTGATATTTAATATGAAAAGTCACTATGTAATTTTGAAAATTTGTATGAAAGTGACAACATCTGCCAATATTGCCACTTTCTAAAATATTTATATTTTTAACAAAAAAGAACTTAAATTCATTGGAAAAAATAACAAGTAAAGATAGAATACAAAAAAGTCATACAATCTGTCATTGGTACATGTTTAAAGAATATCCTATAAGTACAAAAATCATTCAGGTTTAGTTATTTCTAAACTCTATATTATTACTAACACTTAAAAGCATCGAAGTTTTACTTATTAAGACAAACAATTATAATTTCAAAACTTGGTTTTAACTCTAAAATGTCAATTTTTGGCCGCACGTATCAGCTTAACATGTCAATACCTAGAGAGCTTTACCCAAATTGAAGTCATTTTGAAACCGAACAAAAAAATACATTAAAAGATATAGCAAGCCCTAGATACTTTCTTTCATCCAATTTTTTAAGCAAATCATTTCCTACTCATAAAATCAATCCGGACTAATTATATATTTGGTCAATGTTTGTCTTCAGACCAAATCATCCAACTGATTAGATAGTTTTGTCTTCTTGGTCCGGCCTCAGCGTGTGGCAAATCTCTATAATTAGTTCAGCTACCTAAAGTAGCTGAACGGGGAACAGCCTATCAGAGATATATATGTCACAACTGACTCGATGTCAGTTGAATGTGTCAACTCTAGGAGTAATCGACATTCCATTTGCAGGATATAAAAGGCGTAACGACAACATTCAAGGCATCAGTTTTAATACTTCATAGTAAACCAATACCAAGTGAAAGACACTGTGACAATCATCAAAACATGGAAAGCAAACCCAACCACGATCAATCCAACCTCGAAAAAGCGGAAACATTTTTCCAAAAAGCATGTGAACAGATTGTTTTCTTGAACAAAAAACTAGATGATCTTCAGATAAGATATGACCGAGCTAATAAAGATGGAAACAAATCCTTTCGCTACAGCCTGCGTCTGAAAATATCTGCTGATGAAGGTTTGAGAAACACGTACTACGAATATGCTTGTGCCAAGGCAGATCTCATTACAAATCTGCGCTTTACTATATATGGACCAGGTTCCTTGGAAGATACGTCGGATTATGACAGTGACGAAGACGTACCGTGAACAGACACTGTTTCAAAATCCATGTACTTTGGATTTAAACGACTCTTTTAAGAGCCACCCAAATCTTAACGAAAAGGTTCTTTCAGTTTTGTACAATACTTGTTTAAGTAGTCCTTTTGTTTACTTACCTTCAACCAACACGACTTCACAAACCCCAATTCCATGGCTTCAAACAAAAAGACCAGAGTGCCAAAAATACATTAATACATTTGAAAAAATTTCAAAATGAGAATTAGCTATGCCTGTATTGTTACGCTTCTTATGGATAGATAGCATTGCATAAGACTGCCGTATTATTTCCAAAGTCTCGAATGCGTTCTGTTTTTATTGATATTTAATATGAAAAGTCACTATGTAATTTTGAAAATTTGTATGAAAGTGACAACATCTGCCAATATTGCCCCTTTCTAAAATATTTATATTTTTAACAAAAAAGAACTTAAATTCATTGGAAAAAATAACAAGTAAAGATAGAATACAAAAAAGTCATACAATCTGTCATTGGTACATGTTTAAAGAATATCCTATAAGTACAAAAATCATTCAGGTTTAGTTATTTCTAAACTCTATATTATTACTAACACTTAAAAGCATCGAAGTTTTACTTATTAAGACAAACAATTATAATTTCAAAACTTGGTTTTAACTCTAAAATGTCAATTTTTGGCCGCACGTATCAGCTTAACATGTCAATACCTAGAGAGCTTTACCCAAATTGAAGTCATTTTGAAACCGAACAAAAAAATACATTAAAAGATATAGCAAGCCCTAGATACTTTCTTTCATCCAATTTTTTAAGCAAATCATTTCCTACTCATAAAATCAATCCGGACTAATTATATATTTGGTCAATGTTTGTCTTCAGACCAAATCATCCAACTGATTAGATAGTTTTGTCTTCTTGGTCCGGCCTCAGCGTGTGGCAAATCTCTATAATTAGTGTGAGTGCCCCCTACCACCTAAAGTAGCTGAACGGGGAACAGCCTATCAGAGATATATATGTCACAACTGACTCGATGTCAGTTGAATGTGTCAACTCTAGGAGTAATCGACATTCCATTTGCAGGATATAAAAGGCGTAACGACAACATTCAAGGCATCAGTTTTAATACTTCATAGTAAACCAATACCAAGTGAAAGACACTGTGACAATCATCAAAACATGGAAAGCAAACCCAACCACGATCAATCCAACCTCGAAAAAGCGGAAACATTTTTCCAAAAAGCATGTGAACAGATTGTTTTCTTGAACAAAAAACTAGATGATCTTCAGATAAGATATGACCGAGCTAATAAAGATGGAAACAAATCCTTTCGCTACAGCCTGCGTCTGAAAATATCTGCTGGTGAAGGTTTGAGAAACACGTACTACGAATATGCTTGTGCCATTTGAAGGCAGATCTCATTACAAATCTGCGCTTTACTATATATGGACCAGGTTCCTTGGAAGATACGTCGGATTATGACAGTGACGAAGACGTACTGTGAACAAACACTGTTTCAAAATCCATGTACTTTGGATTTAAACGGCTCTTTTAAGAGCCACCCAAATATTAACGAAAAGGTTCTTTCAGTTTTGTACAATACTTGTTTAAGTAGTCCTTTTGTTTACTTACCTTCAACCAACACGACTTCACAAACCCCAATTCCATGGCTTCAAACAAAAAAGACCAGAGTGCCAAAAATACATTAATACGTTTGAAAAAATTTCAAAATGAGAATTAGCTATGCCTGTATTGTTACGCTTCTTATGGATAGATAGCATTGCATAAGACTGTCGTATTATTTCCAAAGTCTCGAATGCGTTCTGTTTTTATTGATATTTAATATGAAAAGTCACTATGTAATTTTGAAAATTTGTATGAAAGTGACAAAATCTGCCAATATTGCCCCTTTCTAAAATATTTATATTTTTAACAAAAACGAACTTAAATTCATTGGAAAAAATAACAAGTAAAGATAGAATACAAAAAAGCCATACAATCTGTCATTGGTACATGTTTAAAGAATATCCTATAAGTACAAATATCATTCAGGTTTAGTTATTTCTAAACTCTATATTATTACTAACACTTAAAAGCATCGAAGTTTTACTTATTAAGACAAACAATTATAATTTCAAAACTTGGTTTTAACTCTAAAATGTCAATTTTTGGCAGCACGTATCAGCTTAACATGTCAATACCTAGAGAGCTTTACCCAAATTGAAGTCATTTTGAAACCGAACAAAAAAATACATTAAAAGATATAGCAAGCCCTAGATACTTTCTTTCATCCAATTTTTTAAACAAATCATTTCCTACTCATAAAATCAATCCGGACTAATTATATATTTTGACAATGTTTGTCTTCAGACCAAATCATCCAACTGATTAGATAGTTTTGTCTTCTTGGTCCGGCCTCAGCGTGTGGCAAATCTCTATAATTAGTGTGAGTGCCCCCTACCACCTAAAGTAACTGAACGGGGAACAGCCTATCAGAGATATATATGTCACAACTGACTCGATGTCAGTTGAATGTGTCAACTCTAGGAGTAATCGACATTCCATTTGCAGGATATAAAAGGCGTAACGACAACATGCAAAGCATCAGTTTTAATACTGCATAGTAAACCAATACCAAGTGAAAGACACTGTGACTATCATCAAAACATGGAAAGCAAACCCAACCACGATCAATCCAACCTCGAAAAAGCGGAAACATTTTTCCAAAAAGCATGTGAACAGATTGTTTTCTTGAACAAAAAACTAGATGATCTTCAGATAAGATATGACCGAGCTAATAAAGATGGAAACAAATCCTTTCGCTACAGCCTGCGTCTGAAAATAGCTGCTGGTGAAGGCTTGAGAAACACGTACTATCAATATGCTTGTGCCAAGGCAGATCTCATTACAAATCTGCGCTTTACTATATATGGACCAGGTTCCTTGGAAGATACGTCGGATTATGACAGTGACGAAGACGTACTGTGAACAAACACTGTTTCAAAATCCATGTACTTTGGATTTAAACGGTTTTTTTAAGAGCCACCCAAATCTTAACGAAAAGGTTCTTTCAGTTTTGTACAATACTTGTTTAAGTAGTCCTTTTGTTTACTTACCTTCAACCAACACGACTTCACAAACCCCAATTCCAGGGCTTCAAATAAAAAAGACCAGAGTGCCAAAAATACATTAATACGTTTGAAAAAATTTCAAAATGAGAATTAGCTATGCCTGTATTGTTACGCTTCTTATGGATAGATAGCATTGCATAAGACTGCCGTATTATTTCCAAAGACTGGAATGCGTTCTGTTTTTATTGATATTTAATATGAAAAGTCACTATGTAATTTTGAAAATTTGTATGAAAGTGACAACATCTGCCAATATTGCCACTTTCTAAAATATTTATATTTTTAACAAAAAAGAACTTAAATTCATTGGAAAAAATAACAAGTAAAGATAGAATACAAAAAAGTCATACAATCTGTCATTGGTACATGTTTAAAGAATATCCTATAAGTACAAAAATCATTCAGGTTTAGTTATTTCTAAACTCTATATTATTACTAACACTTAAAAGCATCGAAGTTTTACTTATTAAGACAAACAATTATAATTTCAAAACTTGGTTTTAACTCTAAAATGTCAATTTTTGGCCGCACGTATCAGCTTAACATGTCAATACCTAGAGAGCTTTACCCAAATTGAAGTCATTTTGAAACCGAACAAAAAAATACATTAAAAGATATAGCAAGCCCTAGATACTTTCTTTCATCCAATTTTTTAAGCAAATCATTTCCTACTCATAAAATCAATCCGGACTAATTATATATTTGGTCAATGTTTGTCTTCAGACCAAATCATCCAACTGATTAGATAGTTTTGTCTTCTTGGTCCGGCCTCAGCGTGTGGCAAATCTCTATAATTAGTTCAGCTACCTAAAGTAGCTGAACGGGGAACAGCCTATCAGAGATATATATGTCACAACTGACTCGATGTCAGTTGAATGTGTCAACTCTAGGAGTAATCGACATTCCATTTGCAGGATATAAAAGGCGTAACGACAACATTCAAGGCATCAGTTTTAATACTTCATAGTAAACCAATACCAAGTGAAAGACACTGTGACAATCATCAAAACATGGAAAGCAAACCCAACCACGATCAATCCAACCTCGAAAAAGCGGAAACATTTTTCCAAAAAGCATGTGAACAGATTGTTTTCTTGAACAAAAAACTAGATGATCTTCAGATAAGATATGACCGAGCTAATAAAGATGGAAACAAATCCTTTCGCTACAGCCTGCGTCTGAAAATAGCTGCTGGTGAAGGCTTGAGAAACACGTACTACCAATATGCTTGTGCCAAGGCAGATCTCATTACAAATCTGCGCTTTACTATATATGGACCAGGTTCCTTGGAAGATACGTCGGATTATGACAGTGACGAAGACGTACTGTGAACAAACACTGTTTCAAAATCCATGTACTTTGGATTTAAACGGCTCTTTTAAGAGCCACCCAAATCTTAACGAAAAGGTTCTTTCAGTTTTGTACAATACTTGTTTAAGTAGTCCTTTTGTTTACTTACCTTCAACCAACACGACTTCACAAACCCCAATTCCAGGGCTTCAAATAAAAAAGACCAGAGTGCCAAAAATACATTAATACTTTTGAAAAAATTTCAAAATGAGAATTAGCTATGCCTGTATTGTTACGCTTCTTATGGATAGATAGCATTGCATAAGACTGCCGTATTATTTCCAAAGTCTCGAATGCGTTCTGTTTTTATTGATATTTAATATGAAAAGTCACTATGTAATTTTGAAAATTTGTATAAAGTGACAAAATCTGCCAATATTGCCCCTTTCTAAAATATTTATATTTTTAACAAAAAAGAACTTAAATTCATTGGACAAAATACCAAGTAAAGATAGAATACAAAAAAGCCATACAATCTGTCATTGGTACATGTTTAAAGAATATCCTATAAGTACAAAAATCATCCAGGTTTAGTTATTTCTAAACTCTATATTATTACTAACACTTAAAAGCATCGAAGTTTTACTTATTAAGACAAACAATTATAATTTCAAAACTTGGTTTTAACTCTAAAATGTCAATTTTTGGCAGCACGTATCAGCTTAACATGTCAATACCTAGAGAGCTTTACATAAATTGAAGTCATTTTTAAACCGAACAAAAAAATACATTAAAAGATATAGCAAGCCCTAGATACTTTCTTTCATCCAATTTTTTAAACAAATCATTTCCTACTCATAAAATCAATCCGGACTAATTATATATTTTGACAATGTTTGTCTTCAGACCAAATCATCCAACTGATTAGATAGTTTTGTCTTCTTGGTCCGGCCTCAGCGTGTGGCAAATCTCTATAATTAGAGTGAGTGCCCCCTACCACCTAAAGTAACTGTACGGGGAACAGCCTATCAGAGATATATATGTCACAACTGACTCGATGTCAGTTGAATGTGTCAACTCTAGGAGTAATCGACATTCCATTTGCAGGATATAAAAGGCGTAACGACAACATGCAAGGCATCAGTTTTAATACTGCATAGTAAACCAATACCAAGTGAAAGACACTGTGACTATCATCAAAACATGGAAAGCAAACCCAACCACGATCAATCCAACCTCGAAAAAGCGGAAACATTTTTCCAAAAAGCATGTGAACAGATTGTTTTCTTGAACAAAAAACTAGATGATCTTCAGATAAGATATGACCGAGCTAATAAAGATGGAAACAAATCCTTTCGCTACAGCCTGCGTCTGAAAATAGCTGCTGGTGAAGGCTTGAGAAACACGTACTACCAATATGCTTGTGCCAAGGCAGATCTCATTACAAATCTGCGCTTTACTATATATGGACCAGGTTCCTTGGAAGATACGTCGGATTATGACAGTGACGAAGACGTACTGTGAACAAACACTGTTTCAAAATCCATGTACTTTGGATTTAAACGGCTCTTTTAAGAGCCACCCAAATCTTAACGAAAAGGTTCTTTCAGTTTTGTACAATACTTGTTTAAGTAGTCCTTTTATTTATTATTACTAACACTTAAAAGCATCGAAGTTTTACTTATTAAGACAAACAATTATAATTTCAAAACTTGGTTTTAACTCTAAAATGTCAATTTTTGGCCGCACGTATCAGCTTAACATGTCAATACCTAGAGAGCTTTACCCAAATTGAAGTCATTTTGAAACCGAACAAAAAAATACATTAAAAGATATAGCAAGCCCTAGATACTTTCTTTCATCCAATTTTTTAAGCAAATCATTTCCTACTCATAAAATCAATCCGGACTAATTATATATTTGGTCAATGTTTGTCTTCAGACCAAATCATCCAACTGATTAGATAGTTTTGTCTTCTTGGTCCGGCCTCAGCGTGTGGCAAATCTCTATAATTAGTGTGAGTGCCCCCTACCACCTAAAGTAACTGAACGGGGAACAGCCTATCAGAGATATATATGTCACAACTGACTCGATGTCAGTTGAATGTGTCAACTCTAGGAGTAATCGACATTCCATTTGCAGGATATAAAAGGCGTAACGACAACATTCAAGGCATCAGTTTTAATACTTCATAGTAAACCAATACCAAGTGAAAGACACTGTGACAATCATCAAAACATGGAAAGCAAACCCAACCACGATCAATCCAACCTCGAAAAAGCGGAAACATTTTTCCAAAAAGCATGTGAACAGATTGTTTTCTTGAACAAAAAACTAGATGATCTTCAGATAAGATATGACCGAGCTAATAAAGATGGAAACAAATCCTTTCGCTACAGCCTGCGTCTGAAAATATCTGCTGGTGAAGGTTTGAGAAACACGTACTACGAATATGCTTGTGCCATTTGAAGGCAGATCTCATTACAAATCTGCGCTTTACTATATATGGACCAGGTTCCTTGGAAGATACGTCGGATTATGACAGTGACGAAGACGTACTGTGAACAAACACTGTTTCAAAATCCATGTACTTTGGATTTAAACGGCTCTTTTAAGAGCCACCCAAATATTAACGAAAAGGTTCTTTCAGTTTTGTACAATACTTGTTTAAGTAGTCCTTTTGTTTACTTACCTTCAACCAACACGACTTCACAAACCCCAATTCCATGGCTTCAAACAAAAAAGACCAGAGTGCCAAAAATACATTAATACGTTTGAAAAAATTTCAAAATGAGAATTAGCTATGCCTGTATTGTTACGCTTCTTATGGATAGATAGCATTGCATAAGACTGTCGTATTATTTCCAAAGTCTCGAATGCGTTCTGTTTTTATTGATATTTAATATGAAAAGTCACTATGTAATTTTGAAAATTTGTATGAAAGTGACAAAATCTGCCAATATTGCCCCTTTCTAAAATATTTATATTTTTAACAAAAACGAACTTAAATTCATTGGAAAAAATAACAAGTAAAGATAGAATACAAAAAAGCCATACAATCTGTCATTGGTACATGTTTAAAGAATATCCTATAAGTACAAATATCATTCAGGTTTAGTTATTTCTAAACTCTATATTATTACTAACACTTAAAAGCATCGAAGTTTTACTTATTAAGACAAACAATTATAATTTCAAAACTTGGTTTTAACTCTAAAATGTCAATTTTTGGCAGCACGTATCAGCTTAACATGTCAATACCTAGAGAGCTTTACCCAAATTGAAGTCATTTTGAAACCGAACAAAAAAATACATTAAAAGATATAGCAAGCCCTAGATACTTTCTTTCATCCAATTTTTTAAACAAATCATTTCCTACTCATAAAATCAATCCGGACTAATTATATATTTTGACAATGTTTGTCTTCAGACCAAATCATCCAACTGATTAGATAGTTTTGTCTTCTTGGTCCGGCCTCAGCGTGTGGCAAATCTCTATAATTAGTGTGAGTGCCCCCTACCACCTAAAGTAACTGAACGGGGAACAGCCTATCAGAGATATATATGTCACAACTGACTCGATGTCAGTTGAATGTGTCAACTCTAGGAGTAATCGACATTCCATTTGCAGGATATAAAAGGCGTAACGACAACATGCAAGGCATCAGTTTTAATACTGCATAGTAAACCAATACCAAGTGAAAGACACTGTGACTATCATCAAAACATGGAAAGCAAACCCAACCACGATCAATCCAACCTCGAAAAGCGGAAACATTTTTCCAAAAAGCATGTGAACAGATTGTTTTCTTGAACAAAAAACTAGATGATCTTCAGATAAGATATGACCGAGCTAATAAAGATGGAAACAAATCCTTTCGCTACAGCCTGCGTCTGAAAATAGCTGCTGGTGAAGGTTTGAGAAACACGTACTACGAATATGCTTGTGCCAAGGCAGATCTCATTACAAATCTGCGCTTTACTATATATGGACCAGGTTCCTTGGAAGATACGTCGGATTATGACAGTGACGAAGACGTACTGTGAACAAACACTGTTTCAAAATCCATGTACTTTGGATTTAAACGGCTCTTTTAAGAGCCACCCAAATCTTAACGAAAAGGTTCTTTCAGTTTTGTACAATACTTGTTTAAGTAGTCCTTTTGTTTACTTACCTTCAACCAACACGACTTCACAAACCCCAATTCCATGGCTTCAAATAAAAAAGACCATATTGCCAAAAATACATTAATACATTTGAAAAAATTTCAAAATGAGAATTAGCTATGCCTGTATTGTTACGCTTCTTATGGATAGATAGCATTGTATAAGACTGCCGTATTATTTCCAAAGTCTCGAATGCGTTCTGTTTTTATTGATATTTAATATGAAAAGTCACTATGTAATTTTGAAAATTTGTATGAAAGTGACAAAATCTGCCAATATTGCCCCTTTCTAAAATATTTATATTTTTAACAAAAAAGAACTTAAATTCATTGGAAAAAATAACAAGTAAAGATAGAATACAAAAAAGCCATACAATCTGTCATTGGTACATGTTTAAAGAATATCCTATAAGTACAAAAATCATTCAGGTTTAGTTATTTCTAAACTCTATATTATTACTAACACTTAAAAGCATCGAAGTTTTACTTATTAAGACAAACAATTATAATTTCAAAACTTGGTTTTAACTCTAAAATGTCAATTTTTGGCAGCACGTATCAGCTTAACATGTCAATACCTAGAGAGCTTTACCCAAATTGAAGTCATTTTGAAACCGAACAAAAAAATACATTAAAAGATATAGCAAGCCCTAGATACTTTCTTTCATCCAATTTTTTAAACAAATCATTTCCTACTCATAAAATCAATCCGGACGAATTATATATTTTGACAATGTTTGTCTTCAGACTAAATCATCCAACTGATTAGATAGTTTTGTCTTCTTGGTCCGGCCTCAGCGTGTGGCAAATCTCTATAATTAGTGTGAGTGCCCCCTACCACCTAAAGTAGCTGAACGGGGAACAGCCTATCAGAGATATATATGTCACAACTGACTCGATGTCAGTTGAATGTGTCAACTCTAGGAGTAATCGACATTCCATTTGCAGGATATAAAAGGCGTAACGACAACATTCAAGGCATCAGTTTTAATACTGCATAGTAAACCAATACCAGGTGAAAGACACTGTGACTATCAAAACATGGAAAGCAAACCCAACAACGATCAATCCAACCTCGAAAAAGCGGAAACATTTTTCCAAAAAGCATGTGAACAGATTGTTTTCTTGAACAAAAAACTAGATGATCTTCAGATAAGATATGACCGAGCTAATAAAGATGGAAACAAATCCTTTCGCTACAGCCTGCGTCTGAAAATAGCTGCTGGTGAAGGTTTGAGAAACACGTACTACGAATATGCTTGTGCCAAGGCAGATCTCATTACAAATCTGCGCTTTACTATATATGGACCAGGTTCCTTGGAAGATACGTCGGATTATGACAGTGACGAAGACGTACTGTGAACAAACACTGTTTCAAAATCCATGTACTTTGGATTTAAACGGCTCTTTTAAGAGCCACCCAAATCTTAACGAAAAGGTTCTTTCAGTTTTGTACAATACTTGTTTAAGTAGTCCTTTTGTTTACTTACCTTCAACCAACACGACTTCACAAACCCCAATTCCATGGCTTCAAATAAAAAAGACCATATTGCCAAAAATACATTAATACATTTGAAAAAATTTCAAAGTGAGAATTAGCTATGCCTGTATTGTTACGCTTCTTATGGATAGATAGCATTGTATAAGACTGCCGTATTATTTCCAAAGTCTCGAATGCGTTCTGTTTTTATTGATATTTAATATGAAAAGTCACTATGTAATTTTGAAAATTTGTATGAAAGTGACAAAATCTGCCAATATTGCCCCTTTCTAAAATATTTATATTTTTAACAAAAAAGAACTTAAATTCATTGGAAAAAATAACAAGTAAAGATAGAATACAAAAAAGCCATACAATCTGTCATTGGTACATGTTTAAAGAATATCCTATAAGTACAAAAATCATTCAGGTTTAGTTATTTCTAAACTCTATATTATTACTAACACTTAAAAGCATCGAAGTTTTACTTATTAAGACAAACAATTATAATTTCAAAACTTGGTTTTAACTCTAAAATGTCAATTTTTGGCAGCACCTATCAGCTTAACATGTCAATACCTAGAGAGCTTTACCCAAATTGAAGTCATTTTGAAACCGAACAAAAAAATACATTAAAAGATATAGCAAGCCCTAGATACTTTCTTTCATCCAATTTTTTAAACAAATCATTTCCTACTCATAAAATCAATCCGGACGAATTATATATTTTGACAATGTTTGTCTTCAGACCAAATCATCCAACTGATTAGATAGTTTTGTCTTCTTGGTCCGGCCTCAGCGTGTGGCAAATATCTATAATTAGTGTGAGTGCCCCCTACCACCTAAAGTAACTGAACGGGGAACAGCCTATCAGAGATATATATGTCACAACTGACTCGATGTCAGTTGAATGTGTCAACTCTAGGAGTAATCGACATTCCATTTGCAGGATATAAAAGGCGTAACGACAACATACAAGGCATCAGTTTTAATACTTCATAGTAAACCAATACCAAGTGAAAGACACTGTGACTATCATCAAAACATGGAAAGCAAACCCAACCACGATCAATCCAACCTCGAAAAAGCGGAAACATTTTTCCAAAAAGCATGTGAACAGATTGTTTTCTTGAACAAAAAACTAGATGATCTTCAGATAAGATATGACCGAGCTAATAAAGATGGAAACAAATCCTTTCGCTACAGCCTGCGTCTGAAAATAGCTGCTGGTGAAGGTTTGAGAAACACGTACTACGAATATGCTTGTGCCAAGGCAGATCTCATTACAAATCTGCGCTTTACTATATATGGACCAGGTTCCTTGGAAGATACGTCGGATTATGACAGTGACGAAGACGTACTGTGAACAAACACTGTTTCAAAATCCATGTACTTTGGATTTAAACGGCTCTTTTAAGAGCCACCCAAATCTTAACGAAAAGGTTCTTTCAGTTTTGTACAATACTTGTTTAAGTAGTCCTTTTGTTTACTTACCTTCAACCAACACGACTTCACAAACCCCAATTCCATGGCTTCAAATAAAAAAGACCAGAGTGCCAAAAATACATTAATACGTTTGAAATAATTTTAAAAATGAGAATTAGCTATGCCTGTATTGTTACGCTTCTTATGGATAGATAGCATTGCATAAGACTGACGTATTATTTCCAAAGACTCGAATGCGTTCTGTTTTTATTGATATTTAATATGAAAAGTCACTATGTAATTTTGAAAATTTGTATGAAAGTGACAAAATCTGCCAATATTGCCCCTTTCTAAAATATTTATATTTTTAACAAAAAAGAACTTAAATTCATTGGAAAAAATAACAAGTAAAGATAGAATACAAAAAAGCCATACAATCTGTCATTGGTACATGTTTAAAGAATATCATATAAGTACAAAAATCATTCAGGTTTAGTTATGTCTAAACTCTATATTATTACTAACACTTAAAAGCATCGAAGTTTTACTTATTAAGACAAACAATTATAATTTCAAAACTTGATTTTAACTCTAAAATGTCAATTTTTGGCAGCACGTATCAGCTTAACATGTCAATACCTAGAGAGCTTTACCCAAATTGAAGTCATTTTGAAACCGAACAAAAAAATACATTAAAAGATATAGCAAGCCCTAGATACTTTCTTTCATCCAATTTTTTAAACAAATCATTTCCTACTCATAAAATCAATCCGGACGAATTATATATTTTGACAATGTTTGTCTTCAGACTAAATCATCCAACTGATTAGATAGTTTTGTCTTCTTGGTCCGGCCTCAGCGTGTGGCAAATCTCTATAATTAGTGTGAGTGCCCCCTACCACCTAAAGTAACTGAACGGGGAACAGCCTATCAGAGATATATATGTCACAACTGACTCGATGTCAGTTGAATGTGTCAACTCTAGGAGTAATCGACATTCCATTTGCAGGATATAAAAGGCGTAACGACAACATTCAAGGCATCAGTTTTAATACTGCATAGTAAACCAATACCAAGTGAAAGACACTGTGACTATCATCAAAACATGGAAAGCAAACCCAACCACGATCAATCCAACTTCGAAAAAGCGGAAACATTTTTCCAAAAAGCATGTGAACAGATTGTTTTCTTGAACAAAAAACTAGATGATCTTCAGATAAGATATGACCGAGCTAATAAAGATGGAAACCAATCCTTTCGCTACAGCCTGCGTCTGAAAATAGCTGCTGGTGAAGGTTTGAGAAACACGTACTACGAATATGCTTGTGCCAAGGCAGATCTCATTACAAATCTGCGCTTTACTATATATGGACCAGGTTCCTTGGAAGATACGTCGGATTATGACAGTGACGAAGACGTACTGTGAACAAACACTGTTTCAAAATCCATGTACTTTGGATTTAAACGGCTCTTTTAAGAGCCACCCAAATCTTAACGAAAAGGTTCTTTCAGTTTTGTACAATACTTGTTTAAGTAGTCCTTTTGTTTACTTACCTTCAACCAACACGACTTCACAAACCCCAATTCCATGGCTTCAAATAAAAAAGACCATAGTGCCAAAAATACATTAATACATTTGAAAAAATTTCAAAATGAGAATTAGCTATGCCTGTATTGTTACGCTTCTTATAGATAGATAGCATTGTATAAGACTGCCGTATTATTTCCAAAGTCTCGAATGCGTTCTGTTTTTATTGATATTTAATATGAAAAGTCACTATGTAATTTTGAAAATTTGTATGAAAGTGACAAAATCTGCCAATATTGCCCCTTTCTAAAATATTTATATTTTTAACAAAAAAGAACTTAAATTCATTGGAAAAAAATACCAAGTAAAGATAGAATACAAAAAAGCCATACAATGTCATTGGTACATGTTTAAAGAATATCCTATAAGTACAAAAATCATTCAGGTTTAGTTATTTCTAAACTCTATATTATTACTAACACTTAAAAGCATCGAAGTTTTACTTATTAAGACAAACAATTATAATTTCAAAACTTGGTTTTAACTCTAAAATGTCAATTTTTGGCAGCACGTATCAGCTTAACATGTCAATACCTAGAGAGCTTTACCCAAATTGAAGTCATTTTGAAACCGAACAAAAAAATACATTAAAAGATATAGCAAGCCCTAGATACTTTCTTTCATCCAATTTTTTAAACAAATCATTTCCTACTCATAAAATCAATCCGGACGAATTATATATTTTGACAATGTTTGTCTTCAGACTAAATCATCCAACGGATTAGATAGTTTTGTCTTCTTGGTCCGGCCTCAGCGTGTGGCAAATCTCTATAATTAGTGTGAGTGCCCCCTACCACCTAAAGTAGCTGAACGGGGAACAGCCTATCAGAGATATATATGTCACAACTGACTCGATGTCAGTTGAATGTGTCAACTCTAGGAGTAATCGACATTCCATTTGCAGGATATAAAAGGCGTAACGACAACATTCAAGGCATCAGTTTTAATACTGCATAGTAAACCAATACCAGGTGAAAGACACTGTGACTATCAAAACATGGAAAGCAAACCCAACAACGATCAATCCAACCTCGAAAAAGCGGAAACATTTTTCCAAAAAGCATGTGAACAGATTGTTTTCTTGAACAAAAAACTAGATGATCTTCAGATAAGATATGACCGAGCTAATAAAGATGGAAACAAATCCTTTCGCTACAGCCTGCGTCTGAAAATAGCTGCTGGTGAAGGTTTGAGAAACACGTACTACGAATATGCTTGTGCCAAGGCAGATCTCATTACAAATCTGCGCTTTACTATATATGGACCAGGTTCCTTGGAAGATACGTCGGATTATGACAGTGACGAAGACGTACTGTGAACAAACACTGTTTCAAAATCCATGTACTTTGGATTTAAACGGCTCTTTTAAGAGCCACCCAAATCTTAACGAAAAGGTTCTTTCAGTTTTGTACAATACTTGTTTAAGTAGTCCTTTTGTTTACTTACCTTCAACCAACACGACTTCACAAACCCCAATTCCATGGCTTCAAATAAAAAAGACCATAGTGCCAAAAATACATTAATACATTTGAAAAAATTTCAAAATGAGAATTAGCTATGCCTGTATTGTTACGCTTCTTATGGATAGATAGCATTGTATAAGACTGCCGTATTATTTCCAAAGTCTCGAATGCGTTCTGTTTTTATTGATATTTAATATGAAAAGTCACTATGTAATTTTGAAAATTTGTATGAAAGTGACAAAATCTGCCAATATTGCCCCTTTCTAAAATATTTATATTTTTAACAAAAAAGAACTTAAATTCATTGGAAAAAATAACAAGTAAAGATAGAATACAAAAAAGCTATACAATCTGTCATTGGTACATGTTTAAAGAATATCATATAAGTACAAAAATCATTCAGGTTTAGTTATTTCTAAACTCTATATTATTCCTAACACTTAAAAGCATCGAAGTTTTACTTATTAAGACAAACAATTATAATTTCAAAACTTGGTTTTAACTCTAAAATGTCAATTTTTGGCAGCACGTATCAGCTTAACATGTCAATACCTAGAGAGCTTTACCCAAATTGAAGTCATTTTGAAACCGAACAAAAAAATACTTTAAAAGATATAGCAAGCCCTAGATACTTTCTTTCATCCAATTTTTTAAACAAATCATTTCCTACTCATAAAATCAATCCGGACGAATTATATATTTTGACAATGTTTGTCTTCAGATTAAATCATCCAACTGATTAGATAGTTTTGTCTTCTTGGTCCGGCCTCAGCGTGTGGCAAATCTCTATAATTAGTGTGAGTGCCCCCTACCACCTAAAGTAGCTGAACGGGGAACAGCCTATCAGAGATATATATGTCACAACTGACTCGATGTCAGTTGAATGTGTCAACTCTAGGAGTAATCGACATTCCATTTGCAGGATATAAAAGGCGTAACGACAACATTCAAGGCATCAGTTTTAATACTGCATAGTAAACCAATACCAGGTGAAAGACACTGTGACTATCAAAACATGGAAAGCAAACCCAACAACGATCAATCCAACCTCGAAAAAGCGGAAACATTTTTCCAAAAAGCATGTGAACAGATTGTTTTCTTGAACAAAAAACTAGATGATCTTCAGATAAGATATGACCGAGCTAATAAAGATGGAAACAAATCCTTTCGCTACAGCCTGCGTCTGAAAATAGCTGCTGGTGAAGGTTTGAGAAACACGTACTACGAATATGCTTGTGCCAAGGCAGATCTCATTACAAATCTGCGCTTTACTATATATGGACCAGGTTCCTTGGAAGATACGTCGGATTATGACAGTGACGAAGACGTACTGTGAACAAACACTGTTTCAAAATCCATGTACTTTGGATTTAAACGGCTCTTTTAAGAGCCACCCAAATCTTAACGAAAAGGTTCTTTCAGTTTTGTACAATACTTGTTTAAGTAGTCCTTTTGTTTACTTACCTTCAACCAACACGACTTCACAAACCCTAATTCCATGGCTTCAAATAAAAAAGACCATAGTGCCAAAAATACATTAATACATTTGAAAAAATTTCAAAATGAGAATTAGCTATGCCTGTATTGTTACGCTTCTTATGGATAGATAGCATTGCATTAAACTGCCGTATTATTTCCAAAGTCTCGAATGCGTTCTGTTTTTATTGATATTTAATATGAAAAGTCACTATGTAATTTTGAAAATTTGTATGAAAGTGACAAAATCTGCCAATATTGCCCCTTTCTAAAATATTTATATTTTTAACAAAAAAGAACTTAAATTCATTGGAAAAAAATACCAAGTAAAGATAGAATACAAAAAGCCATACAATGTCATTGGTACATGTTTAAAGAATATCCTATAAGTACAAAAATCATTCAGGTTTAGTTATTTCTAAACTCTATATTATTACTGACACTTAAAAGCATCGAAGTTTTACTTATTAAGACAAACAATTATAATTCAAAACTTGGTTTTAACTCTAAAATGTCAATTTTTGGCAGCACGTATCAGCTTAACATGTCAATACCTAGAGAGCTTTACCCAAATTGAAGTCATTTTGAAACCGAACAAAAAAATACATTAAAAGATATAGCAAGCCCTAGATACTTTCTTTCATCCAATTTTTTAAACAAATCATTTCCTACTCATAAAATCAATCCGGACGAATTATATATTTTGACAATGTTTGTCTTCAGACCAAATCATCCAACTGATTAGATAGTTTTGTCTTCTTGGTCCGGCCTCAGCGTGTGGCAAATCTCTATAATTAGTGTGAGTGCCCCCTACCACCTAAAGTAACTGAACGGGGAACAGCCTATCAGAGATATATATGTCACAACTGACTCGATGTCAGTTGAATGTGTCAACTCTAGGAGTAATCGACATTCCATTTGCAGGATATAAAAGGCGTAACGACAACATTCAAGGCATCAGTTTTAATACTGCATAGTAAACCAATACCAAGTGAAAGACACTGTGACTATCATCAAAACATGGAAAGCAAACCCAACCACGATCAATCCAACTTCGAAAAAGCGGAAACATTTTTCCAAAAAGCATGTGAACAGATTGTTTTCTTGAACAAAAAACTAGATGATCTTCAGATAAGATATGACCGAGCTAATAAAGATGGAAACAAATCCTTTCGCTACAGCCTGCGTCTGAAAATAGCTGCTGGTGAAGGTTTGAGAAACACGTACTACGAATATGCTTGTGCCAAGGCAGATCTCATTACAAATCTGCGCTTTACTATATATGGACCAGGTTCCTTGGAAGATACGTCGGATTATGACAGTGACGAAGACGTACTGTGAACAAACACTGTTTCAAAATCCATGTACTTTGGATTTAAACGGCTCTTTTAAGAGCCACCCAAATCTTAACGAAAAGGTTCTTTCAGTTTTGTACAATACTTGTTTAAGTAGTCCTTTTGTTTACTTACCTTCAACCAACACGACTTCACAAACCCTAATTCCATGGCTTCAAATAAAAAAGACCATAGTGCCAAAAATACATTAATACATTTGAAAAAATTTCAAAATGAGAATTAGCTATGCCTGTATTGTTACGCTTCTTATGGATAGATAGCATTGCATTAAACTGCCGTATTATTTCCAAAGTCTCGAATGCGTTCTGTTTTTATTGATATTTAATATGAAATGTCACTATGTAATTTTGAAAATTTGTATGAAAGTGACAAAATCTGCCAATATTGCCCCTTTCTAAAATATTTATATTTTTAACAAAAAAGAACTTAAATTCATTGGAAAAAATACCAAGTAAAGATAGAATACAAAAAAGCCGTACAATGTCATTGGTACATGTTTAAAGAATATCCTATAAGTACAAAAATCATTCAGGTTTAGTTATTTCTAAACTCTATATTATTACTAACACTTAAAAGCATCGAAGTTTTACTTATTAAGACAAACAATTATAATTTCAAAACTTGGTTTTAACTCTAAAATGTCAATTTTTGGCAGCACGTATCAGCTTAACATGTCAATACCTAGAGAGCTTTACCCAAATTGAAGTCATTTTGAAACCGAACAAAAAAATACATTAAAAGATATAGCAAGCCCTAGATACTTTCTTTCATCCAATTTTTTAAACAAATCATTTCCTACTCATAAAATCAATCCGGACGAATTATATATTTTGACAATGTTTGTCTTCAGACTAAATCATCCAACTGATTAGATAGTTTTGTCTTCTTGGTCCGGCCTCAGCGTGTGGCAAATCTCTATAATTAGTGTGAGTGCCCCCTACCACCTAAAGTAGCTGAACGGGGAACAGCCTATCAGAGATATATATGTCACAACTGACTCGATGTCAGTTGAGTGTGTCAACTCTAGGAGTAATCGACATTCCATTTGCAGGATATAAAAGGCGTAACGACAACATACAAGGCATCAGTTTTAATACTTCATAGTAAACCAATACCAAGTGAAAGACACTGTGACTATCATCAAAACATGGAAAGCAAACCCAACCACGATCAATCCAACCTCGAAAAAGCGGAAACATTTTTCCAAAAAGCATGTGAACAGATTGTTTTCTTGAACAAAAAACTAGATGATCTTCAGATAAGATATGACCGAGCTAATAAAGATGGAAACAAATCCTTTCGCTACAGCCTGCGTCTGAAAATAGCTGCTGGTGAAGGTTTGAGAAACACGTACTACGAATATGCTTGTGCCAAGGCAGATCTCATTACAAATCTGCGCTTTACTATATATGGACCAGGTTCCTTGGAAGATACGTCGGATTATGACAGTGACGAAGACGTACTGTGAACAAACACTGTTTCAAAATCCATGTACTTTGGATTTAAACGGCTCTTTTAAGAGCCACCCAAATCTTAACGAAAAGGTTCTTTCAGTTTTGTACAATACTTGTTTAAGTAGTCCTTTTGTTTACTTACCTTCAACCAACACGACTTCACAAACCCTAATTCCATGGCTTCAAATAAAAAAGACCATAGTGCCAAAAATACATTAATACATTTGAAAAAATTTCAAAATGAGAATTAGCTATGCCTGTATTGTTACGCTTCTTATGGATAGATAGCATTGCATTAAACTGCCGTATTATTTCCAAAGTCTCGAATGCGTTCTGTTTTTATTGATATTTAATATGAAATGTCACTATGTAATTTTGAAAATTTGTATGAAAGTGACAAAATCTGCCAATATTGCCCCTTTCTAAAATATTTATATTTTTAACAAAAAAGAACTTAAATTCATTGGAAAAAATACCAAGTAAAGATAGAATACAAAAAAGCCATACAATGTCATTGGTACATGTTTAAAGAATATCCTATAAGTACAAAAATCATTCAGGTTTAGTTATTTCTAAACTCTATATTATTACTAACACTTAAAAGCATCGAAGTTTTACTTATTAAGACAAACAATTATAATTTCAAAACTTGGTTTTAACTCTAAAATGTCAATTTTTGGCAGCACGTATCAGCTTAACATGTCAATACCTAGAGAGCTTTACCCAAATTGAAGTCATTTTGAAACCGAACAAAAAAATACATTAAAAGATATAGCAAGCCCTAGATACTTTCTTTCATCCAATTTTTTAAACAAATCATTTCCTACTCATAAAATCAATCCGGACGAATTATATATTTTGACAATGTTTGTCTTCAGAGTAAATCATCCAACTGATTAGATAGTTTTGTCTTCTTGGTCCGGCCTCAGCGTGTGGCAAATCTCTATAATTAGTGTGAGTGCCCCCTACCACCTAAAGTAGCTGAACGGGGAACAGCCTATCAGAGATATATATGTCACAACTGACTCGATGTCAGTTGAATGTGTCAACTCTAGGAGTAATCGACATTCCATTTGCAGGATATAAAAGGCGTAACGACAACATTCAAGGCATCAGTTTTAATACTGCATAGTAAACCAATACCAGGTGAAAGACACTGTGACTATCAAAACATGGAAAGCAAACCCAACAACGATCAATCCAACCTCGAAAAAGCGGAAACATTTTTCCAAAAAGCATGTGAACAGATTGTTTTCTTGAACAAAAAACTAGATGATCTTCAGATAAGATATGACCGAGCTAATAAAGATGGAAACAAATCCTTTCGCTACAGCCTGCGTCTGAAAATAGCTGCTGGTGAAGGTTTGAGAAACACGTACTACGAATATGCTTGTGCCAAGGCAGATCTCATTACAAATCTGCGCTTTACTATATATGGACCAGGTTCCTTGGAAGATACGTCGGATTATGACAGTGACGAAGACGTACTGTGAACAAACACTGTTTCAAAATCCATGTACTTTGGATTTAAACGGCTCTTTTAAGAGCCACCCAAATCTTAACGAAAAGGTTCTTTCAGTTTTGTACAATACTTGTTTAAGTAGTCCTTTTGTTTACTTACCTTCAACCAACACGACTTCACAAACCCCAATTCCATGGCTTCAAATAAAAAAGACCATAGTGCCAAAAATACATTAATACATTTGAAAAAATTTCAAAATGAGAATTAGCTATGCCTGTATTGTTACGCTTCTTATGGATAGATAGCATTGCATAAGACTGCCGTATTATTTCCAAAGTCTCGAATGCGTTCTGTTTTTATTGATATTTAATATGAAAAGTCACTATGTAATTTTGAAAATTTGTATGAAAGTGACAAAATCTGCCAATATTGCCCCTTTCTAAAATATTTATATACCTAACAAAAAAGAACTTAAATTCATTGGAAAAAATAACAAGTAAAGATAGAATACAAAAAAGCCATACAATCTGTCATTGGTACATGTTTAAAGAATATCCTATAAGTACAAAAATCATTCAGGTTTAGTTATTTCTAAACTCTATATTATTACTAACACTTAAAAGCATCGAAGTTTTACTTATTAAGACAAACAATTATAATTTCAAAACTTGGTTTTAACTCTAAAATGTCAATTGTTGGCAGCACGTATCAGCTTAACATGTCAATACCTAGAGAGCTTTACCCAAATTGAAGTCATTTTGAAACCGAACAAAAAAATACATTAAAAGATATAGCAAGCCCTAGATACTTTCTTTCATCCAATTTTTTAAACAAATCATTTCCTACTCATAAAATCAACCCGGACTAATTATATATTTTGACAATGTTTGTCTTCAGACCAAATCATCCAACTGATTAGATAGTTTTGTCTTCTTGGTCCGGCCTCAGCGTGTGGCAAATCTCTATAATTAGTGTGAGTGCCCCCTACCACCTAAAGTAGCTGAACGGGGAACAGCCTATCAGAGATATATATGTCACAACTGACTCGATGTCAGTTGAGTGTGTCAACTCTAGGAGTAATCGACATTCCATTTGCAGGATATAAAAGGCGTAACGACAACATACAAGGCATCAGTTTTAATACTTCATAGTAAACCAATACCAAGTGAAAGACACTGTGACTATCATCAAAACATGGAAAGCAAACCCAACCACGATCAATCCAACCTCGAAAAAGCGGAAACATTTTTCCAAAAAGCATGTGAACAGATTGTTTTCTTGAACAAAAAACTAGATGATCTTCAGATAAGATATGACCGAGCTAATAAAGATGGAAACAAATCCTTTCGCTACAGCCTGCGTCTGAAAATAGCTGCTGGTGAAGGTTTGAGAAACACGTACTACGAATATGCTTGTGCCAAGGCAGATCTCATTACAAATCTGCGCTTTACTATATATGGACCAGGTTCCTTGGAAGATACGTCGGATTATGACAGTGACGAAGACGTACTGTGAACAAACACTGTTTCAAAATCCATGTACTTTGGATTTAAACGGCTCTTTTAAGAGCCACCCAAATCTTAACGAAAAGGTTCTTTCAGTTTTGTACAATACTTGTTTAAGTAGTCCTTTTGTTTACTTACCTTCAACCAACACGACTTCACAAACCCCAATTCCATGGCTTCAAATAAAAAAGACCATAGTGCCAAAAATACATTAATACATTTGAAAAAATTTCAAAATGAGAATTAGCTATGCCTGTATTGTTACGCTTCTTATGGATAGATAGCATTGTATAAGACTGCCGTATTATTTCCAAAGTCTCGAATGCGTTCTGTTTTTATTGATATTTAATATGAAAAGTCACTATGTAATTTTGAAAATTTGTATGAAAGTGACAAAATCTGCCAATATTGCCCCTTTCTAAAATATTTATATTTTTAACAAAAAAGAACTTAAATTCATTGGAAAAAATAACAAGTAAAGATAGAATACAAAAAAGCCATACAATCTGTCATTGGTACATGTTTAAAGAATATCCTATAAGTACAAAAATCATTCAGGTTTAGTTATTTCTAAACTCTATATTATTACTAACACTTAAAAGCATCGAAGTTTTACTTATTAAGACAAACAATTATAATTTCAAAACTTGGTTTTAACTCTAAAATGTCAATTTTTGGCAGCACCTATCAGCTTAACATGTCAATACCTAGAGAGCTTTACCCAAATTGAAGTCATTTTGAAACCGAACAAAAAAATACATTAAAAGATATAGCAAGCCCTAGATACTTTCTTTCATCCAATTTTTTAAACAAATCATTTCCTACTCATAAAATCAATCCGGACTAATTATATATTTTGACAATGTTTGTCTTCAGACCAAATCATCCAACTGATTAGATAGTTTTGTCTTCTTGGTCCGACCTCAGCGTGTGGCAAATCTCTATAATTAGTGTGAGTGCCCCCTACCACCTAAAGTAGCTGAACGGGGAACAGCCTATCAGAGATATATATGTCACAACTGACTCGATGTCAGTTGAGTGTGTCAACTCTAGGAGTAATCGACATTCCATTTGCAGGATATAAAAGGCGTAACGACAACATACAAGGCATCAGTTTTAATACTTCATAGTAAACCAATACCAAGTGAAAGACACTGTGACTATCATCAAAACATGGAAAGCAAACCCAACCACGATCAATCCAACCTCGAAAAAGCGGAAACATTTTTCCAAAAAGCATGTGAACAGATTGTTTTCTTGAACAAAAAACTAGATGATCTTCAGATAAGATATGACCGAGCTAATAAAGATGGAAACAAATCCTTTCGCTACAGCCTGCGTCTGAAAATAGCTGCTGGTGAAGGTTTGAGAAACACGTACTACGAATATGCTTGTGCCAAGGCAGATCTCATTACAAATCTGCGCTTTACTATATATGGACCAGGTTCCTTGGAAGATACGTCGGATTATGACAGTGACGAAGACGTACTGTGAACAAACACTGTTTCAAAATCCATGTACTTTGGATTTAAACGGCTCTTTTAAGAGCCACCCAAATCTTAACGAAAAGGTTCTTTCAGTTTTGTACAATACTTGTTTAAGTAGTCCTTTTGTTTACTTACCTTCAACCAACACGACTTCACAAACCCCAATTCCATGGCTTCAAATAAAAAAGAGCATAGTGCCAAAAATACATTAATACATTTGAAAAAATTTCAAAATGAGAATTAGCTATGCCTGTATTGTTACGCTTCTTATGGATAGATAGCATTGCATTAAACTGCCGTATTATTTCCAACGTCTCGAATGCGTTCTGTTTTTATTGATATTTAATATGAAAAGTCACTATGTAATTTTGAAAATTTGTATGAAAGTGACAAAATCTGCCAATATTGCCCCTTTCTAAAATATTTATATTTTTAACAAAAAAGAACTTAAATTCATTGGAAAAAATAACAAGTAAAGATAGAATACAAAAAAGCCATACAATCTGTCATTGGTACATGTTTAAAGAATACCCTATAAGTACAAAAATCATTCAGGTTTAGTTATTTCTAAACCCTATATTATTACTAACACTTAAAAGCATCGAAGTTTTACTTATTAAGACAAACAATTATAATTTCAAAACTTGGTTTTCACTCTAAAATGTCAATTTTTGGCAGCACGTATCAGCTTAACATGTCAATACCTAGAGAGCTTTACCCAAATTGAAGTCATTTTGAAACCGAACAAAAAAATACATTAAAAGATATAGCAAGCCCTAGATACTTTCTTTCATCCAATTTTTTAAACAAATCATTTCCTACTCATAAAATCAACCCGGACTAATTATATATTTTGACAATGTTTGTCTTCAGACCAAATCATCCAACTGATTAGATAGTTTTGTCTTCTTGGTCCGGCCTCAGCGTGTGGCAAATCTCTATAATTAGTGTGAGTGCCCCCTACCACCTAAAGTAGATGAACGGGGAACAGCCTATCAGAGATATATATGTCACAACTGACTCGATGTCAGTTGAGTGTGTCAACTCTAGGAGTAATCGACATTCCATTTGCAGGATATAAAAGGCGTAACGACAACATACAAGGCATCAGTTTTAATACTTCATAGTAAACCAATACCAAGTGAAAGACACTGTGACTATCATCAAAACATGGAAAGCAAACCCAACCACGATCAATCCAACCTCGAAAAAGCGGAAACATTTTTCCAAAAAGCATGTGAACAGATTGTTTTCTTGAACAAAAAACTAGATGATCTTCAGATAAGATATGACCGAGCTAATAAAGATGGAAACAAATCCTTTCGCTACAGCCTGCGTCTGAAAATAGCTGCTGGTGAAGGTTTGAGAAACACGTACTACGAATATGCTTGTGCCAAGGCAGATCTCATTACAAATCTGCGCTTTACTATATATGGACCACGTTCCTTGGAAGATACGTCGGATTATGACAGTGACGAAGACGTAATGTGAACAAACACTGTTTCAAAATCCATGTACTTTGGATTTAAACGGCTCTTTTAAGAGCCACCCAAATCTTAACGAAAAGGTTCTTTCAGTTTTGTACAATACTTGTTTAAGTAGTCCTTTTGTTTACTTACCTTCAACGAACACGACTTCACAAACCCCAATTCCAGGGCTTCAAATAAAAAAGACCAGAGTGCCAAAAATATATTAATACGTTTGAAATAATTTCAAAATGAGAATTAGCTATGCCTGTATTGTTACGCTTCTTATGGATAGATAGCATTGCATAAGACTGCCGTATTATTTCCAAAGACTCGAATGCGTTCTGTTTTTATTGATATTTAATATGAAAAGTCACTATGTAATTTTGAAAATTTGTATGAAAGTGACAAAATCTGCCAATATTGCCCCTTTCTAAAATATTTATATTTTTAACAAAAAAGAACTTAAATTCATTGGAAAAAATAACAAGTAAAGATAGAATACAAAAAAGCCATACAATCTGTCATTGGTACATGTTTAAAGAATACCCTATAAGTACAAAAATCATTCAGGTTTAGTTATTTCTAAACTCTATATTATTACTAACACTTAAAAGCATCGAAGTTTTACTTATTAAGACAAACAATTATAATTTCAAAACTTGGTTTTAACTCTAAAATGTCAATTTTTGGCAGCACGTATCAGCTTAACATGTCAATACCTAGAGAGCTTTACCCAAATTGAAGTCATTTTGAAACCGAACAAAAAAATACATTAAAAGATATAGCAAGCCCTAGATACTTTCTTTCATCCAATTTTTTAAACAAATCATTTCCTACTCATAAAATCAACCCGGATTAATTATATATTTTGACAATGTTTGTCTTCAGACCAAATCATCCAACTGATTAGATAGTTTTGTCTTCTTGGTCCGGCCTCAGCGTGTGGCAAATCTCTATAATTAGTGTGAGTGCCCCCTACCACCTAAAGTAGATGAACGGGGAACAGCCTATCAGAGATATATATGTCACAACTGACTCGATGTCAGTTGAGTGTGTCAACTCTAGGAGTAATCGACATTCCATTTGCAGGATATAAAAGGCGTAACGACAACATACAAGGCATCAGTTTTAATACTTCATAGTAAACCAATACCAAGTGAAAGACACTGTGACTATCATCAAAACATGGAAAGCAAACCCAACCACGATCAATCCAACCTCGAAAAAGCGGAAACATTTTTCCAAAAAGCATGTGAACAGATTGTTTTCTTGAACAAAAAACTAGATGATCTTCAGATAAGATATGACCGAGCTAATAAAGATGGAAACAAATCCTTTCGCTACAGCCTGCGTCTGAAAATAGCTGCTGGTGAAGGTTTGAGAAACACGTACTACGAATATGCTTGTGCCAAGGCAGATCTCATTACAAATCTGCGCTTTACTATATATGGACCACGTTCCTTGGAAGATACGTCGGATTATGACAGTGACGAAGACGTAATGTGAACAAACACTGTTTCAAAATCCATGTACTTTGGATTTAAACGGCTCTTTTAAGAGCCACCCAAATCTTAACGAAAAGGTTCTTTCAGTTTTGTACAATACTTGTTTAAGTAGTCCTTTTGTTTACTTACCTTCAACGAACACGACTTCACAAACCCCAATTCCAGGGCTTCAAATAAAAAAGACCAGAGTGCCAAAAATATATTAATACGTTTGAAATAATTTCAAAATGAGAATTAGCTATGCCTGTATTGTTACGCTTCTTATGGATAGATAGCATTGCATAAGACTGCCGTATTATTTCCAAAGACTCGAATGCGTTCTGTTTTTATTGATATTTAATATGAAAAGTCACTATGTAATTTTGAAAATTTGTATGAAAGTGACAAAATCTGCCAATATTGCCCCTTTCTAAAATATTTATATTTTTAACAAAAAAGAACTTAAATTCATTGGAAAAAATAACAAGTAAAGATAGAATACAAAAAAGCCATACAATCTGTCATTGGTACATGTTTAAAGAATACCCTATAAGTACAAAAATCATTCAGGTTTAGTTATTTCTAAACTCTATATTATTACTAACACTTAAAAGCATCGAAGTTTTACTTATTAAGACAAACAATTATAATTTCAAAACTTGGTTTTAACTCTAAAATGTCAATTTTTGGCAGCACGTATCAGCTTAACATGTCAATACCTAGAGAGCTTTACCCAAATTGAAGTCATTTTGAAACCGAACAAAAAAATACATTAAAAGATATAGCAAGCCCTAGATACTTTCTTTCATCCAATTTTTTAAACAAATCATTTCCTACTCATAAAATCAATCCGGACTAATTATATATTTTGACAATGTTTGTCTTCAGACCAAATCATCCAACTGATTAGATAGTTTTGTCTTCTTGGTCCGGCCTCAGCGTGTGGCAAATCTCTATAATTAGTGTGAGTGCCCCCTACCACCTAAAGTAGCTGAACGGGGAACAGCCTATCAGAGATATATATGTCACAACTGACTCGATGTCAGTTGAGTGTGTCAACTCTAGGAGTAATCGACATTCCATTTGCAGGATATAAAAGGCGTAACGACAACATACAAGGCATCAGTTTTAATACTTCATAGTAAACCAATACCAAGTGAAAGACACTGTGACTATCATCAAAACATGGAAAGCAAACCCAACCACGATCAATCCAACCTCGAAAAAGCGGAAACATTTTTCCAAAAAGCATGTGAACAGATTGTTTTCTTGAACAAAAAACTAGATGATCTTCAGATAAGATATGACCGAGCTAATAAAGATGGAAACAAATCCTTTCGCTACAGCCTGCGTCTGAAAATAGCTGCTGGTGAAGGTTTGAGAAACACGTACTACGAATGTGCTTGTGCCAAGGCAGATCTCATTACAAATCTGCGCTTTACTATATATGGACCAGGTTCCTTGGAAGATACGTCGGATTATGACAGTGACGAAGACGTACTGTGAACAAACACTGTTTCAAAATCCATGTACTTTGGATTTAAACGGCTCTTTTAAGAGCCACCCAAATCTTAACGAAAAGGTTCTTTCAGTTTTGTACAATACTTGTTTAAGTAGTCCTTTTGTTTACTTACCTTCAACCAACACGACTTCACAAACCCCAATTCCATGGCTTCAAATAAAAAAGACCATAGTGCCAAAAATACATTAATACATTTGAAAAAATTTCAAAATGAGAATTAGCTATGCCTGTATTGTTACGCTTCTTATGGATAGATAGCATTGCATTAAACTGCCGTATTATTTCCAAAGTCTCGAATGCGTTCTGTTTTTATTGATATTTATTATGAAATGTCACTATGTAATTTTGAAAATTTGTATGAAAGTGACAAAATCTGCCAATATTGCCCCTTTCTAAAATATTTATATTTTTAACAAAAAAGAACTTAAATTCATTGGAAAAAATACCAAGTAAAGATAGAATACAAAAAAGCCATACAATGTCATTGGTACATGTTTAAAGAATATCCTATAAGTACAAAAATCATTCAGGTTTAGTTATTTCTAAACTCTATATTATTACTAACACTTAAAAGCATCGAAGTTTTACTTATTAAGACAAACAATTATAATTTCAAAACTTGGTTTTAACTCTAAAATGTCAATTTTTGGCAGCACGTATCAGCTTAACATGTCAATACCTAGAGAGCTTTACCCAAATTGAAGTCATTTTGAAACCGAACAAAAAAATACATTAAAAGATATAGCAAGCCCTAGATACTTTCTTTCATCCAATTTTTTAAACAAATCATTTCCTACTCATAAAATCAATCCGGACGAATTATATATTTTGACAATGTTTGTCTTCAGACTAAATCATCCAACTGATTAGATAGTTTTGTCTTCTTGGTCCGGCCTCAGCGTGTGGCAAATCTCTATAATTAGTGTGAGTGCCCCCTACCACCTAAAGTAGCTGAACGGGGAACAGCCTATCAGAGATATATATGTCACAACTGACTCGATGTCAGTTGAATGTGTCAACTCTAGGAGTAATCGACATTCCATTTGCAGGATATAAAAGGCGTAACGACAACATACAAGGCATCAGTTTTAATACTTCATAGTAAACCAATACCAAGTGAAAGACACTGTGACTATCATCAAAACATGGAAAGCAAACCCAACCACGATCAATCCAACCTCGAAAAAGCGGAAACATTTTTCCAAAAAGCATGTGAACAGATTGTTTTCTTGAACAAAAAACTAGATGATCTTCAGATAAGATATGACCGAGCTAATAAAGATGGAAACAAATCCTTTCGCTACAGCCTGCGTCTGAAAATAGCTGCTGGTGAAAGTTTGAGAAACACGTACTACGAATATGCTTGTGCCAAGGCAGATCTCATTACAAATCTGCGCTTTACTATATATGGACCAGGTTCCTTGGAAGATACGTCGGATTATGACAGTGACGAAGACGTACTGTGAACAAACACTGTTTCAAAATCCATGTACTTTGGATTTAAACGGCTCTTTTAAGAGCCACCCAAATCTTAACGAAAAGGTTCTTTCAGTTTTGTACAATACTTGTTTAAGTAGTCCTTTTGTTTACTTACCTTCAACCAACACGACTTCACAAACCCCAATTCCATGGCTTCAAATAAAAAAGACCATAGTGCCAAAAATACATTAATACATTTGAAAAAATTTCAAAATGAGAATTAGCTATGCCTGTATTGTTACGCTTCTTATGGATAGATAGCATTGTATAAGACTGCCGTATTATTTCCAAAGTCTCGAATGCGTTCTGTTTTTATTGATATTTAATATGAAAAGTCACTATGTAATTTTGAAAATTTGTATGAAAGTGACAAAATCTGCCAATATTGCCCCTTTCTAAAATATTTATATTTTTAACAAAAAAGAACTTAAATTCATTGGAAAAAATAACAAGTAAAGATAGAATACAAAAAAGCCATACAATCTGTCATTGGTACATGTTTAAAGAATATCCTATAAGTACAAAAATCATTCAGATTTAGTTATTTCTAAACTCTATATTATTACTAACACTTAAAAGCATCGAAGTTTTACTTATTAAGACAAACAATTATAATTTCAAAACTTGGTTTTAACTCTAAAATGTCAATTTTTGGCAGCACCTATCAGCTTAACATGTCAATACCTAGAGAGCTTTACCCAAATTGAAGTCATTTTGAAACCGAACAAAAAAATACATTAAAAGATATAGCAAGCCCTAGATACTTTCTTTAATCCAATTTTTTAAACAAATCATTTCCTACTCATAAAATCAATCCGGACGAATTATATATTTTGACAATGTTTGTCTTCAGACCAAATCATCCAACTGATTAGATAGTTTTGTCTTCTTGGTCCGATCTCAGCGTGTGGCAAATCTCTATAATTAGTGTGAGTGCCCCCTACCACCTAAAGTAGCTGAACGGGGAACAGCCTATCAGAGATATATATGTCAAAACTGACTCGATGTCAGTTGAGTGTGTCAACTCTAGGAGTAATCGACATTCCATTTGCAGGATATAAAAGGCGTAACGACAACATACAAGGCATCAGTTTTAATACTTCTTAGTAAACCAATACCAAGTGAAAGACACTGTGACTATCATCAAAACATGGAAAGCAAACCCAACCACGATCAATCCAACCTCGAAAAAGCGGAAACATTTTTCCAAAAAGCATGTGAACAGATTGTTTTCTTGAACAAAAAACTAGATGATCTTCAGATAAGATATGACCGAGCTAATAAAGATGGAAACAAATCCTTTCGCTACAGCCTGCGTCTGAAAATAGCTGCTGGTGAAGGTTTGAGAAACACGTACTACGAATATGCTTGTGCCAAGGCAGATCTCATTACAAATCTGCGCTTTACTATATATAGACCAGGTTCCTTGGAAGATACGTCGGATTATGACAGTGACGAAGACGTACTGTGAACAAACACTGTTTCAAAATCCATGTACTTTGGATTTAAACGGCTCTTTTAAGAGCCACCCAAATCTTAACGAAAAGGTTCTTTCAGTTTTGTACAATACTTGTTTAAGTAGTCCTTTTGTTTACTTACCTTCAACCAACACGACTTCACAAACCCCAATTCCATGGCTTCAAATAAAAAAGACCATAGTGCCAAAAATACATTAATACATTTGAAAAAATTTCAAAATGAGAATTAGCTATGCCTGTATTGTTACGCTTCTTATGGATAGATAGCATTGCATTAAACTGCCGTATTATTTCCAAAGTCTCGAATGCGTTCTGTTTTTATTGATATTTAATATGAAAAGTCACTATGTAATTTTGAAAATTTGTATGAAAGTGACAAAATCTGCCAATATTGCCCCTTTCTAAAATATTATATTTTTAACAAAAAAGAACTTAAATTCATTGGAAAAAAATACCAAGTAAAGATAGAATACAAAAAAGCCATACAATGTCATTGGTACATGTTTAAAGAATATCCTATAAGTACAAAAATCATTCAAGTTTAGTTATTTCTAAACTCTATATTATTACTAACACTTAAAAGCATCGAAGTTTTACTTATTAAGACAAACAATTATAATTTCAAAACTTGGTTTTAACTCTAAAATGTCAATTTTTGGCAGCACGTATCAGCTTAACATGTCAATACCTAGAGAGCTTTACCCAAATTGAAGTCATTTTGAAACCGAACAAAAAAATACATTAAAAGATATAGCAAGCCCTAGATACTTTCTTTCATCCAATTTTTTAAACAAATCATTTCCTACTCATAAAATCAATCCGGACTAATTATATATTTTGACAATGTTTGTCTTCAGACCAAATCATCCAACTGATTAGATAGTTTTGTCTTCTTGGTCCGGCCTCAGCGTGTGGCAAATCTCTATAATTAGTGTGAGTGCCCCCTACCACCTAAAGTAGCTGAACGGGGAACAGCCTATCAGAGATATATATGTCACAACTGACTCGATGTCAGTTGAATGTGTCAACTCTAGGAGTAATCGACATTCCATTTGCAGGATATAAAAGGCGTAACGACAACATACAAGGCATCAGTTTTAATACTTCATAGTAAACCAATACCAAGTGAAAGACACTGTGACTATCATCAAAACATGGAAAGCAAACCCAACCACGATCAATCCAACCTCGAAAAAGCGGAAACATTTTTCCAAAAAGCATGTGAACAGATTGTTTTCTTGAACAAAAAACTAGATGATCTTCAGATAAGATATGACCGAGCTAATAAAGATGGAAACAAATCCTTTCGCTACAGCCTGCGTCTGAAAATAGCTGCTGGTGAAGGTTTGAGAAACACGTACTACGAATATGCTTGTGCCAAGGCAGATCTCATTACAAATCTGCGCTTTACTATATATGGACAGGGTTCCTTGGAAGATACGTCGGATTATGACAGTGACGAAGACGTACTGTGAACAAACACTGTTTCAAAATCCATGTACTTTGGATTTAAACGGCTCTTTTAAGAGCCACCCAAATCTTAACGAAAAGGTTCTTTCAGTTTTGTACAATACTTGTTTAAGTAGTCCTTTTGTTTACTTACCTTCAACCAACACGACTTCACAAACCCCAATTCCATGGCTTCAAATAAAAAAGACCAGAGTGCCAAAAATACATTAATACGTTTGAAATAATTTTAAAAATGAGAATTAGCTATGCCTGTATTGTTACGCTTCTTATGGATAGATAGCATTGCATAAGACTGACGTATTATTTCCAAAGACTCGAATGCGTTCTGTTTTTATTGATATTTAATATGAAAAGTCACTATGTAATTTTGAAAATTTGTATGAAAGTGACAAAATCTGCCAATATTGCCCCTTTCTAAAATATTTATATTTTTAACAAAAAAGAACTTAAATTCATTGGAAAAAATAACAAGTAAAGATAGAATACAAAAAAGCCATACAATCTGTCATTGGTACATGTTTAAAGAATATCATATAAGTACAAAAATCATTCAGGTTTAGTTATTTCTAAACTCGATATTATTACTAACACTTAAAAGCATCGAAGTTTTACTTATTAAGACAAACAATTATAATTTCAAAACTTGATTTTAACTCTAAAATGTCAATTTTTGGCAGCACGTATCAGCTTAACATGTCAATACCTAGAGAGCTTTACCCAAATTGAAGTCATTTTGAAACCGAACAAAAAAATACATTAAAAGATATAGCAAGCCCTAGATAATTTCTTTCATCCAATTTTTTAAACAAATCATTTCCTACTCATAAAATCAATCCGGACGAATTATATATTTTGACAATGTTTGTCTTCAGACTAAATCATCCAACTGATTAGATAGTTTTGTCTTCTTGGTCCGGCCTCAGCGTGTGGCAAATCTCTATAATTAGTGTGAGTGCCCCCTACCACCTAAAGTAACTGAACGGGGAACAGCCTATCAGAGATATATATGTCACAACTGACTCGATGTCAGTTGAATGTGTCAACTCTAGGAGTAATCGACATTCCATTTGCAGGATATAAAAGGCGTAACGACAACATTCAAGGCATCAGTTTTAATACTGCATAGTAAACCAATACCAAGTGAAAGACACTGTGACTATCATCAAAACATGGAAAGCAAACCCAACCACGATCAATCCAACTTCGAAAAAGCGGAAACATTTTTCCAAAAAGCATGTGAACAGATTGTTTTCTTGAACAAAAAACTAGATGATCTTCAGATAAGATATGACCGAGCTAATAAAGATGGAAACAAATCCTTTCGCTACAGCCTGCGTCTGAAAATAGCTGCTGGTGAAGGTTTGAGAAACACGTACTACGAATATGCTTGTGCCAAGGCAGATCTCATTACAAATCTGCGCTTTACTATATATGGACCAGGTTCCTTGGAAGATACGTCGGATTATGACAGTGACGAAGACGTACTGTGAACAAACACTGTTTCAAAATCCATGTACTTTGGATTTAAACGGCTCTTTTAAGAGCCACCCAAATCTTAACGAAAAGGTTCTTTCAGTTTTGTACAATACTTGTTTAAGTAGTCCTTTTGTTTACTTACCTTCAACCAACACGACTTCACAAACCCCAATTCCATGGCTTCAAATAAAAAAGACCATAGTGCCAAAAATACATTAATACATTTGAAAAAATTTCAAAATGAGAATTAGCTATGCCTGTATTGTTACGCTTCTTATAGATAGATAGCATTGTATAAGACTGCCGTATTATTTCCAAAGTCTCGAATGCGTTCTGTTTTTATTGATATTTAATATGAAAAGTCACTATGTAATTTTGAAAATTTGTATGAAAGTGACAAAATCTGCCAATATTGCCCCTTTCTAAAATATTTATATTTTTAACAAAAAAGAACTTAAATTCATTGGAAAAAAATACCAAGTAAAGATAGAATACAAAAAAGCCATACAATGTCATTGGTACATGTTTAAAGAATATCCTATAAGTACAAAAATCATTCAGGTTTAGTTATTTCTAAACTCTATATTATTACTAACACTTAAAAGCATCGAAGTTTTACTTATTAAGACAAACAATTATAATTTCAAAACTTGGTTTTAACTCTAAAATGTCAATTTTTGGCAGCACGTATCAGCTTAACATGTCAATACCTAGAGAGCTTTACCCAAATTGAAGTCATTTTGAAACCGAACAAAAAAATACATTAAAAGATATAGCAAGCCCTAGATACTTTCTTTCATCCAATTTTTTAAACAAATCATTTCCTACTCATAAAATCAATCCGGACGAATTATATATTTTGACAATGTTTGTCTTCAGACTAAATCATCCAACGGATTAGATAGTTTTGTCTTCTTGGTCCGGCCTCAGCGTGTGGCAAATCTCTATAATTAGTGTGAGTGCCCCCTACCACCTAAAGTAGCTGAACGGGGAACAGCCTATCAGAGATATATATGTCACAACTGACTCGATGTCAGTTGAATGTGTCAACTCTAGGAGTAATCGACATTCCATTTGCAGGATATAAAAGGCGTAACGACAACATTCAAGGCATCAGTTTTAATACTGCATAGTAAACCAATACCAGGTGAAAGACACTGTGACTATCAAAACATGGAAAGCAAACCCAACAACGATCAATCCAACCTCGAAAAAGCGGAAACATTTTTCCAAAAAGCATGTGAACAGATTGTTTTCTTGAACAAAAAACTAGATGATCTTCAGATAAGATATGACCGAGCTAATAAAGATGGAAACAAATCCTTTCGCTACAGCCTGCGTCTGAAAATAGCTGCTGGTGAAGGTTTGAGAAACACGTACTACGAATATGCTTGTGCCAAGGCAGATCTCATTACAAATCTGCGCTTTACCATATATGGACCAGGTTCCTTGGAAGATACGTCGGATTATGACAGTGACGAAGACGTACTGTGAACAAACACTGTTTCAAAATCCATGTACTTTGGATTTAAACGGCTCTTTTAAGAGCCACCCAAATCTTAACGAAAAGGTTCTTTCAGTTTTGTACAATACTTGTTTAAGTAGTCCTTTTGTTTACTTACCTTCAACCAACACGACTTCACAAACCCCAATTCCATGGCTTCAAATAAAAAAGACCATAGTGCCAAAAATACATTAATACATTTGAAAAAATTTCAAAATGAGAATTAGCTATGCCTGTATTGTTACGCTTCTTATGGATAGATAGCATTGTATAAGACTGCCGTATTATTTCCAAAGTCTCGAATGCGTTCTGTTTTTATTGATATTTAATATGAAAAGTCACTATGTAATTTTGAAAATTTGTATGAAAGTGACAAAATCTGCCAATATTGCCCCTTTCTAAAATATTTATATTTTTAACAAAAAAGAACTTAAATTCATTGGAAAAAATAACAAGTAAAGATAGAATACAAAAAAGCTATACAATCTGTCATTGGTACATGTTTAAAGAATATCATATAAGTACAAAAATCATTCAGGTTTAGTTATTTCTAAACTCTATATTATTACTAACACTTAAAAGCATCGAAGTTTTACTTATTAAGACAAACAATTATAATTTCAAAACTTGGTTTTAACTCTAAAATGTCAATTTTTGGCAGCACGTATCAGCTTAACATGTCAATACCTAGAGAGCTTTACCCAAATTGAAGTCATTTTGAAACCGAACAAAAAAATACATTAAAAGATATAGCAAGCCCTAGATACTTTCTTTCATCCAATTTTTTAAACAAATCATTTCCTACTCATAAAATCAATCCGGACGAATTATATATTTTGACAATGTTTGTCTTCAGATTAAATCATCCAACTGATTAGATAGTTTTGTCTTCTTGGTCCGGCCTCAGCGTGTGGCAAATCTCTATAATTAGTGTGAGTGCCCCCTACCACCTAAAGTAGCTGAACGGGGAACAGCCTATCAGAGATATATATGTCACAACTGACTCGATGTCAGTTGAATGTGTCAACTCTAGGAGTAATCGACATTCCATTTGCAGGATATAAAAGGCGTAACGACAACATTCAAGGCATCAGTTTTAATACTGCATAGTAAACCAATACCAGGTGAAAGACACTGTGACTATCAAAACATGGAAAGCAAACCCAACAACGATCAATCCAACCTCGAAAAAGCGGAAACATTTTTCCAAAAAGCATGTGAACAGATTGTTTTCTTGAACAAAAAACTAGATGATCTTCAGATAAGATATGACCGAGCTAATAAAGATGGAAACAAATCCTTTCGCTACAGCCTGCGTCTGAAAATAGCTGCTGGTGAAGGTTTGAGAAACACGTACTACGAATATGCTTGTGCCAAGGCAGATCTCATTACAAATCTGCGCTTTACTATATATGGACCAGGTTCCTTGGAAGATACGTCGGATTATGACAGTGACGAAGACGTACTGTGAACAAACACTGTTTCAAAATCCATGTACTTTGGATTTAAACGGCTCTTTTAAGAGCCACCCAAATCTTAACGAAAAGGTTCTTTCAGTTTTGTACAATACTTGTTTAAGTAGTCCTTTTGTTTACTTACCTTCAACCAACACGACTTCACAAACCCCAATTCCATGGCTTCAAATAAAAAAGACCAGAGTGCCAAAAATACATTAATACGTTTGAAATAATTTCAAAATGAGAATTAGCTATGCCTGTATTGTTACGCTTCTTATGGATAGATAGCATTGCATAAGACTGCCGTATTATTTCCAAAGACTCGAATGCGTTCTGTTTTTATTGATATTTAATATGAAAAGTCACTATGTAATTTTGAAAATTTGTATGAAAGTGACAAAATCTGCCAATATTGCCCCTTTCTAAAATATTTATATTTTTAACAAAAAAGAACTTAAATTCATTGGAAAAAAATACCAAGTAAAGATAGAATACAAAAAAGCCATACAATCTGTCATTGGTACATGTTTAAAGAATATCCTATAAGTACAAAAATCATCCAGGTTTAGTTATTTCTAAACTCTATATTATTACTAACACTTAAAAGCATCGAAGTTTTACTTATTAAGACAAACAATTATAATTTCAAAACTTGGTTTTAACTCTAAAATGTCAATTTTTGGCAGCACGTATCAGCTTAACATGTCAATACCTAGAGAGCTTTACCCAAATTGAAGTCATTTTGAAACCGAACAAAAAAATACATTAAAAGATATAGCAAGCCCTAGATACTTTCTTTCATCCAATTTTTTAAACAAATCATTTCCTACTCATAAAATCAATTCGGACGAATTATATATTTTGACAATGTTTGTCTTCAGACCAAATCATCCAACTGATTAGATAGTTTTGTCTTCTTGGTCCGGCCTCAGCGTGTGGCAAATCTCTATAATTAGTGTGAGTGCCCCCTACCACCTAAAGTAGCTGAACGGGGAACAGCCTATCAGAGATATATATGTCACAACTGACTCGATGTCAGTTGAATGTGTCAACTCTAGGAGTAATCGACATTCCATTTGCAGGATATAAAAGGCGTAACGACAACATACAAGGCATCAGTTTTAATACTGCATAGTAAACCAATACCAGGTGAAAGACACTGTGACTATCAAAACATGGAAAGCAAACCCAACAACGATCAATCCAACCTCGAAAAAGCGGAAACATTTTTCCAAAAAGCATGTGAACAGATTGTTTTCTTGAACAAAAAACTAGATGATCTTCAGATAAGATATGACCGAGCTAATAAAGATGGAAACAAATCCTTTCGCTACAGCCTGCGTCTGAAAATAGCTGCTGGTGAAGGTTTGAGAAACACGTACTACGAATATGCTTGTGCCAAGGCAGATCTCATTACAAATCTGCGCTTTACTATATATGGACCAGGTTCCTTGGAAGATACGTCGGATTATGACAGTGACGAAGACGTACTGTGAACAAACACTGTTTCAAAATCCATGTACTTTGGATTTAAACGGCTCTTTTAAGAGCCACCCAAATCTTAACGAAAAGGTTCTTTCAGTTTTGTACAATACTTGTTTAAGTAGTCCTTTTGTTTACTTACCTTCAACCAACACGACTTCACAAACCCCAATTCCATGGCTTCAAATAAAAAAGACCATAGTGCCAAAAATACATTAATACATTTGAAAAAATTTCAAAATGAGAATTAGCTATGCCTGTATTGTTACGCTTCTTATGGATAGATAGCATTGTATAAGACTGCCGTATTATTTCCAAAGTCTCGAATGCGTTCTGTTTTTATTGATATTTAATATGAAAAGTCACTATGTAATTTTGAAAATTTGTATGAAAGTGACAAAATCTGCCAATATTGCCCCTTTCTAAAATATTTATATACCTAACAAAAAAGAACTTAAATTCATTGGAAAAAATAACAAGTAAAGATAGAATACAAAAAAGCCATACAATCTGTCATTGGTACATGTTTAAAGAATATCCTATAAGTACAAAAATCATTCAGGTTTAGTTATTTCTAAACTCTATATTATTACTAACACTTAAAAGCATCGAAGTTTTACTTATTAAGACAAACAATTATAATTTCAAAACTTGGTTTTAACTCTAAAATGTCAATTGTTGGCAGCACGTATCAGCTTAACATGTCAATACCTAGAGAGCTTTACCCAAATTGAAGTCATTTTGAAACCGAACAAAAAAATACATTAAAAGATATAGCAAGCCCTAGATACTTTCTTTCATCCAATTTTTTAAACAAATCATTTCCTACTCATAAAATCAACCCGGACTAATTATATATTTTGACAATGTTTGTCTTCAGACCAAATCATCCAACTGATTAGATAGTTTTGTCTTCTTGGTCCGGCCTCAGCGTGTGGCAAATCTCTATAATTAGTGTGAGTGCCCCCTATCACCTAAAGTAGATGAACGGGGAACAGCCTATCAGAGATATATATGTCACAACTGACTCGATGTCAGTTGAGTGTGTCAACTCTAGGAGTAATCGACATTCCATTTGCAGGATATAAAAGGCGTAACGACAACATACAAGGCATCAGTTTTAATACTTCATAGTAAACCAATACCAAGTGAAAGACACTGTGACTATCATCAAAACATGGAAAGCAAACCCAACAACGATCAATCCAACCTCGAAAAAGCGGAAACATTTTTCCAAAAAGCATGTGAACAGATTGTTTTCTTGAACAAAAAACTAGATGATCTTCAGATAAGATATGACCGAGCTAATAAAGATGGAAACAAATCCTTTCGCTACAGCCTGCGTCTGAAAATAGCTGCTGGTGAAGGTTTGAGAAACACGTACTACGAATATGCTTGTGCCAAGGCAGATCTCATTACAAATCTGCGCTTTACTATATATGGACCAGGTTCCTTGGAAGATACGTCGGATTATGACAGTGACGAAGACGTACTGTGAACAAACACTGTTTCAAAATCCATGTACTTTGGATTTAAACGGCTCTTTTAAGAGCCACCCAAATCTTAACGAAAAGGTTCTTTCAGTTTTGTACAATACTTGTTTAAGTAGTCCTTTTGTTTACTTACCTTCAACCAACACGACTTCACAAACCCCAATTCCATGGCTTCAAATAAAAAAGACCATAGTGCCAAAAATACATTAATACATTTGAAAAAATTTCAAAATGAGAATTAGCTATGCCTGTATTGTTACGCTTCTTATGGATAGATAGCATTGTATAAGACTGCCGTATTATTTCCAAAGTCTCGAATGCGTTCTGTTTTTATTGATATTTAATATGAAAAGTCACTATGTAATTTTGAAAATTTGTATGAAAGTGACAAAATCTGCCAATATTGCCCCTTTCTAAAATATTTATATACCTAACAAAAAAGAACTTAAATTCATTGGAAAAAATAACAAGTAAAGATAGAATACAAAAAAGCCATACAATCTGTCATTGGTACATGTTTAAAGAATATCCTATAAGTACAAAAATCATTCAGGTTTAGTTATTTCTAAACTCTATATTATTACTAACACTTAAAAGCATCGAAGTTTTACTTATTAAGACAAACAATTATAATTTCAAAACTTGGTTTTAACTCTAAAATGTCAATTGTTGGCAGCACGTATCAGCTTAACATGTCAATACCTAGAGAGCTTTACCCAAATTGAAGTCATTTTGAAACCGAACAAAAAAATACATTAAAAGATATAGCAAGCCCTAGATACTTTCTTTCATCCAATTTTTTAAACAAATCATTTCCTACTCATAAAATCAACCCGGACTAATTATATATTTTGACAATGTTTGTCTTCAGACCAAATCATCCAACTGATTAGATAGTTTTGTCTTCTTGGTCCGGCCTCAGCGTGTGGCAAATCTCTATAATTAGTGTGAGTGCCCCCTATCACCTAAAGTAGATGAACGGGGAACAGCCTATCAGAGATATATATGTCACAACTGACTCGATGTCAGTTGAGTGTGTCAACTCTAGGAGTAATCGACATTCCATTTGCAGGATATAAAAGGCGTAACGACAACATACAAGGCATCAGTTTTAATACTTCATAGTAAACCAATACCAAGTGAAAGACACTGTGACTATCATCAAAACATGGAAAGCAAACCCAACCACGATCAATCCAACCTCGAAAAAGCGGAAACATTTTTCCAAAAAGCATGTGAACAGATTGTTTTCTTGAACAAAAAACTAGATGATCTTCAGATAAGATATGACCGAGCTAATAAAGATGGAAACAAATCCTTTCGCTACAGCCTGCGTCTGAAAATAGCTGCTGGTGAAGGTTTGAGAAACACGTACTACGAATATGCTTGTGCCAAGGCAGATCTCATTACAAATCTGCGCTTTACTATATATGGACCACGTTCCTTGGAAGATACGTCGGATTATGACAGTGACGAAGACGTAATGTGAACAAACACTGTTTCAAAATCCATGTACTTTGGATTTAAACGGCTCTTTTAAGAGCCACCCAAATCTTAACGAAAAGGTTCTTTCAGTTTTGTACAATACTTGTTTAAGTAGTCCTTTTGTTAACTTACCTTCAACCAACACGACTTCACAAACCCCAATTCCAGGGCTTCAAATAAAAAAGACCAGAGTGCCAAAAATACATTAATACGTTTGAAAAAATTTCAAAATGAGAATTAGCTAAGCCTGTATTGTTACGCTTCTTATGGATAGATAGCATTGCATAAGACTGCCGTATTATTTCCAAAGACTCGAATGCGTTCTGTTTTTATTGATATTTAATATGAAAAGTCACTATGTAATTTTGAAAATTTGTATGAAAGTGACAAAATCTGCCAATATTGCCCCTTTCTAAAATATTTATATTTTTAACAAAAAAGAACTTAAATTCATTGGAAAAAATAACAAGTAAAGATAGAATACAAAAAAGCCATACAATCTGTCATTGGTACATGTTTAAAGAATACCCTATAAGTACAAAAATCATTCAGGTTTAGTTATTTCTAAACTCTATATTATTACTAACACTTAAAAGCATCGAAGTTTTACTTATTAAGACAAACAATTATAATTTCAAAACTTGGTTTTAACTCTAAAATGTCAATTTTTGGCAGCACGTATCAGCTTAACATGTCAATACCTAGAGAGCTTTACCCAAATTGAAGTCATTTTGAAACCGAACAAAAAAATACATTAAAAGATATAGCAAGCCCTAGATACTTTCTTTCATCCAATTTTTTAAACAAATCATTTCCTACTCATAAAATCAATCCGGACGAATTATATATTTTGACAATGTTTGTCTTCAGACTAAATCATCCAACTGATTAGATAGTTTTGTCTTCTTGGTCCGGCCTAAGCGTGTGGCAAATCTCTATAATTAGTGTGAGTGCCCCCTACCACCTAAAGTAACTGAACGGGGAACAGCCTATCAGAGATATATATGTCACAACTGACTCGATGTCAGTTGAATGTGTCAACTCTAGGAGTAATCGACATTCCATTTGCAGGATATAAAAGGCGTAACGACAACATTCAAGGCATCAGTTTTAATACTGCATAGTAAACCAATACCAAGTGAAAGACACTGTGACTATCATCAAAACATGGAAAGCAAACCCAACCACGATCAATCCAACTTCGAAAAAGCGGAAACATTTTTCCAAAAAGCATGTGAACAGATTGTTTTCTTGAACAAAAAACTAGATGATCTTCAGATAAGATATGACCGAGCTAATAAAGATGGAAACAAATCCTTTCGCTACAGCCTGCGTCTGAAAATAGCTGCTGGTGAAGGTTTGAGAAACACGTACTACGAATATGCTTGTGCCAAGGCAGATCTCATTACAAATCTGCGCTTTACTATATATGGACCAGGTTCCTTGGAAGATACGTCGGATTATGACAGTGACGAAGACGTACTGTGAACAAACACTGTTTCAAAATCCATGTACTTTGGATTTAAACGGCTCTTTTAAGAGCCACCCAAATCTTAACGAAAAGGTTCTTTCAGTTTTGTACAATACTTGTTTAAGTAGTCCTTTTGTTTACTTACCTTCAACCAACACGACTTCACAAACCCCAATTCCATGGCTTCAAATAAAAAAGACCATAGTGCCAAAAATACATTAATACATTTGAAAAAATTTCAAAATGAGAATTAGCTATGCCTGTATTGTTACGCTTCTTATAGATAGATAGCATTGTATAAGACTGCCGTATTATTTCCAAAGTCTCGAATGCGTTCTGTTTTTATTGATATTTAATATGAAAAGTCACTATGTAATTTTGAAAATTTGTATGAAAGTGACAAAATCTGCCAATATTGCCCCTTTCTAAAATATTTATATTTTTAACAAAAACGAACTTAAATTCATTGGAAAAAATAACAAGTAAAGATAGAATACAAAAAAGCCATACAATCTGTCATTGGTACATGTTTAAAGAATATCCTATAAGTACAAAAATCATTCAGGTTTAGTTATTTCTAAACTCTATATTATTACTAACACTTAAAAGCATCGAAGTTTTACTTATTAAGACAAACAATTATAATTTCAAAACTTGGTTTTAACTCTAAAATGTCAATTTTTGGCAGCACGTATCAGCTTAACATGTCAATACCTAGAGAGCTTTACCCAAATTGAAGTCATTTTGAAACCGAACAAAAAAATACATTAAAAGATATAGCAAGCCCTAGATACTTTCTTTCATCCAATTTTTTAAACAAATCATTTCCTACTCATAAAATCAATCCGGACTAATTATATATTTTGACAATGTTTGTCTTCAGACCAAATCATCCAACTGATTAGATAGTTTTGTCTTCTTGGTCCGGCCTCAGCGTGTGGCAAATCTCTATAATTAGTGTGAGTGCCCCCTACCACCTAAAGTAGCTGAACGGGGAACAGCCTATCAGAGATATATATGTCACAACTGACTCGATGTCAGTTGAGTGTGTCAACTCTAGGAGTAATCGACATTCCATTTGCAGGATATAAAAGGCGTAACGACAACATACAAGGCATCAGTTTTAATACTTCATAGTAAACCAATACCAAGTGAAAGACACTGTGACTATCATCAAAACATGGAAAGCAAACCCAACCACGATCAATCCAACTTCGAAAAAGCGGAAACATTTTTCCAAAAAGCATGTGAACAGATTGTTTTCTTGAACAAAAAACTAGATGATCTTCAGATAAGATATGACCGAGCTAATAAAGATGGAAACAAATCCTTTCGCTACAGCCTGCGTCTGAAAATAGCTGCTGGTGAAGGTTTGAGAAACACGTACTACGAATATGCTTGTGCCAAGGCAGATCTCATTACAAATCTGCGCTTTACTATATATGGACCAGGTTCCTTGGAAGATACGTCGGATTATGACAGTGACGAAGACGTACTGTGAACAAACACTGTTTCAAAATCCATGTACTTTGGATTTAAACGGCTCTTTTAAGAGCCACCCAAATCTTAACGAAAAGGTTCTTTCAGTTTTGTACAATACTTGTTTAAGTAGTCCTTTTGTTTACTTACCTTCAACCAACACGACTTCACAAACCCCAATTCCATGGCTTCAAATAAAAAAGACCAGAGTGCCAAAAATACATTAATACGTTTGAAATAATTTCAAAATGAGAATTAGCTATGCCTGTATTGTTACGCTTCTTATGGATAGATAGCATTGTATAAGACTGCCGTATTATTTCCAAAGTCTCGAATGCGTTCTGTTTTTATTGATATTTAATATGAAAAGTCACTATGTAATTTTGAAAATTTGTATGAAAGTGACAAAATCTGCCAATATTGCCCCTTTCTAAAATATTTATATTTTTAACAAAAACGAACTTAAATTCATTGGAAAAAATAACAAGTAAAGATAGAATACAAAAAAGCCATACAATCTGTCATTGGTACATGTTTAAAGAATATCCTATAAGTACAAAAATCATTCAGGTTTAGTTATTTCTAAACTCTATATTATTACTAACACTTAAAAGCATCGAAGTTTTACTTATTAAGACAAACAATTATAATTTCAAAACTTGGTTTTAACTCTAAAATGTCAATTTTTGGCAGCACGTATCAGCTTAACATGTCAATACCTAGAGAGCTTTACCCAAATTGAAGTCATTTTGAAACCGAACAAAAAAATACATTAAAAGATATAGCAAGCCCTAGATACTTTCTTTCATCCAATTTTTTAAACAAATCATTTCCTACTCATAAAATCAATCCGGACGAATTATATATTTTGACAATGTTTGTCTTCAGACCAAATTATCCAACTGATTAGATAGTTTTGTCTTCTTGGTCCGGCCTCAGCGTGTGGCAAATCTCTATAATTAGTGTGAGTGCCCCCTACCACCTAAAGTAACTAAACGGGGAACAGCCTATCAGAGATATATATGTCACAAATGACTCGATGTCAGTTGAATGTGTCAACTCTAGGAGTAATCGACATTCCATTTGCAGGATATAAAAGGCGTAACGACAACATTCAAGGCATCAGTTTTAATACTGCATAGTAAACCAATACCAAGTGAAAGACACTGTGACTATCATCAAAACATGGAAAGCAAACCCAACCACGATCAATCCAACTTCGAAAAAGCGGAAACATTTTTCCAAAAAGCATGTGAACAGATTGTTTTCTTGAACAAAAAACTAGATGATCTTCAGATAAGATATGACCGAGCTAATAAAGATGGAAACAAATCATTTCGCTACAGCCTGCGTCTGAAAATAGCTGCTGGTGAAGGTTTGAGAAACACGTACTACGAATATGCTTGTGCCAAGGCAGATCTCATTACAACTCTGCGCTTTACTATATATGGACCAGGTTCCTTGGACGATACGTCGGATTATGACAGTGACGAAGACGTACTGTGAACAAACACTGTTTCAAAATCCATGTACTTTGGATTTAAACGGCTCTTTTAAGAGCCACCCAAATCTTAACGAAAAGGTTCTTTCAGTTTTGTACAATACTTGTTTAAGTAGTCCTTTTGTTAACTTACCTTCAACCAACACGACTTCACAAACCCCAATTCCAGGGCTTCAAATAAAAAAGACCAGAGTGCCAAAAATACATTAATACGTTTGAAAAAATTTCAAAATGAGAATTAGCTAAGCCTGTATTGTTACGCTTCTTATGGATAGATAGCATTGCATAAGACTGCCGTATTATTTCCAAAGACTCGAATGCGTTCTGTTTTTATTGATATTTAATATGAAAAGTCACTATGTAATTTTGAAAATTTGTATGAAAGTGACAAAATCTGCCAATATTGCCCCTTTCTAAAATATTTATATTTTTAACAAAAAAGAACTTAAATTCATTGGAAAAAATAACAAGTAAAGATAGAATACAAAAAAGCCATACAATCTGTCATTGGTACATGTTTAAAGAATACCCTATAAGTACAAAAATCATTCAGGTTTAGTTATTTCTAAACTCTATATTATTACTAACACTTAAAAGCATCGAAGTTTTACTTATTAAGACAAACAATTATAATTTCAAAACTTGGTTTTAACTCTAAAATGTCAATTTTTGGCAGCACGTATCAGCTTAACATGTCAATACCTAGAGAGCTTTACCCAAATTGAAGTCATTTTGAAACCGAACAAAAAAATACATTAAAAGATATAGCAAGCCCTAGATACTTTCTTTCATCCAATTTTTTAAACAAATCATTTCCTACTCATAAAATCAATCCGGACGAATTATATATTTTGACAATGTTTGTCTTCAGACTAAATCATCCAACTGATTAGATAGTTTTGTCTTCTTGGTCCGGCCTAAGCGTGTGGCAAATCTCTATAATTAGTGTGAGTGCCCCCTACCACCTAAAGTAACTGAACGGGGAACAGCCTATCAGAGATATATATGTCACAACTGACTCGATGTCAGTTGAATGTGTCAACTCTAGGAGTAATCGACATTCCATTTGCAGGATATAAAAGGCGTAACGACAACATTCAAGGCATCAGTTTTAATACTGCATAGTAAACCAATACCAAGTGAAAGACACTGTGACTATCATCAAAACATGGAAAGCAAACCCAACCACGATCAATCCAACTTCGAAAAAGCGGAAACATTTTTCCAAAAAGCATGTGAACAGATTGTTTTCTTGAACAAAAAACTAGATGATCTTCAGATAAGATATGACCGAGCTAATAAAGATGGAAACAAATCCTTTCGCTACAGCCTGCGTCTGAAAATAGCTGCTGGTGAAGGTTTGAGAAACACGTACTACGAATATGCTTGTGCCAAGGCAGATCTCATTACAAATCTGCGCTTTACTATATATGGACCAGGTTCCTTGGAAGATACGTCGGATTATGACAGTGACGAAGACGTACTGTGAACAAACACTGTTTCAAAATCCATGTACTTTGGATTTAAACGGCTCTTTTAAGAGCCACCCAAATCTTAACGAAAAGGTTCTTTCAGTTTTGTACAATACTTGTTTAAGTAGTCCTTTTGTTTACTTACCTTCAACCAACACGACTTCACAAACCCCAATTCCATGGCTTCAAATAAAAAAGACCATAGTGCCAAAAATACATTAATACATTTGAAAAAATTTCAAAATGAGAATTAGCTATGCCTGTATTGTTACGCTTCTTATAGATAGATAGCATTGTATAAGACTGCCGTATTATTTCCAAAGTCTCGAATGCGTTCTGTTTTTATTGATATTTAATATGAAAAGTCACTATGTAATTTTGAAAATTTGTATGAAAGTGACAAAATCTGCCAATATTGCCCCTTTCTAAAATATTTATATTTTTAACAAAAACGAACTTAAATTCATTGGAAAAAATAACAAGTAAAGATAGAATACAAAAAAGCCATACAATCTGTCATTGGTACATGTTTAAAGAATATCCTATAAGTACAAAAATCATTCAGGTTTAGTTATTTCTAAACTCTATATTATTACTAACACTTAAAAGCATCGAAGTTTTACTTATTAAGACAAACAATTATAATTTCAAAACTTGGTTTTAACTCTAAAATGTCAATTTTTGGCAGCACGTATCAGCTTAACATGTCAATACCTAGAGAGCTTTACCCAAATTGAAGTCATTTTGAAACCGAACAAAAAAATACATTAAAAGATATAGCAAGCCCTAGATACTTTCTTTCATCCAATTTTTTAAACAAATCATTTCCTACTCATAAAATCAATCCGGACTAATTATATATTTTGACAATGTTTGTCTTCAGACCAAATCATCCAACTGATTAGATAGTTTTGTCTTCTTGGTCCGGCCTCAGCGTGTGGCAAATCTCTATAATTAGTGTGAGTGCCCCCTACCACCTAAAGTAGCTGAACGGGGAACAGCCTATCAGAGATATATATGTCACAACTGACTCGATGTCAGTTGAGTGTGTCAACTCTAGGAGTAATCGACATTCCATTTGCAGGATATAAAAGGCGTAACGACAACATACAAGGCATCAGTTTTAATACTTCATAGTAAACCAATACCAAGTGAAAGACACTGTGACTATCATCAAAACATGGAAAGCAAACCCAACCACGATCAATCCAACTTCGAAAAAGCGGAAACATTTTTCCAAAAAGCATGTGAACAGATTGTTTTCTTGAACAAAAAACTAGATGATCTTCAGATAAGATATGACCGAGCTAATAAAGATGGAAACAAATCCTTTCGCTACAGCCTGCGTCTGAAAATAGCTGCTGGTGAAGGTTTGAGAAACACGTACTACGAATATGCTTGTGCCAAGGCAGATCTCATTACAAATCTGCGCTTTACTATATATGGACCAGGTTCCTTGGAAGATACGTCGGATTATGACAGTGACGAAGACGTACTGTGAACAAACACTGTTTCAAAATCCATGTACTTTGGATTTAAACGGCTCTTTTAAGAGCCACCCAAATCTTAACGAAAAGGTTCTTTCAGTTTTGTACAATACTTGTTTAAGTAGTCCTTTTGTTTACTTACCTTCAACCAACACGACTTCACAAACCCCAATTCCATGGCTTCAAATAAAAAAGACCATAGTGCCAAAAATACATTAATATATTTGAAAAAATTTCAAAATGAGAATTAGCTATGCCTGTATTGTTACGCTTCTTATGGATAGATAGCATTGTATAAGACTGCCGTATTATTTCCAAAGTCTCGAATGCGTTCTGTTTTTATTGATATTTAATATGAAAAGTCACTATGTAATTTTGAAAATTTGTATGAAAGTGACAAAATCTGCCAATATTGCCCCTTTCTAAAATATTTATATACCTAACAAAAAAGAACTTAAATTCATTGGAAAAAATAACAAGTAAAGATAGAATACAAAAAAGCCATACAATCTGTCATTGGTACATGTTTAAAGAATATCCTATAAGTACAAAAATCATTCAGGTTTAGTTATTTCTAAACTCTATATTATTACTAACACTTAAAAGCATCGAAGTTTTACTTATTAAGACAAACAATTATAATTTCAAAACTTGGTTTTAACTCTAAAATGTCAATTGTTGGCAGCACGTATCAGCTTAACATGTCAATACCTAGAGAGCTTTACCCAAATTGAAGTCATTTTGAAACCGAACAAAAAAATACATTAAAAGATATAGCAAGCCCTAGATACTTTCTTTCATCCAATTTTTTAAACAAATCATTTCCTACTCATAAAATCAACCCGGACTAATTATATATTTTGACAATGTTTGTCTTCAGACCAAATCATCCAACTGATTAGATAGTTTTGTCTTCTTGGTCCGGCCTCAGCGTGTGGCAAATCTCTATAATTAGTGTGAGTGCCCCCTATCACCTAAAGTAGATGAACGGGGAACAGCCTATCAGAGATATATATGTCACAACTGACTCGATGTCAGTTGAGTGTGTCAACTCTAGGAGTAATCGACATTCCATTTGCAGGATATAAAAGGCGTAACGACAACATACAAGGCATCAGTTTTAATACTTCATAGTAAACCAATACCAAGTGAAAGACACTGTGACTATCATCAAAACATGGAAAGCAAACCCAACCACGATCAATCCAACCTCGAAAAAGCGGAAACATTTTTCCAAAAAGCATGTGAACAGATTGTTTTCTTGAACAAAAAACTAGATGATCTTCAGATAAGATATGACCGAGCTAATAAAGATGGAAACAAATCCTTTCGCTACAGCCTGCGTCTGAAAATAGCTGCTGGTGAAGGTTTGAGAAACACGTACTACGAATATGCTTGTGCCAAGGCAGATCTCATTACAAATCTGCGCTTTACTATATATGGACCAGGTTCCTTGGAAGATACGTCGGATTATGACAGTGACGAAGACGTAATGTGAACAAACACTGTTTCAAAATCCATGTACTTTGGATTTAAACGGCTCTTTTAAGAGCCACCCAAATCTTAACGAAAAGGTTCTTTCAGTTTTGTACAATACTTGTTTAAGTAGTCCTTTTGTTAACTTACCTTCAACCAACACGACTTCACAAACCCCAATTCCAGGGCTTCAAATAAAAAAGACCATAGTGCCAAAAATACATTAATACGTTTGAAAAAATTTCAAAATGAGAATTAGCTAAGCCTGTATTGTTACGCTTCTTATGGATAGATAGCATTGCATAAGACTGCCGTATTATTTCCAAAGACTCGAATGCGTTCTGTTTTTATTGATATTTAATATGAAAAGTCACTATGTAATTTTGAAAATTTGTATGAAAGTGACAAAATCTGCCAATATTGCCCCTTTCTAAAATATTTATATTTTTAACAAAAAAGAACTTAAATTCATTGGAAAAAATAACAAGTAAAGATAGAATACAAAAAAGCCATACAATCTGTCATTGGTACATGTTTAAAGAATACCCTATAAGTACAAAAATCATTCAGGTTTAGTTATTTCTAAACTCTATATTATTACTAACACTTAAAAGCATCGAAGTTTTACTTATTAAGACAAACAATTATAATTTCAAAACTTGGTTTTAACTCTAAAATGTCAATTTTTGGCAGCACGTATCAGCTTAACATGTCAATACCTAGAGAGCTTTACCCAAATTGAAGTCATTTTGAAACCGAACAAAAAAATACATTAAAAGATATAGCAAGCCCTAGATACTTTCTTTCATCCAATTTTTTAAACAAATCATTTCCTACTCATAAAATCAATCCGGACGAATTATATATTTTGACAATGTTTGTCTTCAGACTAAATCATCCAACTGATTAGATAGTTTTGTCTTCTTGGTCCGGCCTAAGCGTGTGGCAAATCTCTATAATTAGTGTGAGTGCCCCCTACCACCTAAAGTAACTGAACGGGGAACAGCCTATCAGAGATATATATGTCACAACTGACTCGATGTCAGTTGAATGTGTCAACTCTAGGAGTAATCGACATTCCATTTGCAGGATATAAAAGGCGTAACGACAACATTCAAGGCATCAGTTTTAATACTGCATAGTAAACCAATACCAAGTGAAAGACACTGTGACTATCATCAAAACATGGAAAGCAAACCCAACCACGATCAATCCAACTTCGAAAAAGCGGAAACATTTTTCCAAAAAGCATGTGAACAGATTGTTTTCTTGAACAAAAAACTAGATGATCTTCAGATAAGATATGACCGAGCTAATAAAGATGGAAACAAATCCTTTCGCTACAGCCTGCGTCTGAAAATAGCTGCTGGTGAAGGTTTGAGAAACACGTACTACGAATATGCTTGTGCCAAGGCAGATCTCATTACAAATCTGCGCTTTACTATATATGGACCAGGTTCCTTGGAAGATACGTCGGATTATGACAGTGACGAAGACGTACTGTGAACAAACACTGTTTCAAAATCCATGTACTTTGGATTTAAACGGCTCTTTTAAGAGCCACCCAAATCTTAACGAAAAGGTTCTTTCAGTTTTGTACAATACTTGTTTAAGTAGTCCTTTTGTTTACTTACCTTCAACCAACACGACTTCACAAACCCCAATTCCATGGCTTCAAATAAAAAAGACCATAGTGCCAAAAATACATTAATACATTTGAAAAAATTTCAAAATGAGAATTAGCTATGCCTGTATTGTTACGCTTCTTATAGATAGATAGCATTGTATAAGACTGCCGTATTATTTCCAAAGTCTCGAATGCGTTCTGTTTTTATTGATATTTAATATGAAAAGTCACTATGTAATTTTGAAAATTTGTATGAAAGTGACAAAATCTGCCAATATTGCCCCTTTCTAAAATATTTATATTTTTAACAAAAACGAACTTAAATTCATTGGAAAAAATAACAAGTAAAGATAGAATACAAAAAAGCCATACAATGTCATTGGTACATGTTTAAAGAATATCCTATAAGTACAAAAATCATTCAGGTTGAGTTATTTCTAAACTCTATATTATTACTAACACTTAAAAGCATCGAAGTTTTACTTATTAAGACAAACAATTATAATTTCAAAACTTGGTTTTAACTCTAAAATGTCAATTTTTGGCAGCACGTATCAGCTTAACATGTCAATACCTAGAGAGCTTTACCCAAATTGAAGTCATTTTGAAACCGAACAAAAAAATACATTAAAAGATATAGCAAGCCCTAGATACTTTCTTTCATCCAATTTTTTAAACAAATCATTTCCTACTCATAAAGTCAATCCGGACGAATTATATATTTTGACAATGTTTGTCTTCAGACCAAATCATCCAACTGATTAGATAGTTTTGTCTTCTTGGTCCGGCCTCAGCGTGTGGCAAATCTCTATAATTAGTGTGAGTGCCCCCTACCACCTAAAGTAACTGAACGGGGAACAGCCTATCAGAGATATATATGTCACAAATGACTCGAAGTCAGTTGAGTGTGTCAACTCTAGGAGTAATCGACATTCCATTTGCAGGATATAAAAGGCGTAACGACAACATACAAGGCATCAGTTTTAATACTTCATAGTAAACCAATACCAAGTGAAAGACACTGTGACTATCATCAAAACATGGAAAGCAAACCCAACCACGATCAATCCAACCTCGAAAAAGCGGAAACATTTTTCCAAAAAGCATGTGAACAGATTGTTTTCTTGAACAAAAAACTAGATGATCTTCAGATAAGATATGACCGAGCTAATAAAGATGGAAACAAATCCTTTCGCTACAGCCTGCGTCTGAAAATAGCTGCTGGTGAAGGTTTGAGAAACACGTACTACGAATATGCTTGTGCCAAGGCAGATCTCATTACAAATCTGCGCTTTACTATATATGGACCAGGTTCCTTGGAAGATACGTCGGATTATGACAGTGACGAAGACGTACTGTGAACAAACACTGTTTCAAAATCCATGTACTTTGGATTTAAACGGCTCTTTTAAGAGCCACCCAAATCTTAACGAAAAGGTTCTTTCAGTTTTGTACAATACTTGTTTAAGTAGTCCTTTTGTTTACTTACCTTCAACCAACACGACTTCACAAACCCCAATTCCATGGCTTCAAATAAAAAAGACCAGAGTGCCAAAAATACATTAATACGTTTGAAATAATTTCAAAATGAGAATTAGCTATGCCTGTATTGTTACGCTTCTTATGGATAGATAGCATTGCATAAGACTGCCGTATTATTTCCAAAGACTCGAATGCGTTCTGTTTTTATTGATATTTAATATGAAAAGTCACTATGTAATTTTGAAAATTTGTATGAAAGTGACAAAATCTGCCAATATTGCCCCTTTCTAAAATATTTATATTTTTAACAAAAACGAACTTAAATTCATTGGAAAAAATAACAAGTAAAGATAGAATACAAAAAAGCCATACAATGTCATTGGTACATGTTTAAAGAATATCCTATAAGTACAAAAATCATTCAGGTTTAGTTATTTCTAAACTCTATATTATTACTAACACTTAAAAGCATCGAAGTTTTACTTATTAAGACAAACAATTATAATTTCAAAACTTGGTTTTAACTCTAAAATGTCAATTTTTGGCAGCACGTATCAGCTTAACATGTCAATACCTAGAGAGCTTTACCCAAATTGAAGTCATTTTGAAACCGAACAAAAAAATACATTAAAAGATATAGCAAGCCCTAGATACTTTCTTTCATCCAATTTTTTAAACAAATCATTTCCTACTCATAAAGTCAATCCGGACGAATTATATATTTTGACAATGTTTGTCTTCAGACCAAATCATCCAACTGATTAGATAGTTTTGTCTTCTTGGTCCGGCCTCAGCGTGTGGCAAATCTCTATAATTAGTGTGAGTGCCCCCTACCACCTAAAGTAACTGAACGGGGAACAGCCTATCAGAGATATATATGTCACAAATGACTCGAAGTCAGTTGAGTGTGTCAACTCTAGGAGTAATCGACATTCCATTTGCAGGATATAAAAGGCGTAACGACAACATACAAGGCATCAGTTTTAATACTTCATAGTAAACCAATACCAAGTGAAAGACACTGTGACTATCATCAAAACATGGAAAGCAAACCCAACCACGATCAATCCAACCTCGAAAAAGCGGAAACATTTTTCCAAAAAGCATGTGAACAGATTGTTTTCTTGAACAAAAAACTAGATGATCTTCAGATAAGATATGACCGAGCTAATAAAGATGGAAACAAATCCTTTCGCTACAGCCTGCGTCTGAAAATAGCTGCTGGTGAAGGTTTGAGAAACACGTACTACGAATATGCTTGTGCCAAGGCAGATCTCATTACAAATCTGCGCTTTACTATATATGGACCAGGTTCCTTGGAAGATACGTCGGATTATGACAGTGACGAAGACGTACTGTGAACAAACACTGTTTCAAAATCCATGTACTTTGGATTTAAACGGCTCTTTTAAGAGCCACCCAAATCTTAACGAAAAGGTTCTTTCAGTTTTGTACAATACTTGTTTAAGTAGTCCTTTTGTTTACTTACCTTCAACCAACACGACTTCACAAACCCCAATTCCATGGCTTCAAATAAAAAAGACCAGAGTGCCAAAAATACATTAATACGTTTGAAATAATTTCAAAATGAGAATTAGCTATGCCTGTATTGTTACGCTTCTTATGGATAGATAGCATTGCATAAGACTGCCGTATTATTTCCAAAGACTCGAATGCGTTCTGTTTTTATTGATATTTAATATGAAAAGTCACTATGTAATTTTGAAAATTTGTATGAAAGTGACAAAATCTGCCAATATTGCCCCTTTCTAAAATATTTATATTTTTAACAAAAACGAACTTAAATTCATTGGAAAAAATAACAAGTAAAGATAGAATACAAAAAAGCCATACAATCTGTCATTGGTACATGTTTAAAGAATATCCTATAAGTACAAAAATCATTCAGGTTTAGTTATTTCTAAACTCTATATTATTACTAACACTTAAAAGCATCGAAGTTTTACTTATTAAGACAAACAATTATAATTTCAAAACTTGGTTTTAACTCTAAAATGTCAATTTTTGGCAGCACGTATCAGCTTAACATGTCAATACCTAGAGAGCTTTACCCAAATTGAAGTCATTTTGAAACCGAACAAAAAAATACATTAAAAGATATAGCAAGCCCTAGATACTTTCTTTCATCCAATTTTTTAAACAAATCATTTCCTACTCATAAAATCAATCCGGACGAATTATATATTTTGACAATGTTTGTCTTCAGACCAAATTATCCAACTGATTAGATAGTTTTGTCTTCTTGGTCCGGCCTCAGCGTGTGGCAAATCTCTATAATTAGTGTGAGTGCCCCCTACCACCTAAAGTAACTAAACGGGGAACAGCCTATCAGAGATATATATGTCACAAATGACTCGATGTCAGTTGAATGTGTCAACTCTAGGAGTAATCGACATTCCATTTGCAGGATATAAAAGGCGTAACGACAACATTCAAGGCATCAGTTTTAATACTGCATAGTAAACCAATACCAAGTGAAAGACACTGTGACTATCATCAAAACATGGAAAGCAAACCCAACCACGATCAATCCAACTTCGAAAAAGCGGAAACATTTTTCCAAAAAGCATGTGAACAGATTGTTTTCTTGAACAAAAAACTAGATGATCTTCAGATAAGATATGACCGAGCTAATAAAGATGGAAACAAATCATTTCGCTACAGCCTGCGTCTGAAAATAGCTGCTGGTGAAGGTTTGAGAAACACGTACTACGAATATGCTTGTGCCAAGGCAGATCTCATTACAACTCTGCGCTTTACTATATATGGACCAGGTTCCTTGGACGATACGTCGGATTATGACAGTGACGAAGACGTACTGTGAACAAACACTGTTTCAAAATCCATGTACTTTGGATTTAAACGGCTCTTTTAAGAGCCACCCAAATCTTAACGAAAAGGTTCTTTCAGTTTTGTACAATACTTGTTTAAGTAGTCCTTTTGTTTACTTACCTTCAACCAACACGACTTCACAAACCCTAATTCCATGGCTTCAAATAAAAAAGACCATAGTGCCAAAAATACATTAATACATTTGAAAAAATTTCAAAATGAGAATTAGCTATGCCTGTATTGTTACGCTTCTTATGGATAGATAGCATTGCATTAAACTGCCGTATTATTTCCAAAGTCTCGAATGCGTTCTGTTTTTATTGATATTTAATATGAAAAGTCACTATGTAATTTTGAAAATTTGTATGAAAGTGACAAAATCTGCCAATATTGCCCCTTTCTAAAATATTTATATTTTTAACAAAAAAGAACTTAAATTCATTGGAAAAAAATACCAAGTAAAGATAGAATACAAAAAAGCCATACAATGCCATTGGTACATGTTAAAAGAATATCCTATAAGTACAAAAATCATTCAGGTTTAGTTATTTCTAAACTCTATATTATTACTAACACTTAAAAGCATCGAAGTTTTACTTATTAAGACAAACAATTATAATTTCAAAACTTGGTTTTAACTCTAAAATGTCAATTTTTGGCAGCACGTATCAGCTTAACATGTCAATACCTAGAGAGTTTTACCCAAATTGAAGTCATTTTGAAACCGAACAAAAAAATACATTAAAAGACATAGCAAGCCCTAGATACTTTCTTTCATCCAATTTTTTAAACAAATCAGTTCCTACTCATAAAATCAATCCGGACGAATTATATATTTTGACAATGTTTGTCTTCAGACCAAATCATCCAACTGATTAGATAGTTTTGTCTTCTTGGTCCGGCCTCAGCGTGTGGCAAATCTCTATAATTAGTGTGAGTGCCCCCTACCACCTAAAGTAACTGAACGGGGAACAGCCTATCAGAGATATATATGTCACAACTGACTCGATGTCAGTTGAATGTGTCAACTCTAGGAGTAATCGACATTCCATTTGCAGGATATAAAAGGCGTAACGACAACATTCAAGGCATCAGTTTTAATACTGCATAGTAAACCAATACCAAGTGAAAGACACTGTGACTATCATCAAAACATGGAAAGCAAACCCAACCACGATCAATCCAACTTCGAAAAAGCGGAAACATTTTTCCAAAAAGCATGTGAACAGATTGTTTTCTTGAACAAAAAACTAGATGATCTTCAGATAAGATATGACCGAGCTAATAAAGATGGAAACAAATCATTTCGCTACAGCCTGCGTCTGAAAATAGCTGCTGGTGAAGGTTTGAGAAACACGTACTACGAATATGCTTGTGCCAAGGCAGATCTCATTACAAATCTGCGCTTTACTATATATGGACCAGGTTCCTTGGAAGATACGTCGGATTATGACAGTGACGAAGACGTACTGTGAACAAACACTGTTTCAAAATCCATGTACTTTGGATTTAAACGGCTCTTTTAAGAGCCACCCAAATCTTAACGAAAAGGTTCTTTCAGTTTTGTACAATACTTGTTTAAGTAGTCCTTTTGTTTACTTACCTTCAACCAACACGACTTCACAAACCCCAATTCCATGGCTTCAAATAAAAAAGACCATAGTGCCAAAAATACATTAATACATTTGAAAAAATTTCAAAATGAGAATTAGCTATGCCTGTATTGTTACGCTTCTTATGGATAGATAGCATTGTATAAGACTGCCGTATTATTTCCAAAGTCTCGAATGCGTTCTGTTTTTATTGATATTTAATATGAAAAGTCACTATGTAATTTTGAAAATTTGTATGAAAGTGACAAAATCTGCCAATATTGCCCCTTTCTAAAATATTTATATTTTTAACAAAAAAGAACTTAAATTCATTGGAAAAAAATACCAAGTAAAGATAGAATACAAAAAAGCCATACAATGTCATTGGTACATGTTTAAAGAATATCCTATAAGTACAAAAATCATTCAGGTTTAGTTATTTCTAAACTCTATATTATTACTAACACTTAAAAGCATCGAAGTTTTACTTATTAAGACAAACAATTATAATTTCAAAACTTGGTTTTAACTCTAAAATGTCAATTTTTGGCAGCACGTATCAGCTTAACATGTCAATACCTAGAGAGCTTTACCCAAATTGAAGTCATTTTGAAACCGAACAAAAAAATACATTAAAAGATATAGCAAGCCCTAGATACTTTCTTTCATCCAATTTTTTAAACAAATCATTTCCTACTCATAAAATCAATCCGGACGAATTATATATTTTGACAATGTTTGTCTTCAGACTAAATCATCCAACTGATTAGATAGTTTTGTCTTCTTGGTCCGGCCTCAGCGTGTGGCAAATCTCTATAATTAGTGTGAGTGCCCCCTACCACCTAAAGTAGCTGAACGGGGAACAGCCTATCAGAGATATATATGTCACAACTGACTCGATGTCAGTTGAATGTGTCAACTCTAGGAGTAATCGACATTCCATTTGCAGGATATAAAAGGCGTAACGACAACATTCAAGGCATCAGTTTTAATACTGCATAGTAAACCAATACCAGGTGAAAGACACTGTGACTATCAAAACATGGAAAGCAAACCCAACCACGATCAATCCAACCTCGAAAAAGCGGAAACATTTTTCCAAAAAGCATGTGAACAGATTGTTTTCTTGAACAAAAAACTAGATGATCTTCAGATAAGATATGACCGAGCTAATAAAGATGGAAACAAATCCTTTCGCTACAGCCTGCGTCTGAAAATAGCTGCTGGTGAAGGTTTGAGAAACACGTACTACGAATATGCTTGTGCCAAGGCAGATCTCATTACAAATCTGCGCTTTACTATATATGGACCAGGTTCCTTGGAAGATACGTCGGATTATGACAGTGACGAAGACGTACTGTGAACAAACACTGTTTCAAAATCCATGTACTTTGGATTTAAACGGCTCTTTTAAGAGCCACCCAAATCTTAACGAAAAGGTTCTTTCAGTTTTGTACAATACTTGTTTAAGTAGTCCTTTTGTTTACTTACCTTCAACCAACACGACTTCACAAACCCCAATTCCATGGCTTCAAATAAAAAAGACCATAGTGCCAAAAATACATTAATACATTTGAAAAAATTTCAAAATGAGAATTAGCTATGCCTGTATTGTTACGCTTCTTATGGATAGATAGCATTGTATAAGACTGCCGTATTATTTTCAAAGTCTCGAATGCGTTCTGTTTTTATTGATATTTAATATGAAAAGTCACTATGTAAGTTTGAAAATTTGTATGAAAGTGACAAAATCTGCCAATATTGCCCCTTTCTAAAATATTTATATTTTTAACAAAAAAGAACTTAAATTCATTGGAAAAAAATAACAAGTAAAGATAGAATACAAAAAAGCCATACAATGTCATTGGTACATGTTTAAAGAATATCCTATAAGTACAAAAATCATTCAGGTTTAGTTATTTCTAAACTCTATATTATTACTAACACTTAAAAGCATCGAAGTTTTACTTATTAAGACAAACAATTATAATTTCAAAACTTGGTTTTAACTCTAAAATGTCAATTTTTGGCAGCACGTATCAGCTTAACATGTCAATACCTAGAGAGCTTTACCCAAATTGAAGTCATTTTGAAACCGAACAAAAAAATACATTAAAAGATATAGCAAGCCCTAGATACTTTCTTTCATCCAATTTTTTAAACAAATCATTTCCTACTCATAAAATCAATCCGGACGAATTATATATTTTGACAATGTTTGTCTTCAGACTAAATCATCCAACTGATTAGATAGTTTTGTCTTCTTGGTCCGGCCTCAGCGTGTGGCAAATCTCTATAATTAGTGTGAGTGCCCCCTACCACCTAAAGTAGCTGAACGGGGAACAGCCTATCAGAGATATATATGTCACAACTGACTCGATGTCAGTTGAATGTGTCAACTCTAGGAGTAATCGACATTCCATTTGCAGGATATAAAAGGCGTAACGACAACATTCAAGGCATCAGTTTTAATACTGCATAGTAAACCAATACCAGGTAAAGGACACTGTGACTATCAAAACATGGAAAGCAAACCCAACCACGATCAATCCAACCTCGAAAAAGCGGAAACATTTTTCCAAAAAGCATGTGAACAGATTGTTTTCTTGAACAAAAAACTAGATGATCTTCAGATAAGATATGACCGAGCTAATAAAGATGGAAACAAATCCTTTCGCTACAGCCTGCGTCTGAAAATAGCTGCTGGTGAAGGTTTGAGAAACACGTACTACGAATATGCTTGTGCCAAGGCAGATCTCATTACAAATCTGCGCTTTACTATATATGGACCAGGTTCCTTGGAAGATACGTCGGATTATGACAGTGACGAAGACGTACTGTGAACAAACACTGTTTCAAAATCCATGTACTTTGGATTTAAACGGCTCTTTTAAGAGCCACCCAAATCTTAACGAAAAGGTTCTTTCAGTTTTGTACAATACTTGTTTAAGTAGTCCTTTTGTTTACTTACCTTCAACCAACACGACTTCACAAACCCCAATTCCATGGCTTCAAATAAAAAAGACCATAGTGCCAAAAATACATTAATACATTTGAAAAAATTTCAAAATGAGAATTAGCTATGCCTGTATTGTTACGCTTCTTATGGATAGATAGCATTGTATAAGACTGCCGTATTATTTTCAAAGTCTCGAATGCGTTCTGTTTTTATTGATATTTAATATGAAAAGTCACTATGTAATTTTGAAAATTTGTATGAAAGTGACAAAATCTGCCAATATTGCCCCTTTCTAAAATATTTATATTTTTAACAAAAAAGAACTTAAATTCATTGGAAAAAAATAACAAGTAAAGATAGAATACAAAAAAGCCATACAATGTCATTGGTACATGTTTAAAGAATATCCTATAAGTACAAAAATCATTCAGGTTTAGTTATTTCTAAACTCTATATTATTACTAACACTTAAAAGCATCGAAGTTTTACTTATTAAGACAAACAATTATAATTTCAAAACTTGGTTTTAACTCTAAAATGTCAATTGTTGGCAGCACGTATCAGCTTAACATGTCAATACCTAGAGAGCTTTACCCAAATTGAAGTCATTTTGAAACCGAACAAAAAAATACATTAAAAGATATAGCAAGCCCTAGATACTTTCTTTCATCCAATTTTTTAAACAAATCATTTCCTACTCATAAAATCAACCCGGACTAATTATATATTTTGACAATGTTTGTCTTCAGACCAAATCATCCAACTGATTAGATAGTTTTGTCTTCTTGGTCCGGCCTCAGCGTGTGGCAAATCTCTATAATTAGTGTGAGTGCCCCCTATCACCTAAAGTAGATGAACGGGGAACAGCCTATCAGAGATATATATGTCACAACTGACTCGATGTCAGTTGAGTGTGTCAACTCTAGGAGTAATCGACATTCCATTTGCAGGATATAAAAGGCGTAACGACAACATACAAGGCATCAGTTTTAATACTTCATAGTAAACCAATACCAAGTGAAAGACACTGTGACTATCATCAAAACATGGAAAGCAAACCCAACCACGATCAATCCAACCTCGAAAAAGCGGAAACATTTTTCCAAAAAGCATGTGAACAGATTGTTTTCTTGAACAAAAAACTAGATGATCTTCAGATAAGATATGACCGAGCTAATAAAGATGGAAACAAATCCTTTCGCTACAGCCTGCGTCTGAAAATAGCTGCTGGTGAAGGTTTGAGAAACACGTACTACGAATATGCTTGTGCCAAGGCAGATCTCATTACAAATCTGCGCTTTACTATATATGGACCACGTTCCTTGGAAGATACGTCGGATTATGACAGTGACGAAGACGTAATGTGAACAAACACTGTTTCAAAATCCATGTACTTTGGATTTAAACGGCTCTTTTAAGAGCCACCCAAATCTTAACGAAAAGGTTCTTTCAGTTTTGTACAATACTTGTTTAAGTAGTCCTTTTGTTAACTTACCTTCAACCAACACGACTTCACAAACCCCAATTCCAGGGCTTCAAATAAAAAAGACCAGAGTGCCAAAAATACATTAATACGTTTGAAAAAATTTCAAAATGAGAATTAGCTAAGCCTGTATTGTTACGCTTCTTATGGATAGATAGCATTGCATAAGACTGCCGTATTATTTCCAAAGACTCGAATGCGTTCTGTTTTTATTGATATTTAATATGAAAAGTCACTATGTAATTTTGAAAATTTGTATGAAAGTGACAAAATCTGCCAATATTGCCCCTTTCTAAAATATTTATATTTTTAACAAAAAAGAACTTAAATTCATTGGAAAAAATAACAAGTAAAGATAGAATACAAAAAAGCCATACAATCTGTCATTGGTACATGTTTAAAGAATACCCTATAAGTACAAAAATCATTCAGGTTTAGTTATTTCTAAACTCTATATTATTACTAACACTTAAAAGCATCGAAGTTTTACTTATTAAGACAAACAATTATAATTTCAAAACTTGGTTTTAACTCTAAAATGTCAATTTTTGGCAGCACGTATCAGCTTAACATGTCAATACCTAGAGAGCTTTACCCAAATTGAAGTCATTTTGAAACCGAACAAAAAAATACATTAAAAGATATAGCAAGCCCTAGATACTTTCTTTCATCCAATTTTTTAAACAAATCATTTCCTACTCATAAAATCAATCCGGACGAATTATATATTTTGACAATGTTTGTCTTCAGACTAAATCATCCAACTGATTAGATAGTTTTGTCTTCTTGGTCCGGCCTAAGCGTGTGGCAAATCTCTATAATTAGTGTGAGTGCCCCCTACCACCTAAAGTAACTGAACGGGGAACAGCCTATCAGAGATATATATGTCACAACTGACTCGATGTCAGTTGAATGTGTCAACTCTAGGAGTAATCGACATTCCATTTGCAGGATATAAAAGGCGTAACGACAACATTCAAGGCATCAGTTTTAATACTGCATAGTAAACCAATACCAAGTGAAAGACACTGTGACTATCATCAAAACATGGAAAGCAAACCCAACCACGATCAATCCAACTTCGAAAAAGCGGAAACATTTTTCCAAAAAGCATGTGAACAGATTGTTTTCTTGAACAAAAAACTAGATGATCTTCAGATAAGATATGACCGAGCTAATAAAGATGGAAACAAATCCTTTCGCTACAGCCTGCGTCTGAAAATAGCTGCTGGTGAAGGTTTGAGAAACACGTACTACGAATATGCTTGTGCCAAGGCAGATCTCATTACAAATCTGCGCTTTACTATATATGGACCAGGTTCCTTGGAAGATACGTCGGATTATGACAGTGACGAAGACGTACTGTGAACAAACACTGTTTCAAAATCCATGTACTTTGGATTTAAACGGCTCTTTTAAGAGCCACCCAAATCTTAACGAAAAGGTTCTTTCAGTTTTGTACAATACTTGTTTAAGTAGTCCTTTTGTTTACTTACCTTCAACCAACACGACTTCACAAACCCCAATTCCATGGCTTCAAATAAAAAAGACCATAGTGCCAAAAATACATTAATACATTTGAAAAAATTTCAAAATGAGAATTAGCTATGCCTGTATTGTTACGCTTCTTATAGATAGATAGCATTGTATAAGACTGCCGTATTATTTCCAAAGTCTCGAATGCGTTCTGTTTTTATTGATATTTAATATGAAAAGTCACTATGTAATTTTGAAAATTTGTATGAAAGTGACAAAATCTGCCAATATTGCCCCTTTCTAAAATATTTATATTTTTAACAAAAACGAACTTAAATTCATTGGAAAAAATAACAAGTAAAGATAGAATACAAAAAAGCCATACAATGTCATTGGTACATGTTTAAAGAATATCCTATAAGTACAAAAATCATTCAGGTTTAGTTATTTCTAAACTCTATATTATTACTAACACTTAAAAGCATCGAAGTTTTACTTATTAAGACAAACAATTATAATTTCAAAACTTGGTTTTAACTCTAAAATGTCAATTTTTGGCAGCACGTATCAGCTTAACATGTCAATACCTAGAGAGCTTTACCCAAATTGAAGTCATTTTGAAACCGAACAAAAAAATACATTAAAAGATATAGCAAGCCCTAGATACTTTCTTTCATCCAATTTTTTAAACAAATCATTTCCTACTCATAAAGTCAATCCGGACGAATTATATATTTTGACAATGTTTGTCTTCAGACCAAATCATCCAACTGATTAGATAGTTTTGTCTTCTTGGTCCGGCCTCAGCGTGTGGCAAATCTCTATAATTAGTGTGAGTGCCCCCTACCACCTAAAGTAACTGAACGGGGAACAGCCTATCAGAGATATATATGTCACAAATGACTCGAAGTCAGTTGAGTGTGTCAACTCTAGGAGTAATCGACATTCCATTTGCAGGATATAAAAGGCGTAACGACAACATACAAGGCATCAGTTTTAATACTTCATAGTAAACCAATACCAAGTGAAAGACACTGTGACTATCATCAAAACATGGAAAGCAAACCCAACCACGATCAATCCAACCTCGAAAAAGCGGAAACATTTTTCCAAAAAGCATGTGAACAGATTGTTTTCTTGAACAAAAAACTAGATGATCTTCAGATAAGATATGACCGAGCTAATAAAGATGGAAACAAATCCTTTCGCTACAGCCTGCGTCTGAAAATAGCTGCTGGTGAAGGTTTGAGAAACACGTACTACGAATATGCTTGTGCCAAGGCAGATCTCATTACAAATCTGCGCTTTACTATATATGGACCAGGTTCCTTGGAAGATACGTCGGATTATGACAGTGACGAAGACGTACTGTGAACAAACACTGTTTCAAAATCCATGTACTTTGGATTTAAACGGCTCTTTTAAGAGCCACCCAAATCTTAACGAAAAGGTTCTTTCAGTTTTGTACAATACTTGTTTAAGTAGTCCTTTTGTTTACTTACCTTCAACCAACACGACTTCACAAACCCCAATTCCATGGCTTCAAATAAAAAAGACCAGAGTGCCAAAAATACATTAATACGTTTGAAATAATTTCAAAATGAGAATTAGCTATGCCTGTATTGTTACGCTTCTTATGGATAGATAGCATTGCATAAGACTGCCGTATTATTTCCAAAGACTCGAATGCGTTCTGTTTTTATTGATATTTAATATGAAAAGTCACTATGTAATTTTGAAAATTTGTATGAAAGTGACAAAATCTGCCAATATTGCCCCTTTCTAAAATATTTATATTTTTAACAAAAACGAACTTAAATTCATTGGAAAAAATAACAAGTAAAGATAGAATACAAAAAAGCCATACAATCTGTCATTGGTACATGTTTAAAGAATATCCTATAAGTACAAAAATCATTCAGGTTTAGTTATTTCTAAACTCTATATTATTACTAACACTTAAAAGCATCGAAGTTTTACTTATTAAGACAAACAATTATAATTTCAAAACTTGGTTTTAACTCTAAAATGTCAATTTTTGGCAGCACGTATCAGCTTAACATGTCAATACCTAGAGAGCTTTACCCAAATTGAAGTCATTTTGAAACCGAACAAAAAAATACATTAAAAGATATAGCAAGCCCTAGATACTTTCTTTCATCCAATTTTTTAAACAAATCATTTCCTACTCATAAAATCAATCCGGGCGAATTATATATTTTGACAATGTTTGTCTTCAGACCAAATTATCCAACTGATTAGATAGTTTTGTCTTCTTGGTCCGGCCTCAGCGTGTGGCAAATCTCTATAATTAGTGTGAGTGCCCCCTACCACCTAAAGTAACTAAACGGGGAACAGCCTATCAGAGATATATATGTCACAAATGACTCGATGTCAGTTGAATGTGTCAACTCTAGGAGTAATCGACATTCCATTTGCAGGATATAAAAGGCGTAACGACAACATTCAAGGCATCAGTTTTAATACTGCATAGTAAACCAATACCAAGTGAAAGACACTGTGACTATCATCAAAACATGGAAAGCAAACCCAACCACGATCAATCCAACTTCGAAAAAGCGGAAACATTTTTCCAAAAAGCATGTGAACAGATTGTTTTCTTGAACAAAAAACTAGATGATCTTCAGATAAGATATGACCGAGCTAATAAAGATGGAAACAAATCATTTCGCTACAGCCTGCGTCTGAAAATAGCTGCTGGTGAAGGTTTGAGAAACACGTACTACGAATATGCTTGTGCCAAGGCAGATCTCATTACAACTCTGCGCTTTACTATATATGGACCAGGTTCCTTGGACGATACGTCGGATTATGACAGTGACGAAGACGTACTGTGAACAAACACTGTTTCAAAATCCATGTACTTTGGATTTAAACGGCTCTTTTAAGAGCCACCCAAATCTTAACGAAAAGGTTCTTTCAGTTTTGTACAATACTTGTTTAAGTAGTCCTTTTGTTTACTTACCTTCAACCAACACGACTTCACAAACCCTAATTCCATGGCTTCAAATAAAAAAGACCATAGTGCCAAAAATACATTAATACATTTGAAAAAATTTCAAAATGAGAATTAGCTATGCCTGTATTGTTACGCTTCTTATGGATAGATAGCATTGCATTAAACTGCCGTATTATTTCCAAAGTCTCGAATGCGTTCTGTTTTTATTGATATTTAATATGAAAAGTCACTATGTAATTTTGAAAATTTGTATGAAAGTGACAAAATCTGCCAATATTGCCCCTTTCTAAAATATTTATATTTTTAACAAAAAAGAACTTAAATTCATTGGAAAAAAATACCAAGTAAAGATAGAATACAAAAAAGCCATACAATGCCATTGGTACATGTTAAAAGAATATCCTATAAGTACAAAAATCATTCAGGTTTAGTTATTTCTAAACTCTATATTATTACTAACACTTAAAAGCATCGAAGTTTTACTTATTAAGACAAACAATTATAATTTCAAAACTTGGTTTTAACTCTAAAATGTCAATTTTTGGCAGCACGTATCAGCTTAACATGTCAATACCTAGAGAGTTTTACCCAAATTGAAGTCATTTTGAAACCGAACAAAAAAATACATTAAAAGACATAGCAAGCCCTAGATACTTTCTTTCATCCAATTTTTTAAACAAATCAGTTCCTACTCATAAAATCAATCCGGACGAATTATATATTTTGACAATGTTTGTCTTCAGACCAAATCATCCAACTGATTAGATAGTTTTGTCTTCTTGGTCCGGCCTCAGCGTGTGGCAAATCTCTATAATTAGTGTGAGTGCCCCCTACCACCTAAAGTAACTGAACGGGGAACAGCCTATCAGAGATATATATGTCACAACTGACTCGATGTCAGTTGAATGTGTCAACTCTAGGAGTAATCGACATTCCATTTGCAGGATATAAAAGGCGTAACGACAACATTCAAGGCATCAGTTTTAATACTGCATAGTAAACCAATACCAAGTGAAAGACACTGTGACTATCATCAAAACATGGAAAGCAAACCCAACCACGATCAATCCAACTTCGAAAAAGCGGAAACATTTTTCCAAAAAGCATGTGAACAGATTGTTTTCTTGAACAAAAAACTAGATGATCTTCAGATAAGATATGACCGAGCTAATAAAGATGGAAACAAATCATTTCGCTACAGCCTGCGTCTGAAAATAGCTGCTGGTGAAGGTTTGAGAAACACGTACTACGAATATGCTTGTGCCAAGGCAGATCTCATTACAAATCTGCGCTTTACTATATATGGACCAGGTTCCTTGGAAGATACGTCGGATTATGACAGTGACGAAGACGTACTGTGAACAAACACTGTTTCAAAATCCATGTACTTTGGATTTAAACGGCTCTTTTAAGAGCCACCCAAATCTTAACGAAAAGGTTCTTTCAGTTTTGTACAATACTTGTTTAAGTAGTCCTTTTGTTTACTTACCTTCAACCAACACGACTTCACAAACCCCAATTCCATGGCTTCAAATAAAAAAGACCATAGTGCCAAAAATACATTAATACATTTGAAAAAATTTCAAAATGAGAATTAGCTATGCCTGTATTGTTACGCTTCTTATGGATAGATAGCATTGTATAAGACTGCCGTATTATTTCCAAAGTCTCGAATGCGTTCTGTTTTTATTGATATTTAATATGAAAAGTCACTATGTAATTTTGAAAATTTGTATGAAAGTGACAAAATCTGCCAATATTGCCCCTTTCTAAAATATTTATATTTTTAACAAAAAAGAACTTAAATTCATTGGAAAAAAATACCAAGTAAAGATAGAATACAAAAAAGCCATACAATGTCATTGGTACATGTTTAAAGAATATCCTATAAGTACAAAAATCATTCAGGTTTAGTTATTTCTAAACTCTATATTATTACTAACACTTAAAAGCATCGAAGTTTTACTTATTAAGACAAACAATTATAATTTCAAAACTTGGTTTTAACTCTAAAATGTCAATTTTTGGCAGCACGTATCAGCTTAACATGTCAATACCTAGAGAGCTTTACCCAAATTGAAGTCATTTTGAAACCGAACAAAAAAATACATTAAAAGATATAGCAAGCCCTAGATACTTTCTTTCATCCAATTTTTTAAACAAATCATTTCCTACTCATAAAATCAATCCGGACGAATTATATATTTTGACAATGTTTGTCTTCAGACTAAATCATCCAACTGATTAGATAGTTTTGTCTTCTTGGTCCGGCCTCAGCGTGTGGCAAATCTCTATAATTAGTGTGAGTGCCCCCTACCACCTAAAGTAGCTGAACGGGGAACAGCCTATCAGAGATATATATGTCACAACTGACTCGATGTCAGTTGAATGTGTCAACTCTAGGAGTAATCGACATTCCATTTGCAGGATATAAAAGGCGTAACGACAACATTCAAGGCATCAGTTTTAATACTGCATAGTAAACCAATACCAGGTGAAAGACACTGTGACTATCAAAACATGGAAAGCAAACCCAACCACGATCAATCCAACCTCGAAAAAGCGGAAACATTTTTCCAAAAAGCATGTGAACAGATTGTTTTCTTGAACAAAAAACTAGATGATCTTCAGATAAGATATGACCGAGCTAATAAAGATGGAAACAAATCCTTTCGCTACAGCCTGCGTCTGAAAATAGCTGCTGGTGAAGGTTTGAGAAACACGTACTACGAATATGCTTGTGCCAAGGCAGATCTCATTACAAATCTGCGCTTTACTATATATGGACCAGGTTCCTTGGAAGATACGTCGGATTATGACAGTGACGAAGACGTACTGTGAACAAACACTGTTTCAAAATCCATGTACTTTGGATTTAAACGGCTCTTTTAAGAGCCACCCAAATCTTAACGAAAAGGTTCTTTCAGTTTTGTACAATACTTGTTTAAGTAGTCCTTTTGTTTACTTACCTTCAACCAACACGACTTCACAAACCCCAATTCCATGGCTTCAAATAAAAAAGACCATAGTGCCAAAAATACATTAATACATTTGAAAAAATTTCAAAATGAGAATTAGCTATGCCTGTATTGTTACGCTTCTTATGGATAGATAGCATTGTATAAGACTGCCGTATTATTTTCAAAGTCTCGAATGCGTTCTGTTTTTATTGATATTTAATATGAAAAGTCACTATGTAAGTTTGAAAATTTGTATGAAAGTGACAAAATCTGCCAATATTGCCCCTTTCTAAAATATTTATATTTTTAACAAAAAAGAACTTAAATTCATTGGAAAAAAATAACAAGTAAAGATAGAATACAAAAAAGCCATACAATGTCATTGGTACATGTTTAAAGAATATCCTATAAGTACAAAAATCATTCAGGTTTAGTTATTTCTAAACTCTATATTATTACTAACACTTAAAAGCATCGAAGTTTTACTTATTAAGACAAACAATTATAATTTCAAAACTTGGTTTTAACTCTAAAATGTCAATTTTTGGCAGCACGTATCAGCTTAACATGTCAATACCTAGAGAGCTTTACCCAAATTGAAGTCATTTTGAAACCGAACAAAAAAATACATTAAAAGATATAGCAAGCCCTAGATACTTTCTTTCATCCAATTTTTTAAACAAATCATTTCCTACTCATAAAATCAATCCGGACGAATTATATATTTTGACAATGTTTGTCTTCAGACTAAATCATCCAACTGATTAGATAGTTTTGTCTTCTTGGTCCGGCCTCAGCGTGTGGCAAATCTCTATAATTAGTGTGAGTGCCCCCTACCACCTAAAGTAGCTGAACGGGGAACAGCCTATCAGAGATATATATGTCACAACTGACTCGATGTCAGTTGAATGTGTCAACTCTAGGAGTAATCGACATTCCATTTGCAGGATATAAAAGGCGTAACGACAACATTCAAGGCATCAGTTTTAATACTGCATAGTAAACCAATACCAGGTGAAAGACACTGTGACTATCAAAACATGGAAAGCAAACCCAACCACGATCAATCCAACCTCGAAAAAGCGGAAACATTTTTCCAAAAAGCATGTGAACAGATTGTTTTCTTGAACAAAAAACTAGATGATCTTCAGATAAGATATGACCGAGCTAATAAAGATGGAAACAAATCCTTTCGCTACAGCCTGCGTCTGAAAATAGCTGCTGGTGAAGGTTTGAGAAACACGTACTACGAATATGCTTGTGCCAAGGCAGATCTCATTACAAATCTGCGCTTTACTATATATGGACCAGGTTCCTTGGAAGATACGTCGGATTATGACAGTGACGAAGACGTACTGTGAACAAACACTGTTTCAAAATCCATGTACTTTGGATTTAAACGGCTCTTTTAAGAGCCACCCAAATCTTAACGAAAAGGTTCTTTCAGTTTTGTACAATACTTGTTTAAGTAGTCCTTTTGTTTACTTACCTTCAACCAACACGACTTCACAAACCCCAATTCCATGGCTTCAAATAAAAAAGACCATAGTGCCAAAAATACATTAATACATTTGAAAAAATTTCAAAATGAGAATTAGCTATGCCTGTATTGTTACGCTTCTTATGGATAGATAGCATTGTATAAGACTGCCGTATTATTTTCAAAGTCTCGAATGCGTTCTGTTTTTATTGATATTTAATATGAAAAGTCACTATGTAATTTTGAAAATTTGTATGAAAGTGACAAAATCTGCCAATATTGCCCCTTTCTAAAATATTTATATTTTTAACAAAAAAGAACTTAAATTCATTGGAAAAAAATAACAAGTAAAGATAGAATACAAAAAAGCCATACAATGTCATTGGTACATGTTTAAAGAATATCCTATAAGTACAAAAATCATTCAGGTTTAGTTATTTCTAAACTCTATATTATTACTAACACTTAAAAGCATCGAAGTTTTACTTATTAAGACAAACAATTATAATTTCAAAACTTGGTTTTAACTCTAAAATGTCAATTTTTGGCAGCACGTATCAGCTTAACATGTCAATACCTAGAGAGCTTTACCCAAATTGAAGTCATTTTGAAACCGAACAAAAAAATACATTAAAAGATATAGCAAGCCCTAGATACTTTCTTTCATCCAATTTTTTAAACAAATCATTTCCTACTCATAAAATCAATCCGGACGAATTATATATTTTGACAATGTTTGTCTTCAGACTAAATCATCCAACTGATTAGATAGTTTTGTCTTCTTGGTCCGGCCTCAGCGTGTGGCAAATCTCTATAATTAGTGTGAGTGCCCCCTACCACCTAAAGTAGCTGAACGGGGAACAGCCTATCAGAGATATATATGTCACAACTGACTCGATGTCAGTTGAATGTGTCAACTCTAGGAGTAATCGACATTCCATTTGCAGGATATAAAAGGCGTAACGACAACATTCAAGGCATCAGTTTTAATACTGCATAGTAAACCAATACCAGGTGAAAGACACTGTGACTATCAAAACATGGAAAGCAAACCCAACAACGATCAATCCAACCTCGAAAAAGCGGAAACATTTTTCCAAAAAGCATGTGAACAGATTGTTTTCTTGAACAAAAAACTAGATGATCTTCAGATAAGATATGACCGAGCTAATAAAGATGGAAACAAATCCTTTCGCTACAGCCTGCGTCTGAAAATAGCTGCTGGTGAAGGTTTGAGAAACACGTACTACGAATATGCTTGTGCCAAGGCAGATCTCATTACAAATCTGCGCTTTACTATATATGGACCAGGTTCCTTGGAAGATACGTCGGATTATGACAGTGACGAAGACGTACTGTGAACAAACACTGTTTCAAAATCCATGTACTTTGGATTTAAACGGCTCTTTTAAGAGCCACCCAAATCTTAACGAAAAGGTTCTTTCAGTTTTGTACAATACTTGTTTAAGTAGTCCTTTTGTTTACTTACCTTCAACCAACACGACTTCACAAACCCCAATTCCATGGCTTCAAATAAAAAAGACCATAGTGCCAAAAATACATTAATACATTTGAAAAAATTTCAAAATGAGAATTAGCTATGCCTGTATTGTTACGCTTCTTATGGATAGATAGCATTGTATAAGACTGCCGTATTATTTTCAAAGTCTCGAATGCGTTCTGTTTTTATTGATATTTAATATGAAAAGTCACTATGTAATTTTGAAAATTTGTATGAAAGTGACAAAATCTGCCAATATTGCCCCTTTCAAAAATATTTATATTTTTAACAAAAAAGAACTTAAATTCATTGGAAAAAATAACAAGTAAAGATAGAATACAAAAAAGCCATACAATCTGTCATTGGTACATGTTTAAAGAATATCATATAAGTACAAAAATCATTCAGGTTTAGTTATTTCTAAACTCTATATTATTACTAACACTTAAAAGCATCGAAGTTTTACTTATTAAGACAAACAATTATAATTTCAAAACTTGGTTTTAACTCTAAAATGTCAATTTTTGGCAGCACGTATCAGCTTAACATGTCAATACCTAGAGAGCTTTACCCAAATTGAAGTCATTTTGAAACCGAACAAAAAAATACATTAAAAGATATAGCAAGCCCTAGATACTTTCTTTCATCCAATTTTTTAAACAAATCATTTCCTACTCATAAAATCAATCCGGACTAATTATATATTTTGACAATGTTTGTCTTCAGACCAAATCATCCAACTGATTAGATAGTTTTGTCTTCTTGGTCCGGCCTCAGCGTGTGGCAAATCTCTATAATTAGTGTGAGTGCCCCCTACCACCTAAAGTAGCTGAACGGGGAACAGCCTATCAGAGATATATATGTCACAACTGACTCGATGTCAGTTGAGTGTGTCAACTCTAGGAGTAATCGACATTCCATTTGCAGGATATAAAAGGCGTAACGACAACATACAAGGCATCAGTTTTAATACTTCATAGTAAACCAATACCAAGTGAAAGACACTGTGACTATCATCAAAACATGGAAAGCAAACCCAACCACGATCAATCCAACCTCGAAAAAGCGGAAACATTTTTCCAAAAAGCATGCGAACAGATTGTTTTCTTGAACAAAAAACTAGATGATCTTCAGATAAGATATGACCGAGCTAATAAAGATGGAAACAAATCCTTTCGCTACAGCCTGCGTCTGAAAATAGCTGCTGGTGAAGGTTTGAGAAACACGTACTACGAATATGCTTGTGCCAAGGCAGATCTCATTACAAATCTGCGCTTTACTATATATGGACGATACGTCGGATTATGACAGTGACAGTGACGAAGACGTACTGTGAACAAACACTGTTTCAAAATCCATGTACTTTGGATTTAAACGGATCTTTTAAGAGCCACCCAAATCTTAACGAAAAGGTTTTTTCAGTTTTGTACAATACTTGTTTAAGTAGTCCTTTTGTTTACAGGGGGGATTGGGGCAATATTGGCAGATTTTGTCACTTTCATATAAATTTTCTAAATTACATAGCGACTTTTCATATAACATATTAATAAAAACAGAACGCATTCGAGACTTTGAAAATAATACAAGTCTTATGCATGTTGCCATCAAAATCATTTTTGTTTAGTTTTAGGGCTCTTATTTTATTCATTTCCAAATATCTGTAATACAGTTTACCATACTTCACACCATATACAGAAGATACAATTAGTCCGATAATATGTGCAGTTTGACGAACAGTTATTGCAGTAGCCTGGTGAAAGATTATTAATTCTCTCGTCATTTTTTCCCCATTTTTCATCAGTAAGTTTCACTGTCATATGTTTAGAGAAATCCTAAGAATTGAGTCTCTTGTGAAGGTTTCAGAACTGATTTAGTGTTATGAATTATAACGCCTAGTTTCTGTAACAAGTTTATGGTATCTTTCACATTTTCTTGGCATTTTTCAAAACTTTCCCCTTGAAGATAAACCTCATCGATGTAATCCAGGCTTACATGTCCTATTGCTCGTAGGGCTGAAAAAAACTGTAATTTAGTGAACAATCGGGGTCCAGAGGCTAAACCATTCGGCAAAGCTGTGAATTAAAATGTGTCCCCACCCCAGACAAAACGGAGGAACTTTTGGTGTTCTGGGGTGATTGGAACTGTAAAATAAGTGCCTTTAAGCAGGTTAGGGAAAGTACCTGTAAACAGGTATTATAGCTAAAAATAGCTACCAATCGGTAGCTGAATTCAGCTATACCACAGTATATAACCCCTGAAAACAGCGCATTTCTAGCAGATTTGTGCAACAACGTGGTAGCAGATTATAACATGGTATGTATCTTCAAACCAATCCCTCTTAATAAACCTCACAAAAACGTCTTAACAAAAGACGACTCCTCCTTTAAAAACACCCCTCTCAATCCTAAATTAAAAAAAGCTTTTCGTCGAAAATTCAGAGAAAAACATACCAATTTTACTCACATTGCTTTCGCCATGCCTATCACGTGATTCACGAGAATCAGTTTAGTAGACTGTTTTTGTGTATTACATAGTAAAATATTGCTGGGTTTGAATTTCTACGGAAGTCCATACATGCCATCTTTTTATTTGTTTAAGTAGCACTTAATTGTGGAAATTAAGCACACTGAGAGGACTTTTCCGCATGCTTGGCAAGATTTCAGATTTATGCTATAATAATAGGACAACTTCACACATCCATATATACAGGTATTTCAAGCTATGAGTCTCGGTATTATTCATATTTCATTCAATTAGAGACCTCCAGTGTATCTCTACAGTACGTTTTGCGGCTTTGCACAAAATGTTCTTTACTTTAGAGGACTCTTATTATATCTCGACAACATGGCAAGTTTAAGAGCCATCTCAATGACATACACTAAGAGACAATCCAGACAAAATCAAAGAGACCCATCACCTTTTCTCATAACCTTGCAATTTATAAGAAAAATGAGCTACCAAATCCGAAGACTTCTAAAATCCTTAGCCAATATTGACACTGTTTTTTCTACAGGAAAAAGCCACCTCAATGCCTCTGGAAAACGACCACCATCTGTGAAAACTGACCCTAAAGGCTGCATTTACCAAATTATATGTTCCTGTGGTGCCCACTACATTGGGGAAACAAGCCGCCCCCTCAAAAAGAGAATTAAAGAACATGAAGCTTCTGCCAAATATGGTGACACAAAGTCTGCTATCTCCGAATCACCAAATTGTCTGGAAGGATGCAAATATTCTTAAAACAAACGTCAGTAACACCACCACCAGGAAACTTATGGAAGCCATCTTAATAAGAAAAACAAAACCAGAACTAAACCGAGACCAGGGCTTTTTTATCCCTACAGCTTATGATGACATTATCAACAATACCCCCCGCTAGTGTAATTATCTCCTTGAGACCATTACTGTAAAACCATAGGCCATTCACCCCTTACCATGAAGCCAGTTGTTAATTTTAATGTTTATAATCCTGCTGTTTCTCACTGTATATATTGTACTTGTCTTGGTTTACCTGTCACTTTGCTTGATAAAGATGTTAGTATCTACATCGAAACGTTGCAACCCAATAAAACCAGAAGTTGTAATCCATATAGCCTCCATTGTGTTAGTGAATTACGCGTCCGTTAAAGTAAATTAAACCTCTTAACCGTATTCGAAGACTGAAAAAACAAAACACAAAGCAACCAACAGATGCAACATGTGATTTTATTTGTTCATTTTCAAAATTAGTTGAAGTTGTAAGAAAAAATAACCATACGGCGTCAGTGGGGTTTTAGCCGACTTTTCTGCTGTCGCCATACGATGTCTTCGGTAATGAAGCAGGCTAGTTCCAACGCCATATGGCAACAGCGGTACCGAATGTGTTAAATGAAAACATCAATGACGAAAAAAATACATGTTGCATAACTTGACCATATGAGGAAGCAACACAAAAAAATTCATCAAGATCCGCCTGGTAGTTTTCTTGATTCCGCGATCACAAACTATGTAGATAGAAATCACATAAAAAGCTACCCGCCGCCATTTTTAATATGCAAATGAGCAGTGAGTGCATAGTGCGCAACGAGGCCGTAGGGTTAACCTGCGTATAACATTTTACGAACATCCTTTCATTACTTTAGGAGAACAGTGATAAAAAAAATGGCAAGTGGCCGCCATTTTGAATATGCTACAAAGTTTTACGAAGAGACTCTCATTACTTTAGGAGAAAAGTAGAAAAAGTAGAAAAACAAAATGGTCGCCTAGCGGCCATTTTGATATGCAAATGAGCAAAAGAAATAAATGCTGCACAACTAGACCATAGGAGGAAAGTGCGTGTGAAATTTAAAGAAGATCCGACAAGCACTTCTCTTGGAATCGCGATCACAAAAGAGAAAATGATAAAAAATAGAAAATCAAAATGGTCGCCTAGCGGCCATGTTAATTTCCAAATGAGCTCAGCAAAATAGATGTTGCACAACTAGACCATATGGGGAATCAATACAAAAACATTTTATCGAGATCCGTCTTGTGGTTTTCTAGATTCCGCGATCACAAACTATATAGGTAAAAATCACAAAATGGCCGCCAGCGGCCATTTTATTATGCAAATGAGCAAACAAAATAGATGTTGCACAACAAGACCATAAGGGGATCATGTCTATGAAATTTGATGAAGATCCGACCAGTAGGTCTCTTGAAATTGCGATCACAAGAAAAGTTTACAGACACCGGACCACGGACCACGGACAAAATTCGATTTGATAAAACCACCATGAGATCATGGTGGTCTAAAAATGCCAGGGATTGCAGCGCAAAGCCATTTCAAACGTTTTAAAAGTAGCATTATTGTCCGAAAGAGGATATGACCCTATAGGGACGTTGTAACGTTTAGTGTGGCCAAATGGCGCTGATAAATACCTTTTGTTTGTTTTCGATACGCAAGTTGCTAGAAGACTTAAAATCCACATCGTAAAAAAATATCTTAAACATTACTTGACATTTCAATCCACATTGGAGATTATTTCACTTACTGTTACTTGGGACAAATTATGCCAATTTAATGATGTTAAAGAGCTGAAACAAACATATTTAATTTTATATTTAATCATAGTTATATTTCCAGTCTTTCGATTTATTTGTAAAATTACCTTAAAAATGTCTTTATAGTAATGTTGTTTAACAACATGAGATCACACAATGACCTTGAAAAAATTTCCTTCTCACTGCTTAGGATTCAAAAGAACACCAGTTCAAAAAAAGTAAGTGGAACCCTGGGGGCCAATTGAAAGGACAGTCTTTGTCAGCCAAAAACCAAGCCAGGGGGAAGTACTTGCGGTTAATGTCTCGATTTACATTTCAACCTTCCTCATCAAGAACCTTTGATAGGAGGAAAAACCCCAACAGTCTTAGGCATTCATATCGGTTTGTGGCCATAGGATACGAATTTAATCAATCTTTCACGCCTTTCAATGTCTGCAAGCGATTCTTTCATCTGTTTCCTGAAATGATTGCATGTGTGTATTTGTTTTTTTCAGTAAAGCATTGGTATCCAGGAACCAGCCGCAAGAATACAAAGACGTATTTGTATTAAACACGGACAGGGAAAAGGAGGAGCTATCTGAGAGCTTGACTAAAATTCAGCTGAGGGACAAGTGTAGACTTTTGATAGAATGTTTTGACAACGACATGGTGAATGATCTTGGGCGACGGCTGCTAAAAGCATTTTGAGAGGCGACTTGGTGGAACTTTTCGCAGAACTTTAAAGATATTCTTTCGGACATTTCTGCGTCATCTGAATTGTCCACAAAGGATTAAATAGCAGCAGCATTTATTAACAATTCATATTCTTGTTCCTGATTATTAGATTATGCTAATCAGCAAAAAGTAAATTTAAAGTGGATTGATTAACTAGTAAAGTCCTCCATGTCGTCCTTTGAGTTGGCCATCGTGTTGGTTTAACGGTTTATAACCTATGGAGTTATTTTTGAATTTCAGTCTGTAATGTGTGGGTGGGATAGTAAGGGAGGGTGTGCGTGGGGGGAGGGGGGGGGGGTCATACAAATGTTGCCGCCTAAACGTGTTTTCATAACAAAAAATACATACAGAAATATATTTCTGTTGCCGCCTGAATGTGTTTTCATAACGAAAAATACATACAGAAATATATTTTTCTGTTGCCTTTCCAAAACGCAGAAATTTTTTCGTAGTCACGTGCTAGTTTTTTGCCACCAATGGTCTGGTTTCAGATAAATACTTTTGTACTTCTGTGGATACGGTACTGAAATCATCCTTAGGTTTGCAACCAAGTACATCTAAAAGTTCAGACATCCCCTAGAAAGAAAAAAAAAGATAATTTATTGTTTACGGGAGTGTCCCCAAAAATCGTCTTTTATAATTCGCAAAAAACGATAGCAAGAAAACGCAGTCGACTAACACCTGTCGTCTTTTGTGTTCAGGCTTGACTGCATTAATCGTGACGGGGGTCTTTCTGGTACGCAGTAATACACACCCACTCAGCAAAGTAAAAGTAATGCAGTAATTTGGTCGAAATATAGCGCAAACGGAAAACACTCGTTTTATGAGGATTACCAACGGTCAAAATTTTTAACGGTTGTTGTGTCATCTTGTGTACTGCCCCGTTTTTCGTAGGACGTATGCTAGCTCTGTCAACTAGAGTGTTTATTTTGTGTAAAGAAAGGGTGTAAAGAAACCAAACTATTGTTGACACGGTTTGATAATACCCGATCATTAGTACATTCTTTCCGATCGACAGACACTCTTGTAGCTTATCGTAAACCAAGATGTCCCGTTGGATAATCTGCAGCTAACTTACTGTCAAGCTATCCTCTTGATTGCGATTCTGTAATCCTTTATTGTTTATTATTTGGTATTTTAATATTTGCAGGTTAAATTCTAAGCCCAATGAGCACAGAAAGCCGCACGTTTGTGTATAACAAAATGAAAATAACGAAATTTCACGTTTGTTGGGAGATGTAGGCTTATTAACAATATTTGTGTTTTTGTTTATGAAAACGACATACCACGTCTTGTGAAAGCATTAAAAAAAAATTATTTTCGAGGTGGATAGAACTCCCTCGCTGAATTAACCTAATTAGCCCAAGCAAATGAAAATCAGAAAAACAACGAATTCAAAGAGTATATTTTTGGGGGTGAAATCCATCGAAGAAATTGATATCACGTATGGCCTCAATGCTTTGAATCGGCGTACATGAGCGATTGTTATAGTGGCCACATACCACGTGAGGCTTCCACTTCATATATACTAATACTTACGGAATATTTTAAATGTTTGGGGAGATCTAGAAGCCTGTCAATCAAGCAAAGTCTCAACTTTCACTTTCCGGATGTTGTAGACATCTGTCGATCGTGCAGGGTGGTTAGGATAGTCATATATATATTCTTCATGTTTTTTCGCGAGCAAAGGGCGCCATTCAGAATAAAAGTAAGTGCCGAATATGACTTAGTCCGAGCAAGGTTATGACTTGCCCTTTGTCCGAGTGGATGTTGAGAATTGATGATCAATACCCGAGTTATTTGGTAATATTTGAAGAACTTGTAACCAACCTAATGCTTGAAAACCAGGGTATTATGAAAAATTAACCGAAATCTCGGAAATTCATAGACTAGAATATATAAATTTTAATTTTCGTGGATGTCCAAACAAAAGATCGATACGCTCGGACAAAAAACCAACAAAACTCAGGTCAAGACATCAGTTTTCATTCTTTATTGTAATTATTGATAATTTCACGTGTTTATTCTGGTGTGACGTCTCACAACTATTAGTATTAGATGATGTCCAAATCTCCGTCGACAGGCCGTGGGTTAGACCTGCTGGCGGTTTAGGCGCTTGGCCGCCTGTCTGCTGAGGTGTTGATAGCACTCTGGGTGGTTAATCACCCAGGTCTATCATCTCGGTCGCCGGTCGGATCGGGCATCGGTCGGATTCAGATGGCATTTACTGTAGGCTTAACAAAATTTGTGAAAACAATCAAAAAAAATATATTTTCGAGGTGGATAGAACACCCTCGCTGAATTAACCTAATTGGCCCAAGCAAATGAAAATCAGAAAAACAACGAATTCAAAGAGTATATTTTTGGGGGTGAAATACATCGAAGAAATTGATATCATGTATTGCCTCAATGCTTTGAATCAGCGTACATGTATATAAGTGCCTCAAAAAGTTATTTCTTTGAACTGATCAGACTATGCCAATATATTATTTCTCTATTACAAATGCCATGTTTATCTTGCAGAAAGAGGTCATTGTCAAAAAGACATAAAACAAAACATTTAACCTGTGAACAAAACTAACGTATATATTGTATTTGTTCACAAGGGCATCGTCAGTTTTCTGGCATTTCCCTTTTTCCTGCTAATATGATGCAAAGATACACTAAAGAAAGCCGTTATGAGCTTAGAATTAGTAATAAATATTAGTAGGGCTCATTACGGTAGCGTTCACCGATGTAGTTCAACATCCCTTCCCCTCCCATAGTTTGATCTTTGTTTGCACAGCATGATCATTTAATCTCCCAAGAGTCAGATCAGTTTGTTAATGAATCGTTGATCGCATGTGATTTTTTTAAATAGCTGAAAACCTTTAAATATTGAAAGCTTGAATATCACACCACCATTTATTTCTTACCCTTCATATTCTAGTAGTCACCATTCATTTCTTGTAGTATGAAACTCACAGCAATTTAAAATACCTTATTATTTCAAATGGCAGTCATTCAGTTTGTAGTACCGAACTGGGCACTACTGCTCTTTGATTCGGATGGGTGTACGATGCTTGTTAAAACTTCAAGTCTTGAAGTTTCAACTGTTCTGAACTTTCGTCACGGAAAAGAAATATACAAAGCTGAAATACTTTCATTGGCAGGTAAGAGCAAACGAAATTTGGTTAGAGAAATAAATTGTTAAAATAATATTTATTTATTTGATATGAATACTATGACAACTTAAATAATATATTTATTTATTTTGAATCATTTTCGTTTAGACAGCAAACAAGACCTTGATTCTTTTGAGCAGGAGTGGGAACAAACTCCACGAGCTGAGGCCATCCAAACTGCCCAATACCAGAAAAACACAGGCGGATACCTCAACATTCAGTCGGAAACAGACGAGCACTCAGCTCTCCATGTACTATACATAGATTTTAGGTGACGTCATACAGCTTCCGGTTTACTTCACATCCGCCATTTTGGAGGGAAAGCAATATAAATTGATCAGCTACTTGAAGGATTCGAATATCGGGTTTCACTCTTACCATGGTGAATTACTGTGTGGTCGTCGGTTGCACAAGTACTTGTGGAAAGGACAGCGTATCTTTCTTTCGATTACCAGCTATAATTACAAACCAGTGTGCCAAAACACAGGATTTATCTGAGCGAAGACGACGGCTATGGTTGTCTCGCATATGTAGAACGTTGAAAACTTCCAGCTTCAAATACATTCGAGTGTGTTCGCGACATTTCGTTAAAGGTATGCATATTTTTATAAAGATAATAACTGGTTTCTTTCTGTAGATAGGCCTACATTTGATAATGGCGATTATCAAAAGGCATTGGCAGATCATTGAAATTTAGAACTCCTTGAAATTGAATGCATTCCCAACACAACAGCTAAATTGTCACTACCTAGTTTCATCATGACATACTTATATCCTTTAGCCTTAAGTTAGGGTTTAATTTGGCACTGATTATAGATCCAATTTTGCCTAGTATAAAGTATTAATTAGTTTTTGTTTATTTAACAATGTATAGGTTTATAATTTATTTTGTTATGTTTGTTTTAGAAAAGCCATCCCCCTTGTTCATGGAAGATGATATTGACTGGGCCCCATCTATAAACCTTGGCCATTCAAAATTAACTCAAATTGCTAAATCGTCATCCGAGAGGAGAGAAAGAAACAAGGAAAGAAGAGAGCGACAAATCAACTTCGAGGCAGCAGAAACGTTACTTACTCTACGGCAACCAGAGATAGACGAAATTGAAGACGATACAGAGCTTGAAGTTGAACCAGAGATTGAGGCAAATATAGCTAGTGGATCATCTACTCAGACCGATATGACAAGTGGTATTCTGTCTTGCATGGAGAAAGAGTTAAATCGTCTTACATCTGAAAATTTGACTTTAAAACAGGAGTTGTCATCGACTGTTATCAGCGAGGAGTCTTTCAGAAATGACGATGCCAAAGTTAAGATGTTAACAGGGCTACCAAGCTTTAGGATTATGATGATATTTGTGTCATTCATCGAACCTGCATTGAATTGGACCAGTAAAAGTTCATTGACGAAATTCCAACAGATTATGCTCGTCTTAATAAGGTTAAAGCTTAACTTCCCTGTCCAGTATGTTGCCAGTATATTCAAAGTGTCGCCAAGCACTGTATCAAAGATTTTTCTTCACACACTGAATGTTATGTACGTGAGATTGATGCCACTGATCCACTGGCCCAACAGAGAAGAACTACATCTCACAATGCCCATGGAGTTCAGAAAGTATTTTGGACTGAAGGTCTCCGTGATAATAGACTGTTTTGAGATATTTATCGAAAGGCCGTCAAACCTCAAAGCCAGAGCCCAAACATGGTCATCTTATAAGCACCATAACACTTGCAAATATTTGATAGGAATCACACCACAAGGCTCAATATCTTTTATTAGTAGGGGTTACGGTGGGCGAGCAACGGACAAGTTTATTACGAACGATTGTGGCATATTAGATAAACTGGTGTATGGCGATGTTATTTTAGCTGATAGAGGATTTGACATTGCGGAGAATGTGGCTCAAGTCAGCTGTGAACTAAAGATCCCGGCTTTTACGAAAGGCAGATCCCAATTATCTGCGCTGGATGTCGAACAAACAAGAAAGATTGCACATGTACGCATTCATGTAGAGCGAGTCATAGGCCTAGTGAGAAATAAGTTCCGAATGCTTCATGACACAGCACCCGTAGACTATATGATTGCTAGAGATGGATCTGTGCCCACTATGGACAAAATTGTTACAGTTTGTTGTGCTTTAACTAACTTGTGCAAATCAGTGGTTCCTTTTGAATAACTGAAAAAAAAAACTAAAACAGCTATGACTTAACATCTTCCATGATAATAATTCTGGAGGCAAATTATAAGGTTGACACAGTCAATATTATATATATGTTAAATTAAATAAATAAACAACTACAAGTATTGGAATTTGAGTTTGGTTTCATTTATTTTTCATTCTCAATATAAAGAAATCAACTAGATTGATGGTAGTCACATTGTTTACTTCCACCCATGGCATAAGGATTATAGATAGGTCACTGACAAAATGTTTGTAGAAGCTGTTTGGCAACTGAATTAAACAGACTTTTTCCTTTTATTCAACTGTGCATTGTCATCTCTACACTCAGGGCAATACCAATTGCCTTCAGGTAAACTTGATTTCTGTATTTTTAGACAAGAGAAGTGAAACCACTGAAAAAAACAGTTCTCGTTGTCACACGCAACCATAGCTCTTTTACTTTCTGGCTTTCGGCAATAGCAATACATAGAGGATATTGAACAGTTGTGTTTGAATAGCACTTATATTTTTTCGAGTGAAAGCCGGAGAATAACCCACGAGACGCGAAGCGTCAAGTGGGTTATCCCTCCGCCTTTCAAGAGAAAAAATATAAAAGCTATTCAAACACAACTGTACAATATTCTGTTTATTATTTATACTATCATGTTTTAGGCTGGAGATTGTTTATGAAGTATAAATTTATCAATTATAAAAAAGAAAGTATTGACAAATTTATGACGGATTAGGTTTCAGCAAACGTAGGAATATATATCGCTGACCAATGAAACAACAGCATGTCTGTTTATCTCACGTGACTATCGACTGTCAGATTTGTGGTCATTTGAATGGCCATTTTCTCCCTGAGTTTTTCGCGATATTTGATGTAAAGAGAAATTAAATCGAACTCCATGGATTTTAACTCTGCAGAGCATCAGTCACCAGGATAAAAAATGATATTTGAAATTACTTTACATTGTTTAAACGCGTCAATGAATGGCAAGTACAGTTATTCGTTACACGCAGTGGTCCGATTCTCCGAAGCCATGCTGCAGGTCACACAACTCTGCCAACATACGATCGATTTTGAAGTTTTGTTTTATCGCTTTGACTTAGAGTGGTAAGCCGATCCTCTATTAAATCAATTATGTGTTTTCAGCTGTAATTTATTTAAAATCTTAATGCTAATTATGACTGAAAAGGCTTCATTTAGCCTATCGAAATCCAATGTACTGTTGTTGTTGTACAGCAGACATCGGTACGCAAGAAAGAAGTAGGTCCGACGACGTCATAGGCTTCGTCGCGTGCATTAAATAACAAAAGTGTTATTTCACTGCAGTGAATTATAACATTTCTGAGTGAAGGAAATCCCTAGTTTTCACTTATGTATAAATAATAAAAAGTTATTTTCTCCATTTGAGCTGTCGACACTTGTGATCGGTCAATGAGAGGTGTTCTTTTCTTCTGCGAAAAATGGCGAGCCATCAACTCCGGCATTACTGCATGTTTGTGTAATTTATTAGCTTTTTCACATATGCTTTGCCACAAAACAGGATCTGACGTGATCCTCTCCATAAACATACCTTTCTCCGTCCATACCACAAAGTCACAATAATCCGCAGAACATACGTAAAGTTGTGTTTGTACTTGGTAATAATACTTGTGGGTTCTTTTAAGACGTTGATTCCCCTCAATTTCTTCCAGAAAAGAATTTTTCCCCGAGACAGCTTTTAAATCATCAAACCGCATAGAAAAAGGACATTTCACCTCTAACACCCCAAAACCACAACAATCACATGAGACTAATCCATCTGGGGAAGCACCAAATACAGGGTAATCCGGATTGATTCTAAATCCTGCGTCTTCAACAAGAAAGTTGTCATGGACAGGCTGCATACCTTGGACATAGCACTGTCTTCCTGTGTTCTCATGTTCAAGTCCCCAAGAAGTAGCAGTAGACGTGAAATTTGTAGATTCAGGGTTACAAATTGTTCGTAGTAATGAAAGGGAAGGAGAGTCCAGTTTGGTGTGGCAAGCAGCATACATTTGTGAAGCTGTTATACGGCCACCTCGAAAACGGTTCCATAACTTAGTTTCACTTTGTTTTTTTGTAGCCATTTCCACGTTATCAGATTCTTCCATCGTAACTTTCACTTCAACTTTGTTAACGGCATCCATAAGTTCGGGAAAGGGAGCATAGCACAAATCATTATTTTTAAGATCTGTCAATAGTTTGGGAAATATATTGCTCGCTGATTTGGGTATAAATGCCTGATTATAAGGCGCTTTAACGGCTAAAACGGATGATTGTTCCTCAGCTTGAGAAAGTTGTAGTAAAAAGTTTGAAAATAATTGATTACTGGCTCTATAATCAGGTGTTGGGCTGCAGCTATTTCTTTTCGCAATGGGTGTTCCTGCCAATTGAGCATCATAGTTTTTCTTCATTGTTTTAGCAGATGTAAAGTCGATTTCTTGGAGACTTGAATTTTGGACACTCTTTAAGGATGTTGGAAGCCAGTATGCTTTATCCTCTGTCACTGTCTTTGACTCCCTCATTTTGACGGTGGCTTCGATAGAAAAAAGTACTGAAGCAATGTGGGTGCAAGCCTCTCCCAACCCAGCCATACAATTGCAGTGAGCAGAGATTACTCGACCATCGTTCTGAATGATAAGCCACGGTGCAAGCGGTGGATCACTTAGTCGCTGAGAATGTAAAACCTAGAACATAAGAAAAGAACACAATGTTACAAGAATAAAAATAGCAAATAGTCTTATTACAGATTTTATTATTTCTCCCACATTGCACTGTTTAGTTTTGGAGATTGATTGCTGTAAATTTATAACACCCCACTTAAGATTAGGCCTACATGTTCTGCAAAATTCGTTCTTAGGGTTTGTAAATAGTCACTAAAATTACGAATAGCCCGTCGTGAGTTCCATTCTCAGCATGAACATTTTTTTTCTCTCCAGGTCAATCAGTGTCGGTTATTTACAAATACTAATTAATATGTTTTAGAATTTCTACTTACTTTGCCAGTATGTAAACAATAGCCATTAATCTGTAAAACACAAACGTCCCGGACCCATCCATTTACAAACTGGTTATACGCCTCTAATCCTTTGAAAGACTTTAATTCATCTAGCGTGTATGTAGTCCGCAATATGTTGAGTGGATTGAAGGATAATTTCTGATACGCCCGCACGGGCTTCTTCAATACCACGTCAACATAGGGTGCATTTGAAAAATCTAAGAGTTGCTATCGGAATTTTAAAAAAATGATAACTCGCAATTTTTAAACATTACTCACCTAAAATTTTGTCCGAAAGCATCTTTGATAATCCCTTCGTAGAGCTAAACCATCATCTGTGACCATACGCATCGCCAAACAACAAAATTCTTAAAAGTTTAAATTCCCTTTGCGTTATCACCGATCTTCCCCGACAGCCGCTACCGGTTGTAGTGGCGAGCATGATTTGAAAGTTCGCGGTAGATGGCGGTGTGATCGCCCGAGAAAATTTAGTGAAAACAGACGGAATTCAAACTTAACGAAATTCGTTGCTAACAGATTTTAAGGTCACATATGACGGTTTAGCTCTACGAAGGGATTATCAAAGAAGCTTTCGGACAAAATTTTCGGTGAGTAATGTTTAAAAATTGCGAGTTATCATTTTTTTAAAATTCCGAGAGCAACTCTTAGATTTTTCAAATGCACCCTATGTTGACGTGGTATTGAAGAAGCCCGTGCGGGCGTATCAGAAATTATCCTTCAATCCACTCAACATATTGCGGACTAGCGTGTATGCACTCGTAGAGTACAGTAAAAAGTTCACAATATCTGGATATGTAACTCCTGCCCATTTGCTAACATCATCCTGGGACCACGCTGATTTCTCGACCAAATAAGGATCTTGTCCATTAATTAACGCTATTTTGTCGTCGTATCGTCGCCTGGAAATATCATCTAGGGATCGTCTGTAATTAGCCAGACTTTTGAGACTCATTATGATCGATGTTGTAAGAAGAAAACTCATTCACGTAACTTTTAACACTAGTCTGTACAGACTATATATAGTAATTCAGGACTGCATAAACCGGTTTTTGTTGTCAAATGTCCCTCCACAATGGCGGAAGGTGGTCATGTGACCTGTGGGATATGACGTCATCGAAAACTATGTATTCAACTTGACAACACTGATTTGCTCGTCGAGGTAATTAACCTGAAGAAAAACCAAGCTCTGATGTTATCGAGGATAGAAGACTTTGACGGTGCCTTACGGGATATTCGAAATCTTCTGGATCAACGTGTGAAGAAAAAGAAAGAAAAGGTTCAACGCCAGCCACCACAGATCATTACCAGTGCACCGTCTTTGGTCCCACATGACAGCCCGCCCGAGGTACATCTGCCAGAATCAAGCCCAATAATTGAACCCGACGCAGATCATGACATAGAAATATCCATTCCTTCTCGTAGCCCCTTGGATCAGGAAAACCGCAATTCCATAGGTGGTGATTTTTCACATGTTGAAGACGTCTCCTTGTTTGTATCAACCCAGACACATCCCTGCCGTCAGCCCTCCTCTCCTGCCAGGCCATTGTCAAGTCCGACATGTAGACGTTTATCTCCAATGGATGATGGGTCACCATTTGAGGAGCCGGTTGTACAGAGCTGCCTTTTCCGCGCAGGTCTGATGACAATAACACAACCTCCTCTCAACATTGGCTCTGTTAGAAATCCAATTTTTATTGACTGTGGAAAATATGAAAGAGTGTTGAAACTGCCAACTCCGCAAAGATTTATTCTAGCTTTAATGGATTTGTTTTTTCGAAGGATGAAATGGCGGAATCCAGCGTCACTGGTGGGATCGGTAACTATCAAGGCAAACAGTTGATGAAAAACGAACTCTGCAAGCGGAAGATAGACGTTATTTTCACGGAGGCTTCCGAGTGTTTTAGGTTGCCAGAGGATACCTTAAAAAAAAGATAAAGCCATTCGGAATGCAATAAACAGTAAATGTCCGAATAAAAAATCCATTGCAGCGATGTCTTCGGGTTAATTTAAATGGCGTTGGAATGAACAAATTTGTCATATAATTGTCCTGAATGTATTTTCTATTGATTTGCCTTTAGTCTACTTCCAATAAAGAGATTTTGCAATATACAAGATCAAATTTCAATTTTCTGTCCGCAGTTTCTGGATTTCTTTTTTGTTTGGAATTAAATAATACGCACTTGATTTCTTTGGGCGAAGTTTCAGTTCTCTCTGTAATGTCAGTTAAGTCCGTCTCCAGCTGAGCAAAACCGTGATTTGACTCCTGTGGGAACCAATCCTTTATTGAAATAATCACTACTGACACGTGAGTAGATCTCTGTTGAGTGAGCAGGATTAAATATTAACGATTACGCTTCTGTTAGTGGCTTCAATGAGGACCCCTTTTGACATGTCATGTCTGTTGAGTACTTTTCAAGAAATAAGGATGGGTATATATAAACTGACATCTGTGGTCCAAGTACTATGTTCTCCGTATAACGCCACACAAACAACGCATGCTAAATATGGAATCTGAATCAGATAGCAGCGAATATTCAGATTGCTGGATGTTCAGCTCTGACGAAGAGATTGATTCGCCACCTTGTTCCCCTACCGGTAAGTCACATAAATTAGACCTATCTTTTTTATATATTCTGACACATGTTCAAAATAGTTGTTTTGGTTACAAATTCACTGTACAGTGTCCCACAACATTTTTCTCTTTCCACTTTTCAGGTCTTCCATTATTGAAGAGGGGACGTATTTCTCTAACATCACAAGTTCCAGATGTAGTACCTGTGATTCAACAGTTGGTTGAACAAAATTCTGCTGAAGCACATAACCGCCGCCATGACGCTGTAGCTTTAACCAATGGGGTATCTTTAAGAGAGTTGAAAACTCACATGGAAAAAACTTTACCAGGAGTCACCATCTCTTAAGTCTACAATTCACAGGATGATGCAGCCAGCTCGTCAGAACACTATCAATGCTAGGCGTCATACAGGTGTGATAAATGCAAGGGTCCCCACAAAACGTAATTCAAAGATTGTTGATCACAGAGATTTTCGATATTCGTGTGCATCTATAAATTATATCAACGAACTAATTTACATGTGTGATGAGGATGCAGTAGGTCTCTCTTGTGACGACAAAAACAAAGTAAATGTAGGCACACGAGCTGTAAGTAGACACTTTCAAATTAAGAGATTTTTCTCTGCTTTGGACACGCCAAACTATCCTGATCATGACTTTCCGTTTAAGAATTCAAAACTAATACCATCAGGATACATGGTTCTAAAAAAGAAAAGTTGTTCACGGAGTGCCAGTTATCAGTTTGACTCAAACAAATCTGTTCGATCAAAGAGAACCCGAAGTGCATCACCTAAAAGTAGAAACACGAGCTCGGACAAACTTGGACGGAAACGTGTCGTCTGGCCCGTTCCGGTCCATTGACTATGTATTTGCAATCCTCAAAATTTCATTCTAGCAATAGTGGATCACATATAAACCATCTCACAGAAGTTCTTGCAAAGGAAACAAAACCGGTTATATCCATTATAGCTGACTGAGGGCCTGATTGGTCAACAAAGTCAACCATTAATCTAATGAATTATGGCCGATTATGGCGGAATTTATCCCTTGACGCTTTAAATGTAACACCTTCTGCACCTGGACATTCGCGTTTTAACCCTATTGAAAGAGCCTGGGTCCATCTCTCTAAATGGCTCACTGGAGTGACGTTGCCTATCACTCTGCCCGGTGAAGAAAAACTACCTTGCCAACAAAGGAACTTATCAAAGAAAGAATTGAAAGTGAAAGAGGCTGCTGTATTTGACAATGCTGCGTCAACGTGTGCTAAATACTGACATGGACGTTTTTATGACGGCCATCCCATCCGCACAAAGTGTGTTCCATGTATGGAGGCCAGTGGCATTTCGCCAGATATTTCCAATCTGAAGATGTTTGTGGATGCTTCTGCACGATCAATTAGGTCCAGTTCTTTGTTTAAAGCTCTACAAGAGGAACTCTGTTTTATTATGTCACATTGTGTAAGGAGGACTCTGTAGAGTTCTACAAGTGTAAATCTAGGACTTGTGTTCATTGTGTCGCTAAACCTGTGAGAGCCACTAAGTTTTTCACTCTACTGGAAAGACTCGGTGGGAAAATACCACCGCCATTGCCAGATAACTCTAGGACAAAGGGTGAATATATGACAATTCAGCGTCTTTCTGATATCCCACAATACGTACCAAGAGAGCTTGATGCCAACTTGCCGAGTCGAAAGACTTATTCTTGTCCACGTGGATGAAAGTATGTTTTTGTGTCAAAACGAGACGAGACAAGGCACAATATTCTCTTTCATTCCACCTAAATAAGATGATAAATATGTAAAAGCTAATAAAATATCACTTCTTTAATGTATGATTTTATTTGGAACAAAACAATAAATTACTTTTCACATTTTACTTTTTCATATTGAGAATCTGAATGTATTCTGTGAAATAAACAATGTAAATGTACATGTGCGTTTTTTACTAGAATTTCAATACCTGGTGTGTAGGTCCAGGACAACTTCACTTGTCATACCGATATATCAACTTACTTGTTCGAAAATGGAACTACCTGAAACAAAAAGCAACAGAATACCGAGCTCTACAACTTTTTTTTAGAGTTTCAAGAAACAACATTGACGGCTAAATATTGAACCGTACGGTAAGAACTCGAATATAGATATTTCGAAAAGGAGTTTTACACTGGCAGGTTTGCTGATTGGCATTATTTTATGAGCATGTGGACAAATTGATTAGAACAAACAAGAGAACACTATCAGAAAGTGAGGCTGCTTGTAAATGGACCGCAAATTTGATATGTGAAATTTATTTCTTCGGTTGGTGGCTGGCTGGATAAAGTTTCTTCGGTAGATAGTGGCTGTTATCTGAAAACTCAAAACCATCTTTCTTCAAGGAGGCCGCACAATAAGGCTACTTACCGGAGCTACATAGTAGGCCTACATGTACATTGTATGCACACATGCCAGTCAGTGTTATCGCTTGTTGAGTCATGTACACAATTAAAATTTACAAAATCCACTACGATTGTACACATGTTACTAAGATGCATTTAATGTTTGTTTACAAATCAAAAGATAATGTATATCTGTCAAAAATAGCCCGTGAAAAGTGAAGAATGGGCGACGTATCACTCGTCTGATGAGTAGAAATTTACACATGACGTAAGTCAGTTTAAAAATTAATGGCAAAAAATGTCCCGATTCGTTCAGAAATGAGTAAACTCTTATAAAAAAATCTTCATGCACGATTTGATATAAATATATGATTGAATAAAAACATTTCAGTTACTTTATTGGTAATAGCATTTACAATTGCGAAGTCAGTTGCTGTACATAGCTGCCTGAATGCGAATTCGATCGGCAAAATAGTGATTGTACGTTGCCGTGTATTTCATTTCATTTTGAAATATTCTTTCCTTTCACACTCCGAAAAATACAATATGGATCTTCTTAAGTGTCTTAGGAAAAAACTCTCCTTTAAAAATATTTATTTTTTGGAAAGAATTTAGGCGTTTAAAATCCAAATTCAAGAAGGCCATTTTACCGGCTTCCAACAAGCAACAGGCATAGATAAATTATTTCTTATACTTATAGTCGCCCTTGGAAATCTGAAAGGAGTCGATTTTTATACGTTTTAAAATGACCCAAGGATTGCAATTTCACTCTGGGGTTTATAAAAGCTCCGATAAATGTCTTGTTTTTCACTACTCTGGACTCGGAAATTCCAGAATAGGCTCCTCAGTGCCAAAAATAGCTTATCTGTCTTTAACTGGGTCGTGCTTTTAAAATGCCTGGTAGGGGCCCTGTGATTGACAGCGGGAACTCGCACTAGCAAACTAATTTCACCACCCGATTTTAGCAGTTTTTAATCATATATATTTAAATATCGCTCACAGTCAGTATATTGGAGACAAGGAAAATATATATTAAGATCTGAAGCCGTAAATATAAGGAATTCCGTTACTTGTTATATACGTATGCTTGAAGTGTCCATTTTAACCTAGACAAAGTTGGAAGTTATCAGTGAATTACGCGTCCGTTAAAGTTAATTAAACCTCTTTACCGATTCAAAGACTGAAAAAACAAAACACAAAGCAGCCAACAGATGCAACATGTGATTTTATCTGTTCATTTTCAAAATTAGTTGAAGTTGTAAGAAAAAATAACCATACAGCGTCGGTGGGATTTTAGCCGACTTTTCTGCTGTCGCCATACGATTTCTTCGGTAATGAAGCAGGCTAGCACTCTAACGCCATATGGCGACAGCGGTACCGAATGTGTTAAATGAAAACATCAATGACGAAATATATACATGTTGCATAACTTGACCATATGAGGAAGCAACACAAAAAAATTCATCAAGATCCGCCTGGTAGTTTTCTTGATTCCGCGATCACAAACTATGTAGATAGAAATCACATAAAAAGCTACCCGCCGCCATTTTTAATATGCAAATGAGCCATAGGGTTAATTACTTTAGGAGAACAGTGATAAAAATAAAATGGCCAGTGGCCGCCATTTTGAATATACAAATGAGCAAAAAAGTGCATTGTGCGCAACGAGATCATAGGGCTAACATGCGTAAATTAGTTTACGAAAATCCTAGCCTTTCTTTACTTTAGGAGAAAAGTAACAAAAAGAAAAACAAAATGGTCGCCCAGCAGCCATTTTAATATGCAAATGAGCAAAAAAGTACATAGTACGCAACGAGGCCATAGGGTTAACCTGCGTACAAAGTTTTACGAGATCCTCTCATTACTAAGGAGAAAAGTAATAAAAGGAAGAAAAACAGAATGGTCGCCTAGCGGCCATTTTGATATGCAAATGAGCAAAAAAAATAAATGTTGCACAACTAGACAATAGGAGGAACGTGCGTGTAAAATTTAAAGAAGATCCGACTAGCACTTCTCTTGGAATCGCGATCACAAGAGAAAAAAGTGATAAAAAATAGAAAAACAAAATGGTCGCCTAGCGGCCATTTAAATATGCAAATGAGCCCAGAAAAATAGCTGTTGCACAACTAAACCATATGGGGAACCAACACAAAAACATTTCATCAAGATCGGCCTGACAGTTTTCTATATTCCCCGATCACAAACTATGTAGGTAAAAATCACAAAATGGCCGCCAGCGGCCATTTTAATATGCAAATGAGCAAACAAAATAGATGTTGCACAACTAGACCATAAGGGGAACATGTCTATGAAATTTGATGAAGATCCGACCAGTAGGTCTCTTGAAATCGCGATCACAAGAAAAGTTTACAGACGACGGACAAAATTCGATTTGATAAGACCACCATGAAATCATGGTGGTCTAAAAATCTAATTAGTTTGTATTACCTTTTTGATCAAGTTCACGCTTCAGTACCAAATGAAAATGTAGTTTTTGTATGTGATATGCAAATATAGAACCATCCCCCTTGTAATGTAGGGTATCGAATCCAATAGTCCGGGATTCTGACTCCAAAATTACTATTTTCTTATACTGACAGTCGTATCTTGAAAATATCACTAGAGTATAACCGCTTCGACTCTTTTTGAGTGATTTAATATTACAAAATAGTGTTTTAATTTGGCTTCTATTGTTTTGTTCTTACGTCGATTATCGATCCAAAATACAGCCGTCAGTATAAAAAAATAGTCGTTTTTAGAGTCAAAACCCTGGACTGCGAGTGTAAATAAAATATATCGTTGCCAACTTGCGTTGGAATGCTGCAAAATAACTTCAGTAGTTGTATTCTATATCCACAAGGAGAAATCAGTCTAGAATTGTTTTTCGTCGACGTTGGGGCTTTTGATGTTTGACGCTTAACTCTTTCTTAAAGTAAGTTACAAAAGTTAGCCTGTCTACCGTTTACAATTCCCATTGTGAATGTGAGCGTATAGCAAATTTGTACACTCCAAAATGGGTAATATACAGAATATAAATGAGGAAATGTTATACCTTGAATACACAACGTCGGGGAGACGGCCTTCGCTGACGGCAGTTATACCTAACCACGAGGCACCCACACAGCGCACTACTTTTCATCCGAGACGGTCGCATGCTGTGCAATGTCTTTTGTATCGTCTTTTACACCATGCGTCTTAGGCTTCGTTTTTTTAATCGTTTTTCTCGCAGAAAAAAAACGATTATTGGGGACACTTCCTAAAGTTACAGCCAATCAGTCTGATGTGACTATTAAAAATGGCATGAAAATCAGAAAGAGTCAATCGGGGAATTTTGTTATCTTTCTCTGTTAAAGGCAAACGAATGATTTGATCAGACAAATGGTAGCGTTACCGTTGAGGTCAGCTGGGTCAACAGAACATGTACGTTTCAACACCAGAGGTAAGCTTCATAAGGCAAAGTACAGCTGATGAAGTATATTTTACAAGATTTTTAACCTGATTCTGAAATGTTATTTACATCAGTATTATGCAACTACTATGCCCACTTCAAAGAACCTACTAAGACAATTTTCTATTTAATATTTAGGCCAGTAACGCCAGTTGATCCCGTACTGATATGTTCTAATTTTAACTATCTACAATATTTAACCTAGTCCCAATCATTTAAGCCGGCAAATTCTCAGCTGGCCCATATGCCAACTAGACTGCGCCAGTTAGTGCAAGAGTCGGGCGAGTGATTGTTAGTATGGCGAAGAGTGCTGCAGAATATAGTTCCTCACAATTATTCATTTTACGGACAGGATTCAAGTTCATTACTGTTGAAAACTTACGATATGTTCTTTTTATGTCTTCTGTTCTAGATTTTATAATGTATAATATCAGAATCAGTGGGTTCCAACAGCGACAGTTAATTCCGCCCGATTGTCGGATACCGGTTGATTGTTATTCAGCACTAGACAGACGTCAATCAAGCAACGGTGGTTATAGAAAAGCTTCTGGTTATGTATAATTACCATAACTATTATCAGCAGAGTGTTGACGATCTTAGATTTTGCTTTACTGTTCACCAATCAACCTCCTGTAGTTTGAGTCTAGACTTGAGGCCTTTTGTTATAATGGCACACACATTTTATTTTATTTTATTTTTTCAAATGCGTGAATATAAAATAAAACCATAGGATATATTTAGACAACGTATCAAGTCAAATACTGATTTTTAGATATGTGCGTAAGACAATGTGAAAATTAAATACATATTTTTATTTCGTTTACAGTCTTGAATGATCATTATCATTTATGTTTTATACGACTTTTTCTCGATTCTGTTCTGTATACATGTAATTTGTATAAACGAACTGAACAGGAATGGTTATTCAGATTTAATCGGCCAATAAGAGGAAAAAACTTCTAAAAAGACAGCAGTATGTATGCTTCCCTCACATATGACTTTCCTAGATCAGTAAATCCATAAAACAAGTTTTGACAACATATTTCCTGTGACGACTTTTTCTGGGGCGCATATTTAATAAAGCTCATTTCCCCTAGTTTTTAACTTTAGATCAACTACTGAAGTCACATTTATACCGTAGGAATTGATTTTGAATGAATTTGGCAGAATATTAACTCCCCGTAATTTAACCATATCAAGGAAGGTTACATGTACAGTCCCAATCATTTAACCGGCAAATTTATTGCGCCAACTTGCGCGTTAGGTAGCCTAAAATCACGCAAATTCTCACAGCGGGGTGAGATTTAGCTCACGTATGTGATTAAAAGTAGTCCTGCACAGTTGTTATTTCTGCGAATCCACACAGCGCGATGGCTGATTGTTTGCTTAGGCCTACTGTTAAACCTGTTAAATGAATTGCCGTTCTTATCTTATCGCCGTAAATTATACATACAATTATTTTATAGGACAAGAAAAGTTTTTCTTTTGAGTAAAATTACACACCTTTGATGTATGGAAATATTCCCCCGTAAGCCAACAATTTACTGCACGACTACTGAATACAGAATAGTACCATATGTAAGCACGTGTGTTTTCTCATTCCGAAATGAATATGACGGATTGGGTTTTTGGGGTATATTTTATTCCTCCAATTTAAAAAATGATACTTATAATATTAAATGTATTTCAATATCCGTTCGACGGTATGTTACTTTCCGTGATGATTCCTTAGATTTATTCAGGCCGGACTTCACTTCCGCCCGAGTTGCGGCCCGCAACATTTTCTGGTTCAGTTGTGAACAACTATGCAGGGCGTTTCGTGTGATCAAACCACACCAGGTTTGAAACAAATGTATACCATATAATTTTATGATTAATCTATATTTAATAGTTTGCTTTTTTCGTTAAAATCGGCTTTCTCATCTCGTGCTTGTGGATTCAGAGAATTCACGTCGGATATTGTGAAGCCTTAGTTTACATTTGGACAATTAATATTCATCATTTTGAAATAAATAAGAAGTCTATAGTATGGACTTTCTTAAAAAAAATGTAACGTCTTAAGTCTAAAATACGGCAGGTCTGGGCCTGTAAACGTATTCAAGGGAGTTATCTGGACGCTAACTTTGGGTATGGTTTCCTATTTTCGGCATTCACTGAGTAATGCTCTAAAAAGTCAACTAGCAAGAAGGTTTAGTTATTTGTGACATTGTATAATTTTTTTATTTGCTTTGTTTTTCTTAGGTCAATGTCTGAGGTGGCATATCCTGCACCTCAGAATGATGGACACGGAAGTATACCAAAATATCCTGGACAGACAACTACTGCAGGAGTGCTGACATTGTTTGTTCCATATTTTCCATTTAATCTTCTGCTATTTAACAATATTTGGTTGTATTTCCAGTCCTTGTCCTCATGGAAGACAAACAGGAGCAACTAATTCTTGAAATACGTACCTCTGGGGGAGCCTAAACCTGCAGATTGTACACTGTAAAAAATCTCTGTAAATATTACAGTCAAAACAACCGTAAAACGTTAACAGTTGTCACCGTAAAGCTGAAAACGACAAAACAGCCGTTAATATTGAGTCACCTAAAAATCTTTGTAAATATTACAGTCAAAACAACTGTAAAACGCTAAACAGTGTCGCCGTAAAGATGATTACGACCAAAGAATCGTAAATACTGCGTCACGTGATTCTCATCCGGGTGATTTTCAGCTGATTGTGAAGCCGCCATTTTTCAGACAGACACATAGAGAAGCTAGCTACGGTAACTTTTGTTACTTAGAGGCAGTAAATAATACCACAGCTTAAAAAAAACTGTGCGTGGTAAGTGGGTTAATGAAGAGACTTTCCCTTGAAATTAATTAGTTTACAAATATTGTTTTAGCTACGCTGTTGGTTACCAGACAGTACACGAACTGTTTACAACAACAACAACATAGTAACATAATAAAATACTACTACAAGCCCAGTTAAATTTACTGTGTCGGCCTGTAAAATAACGACACGAGATGTATAACTGTCAGAATTGTTCCCACGTTTCTCAAACTCAGCAAAAATATGTTTTCCATTATTTACTGCATCGACACGAGGCAAATATTAAATTCCCTTGTTGTTTTAATGCGTGTTCACGAAATTTCAAAACGTATGCTGCATTTAAATCCCACGTTGTCCGTGATCATTCTCAGTATAAATCACCTGCCTTACATGAACGCCTTGCCAATCACGTTCACGATGAAGTTCTTACGTGCAATATTTTAGATTGTAGAGAACAATTTTTAGAATTTAAAGAATTTATAAAACACCTTAAAAAACACATCCAGAAACATGGCAACGTTCGATGTCCTTACCAGTCGTGTTCTGGTGAATTTAATAAAGTGTCAACATTTGGAAGTCATTTGTTCCGAAAACACAGAGCAGCGGGCGTTAAAGATTTGTCAAGTGATTTTATTGCAACACAGATGAGCGAAGGTGCGTCTGCGTCCACCAGTGATGAATACATGGAGCCAATACTGGAATCTAATAGTGATCCCCTGGTGGCTGATGATCAAGATTCAGACCAATGCCAAGAATCAGAAACCTCCGATGACTTTAAGCAAAATTTTGTGAGAAATATTGCATGTTTCTATATGAAATTACAAAGCAAATATCTTTTACCAATCACTATCATTCAGCAAATAATAGAGGAATTTCAGCAAATGCACAAGACCAGTAGAGACATTGCCTTGTCCTCAGTTTCTGGTAAGATGAGGAGCTTAGGTTTAACCAATGATGTGATTAAGGAAGTCACCGATGAAATATTATCTAATGATATTCTGACTTCTTGTAATGAAGATACCTTGAAAACAAACCAAAAGAGAAAGAGTTTTTACAAACGTAACTTTGTATATTTAGAACCAACAGAGGTATTTCTCGGCGCAGATAAAGAAAAAAATGGGAAGAAACCAAGTTACCAATATGTTTCAATAAAGAGCTCCATTAAGACATTGTATGAAAAGTTTCCAGATGCATTTAATTTTAAAAACAGTTTGAGTGATGGTGCAAATTTAAAAGATGTAAATGATGGAACGGTTTGTAAAAATAACAAGCTCTTTAGAAGTGAAGAAAAAACATTTAAAATCATTCTCTATCAAGATGCCTTTGAAATTGTAAATCCCCTTGGTGCTGCAAAGAAAAAAGCATAAATTGATAGGTGTCTATTACACTTTAGCAAATTTCTCTGCTCATAACCGATCAAATATAGACCACATGCAATTAGCAATGTTGTGTAAAGAAAGTTACCTGAAGCAGTTTGGTGTAAATTGTGTTTTTTCAAAATTAATAGAAGAGATAAAGGAGTTAGAACTAACAGGCGTTGACGTTGGAGATGGGGCCCACATTAGGGGGAGTTTGCTGTGTGTTGCAGGGGACAATCTTGGTTCACATATGCTGGGAGGATTTTTAGAAAGCTTCAGTGGTAATTACTTTTGTCGGTATTGTTCCATCAGTAAGACAGAATTTCACGACTCTGATGGCACTAACACCGGATATAAAAGAACAGTTGAAAGTTATAAGCACTCAATAGATGTACTCAGGGATAATCCAAACATTCCGAATCATACAGGAATAAAATTGAATAGCATTTTCAATTCTTTACAGTTTTACCATGTGGCAGCACCAGGTCTGCCTCCATGCATTGGTCATGATTTATTTGAAGGAATTGTTCCTTACCATATGGCATTGATTATCAGATACTTTGTCACCGAGAAAAGATACTTTACTTATGAGCAGTTGAACCAAAAAATTGGAAATTTTCATTATAAGCATAGTGATGCTTTAGACCCCCCTTGTGCAGTAAACGATAAGAGTGACCGGGCTGGTGGCCAGGCCATTCAAAATTGGGTTTTCATAAGATGTTTTCCTTTCTTTGTTGGCTCGTAAGTCCCTCATGATGATAATGTGTGGCAGTTGTATTTAAAATTGAAAGAAATCATAGAGATGATCTGCTCCTTATCCATATATTACAGTCAAGTTGCTTACCTTAATGTGTGTATCCATGAATATGTAAGTGACAGGAAAAAAAATGTTTCCAAACACACCACTTCGCCCAAAGCATCACTTCCTTGTCCACTACCCTGAGTTAATTTTGGCGTATGGTCCTTTAATTCATGTATGGACTATAAGATTTGAAAGTAAACATTCTTACTTCAAACAGTGTGTCCGAATAACTACACAACTACATGTACAAACACATTACGAAAACCTTAGCTGATAGACACCAGCTTCTACAGGCTTACTACACTTCAGGGAATCTGTTCTCCGCTGAAGTAAACTGTGACTCTGGGATACCCTTAATACTGGAAAATTATAACCAAAGTTTTCAACATGCCCTCAAAGACGAGTTTTTTAACCAACACAATACCATCATTACCAACACTATTGTTTTCAGAGGAATACAATACAAAGTGGGAATGACTTTATTGGTTGGTTGGGGCGATGGTGATATTCTGATAGGTTGCATTAAAGGTATTCTCCTCAAAGACATGTCAGTATATTATTTAGTACGTATGGGAAAGTCTCTTCATCTGGCTTCACTTGGTCTGTTTTCAGTTAAATATGAGCCCACTGCTGCAATCAAATGTGTAAATCTGTTTGATTTGTTAGATTTACAGCCTCTAATAGAATATACTGTTTTAGGTGACGTTTTTGTTTCGTTAAAGTACGCTTTACAGAAATGGAATTAGTTGACTTGATTGACGAAGATGACCCAGTCACTGCAGAGATTAAACGCATTCTTCCCAACTTGGATGATATACAGTTCAACAAACTTATTGACAAATTACTCTCACTTGGAGTCCAGACAGTGGAAGACCTTAAATTTCTGGAACAGAGAGACCTCGAGGGGGCATTAAGGCCAATACAGATAAGAAAACTGATAAGTGGAATAAACGAGGGAAATCGACAAGGTATGTAACAGTGCACAAAATAATAAAATCATCAAATTTGAGATTCGGAACAAGGAATGATTGAATAGATCAATGTTTTGATGGACTCCATTTATTTCATTCATGATTGCAGATGAGCCCCCCAAGACAGCTAACCTATCTTCCTGCTCTGCATCCAGCTTTTCTTCTGTAGGGTCGTGTGTGTCTCCCTCCATGGAGACACTAGGTCCTTGCCCGAGTCTGATAGTATTCCATAAAACCCCTAACATGGACCCTAACTGGGCAGATAAGATCGAGTTGCCATGGACTAAGTTGACGAAATATATGACAGGTATTTTACATTTATACAGGGTGACCAACAAAAAAAACGAACCCATAAAATTTTTAATTAATCCTATAGGGCCATGAAAATTTCTTCCAATTTGGTATACTTTAACTTCAGCATATGGATGTTCTTTCCACAAAGGTTTTTTTGCATAGAATTTTTATGTTCTTTCCTAAATGTACTCCAAATGGCATCCCAAATGTTTGGGTTCCTTTTTAAAGGCCACCCTGTGCTGTAAAACTTTGTGGAATGTTTGGCTTCCCTAGTACGCATGCGTGGCGAGTAGACATGCTTTCTGTCCGCACCGAGTTTCTGCTCTATCTTACAGCCCTATTAGAAGTGCCACCTAGTCATCTTGTTTGTTTTCTTCAAACCTATTTCTTCTATAGTAACAGAAGTGGATATGCCCCCCAAAAAAGTCACCGCGTCTAAATCTAAATCTGATTTAGTTGAGCCTGAAAGTACCCCGTACTATGAAGCCACGACTGAAAATGAGAACCCGTCAAACCAGTTTAACTCCAGAGAGAAGGACAGACACGAGGGTGAGTCCCTGACTGAACAGTTTTCTTCACTAAAACAGTTCTTACAAAAGTCTTTATCTGGTCTTCAACATTCAATTGATAAAGTGTTTAGTCAACAACAACATTTTTCGCAACGGCTGACTACTATGGAATCCCAACAAAAGGACTTAATAGCGAGTGTCGAGATGTCGAATACCGAGGTACGTGAACTTAAATTAAAACAGTCTGACTTAAGCAGTATAGCTTACCAAACCCAACAAAAGCTTGACGAACAAATCAAATCTAACCAGGAGTTGAAAAACAGGGTGTTAAACCAGGAGAGATATAGCCGTGAATACAATTTACGGTTTGGTGGCATAACTGAGAGTATGGGAGAAGACTGCATTAAAACTGTTACCGATCTGATAAATAATGACTTAAAATTACAAAATGTTCAAGTTGAAAATGCACATCGGATCGAGAAAAAAATTGAAGGAACCCCGCGTCATATCATAGCCAAATTTGTTCTCAGACCTCAACGTCGCCAGGTATTAATAACTGCTAAACAGATTCTAAAGAATGCTTCTATCTTCGTTACTGAAGATCTAATTCCTGAGGATCGCCAGAGGAAAACACAGCTAAGAGGAACCATGGCCAAGTTTTTTCAACAGGGACATAAGGTTCGTTTCTCGAGAGGGAAGTTATTTATTAATGGGAAAGAACTACACGTACACGACCCTTGAATTTCTACTGCTAGAGATCTCGTTCTCGATTTGTTGCTCAGTAAATGCGAACATCCACTAATGTTTTATCAGATAAGTGCTTAGCAAAATAAAATTTCCAGTTGTACGTTCAGTTGTGATGCCCAGTGTCGTGTTTTAACAGCCTGTGTTTAGTATCGTCTTCTTGTGACACGAGTGTTATCACTCGATTTAGCTAACTGCTCAAGATTTGATTGTGATTTGTGATCCAGTCATGTGATTTACTTGCCAGTTTTACTTCTTAAAGTTTTTCAGTGCTATTTGCCAGCTTCGATTTATATTCCATCCTGAAATCATCTTTTCTGTATTCCATCCTGAAATCATCTTTTCTGTTTTTTGTATCCTATCCTGGAATCATCTTTTCTGTATTCCATCCTGAAATCTTCTTTTCTGCATTCCATCCTGAAATCATCTCTTCTACATTCCATCCGGAAATCATCTTTTCTGTATTCCATCCTGAAATCATCTCTTCTACATTCCATCCTGAAATCATCTTTCCTGTATTCCATCCTGAAATCATCTTTTCTGTATTCCATCCTGAAATCATCGCTTCTGTATTCCATCCTGAAATCATCGCTTCTGTATTCCATCCTGAAATCATCTTATCTGTATTCCATCCTGAAATCATCTTATCTGTATTCCATCCTGAAATCGTCTTTTCTGTATTCCATCCCGAAATCTTCTTTTCTGCATTCCATCCTGAAATCATCTCTTCTACATTCCATCCTGAAATCATCTTTTCTGTATTCCATCCTGAAATTATCATTTTTGTATTCCATCCTGAAATTATCTTTTTTGTATTCCATCCTGAAATTATATTTTCTGTATTCCATCCTGAAATCATCTTTTCTGTATTCCATCCTGAAATCATCTTTTCTGCATTCCATCCTGAAATCATCTTTTCTGTATTCCATCCTGAAATCATCTGTTCTGTATTCCATCCTAAAATCATCATATTCCATCCTGAAATCATCTTTTCTGTATTTCATCCTGAAACCATCTTTTCTGTATTCCATCTTGAAATCATCTTTTCTACATTCCATCCTGAAATCCTCTTTTCTGTATCCTATCCTGGAATCATCTTTTCTGTATTCCATCCTGAAATCTTCTTTTCTGCATTCCATCCTGAAATCATCTCTTCTACATTCCTTGATTAACTTGATTAAAAACTCCAGGAAAACCTACTTTGAAAATAAGTTTACAAATTGTAACAATGACATAAAATCGACATGGAAAACGGTAAACGAATTAATTGGACGAACCAGGAAAAAAAATATTCCCTCAAATTTCGAAATCAATGGAGTCGACACTGACAGCAAACAATTGATCTCAGACGGTTTCAACAAATATTTCAGTTCTATTGCCTCAGAACTTGAGAAAAAAATTCCCGTAATTCAAAATAAAAATTTTCTAGATTACTTGGGTAACGAGGTAGATGAAAACTTTGTTTTTCCTTATGTTACACCTAGCATTATCGAATCGACTATTGTTGGGCTTAAATCCAAATGTCCAGGTATTGATGACATATATATGAAAGACTTGAAAAGTATTTTGCCTCATATTGCTCAGCCCTTGGCTCATATTATTAATCTTTGTTTCCAGTCCGGTAATATACCGGATTCGCTAAAAATAGCTAAAGTCACACCGATACATAAATCGGGTGATGCTAAAAAAATTGATAACTATAGACCAATATCTGTCCTGCCAAGCATAAGTAAAATATTAGAGAAGATTGCTGCTAATTCCATAACGGACTTTTTAAACATAAATAATATAATTTCTCGAAATCAGTACGGATTCCGCCAGAACCATTCAACCTCACATGCGGTGTCTGTTTTATATGACTATCTCTTAACAGCCAAGGAACAAAAATTGTACAGTGCAGCTATCTTTTTAGACTTATCTAAAGCCTTTGACACAGTGAACCATACTATCCTATTACAAAAGCTAAAACACTATGGCTTCAGAAATGTGTCTGCTATATGGCTCACTTCCTATTTAACTGGTCGCCAGAAAATAGTGTCTGTTGACGGGGTTCAATCTCTTTCCGAGAATATTAAGTTCGGAGTGCCCCAGGGCTCCATACTGGGACCTATTTTATTTTTAATTTACATAAATGATATCATTAAGTCATCTTCTGTTCTAAAGTTTACATTATTCGCTGATGACACGAGTGCTTGTTTTTCATCTGAGTCTGATCATCACATGATGAATACAGTTAACTCTGAACTGGGTAAAATCTCGACATGGCTAGAAGTCAATCGACTTTCTCTAAACGTTTTAAAAACGAAAATACTGTTTGTACATCCAAATAGAAAATGTGACGTATTTCCAACTTTTTCCATACGCAACACCCCCATTGAGGTAGTAGACAAAATTAAATTTCTTGGTATAGTTCTAAATAAACGTCTTTCATGGGTCGATCACATAAATTTGGTATGTAGTAAAGTTTCACAAAATATAGGGGTTTTAAAATATCTAAAAAAATCTGTTAATAAAAAAACTTTAGTCCTACTGTACAACTCGCTTATCAATCCATATCTGACCTACGGAAATCCTTTGTGGGGTAATACCTTCAAAAGCAACACAAAATCCCTATATCTTTTGCAGAAGCGAGCCATACGTATTATTACTATGTCTGGCCGACTTGACCACACAGGGCCTCTGTTTTTGTGTTTGAAAATTTTGCCGCTACCTAAATTGACCCAATACCTGTCTATACTCCTTACTCATAAAGCCATGTTTCAACCATATTTGCTACCTTATAGTTTCTGCTCCCTTTTTATGACCCAGGCCTCAATTCAGAACTACCCGACAAGAAATCAAAATGTCAACTTTTCGATACCGTTTCATAATTCAAGTCTTGCCACAAACTTCTTAAAGGTAAAGGCGCCTCAAGAATGGAATAGACTGCCAATAGAATTAAAAAAAATACCTTCAATTTCGATGTTTAAATCTGCCCTTAAAGACTACCTGCTATCTTTATGAAAGTTAATAAATAAATAAATTAATAAATTAATATTTTATAAGTCCTACATGTTACTGTTTTCTATATCATTTTTGATTTCTGCAAATATTTATATACATCTATACTTCGTCATATATATGTCTATCAATAATCCAGTTGCTGTATGTTCTTCATAACTTGTCATTTGTTTTTGTCACCACCATCATGCGTGTTATTTCAATTATTAATTTTAATTTGGGATAGAACAAGTCCTAGTGACTTTATTCCCGCCTTACTATGTTTCTGTGTTTGTCATTGTTTGCTTTATTATTTATGGTGAATAAACCAATCAATCAATCAATCAAAAAAATAATTGTAAATACATGTATTTACAGCGCAAACCTTGTAACAGCCGAAGATTTTAGAGGAAAGCCAAAGACAAACAAACAGCCGCACAGAAAAACAACCAGCAGATTTTAAAACAAACAAGAAAATCTTTAATTATTAATAATAAAACTGCAAATATTTACAAAAAGTATTTTACAAGGATTTATGACACAGTATAGAAATGACTTACCGGTAGGCCTTACTAAGTGCTAGTAATTCACTGAAGCTGAACCTTAATGTACCTGATAATCTGGATATTAAACAAATCCCAGTGTGAAGTCCAACACTACTGGTACATAATCACAGAAATCCGACACGGAAATCCAAAGACGTCCTGGCAGACCAGTCTCTCTCTCTGGGCGCGCACAACACTCTCTCACACCGTACTGGTAGCTCCACAAATGAAGCGGAGACCAGATTTAACAATGTACTGACGTACCCACCTGGACCGCTTCCTGGATTTCCGGTTCGATTTTGACTCGGGCTCAGCTCCCTGACCCGAACAAGTCAAAAATTTTCTGACGAATTTCGATTCTTTATTCAGATTAGATGCATTGTGGGTAGACGACATTCAGACTGCCATGCGTTTGTTTGTCTGTCTGTCCGCTTTACTAACTGTTTCTAACTTACATGTACTTAAAAAGACTATAATGTGAAAACAGCCTCAAGCGAATTATCCGAAAGAAAAAGTATCAACATTTGTTGCTATGAGACTTTCTTTTATGTGCTTTAATGTACATTTTTACTTCGATCGTATCTCGTTAATTTCTAGTCGAATTACAGATATTTTGGATGTTCATTAATTTATTCCTTTAATAGGCGCTTCGGATATTTGTATAATCAGACAGCTTATATATGTAACTCAAACAATTCTAGAAACAAACAAGAAAAATCCAATCTAAATTGTTTTGTGATTTTTACCCAGGGGGAGATCAGGATAGCCCTTTTTATGGCCGTTTAAGAACAACATTCAAATACTGATTTTAAGCTTTTAAAATTCTGTGTTTTTTGTTTTTTTTGCTCAGATTGCCTACTTCAGGGTAAAAGATTAACCCCGGATGCGAGGAGAAACCTGGTAAGGCTAGTTGTCGACACTGTCAGAGACAAAAGCACCCATGTTACAAAGAAACAATTCACCACTATTGCTTCAAACAGTTTAAAAACACCCTTGAAGACAAGATTGATGACATCATTGTAGGCACTGGGTACGATTCATTTTTGAAACAACTGCTAAACAGAAATGACAACCAAAACAGGAGAGTCAATATGGAAAACAATAGAGAGACCAACCAAGTTAACCAAAACGAAGGGAATACAACAATTAAGAAAAACGGTTATGGATGTGTTAATTTTGCTCCAACGGTTGACAGTAGGCACGATTTGAAAACTATTAGAGATAAAATGTGTAGTAGAAGTGCCAGCCACGATAAGGACGTAAACTGGGAAATCGTTGAAGACGAACTTTCGAAAACCTATTCGTTACAGAGAGAGAATATCAATTCACAGCTACCTGTAGATGATATTCTGACCAAGTGGCCCTATCTATTCACTGAACGAGGATTGGCTCTTCATTTTCATAAACTTGTTGGAATTGAGCTTGTGAAAACAATCCAAGATGCCTTTTGCCAAAAGGCTCCTAAATTACTGAGGTTCTTTGCCGCAGAGTCTATAAATGTGGGGAAGACAGTAGTGGAATTGGAACAAGAAAAAGACGTTATTTGTTTGTTACCATCAACAATGCTGGCTGTGATGAAGTTTTTTGACGAGCCCGATGAAATGCTCTTTCTTCCGGTTGATGTAAGTTGTATTAGACCAACATAAAAAAATCTGATGATGGCCTTATCAAAGGCACTTTTCGTCCATCGTCCATCTTTCCATTAACTTTTTGTTGTGATCGCGAATCTAAAAAAAATTGATGTTCTTTATATTTCACATGCAGGTTCCCCCTATGGTCTAGTTGTGCACTATGTAATTTTTTTCTGAATTCGCATATTCAAAATGGCTGCTAGTGGCCATCTTGTTTTTAACACTGAAAATTTTGTGATTGCGAAATTCAAGAAAATTGCTGGATGAATCTTCATCATATTTCACATATAAGTTCCCCTTGTGGTGTAGCTGTGCACTATGTTTTTTCTCGCGAATTTGGATCTTCAAAGTGGCTGCCATTGACCATCTTGTTTTTTACACTGAAAACCTTGTGATCGCTAATTGATCCAAGAAAACTACTGGATGGATCTAAATCATATTTCACGTGCAGGTTCCCCATATGGTCTAGTTGTGCACTGTGTACTCTTTTGTCGTCGTGTGCATATTGAAATGGTTTCCAGGCAGTCATTCTGGGTTTTTTTATGTGATAAGTTTGATCACGAATCAAAGAAAACCTACTGGATGGATATTGTTTAATATTTTGGCACTTTATTTTGACGGTAGCAACTTAAAATGTCTTGTTTGATAGTTTTTAATGGTGGTCGCCCAGATCCGTTTACGGACTGCTTGTTAAAAGATACTGTAATACTAGATTTACATGTAAAGAACTGTGTCAGTTGGGTAATTGAAACTATGAAAAATCTAATACATCTAATAATTATAATTATTTTGCTGCCTGAGGGTCAAAAGTTTTTGGGCCCTCTGTGGCTCAGCTGGTAGAAGCAAAGCACTCAAACAATTATAAGCGTTCCATATATAAGGGAGCTTGACCAGCCTTATGTAAAGGATGGATGCCCGGAACCAACGGAAGGTCAGAGTTTTCCTGCCGGCATAAATCCTGGGTTCCTCGTCCAATAATCCTGGCAATGCCGCTATTTAAGCGAATTACTCTTTAGAGCGGCGTAAAACTCTAATCAATCAACCAATCAAAATGTTGGTGATATGTTAAATGGACGGACTTGTCAGATTTTTTGACATGTCTGCTGGGTTTTTTCAGGAGGAGTGTACAAGACGTCAGGCCAAATATCTGAACACTGATCTCTGGCCGAGGGTTGTTTGTTTAGGTAAGTCATCAGATCAAGCTTTATTAGACCACCATGATCTCATGGTGGTCTTATCAAATCGCTTTTTGTCCGTGGTCCGTCGTCTGTAAACTTTTCTTGTGATCTCGATTCCAAGAGAACTACTGGTTGGATTTTCATCAAATTTCACACGCATGTCTAGTTGTGCAACATGTATTTCTTTCGCTCAGCGGCCATTTTGGGATTTTACCTACAGTTTGTGATCGCGGAATCTAGAAAACTATCCCGCGGATCTTGATCAAATTTTGTATGTTTGTTCCCCTTATGATCTAGTAATGCATCATGTAATTTGTTTCGCCACTTTTGCGTTTAAAATGGCCGCTTGGCGACCATTTTGTTTTTTTCTTTTTATCACTTTTTCTCCTAAAATACTGAAAGGATCTTCGTGAAATTTTGTATGCAGGTTCTCAGTGCACAAGTAAACCATACAATGTATTTTTCGTTCATTTGCATATTCAAAATGGCGGCCGAGCAGCTTCTTTTTTTGATAGTGTTCTATGGTGGTCGCCAAGATCAGTTCACTGATCTCTTGTTTTATTTTGTTAACTCTATCTTTAAAGGCTGTGCGTTTAGCTTACAGCTTCCTATTTGTTTTTATGTGTCTTTCGTACTACTTCAGATACATGTACATCTTTCTGTGCTGTTTGAATAAATATCGTGCAGCCCTGTTCTCCGAAAGAGAGACCCCTAATAAGTTTGAGAGAGCCTTGCCTGTACAACAGTAAAGACAACAAAAAAATTCTTGTTTAATTTTTGCCTAAAAGTCACATACAAATAGTTATTCAATCCTTGTCACCATATTTAATGCGACAAGTACATAGGAATTCTAAATGTAAAGGATATTAAAAGCCATATTGCTTTATAATAAATATTTCAACACTTTTAAAAGGCTCATTATAATGTCTTGTTTAAGTGGCATTTAGAAGCTGAGTTGATAACAAAACAAGAAGTATTCGTCTGGTATTTATTCAAACAGCACAACAACATGTGTCTGGATCAAAACAACCTCATCTAGGTTCAATGAAACTAGGCTGAAAATATTGACATTATACATACAGGTACATACATCAAGATCTTGAAAGTGCTGAAATCTTGACGCTATTCAGTTACAATTGTCAATTTCTAGTATTCCTTGAGAATAGGAGTTACTGCCCTTGGTCTAAGTATTTCCTGGAACTTTTTGGCGCCACCTATTGTACTATTTTTTTATGTGTACCAGAAAGAAGATAGACTTTTTGAGAGAAAAATATTTTTTGACATATTTATTATGTTCATGCCAAATTGATAATATAAGATAAAACTAGGCCTATTTTTATTTTGATTGTGTCAACGAGTGTTCTTTCCTCCTGCTATAGCTTTTATATAGTCCAAGCTTGATATTTAATGTGAATACCAATCTATATTTTTGTTACAGGTCAGAGTATTTTACAAGCTAAAGAGTATATAATCTTGGTGGATGGTGTGGCTGTGATGACTGGTTTGACAAGTTTCCTCTCTTCCTTGTGTTCTGTATTTTCGCTGTACTACGTTCTCAACATCGAGAATCAACAAGGGGCTTCTGGCACTTTGGAGTTTGTGCAGAGGTAACTGATAAAAATGACCACATTAAAGGAAACGCCAAAATTAAATATTTCTTTCAAATGAAGCGTACATTTTTCAAGTGTTTCTTTATACCTTAAGATACATGTACAACCAATTTAGTACACTCATGCATAAAACATATGTTTGTGTTTGAAAACTAACTTCATGTCTCAGGCCATTCTTTAAACCTTCCATCTACGACTGGCAGAACCTATGTTAGGAAGCAACAAATCAGTGTAATATAGTTACACTCAGAGAAATGCAAAAACCATAATTTAAGTGATGAGAAAATTCTTGTTTGAAGATGCTATATGTAAAAGTTGTAGAAATAGTCACGTAGAAATATGTTATGTTTTATTACAGATGTTTGCTTGGTCTGAATCCAGACAAAGGGACGAAATGCCGAAAAAGAAAATCAACTGCAGGTGGAGGTGTGAATCCAAAAGTGTTAAAGCTAATCAAAAGATTGGCAAACTATGAATGAACATCTTGTAATGAATAGACATCACCTAAAACAATAACTTGCCCAAAACTAATTACATGCAGCCTAAAAATTGAAACATAATAATAAATGGTGAATATACGTAACATTGTGTTAAGAGCTGATTAAATGTCTCCTGATTATAACATCTAAATGACTTGATGTCATAAAAATGTACACGATCCACTACAGGTTTTTGGTCAATTTCTCTGATAGTGTTAATGAACATACCAGTAGTTAAAATGTTAATAGACAAGGATCAAAACGAATAACTACTGAGCCAATCCTATTCATGTTAAAAGAGGATGTTCAATTTGCAATTTTTTTTTCGTTTTGGACTGCGTTTTGTGATGTGTTAAACTCAAAATGAGTTTTTTTTTATATTTTTGGATAATTCTGAAAGGCAGTTTTCGTCTCGATTGATACGAAAGGACAGTCTTTCTGTAGCCAGATAGGCCCCTTTTCCTGTTGGTTGATAAAACGTTTTCGTTTGAGTTGATATTTTCTTGTATTCCTTTTAGTTTTTTTGATTCATACAGTATGTGAGTAAAGTTTTAATATATATTCTGACGGTGTTTTCAAACATATTCATAACAAATATATTGGTTTGAGAGTTATACTAGTTGTAGTGTATATGTGTATACTATTTGCTACTGAGCAAATACTATTCTAATTAAATAAGGATATTCAATTTGCACTTTATTTTAGGGCAATATTTTGTCATGTGTTAAACTTAAAATGTATTTCTTATTTTTGGATTGATCTCAAGGGCAGTTCTTGTCTCAATTGTTTCGAAAAGACGTTCTTCTGGTCGCCGGATAGGCCCCTTTTCCCCATTTGTTGATAATTTTTTTCGAATCAATATTTTATTGACATGTTAGTTGATACAATTACAGTTTTTCAAGTAACTTTTGATATGCAAAGATGATTTCCTCATCAGATGGTGTTTTTTTGTATACAACAGCAGTTTCTCTTACTTACAGTTTATACATGTAATATATGTGTATAGTATTTCTGTTAGCTTGTTTGATTCATTCAGAAGTTGGAAAACAAAGAAGTCTTTCTGGATATGTTTTCGTTTGAGTTGATATTTTCTTGTATTCCTTTTAGTTTTTTTGATTCATACAGTATGTGAGTAAAGTTTTAATATATATTCTGACGGTGTTTTCAAACGTATTCATAAATATTTTTAATGATAAAGTATGTGAGCGAAGTTTTCATATAAATTCTGACAGTGTTTTCAAACATATTTTTAACAAACATTTTGGTTTGAGAGATACTAGTTGTAGTGTATATGTTTATACTATTAGTTACTGAGCAAATACTTTTCTTATTAAATAAGGATATATAATTTGCACTTTATTGTCGGGCTACATTTTGTCATGTGTTAAACTCAGAATGCATTTTTTTTTATTGATCTCAAGGGCAGTTTTTGTCTTAATTGTTTCGAAAAGACTTTCCTTCGGTCGCCAGATAGGCCCCTTTTCACAATGGTTGATATTTTTTTTCGAGTTGATAGTGACATGTTAGTTGATACAATAACCAGATACTTTTTTCATGTAACTTTTGATATGCAAAGATGATTTCCTCATCAGATGGTGTTTTTTGTATACAACAGCAGTTTCTGTTACTTACAGTTTATACATGTAATATATGTGTATAGTATTTCTGTTAGCTTGTTTGATTCATTCAGAAGATGGAAAACAAAGAAGTCTTTCTGGATATGTAACTGGCTCATAAAGTATGTGAGCGAAGTTCATATAAATTCTGACAGTGTTTTCAAACATATTTTTAACAAACATATTGGTTTGAGTGTTATACTAGTTGTAGTTTGGCTGTTTATACCACAGAATGTCAACCGAAATGTGGCTGTTGTTTATAAAAATAACTGTCATTTAACAAAGAAACTTCCATTCCAACCTCAAACATATTGCATTAGATTTATTTCTGTTCATTAATGTAGTCGAGGGTATAGCTTTACCGTTGTACTAATATTTATTTTGTGCCTTTCTCAATGACGTTTCATAGTAGGCAGAATTTGGTTAATCTCATAAGATTTTGACCATGAGGCCTTAAATAAAGACTTGGTAGGATACTTATAGATGATCTTAGACGTGACATTATCAATTTATGTTTACACAGAAAGCAACATCGCTGTATTTACAAAGTAAAGAATATCGTGTAGTTCTAAGGGTTGGTACTTATGGCAATGTAATACAGAAAATAAAATGATTCAATTTTTAGTAAAAAGTTGACTTTTGTTTTTCATTTTTCGAAAGGCAGACATGTGATTTTACAATGTTTATTTTTACATAGAAGGTCTGGCAAGCAGTTTGACAGTTCTTTCGCTGTACTACACTCATCAGTTACGGTAAACGTTGTAATTTAACATGTAAATTCTGTTATTATTTACGACGGAGTTGTAAGCTGAAAAACGGTAAACGTTATAATTTAACATGTAAATTCCTGTTATTATTTACGACGGAGTTGTAAGCTGAAAAACGGTAAACGCTGTAATTTAACATGTAAATTCCTGTTATTATTTACGACGGAGTTGTAAGCTGAAAAACGGTAAACGCTGTAATTTAACATGTAAATTCCTGTTATTATTTACGACGGAGTTGTAAGCTGAAAAACGGTAAACGCTGTAATTTAACATGTAAATTCCTGTTATTATTTACGACGGAGTTGTAAGCTGAAAAACGGTAAACGCTGTAATTTAACATGTAAATTCCTGTTATTATTTACGACGGAGCTGTAAGCTGAAAAACGGTAAACGCTGTAATTTAACATGTAACTTCCTGTTATTATTTACGACGGAGTTGTAAGCTGAAAAACGGTAAACGCTGTAATTTAACATGTAAATTCCTGTTATTATTTACGACGGAGTTGTAAGCTGAAAAACGGTAAACGCTGTAATTTAACATGTAAATTCCTGTTATTATTTACGACGGAGTTGTAAGCTAAAAAACGGTAAACGCTGTAATTTAACATGTATATTCTTGTTATTATTTACGACAGAGTTGTAAACTTAAAAATACAGCCGTGTTGTAAAAAAACGACAATTTGTTGGCAACCACTATTGCCAGTCATTTTGTCGTAATTTTACGGTGCCATTTTTTACAGTGTAGAAGCTGTAACGATGGCTGTAGCCAGCTATGGAAAAGAGTCTGCATTTAAACAAAATATAACACCATGATTTTTGTATCTGTTGTTTATTGATATAAACTTAAATCAAATAACCATTTGAAGACTGTTCATACTAGTGTTTTATCAAATAAATATATATATACATTACGAGGCGTGTCGTATATTAAATGCCGGCCTTGTAATAATGAAGAAACCAGGAACAGTAAGTATTTTGATTTGATGTGAAAAGCATAGAAGAAAATCAACAACTTCAGTGAAAAGAATGCTAATATATGAAAAGGAATGAATTATGGTAGGTATAAGCTGTTGAGACTCCAGGATTAACACGAGGTATAAGCCCATAAATACCCCCGCCCCCTCCCCTCCAACATCAGCTGGCACACCAAATTGAAATGAATGACAAACACTTCATATTTACTCCCAAGAGGTAACTTAAAGAGTATCTGTATGGCATTCATAAACTTAATATTCAGATTACGCTGCTGTCCGGTAAGAACAACTCTGGATTAAATAATAGAGCGGCTTCTTGATAAACACAACCTGTTGAGAAAAACACAAAAGATTATCATCTGATTTTCTGACGTTTAACTTCACATGGGTTATTTGAAAGATTCAGAACTGTTACATCAACTTTCTCCCGGATTCCTTCCACTTTAGTTTATCGTAATTTACTTTTTAAATAAATGCTGTGTTATAAACTTGCTCAATCGGCAAAACAAGAATTTAGACCTAGGGTGAAAAGATGTATACAATAAAACAGTTGTTATAGAAACACCAGCAGAGATCTTTCCTATACGTCTGTAAGTCGCAACAGCAAAATGGCGAACGCCTACCTTTTTAGCGCGTTTCTTCCTCTTATTAGGCCCATAAAGTCTGAGTTACCATTCTTGTTCAGTTTGTTTCTACAACTTGTATTTAGGTCAGAATAAAAAAAACCACTCGTATAAAACAGATAAATAATAATGATCAATTATAATGATAAATGATAATGATCATTCAAAGACTAAACGGAAAGAAAAAAAATATTTTATTTTCATATTGTCCTATACACATTGCTAAAATTCATTGATTGACTTGTTGAGTTGTCTAAACCCTGTGCATTTATTTTATATGCACGCATTTAGAAAACAAACCAAAAGAAAAACAAGTCTTTGAGTGTCAATATAACAAATGTTCACAGTCGGAGTTCAAACTACAGGAGGTTAATTGGGGAACAGTAAAGCAAAATCTAAAGATCGTCACCACTCTGCTGATATTGGTTATGGTAATTATACATAACCAGCAGCCTATCTATAACCACCGTTGCTTGATTGACGTCTTCATTTGTGGAAGAAGCAGGGTCTGTTTAGTGCTGAACAATAATCAACCGGTACCAAACAGGTGGAATTAACAGTCGCTGTCATACTCCACAAACCCACTCTGAAAAGTCTGTCTATTACGTAAACCCTACGTGTTTCCGACGGATTCCAAATAAACAAACACATACATTAATCATCCGATTCTGATATTATAAGCGGAAAACATAAAACGGAAAACATAAAACGGAAAACATAACAAGAAGTTTTCAGCAGAAAGGAATTCAAATCATGTCCGTAAAATGAATAATTGTGAGGAACTATATTCTGCAGCGTACTCCGCCATGCTAATCATATGTCCCCCCAACCACTGACCTATTTATAGATCAGTACTCCCAACTCACCCAGCTCTCGCGCCAAGTGGCGCTTACTAGTTTGCGCTTAGGCCAGCTGAAAATTTGCCGGCTTAAATGATTGGGACTGTACGTAAAGAAAATGAACTAGAATTTACAGAACATGTACTACACTTAAAATGAACACTGAGGATTAAATCTATATTCTGTTTTTGCTTTTCGTTTAAATTTGATGTTTTCAAAGATATGTAACGGTATTGGTTTGTGGGCAATGCTACATGTACTTAAAGTACCGCCTCTAAATCCTAAAGCCCCATATGTAGGGGTTTGGCTTAATGCTCATTCAAAGGGCTGATTAGTCCTGAATAAATATAAACCAATAAAGATGATGTTATTGTTGCATATCTTTTGAGTTCTCCTTTCGTTTATACATACCATAATCCATTTCTCTTCATATTTCATCGATCGTCTCGCTAGAATTCGCTGATTGCCTTCGGTTTTCACCACCAAACCTTACTTAAGTACTTACTGTTTGTTGCCCCATCATATTCCAGGGTCGTCAAGGCCATGTCTCGTCGAGTTTTATCAAAAGGTAACATATAAACGATTACTATTTTGAAATTGTAACACCTGAAACTTAAGTGAAAAACTATGCCCATAATATTTACAAAAACTAATTTCCGTATGGATTTTCTTTCATGCAGTTGGGAAATATGCCTTTGTAAGGTTTCGTTGCGATGGAAAAACACTGCATCTGAAGACTGCTGAATTGTTTGGAAAATCTCCGCTATCAGTTGAAATGACAGTTTTAGCTCCCTGGGACAGAAAGAAGTTACCAGCCACTATACTCGGACTTTCCAGTAAGTTTTGTTTGTACTTAATGGTCATCAGTTATCATTTCCCGGCTAAACAAAAGTTCTTAAGTTCTCTGAAACTGAACTTTAATATATGTAATTGTTTTTTTTTCACCAGATGATTTAACAGATCTCTACAAAGTTAAACGAGGGTATATGGAGTCTCCCAGAAAATTGAAGCGACCAAACAACCAGTTAGAAAAGGTAGGTATTTATTTATTTATGAACACTTAAACACCCGATCTCACAGGGAAAATGGAACATTTTATATGTAACCGATAAATCATAATTTGCCATTCAATTAATAAAGGTTTATTTAATTTAGTGTGTTTTAAACAAGCTTATTTATTGTTCAATGAAAAACGATACCATTCATTTGACCTTTATCACTTTATCTAGGATTCCAAGCAAGTGAAAGAAATATCACAGCCACCTCATTTTCCTGACGTGCTCCTGTCAAAACTATACCAACAATGCCGGTGAGTAAAGGCATTCTTTATTTCCAATAATCACTATCAATCATTAAACACATAGAGAAAACTGTACAGAAAGTTTTTTTATTCATTCACAAACTGTTGTTTTTTTTCACACAGAAAACCCAAGCAATCAATCCTCTGAATGTAAAACCATCCATTCAACGGAGCTGTCCAGCTTTCACGCCCGATGAATATGAGATAGAGGCATTGCCACATGTTGGAGCCGTGAGACGCATGCTCACTCCAATGGACACCGATGAGATTCCATTACGTGTTGATTTGGTGAAAATTGAAGAGCTTCAGACATCCTTGGAAAGAATGGAAGGGAAGATGGATTCATTTCTTGCTTCAAGATTCCAAGAACAATCACCTTTCCCGATCCACCCGCCAAAACGTCGACGAATAAACGAGACCGCCACAATCCCCCCCCCCCCCCCCAAGACCTATTGGAAATCTCTTGCCCCGAACAGATCCAGCCCGTCCCCGACCAATCCTGCCCTACGAGCCTGTCCTACCCTGCCTCTCCAGCCAACCCACCCTACCTTGCCAACCAATCCTGCCCTACGAGCCCGTCCTACCCTGCCTCTCCAGCGAACCAACCCTACCTTGCCAACCAATCCTGCCCTACGAGCCCGTCCTACCCTGCCTCTCCAGCGAACCCACCCTACCTTGCCAACCAATCCTGCCCAACAAGCCTGTCCTTCCCTGCCTCTCCAGCAAACCCACCCCACCTTGCCAACCAATCCTGCCCTACGAGCCCTGTCCACCCACCCCATCCCATCCTGTCCAGATGTGTCCAATGAAACCAACGAAAGCCTAGGACCAGCGCTCCCCATTGAACAGCGTCTGACGGAAGAAGTTCAACAGAACTATTGGAAACTTCGCTCCTACCAGCTCGACAAACTGACATTGAAACCTCAGACAATCAAGGACCTATGTTCCTCTGAACTTCCCAAACCATCCAGAGATTTGTCATTTGACAATGACACCTTATTAGCCCTCCGGAAACGATCACACGGAACTTACCATTTCGCCAAGAATCGTCTATTCCGTGGTTTTACTCTTGGGGAATCGTACAACCGCAATACAACTGGAAGGACTCCCAACAGGATGCAGTCAGTGAAAAAGGCACTCGATACCAGAAAGTTACACGAACTTCTTAGACTTGTGAGACGATATTTCCCTTGTGATAATCTAGAGAAGCAAGTCTTTAATAGTGTCAACGGAAATCTAAGATACTTCTTTAATGTAAGATTGAATGCTACTTGGTTACCGAAGATGTAATTACTTTTATTGATTGTATTGTTTCGTGTACATTTTGTTACAACAGCCTAGATAACAATAATTGTTAATTTGTGATATTTATGTAAATAAAGATATAACAAAATAATATCTTTCTTTATTTTTCTCTATGAATGATAGTCTTATGAGGATGCAATGTCTTGAGGAAAGAACAAACCTGAATATTCAAGATAGATTTATGTTTATATCCATATCATTTTAACCGTGTTTTTCTCTCTCTTTCATTGGATTCAGGCTGGCACTGATTTCCGCTTGAGTTACAGTGTACTTTTTTTCCGTTATCAAATGCAGGGCGTTGCAATTTTGGTAGGATGGAAAGGAACAACCGAGGTGGAGGGAACTGAAAGCCCATGTAATTTATGGGCGCATGGCCAATGTTTGGGATTTGTTGAACCAAAAGTCTGTGTTCAATCGATTGAAGTTTTTTGGCAAATTCCACAGAAAACTCATGGAAATAAATAAAAAATGATATCCCACCAATAATCTGGATTTCATTTTACTGTCACAATATTTTCATATTTATTGCATGTATAAACCTACACATGGGTACATATACATGGGTTTATACTTTGAGGAAATATTTATACACATAAAATATTGGAAACACTTTATGGAGGAAGGCGCGGAGAGGGGTGTTTAAGTACTGTAACACCTATTTTTCATTTTGATTATCTTAGGCCTGCAGTATAAAATTAATTATTCAAAAACAACATACCTTGTGTAACAGAGCGACAGCACCGTATCCACCTTGCTTCTGTTGGCATACCAGGGTGGAGCAGCCCCTTACACCTCCGCTTGATAGACGCCTTCAGCTCCACTTGGGTGGGCAGACATCGATTTACTTTCATTGTCACTTAAATTTTGTTCTTTCCTCAGGACATTGCATCCTCATAAGACTATCATTCATTAATATCCGCTGGTACACCTTTTTCCAAACTCCAAAAAATAGGGCGTAAAATTTTTGTCTAGCCGCGAGGGTTACCTCACTGTTCTTGCGGCGCACTCCTGATCTATAGATATAAATACTTAACAAACTCGGACAAAAAAGAAATTCTATGGTCTGTGTGGGTGGAAATGCATGCAAGAAAACCAGAGCTTATTGGGTTTGGGGCTCCACTTCTATATATTCTGTGAGTGTCCCGTTGTGATTGAGAAACAAACAACTTTCATTAAAATAAATCAGTTTACTTCCCCAAAACCGAATGGATTTACAGTTTTGCAGGATAAAAGAAAAATTCAGAGGATATGACATCCTAAGATACCGGTATCTTCTTAAAGACTTCTTAAAAAGTTCAAATTACTGATAATGAAAAGTAATAAATTTTACCTAACTTAACTAGAGTAGTGTCCAATCGCCAAACAACCAATCAATGAAAACACCTTCAACCAGTCAAGCTCTTAGTTTCAACTAAGTGACGATAATGGGATTGGTTAAGTAATATTACGGCATCATTAACAAATTACGTTAGGGAAAAAACATATGGAAAATGTTCACATAATGGAAAAATAATGATGGCGCCTTCTAGACCACCATAGTTTCACTCTAATAATGGTTTTCACAATTTAACTATCACATAAGGGAAGAATAATAATGGACCCATCTAGACCACCGTAGTTGATAGAAAAGTTTAGTATAGTCACTCTCAAAGTTAAAGATTGGAAAAATAACGTGGCACCACACGCACCACCATACGGTTTGAAAAGGTTCCCAAAACAATGAAAGTCAACACGAAGGCTCAAAATCACCGGCCAGTTTACAGCATACAATACCAATGTGGGTATTAAATTTTGGATTTGGGAGTACATCCACCATAAACATCAGGATTATGAAGAATTAGGCAAGTATCCACACATAAAGAGAAAGAACACCCCAGTGTAGAAGATAAGTTATGTGGATATTTAAAAAAACTGATGGACTTTGACATCAAGTATTCCTCTTAGGACATTATGGCAGCAAATATCACTTTGCCAAGTAAAGCATGGTGGACCTTAGTACAGGTACTCCAATATAAATGTAGATTATTTTCCTCACATTTAGGACTGAAATGGTTTCCTCACAACCAGGAACATGCTCACCAGTTTAGACTCAAGGTTTATGATGGCCAAGAAATGATGGGCTTAAAATATTTAACTATCAGAATTTAATCTTTTGAGCTCCTTACTAGACAATCTCCATAAGATTGGATAAGGAAAATTGCAAGTTGTTGGTGATATGATAATGTACAGTCAATAAACCCTATTACCAGCTCTACATAATTAGATCAAAGTGTAAACTTTGAATCTATTGTTTTCGTTGTGTTTATTAGATTCAAAGTGTAAACTTTGAATCTATTGTTTTCGTTGTGTTTATTATTAGATTCAAAGTGTAAACTTTGAATCTATTGTTTTCGTTGTGTTTATTATTATTATTATTATTTTTTTTTTTCTCCTTGCACCGATGTTGAAAGCCTATTTCTTGGAAACTACAAATCACAACACTAAAAAATTTCAGATTTCTCGACAGATTTTTGATCAATTATGCATGCGCTAATTAGATTCAAAGTGTAAACTTTGAATCTATTGTTTTCGTTGTGTTTATTATTATTATTATTATTTTTCTTCTTACGTAGAAGTTGAAAGCTTATTTCTCAAAAACTACAAATCGCAACTTTATCAAACTTCAGATTCGTCGACAAAAAGTCCATGGATTATGCATGCGCATATTTCGATTGTTTCTCTAGGGATACGTAGGCGGCCATCTTGGCAACGCACTAAACCATCAAAGGTCTTCTGCTCCAAAACCACTCAATGGATTCACTTTAAATTTAATACATAGGTAGGACTTACTTCAGCGCATCTTGATTGCAACTTTCAAGTATCTCACTTGAAAACTCCAGAAGCTCGCTATTGGTCGAAATGTTGACAAAATCACTTAAATTTTCCAAAGTCAATAACTAAAAAACTGTTTAAGTTAGCGTAACAAAACTTTCTACAACTATAGATTGCATCAATCTGCCTAATATCCTAAAGTTGTAATATCCAAATCAAAGTCAGGTGACCATGACGTCATTTTAAATATTTAAAATCTATGAAAATGCTAATTTCGCTAATAATATAGATAGAAAGAAACCGATTTCAAATTTAGAGAGACAAGACAATTTGTTGTTCACAAAAAGCCAACGGTTTTTTGATTGGACCAATGGTTTGGCCGCCATATTGGATCGTGTTCCAAACACGTAAATCTTTTCTTCTCCCTAAAAAAAGAAGTATTTGCTCTGATTTTGTAACACTAGATAGTTCAAGGCATAATCTATTATGAATGCAAATTTGAGGTTTAATGTAAAAAAACCTTAGGAGATATTTGGTATTTAAAACTGATGACGTCATCAATTATAGTGTGAATTTTTCTAAAACTGATTTTTGTTACTTTTATTATAGATGATCTCAAAGCCCTTGAAAAGACGAAGAAAAACATACCGCCAAATGCTTTGTATCATTTCCATAAGTACTTTTAATCTTTGTTCCAAATTTTAAATTGTTGGACTTTGTCGTTTTCAGCCATATTATAAGGCTTTCTGGTATATGCCGAGGAAAATTGACATGATATAGGGCAAAACTGATATCATATTTCAGTGTATACACATAATATACACAAATAAAAATAGTTTCAACGATCACCAAATTAAAAATACTAATTTTATAAACAATAAACTAACTTTTAGATTTGATGACGTCACCTATTTTTAAAAGCCCTATAACTTTAAAACTATTAAGCCGAATGAAACGAAATTCCACAGCTGAGATGTACTAGTTACAGTTTATCAGTCAACGTCTTCCGTAAATTAAATCTTCAAAATTTAACAAATGTTTTCTTTGAGGTCCGCGCTTTTTCTTTTGGTTATTATAGGAAATCTTGTATTCAAAACGTAATTACTTAAAACTACTTTGCAAAATAAAACGAAAATATAAATCTAAGAAGGGCCTGTAAGAGAATATTTGCCGGCATCTTCCGTAAATTCAATCTTTGAAAGAAAAAAATGTTTACTTTGACGTCCGCGCTTTTTCATGTTGCGCGCCCACTGTAAACATACAGGTCTAAGCACACACAATACTCAAAATCTCCTTCCATCTAACCTGGTCTCACATCACATCCAAAATTGTTTCCAGCCTTAAATTCAACCAATTTCCTTTCAAGAAAAACCATAGAAACGCCCAGAAAATCAATCCAATGGAGTGCAGGAAAAAGAGAAAAGAAGATACACGGAATACTTATGGCACTACTTATGGCACTTCTTGTGTCCCAAGGAAAAACCGGATGTTGTCATGAAACTGTGTAGTGATCTCTAGTTGGAAAACAAGCGTAAGCTTTCAATCCCTTTATTTCAGTATGAAAGGCTCCATGTGATATATACAATGTACAGCTTGAGAGATATACTAGCTAAAGTTAAACCATAATAGGTTGGTAGCACAAAATGCACTGACACATAATTTGATATTAGCTTAAAACAAATTATTTAATCTGCGTATTTTATCAAATTGTTCTTAATGGGCGCAGCTAGCGAACGTTCACACCCACGCCCGCATGCCAGGTCTTCAGCCAGGGTGAGAAATTCAAGGGAAACACCGGTAAGCCGATGTTTGTTCAGAGCCAAATGTCCATTTTGGAAAAAAAGCGATGGGATGCCGCTATAAAGTTTATAATTTTGAGAAACAATTAATAAAAATCACCCTCATAATTGTATAAATTGTTTGATATCGATACTGATTAATTCACCTGTATTTTGTTTAAATAGGCTAAGTAGCCTTAAAGTGGCATAAGTGCTTTCTCATAAATTTCGATTGTCAAGATAAAAAGGGTATTTGCATCTTATCGAAATACTAAACCAGCCACTCCGAATAAAACTTATTAAATGAGTGTATACTTTGGATTAACTCGAAGTTACCGCTGTTTGTTTGAAATTGAATTTAGGCGGGCCATTTTGCGTCTTACGTACTGGGCTATATGGCTGATCTTTCCCATTCAGCTCGTCTGCCGGTCCCTTGTCTGCCCCCGCGACCGCACATAGACTACTTTATTATGTCCTTGGTCACAGGTGTTGAGCGGTGATCGGCACGCCTGCTGATTTTTTAATGCCTACCTCATTCGGGATACATGAGTTTGTTTTTGTGTCTTTGATATTTCTAAACAATTATTTAACGTGTAATTCAGCGGGTGATGTTAAGGAATCACTCTGTATTGGTACTGTTTGCAAAAAATAGCCATTACTTTTGCCATTCTGTTTTAACGGAAAAATATTTTAAAAAATTGGAAGCTCTTGCTACTTTAAACACAACTCGTCCTTTAGTAAAATTTCGAGCGCAGTTCAATATTCAGTCCAGAGATATAATATAGAGCAAAATGATATCATATTCCAGTGCAACAACATAATATGCATTAGATAAACTAGTTTAAAAAATCAACACATTGAAAATATTGGTTATATTAGTAATAAACTAACGATTTTTAAAAAAAACTTATAACATGAAAACTACTCCGCAGAATGAAAAGAAACTTAACAGGTAAGAAGTACTAGTTACAGTGTATTTGTCAACGTCTTCTGAAAATTCAATCTTTCAAATGAAAAAAATTGCTTTCTTTCACGTCCGCGCTATTTCCTCTTGGCCTTTATATTGAAACGTGCACTGTTTTCGTCTCTTAAATTACTTCAGGGTATTTTGATCTATTCAACTTCACACTTTGAATCGCAATTGCTTCAGCAATTTCTAGTTTTTTATGTTTTTCTAGGGCTACGCTCGCGGCCATCTTGGCACCGCACTAAACCTTCAAAGGTCTTCTTCTCCAAAACCACTCAATGGATTGACTTTAAATTTAATACATAGGTCGGAATTACTTCAGCGCATCTCGGTTGCAACTTTCAAGTACTTCAGTTGAAAACTCTAGAAGCTCGCTATTGGTCGAAATTTTGACGTCATCACTTCAATTTTCAAAAGTCAATAACTAAAAAACTATTGAAGTTAACGTAACAAAACTTTCTACATCTATAGATTGTATCCATCTGATTAATATCCTAAATTTGTCAAATCCAAATCAAGGTCACGTGACCATGACATCATTTTAAATTTTTAAAATCTATAAAAATGCTAATTTCGCCAATAATATAGATAGAGAGAAACGGTTTTCAAATTTAAAGAGACAAGGAAATTTGTTAATCACAAAATGTCAACGGTTTTTTGATTGGACAAATAGTTTGGCCGCCATATTGGATCGTGTTTCAAAGACGTAAAGCTTTACTTCTCCCTAAAAAAAGAAGTATTTGCTCTTATTTGGTAACATCAGACAGTTCAATGCATAATCTATTATGAATGCAAATTTGAAGTTTATTGTATAAAAACCATAGGAGATATTTGGTATTTAAAATTGATGACGTCATCAATAATAGTGTGAATTTTTCTAAAACTGATTTTTGTTACTTTTATTATATGTGATCTGAAAGCCCTTGAAAAGACGAAGAAAAACATACCGCCAAATGCTTTCTATCATTTTCATAAGTACTTTTAATCTTTGTTCCAAAATTTAAATTGTTGGACTTGGTCGTTTTCAGGTGTACTATTGGACTTTCTCACATATGCCGAGGAAAAATGACGCATTATAGAGCAAAACCGATAACATATATCAGTGTAAACACATAATATGCATAAATAAAACTAGTTTCAACGATCAACAAACTGAAAACACTGGCTCAATAAGTAATAAACGAAGATTTGGATTTTATGACGTCACACATATTTAAAAGCCTTATAACTTAAAAACCGTTTACCCGAATGAATTCAAACTTAACAGCTAAGATGTACTTGATACAGTTTATCAGTCAACGTCTTCCGTAAATAAAATCTTAAAAATTTAGAGAATGTTTTCTATCAGGTCCGCGCTTTTTCCTTTGATGATTATAGAAAATCCTGTATTCAGAACGCAATAACTTAACAACTGTTTAGCCGATTGAATCAAAATTTCTCAGGTAAGATGTAATAGATACAATTTATCTGTCAACGTTTTCCGTAAATTGAATCTTTAAAATTTAGAAAATGTTTTCTTTCACGTCCGCGCTTTTTCGTTTGGTGATTAACGAAAATCCTGTATTCAAAACGGTATAAATTAAACACTAAATAGCCAATTGAATCGAAATTTCACAGCGATGATGCAGTACATACAGTTCATCAGCCAACGTCTTCCGTTAATTTAATCTTTAAAATTTAAGGAATTTTTCTTTCACTTCCGCGCTTTTTCTTTTGGCGATTAACGAAAAACATGTACATCTTTCCGGCGCTTTAATTACTTTTCGGAAAAAAAGTCAAGGAGTATGTGAAACTCTTATCTGTTCGGATTCACACTTTGAATCGCAATTGCTTCAGCAATTTCTAGTTATTATAATTATTATTTTTCTTCTTACGTAGAAGTTGAAAGCTTATTTCTCAAAAACTACAAATCGCAACTTTATCAAACTTCAGATTCGTCGACAAAAAGTCCATGGATTATGCATGCGCATATTTCTATTGTTTCTCTAGGGCTACGTTGGCGGCCATCTTGGCAACGCACTAAACATTCAAAGGTCTTCTGCTCCAAAACCACTCAATGGATTCTCTTCAAATTTAGTACATAGGTAGGACTTACTTCAGCGCATCTAGATTGCAACTTTCAAGTACCTCAGTTGAAAAGTCTATAAGCTCACTATTGGTCGAAATTTTGACGTCATCACTTAAATTTTCAAAAGTCAATTACTAAAAAACTATTTAATTTAAAGCAACAAAACTTTTTACATCTATAGATTGCATCAATCTGACTAATATCCTAAAGTTGTAAAATCCAAATCAAAGTCACGTGACCATGACGTCATTTTAAATTTTTAAAATCTAAAAAAATGCTAATTTCGCTAATAATATAGATAGAGAAAAACTGATTTCAAATTCAGAGAGACAAGGAAATTTGTTAATCACAAAATGTCAACGGTTTTTTGATTGGACGAATGGTTTGGCCGCCATATTGGATCGTGTTCCAAATACGTAAAGCTTTTCTTCTTCCTAAAAAAACAAGTATTTGCTCTGATTTTGTAAAATTCAATAGTTCCATGCATAATCTATTATGAATGCAAATTTGAAGTTTATTGTATAAAAACCTTAGGAGATATTTGTTATTTAAAATTGATGACGTCATCAATAATAGTGTGATTTTTTCTAAAACTGATTTTTGTTACTTTTATTATATGTCATCTCAAAGCCCTTGAAATGATGAAGAAAAACGTACCGCCAAATGCGTTCTATCATTTTGATAAGTACTTTTAATCTTTGTTCCAAAATTTAAATTGTTGGACTTAGTCGTTTTTAGGTGTACTAATTGACTTTCTCACGTATGCCGAGGAAATATGACGCATTATAGAGCAAAACCGATAACAAATATCAGTGTAAACACATAATATGCATAAATAAAACTAGTTTCAACGATCAACAAATTGAAAACACTGGCTCCATAAGTAATAAACGAACATTTAGATTTGATGACGTCACACATATTTAAAAGCCTTATAACTTAAAAACTGTTTACCCGAATGAATCCAAATTTAACAGCTAAGATGTACTTCATACAGTTTATCAGTCAACGTCTTCCGTAAATTAAATCTTTAAAATTTAGAAAATGTTTTCACTCAGGTCCACGCTTTTTCCTTTGATGATTATAGAAAATCCTGTATTCAGAACGCAATAACTTAAAAACTCTTTAGCCGAATGAATTTAAAATTTCTCAGGTAAGATGTAATAGATACAATTTATCAGTCAACGTCTTCCGTGAATTATACCTTTAAAAAATAGAAAATGTTTTCTTTAAGGTCCGCGCTTTTTCCTTTGATTATAGAAAATCCTGTATTCAGAACGCAATAACTTAAAAACTAATTAGCCAAATGAATCGAAATTTCACCGCGATGATGCACTAGATACAGTTTATCAGCCAACGTCTTCCGTGAATTGAATCTTCAAAATTTAAAGAATTTTTCTTTCACGTCCGCGCTTTTTCTTCTGGCGATTAACTAAAAACATGTACATCTTTTTGGCGCTTTAATTACTTTTCCGAAAAAAGTCAAGGAGTATGTGAAACTCTTTTATCTGTTCGGATTCACACTTTGAATCGCAATTGCTTCAGCAATTTCTAGTTATTATTATTTTTTTTTTTTCTTGCGTCGATGTTGAGACCTTATTCCTCGAAAACCAGAAATCGCAATCTATCAAACTACAGATTCGTCGACAAAACTTCCATGGATTATGCATGCGCATTTTTCTATTGTTTCTCTAGGGCTACGTTCGCGGCCATCTTGGCACCGCACTAAACGTTCAAAGGGTTCTTCTCCAAAACCACACAATGGATTGACTTTAAATTTAATACATAGGTCGGAATTACTTCAGCGCATCTCGATTGCAACTTTCAAGTAGTTCAGTTGAAAACTCTAGAAGCTCGCTATTGGTCGAAATTTTGACGTCATCACTTCAATTTTCAAAAGTCAATAACTAAAAAACTATTGACGTTAACGTAACAAAACTTTCTACATCTATAGATTGTATCCATCTGACTAATATTCTAAAGTTGTCAAATCCAAATCAAGGTCACGTGACCATAACATCATTTAAAATTTTTAAAATCTATAAAAATGCTAATTTCGCCAATAATATAGATAGAGAGAAACGTTTTCAAATTTAAAGAGACAAGGAAATTTGTTGATCACAAAATGTCAACGGTTTTTTGATTGGACGAATAGTTTGGCCGCCATATTGGATCGAGTTCCAAATACGTAAAGCTTTACTTCTCCCTAAAAAAAAGAAGTATTTGGTCTTAATAGTGTGAATTTTTCTAAAACTGATTTTTGTCACTTTTACTATATATCATCTCAAAGCCCCTAAAGTGATGAAGAAAAACATACCGCCAAATGCTTTCTATCATTTTCATAAGTACTTTTAATCTTTGTTCCAAAATTTAAATTGTTGGTCGTTTTCAGGTGTACTATTGGACTTTCTCAAATATGCCGAGAAAAAATGACGCATTATAGAGCAAAACTGATAACATGTTTCAGTGTAAACGCAAGATATGCATAAATAAAACTAGTTTCGACGATCAACAAATTGAAAATACTGGCTCTATAAGCAATAAATCAACATTAAGGTTTGATGACGTCCCACATTTTAAAAAGCCTTATAGCTTAAAAACTGTTAAGCCGAATGAACCCAAATTTAACAAATAAGATGTACTAGATACATTCTATCAGTCAACGTCTTCCGTGAATTAAATCTTCAAAATTTTCATAAGTACATTTTCATAAATAATTTTAATCTTTGTTCCAAAATTTAAATTGTTGGTCGTTTCCAGGTGTATTATTGTAATTTCTGATATATCCCGAGGAAAAATTACGCATAATAGGGCAAAATCGATAACATATAACAAAAGTCAGCGTCCAAACCACAGGCAAAAATGAAATGAGGATAATCTCACACAAGTCAACCGATACTGATTTATGTTACTGTTGTAATCGAGCTTCGATTCTTCGTTGGTTTTTCACCCTTATTTCTACATTCTGAACCTTTTCTGATATGTTTATGTGCCCTATGTTTAATTTTAGTGGGTTTAGCTGCAGAGGTTTTCTTTTGTCAAACAGGCTACGGCAGAAAGTGGGCAATTTCTGAATACGACGTAAAGCTGACTTTTGGTCTAAGTTGATATCCGAAAAACATAAGCTTAAACAAAACCGCCTTCGAGTTAATATTTTATGTTAGTGTAAACATGAGTGAGGAGAAAATATGCATATTTTCCGTATTTTTCATGAAACTCGCCAAAAGTGACATCACGAAGCAGAGCAGAGATCTAATGATAAAAAATTAAGACATCACCACGTAGTAAGTTTCGACACCTGTACCGGTGTCTTCGCCAAGTGTAACTGTGAAGACACCGGCACAGGTGTCGAAAGCTCGTGTTGTTCAAAACAACTTACTACGTGGTGATGTCTTAATTTGTTATCGTTAGTATGGAACCCACGTTTAAAGAGAGTTTCAAACATTTCTTAGAGCAGAGATCGTTTATTACGTAACCACTGTGGAGGTACGTACCACTCTGAAACGTCAGGGATTTACGTACGTGAAGTACCCTCTGATAAAGTGCAGGCCATTTTGAATATGACCTCCAGATAGGTAGCCGTGAAGCGTACAATTGCTAGATACTCTTGAAGACCCAACAAAAGAGTTTCCGTTATAATGGAAGGGACCGAAATACTTGGTTTGTTAATTTTCAGCCTCCCATCAGTTATATAATTGAAGCAGAGGAGGAATCCTGATATGTACCGAAACTGCGTCAGTCTAAAACATTTGGTTCACCAGGCTAAATGATACATATAAAAATCTATCTTTCTAAGTGATATTAGCATTTAGTACATTTATAATTATTTTTGGTTTATTTTTCGTCTGAATTACAATATTTTGATATAGGCCTATACTTTCAACACCATTTGTATTCAGCGACGCTGTCTCTTTGAAGCCCAATTTCGAGCAGCTTCTTTTTTAACTCTGTCTTCAATTTCACGGTCAATATTCAGTTTAACGTTTAACACCCAGTTGAGAACTTTATTTGTCAAAGATGTCCTTTTGTCAGATTTTATAATCTTCAGGTGGCTAAATAGCCTTTCAACATCTGCTGATGACAGGCATAGGGTGTTGGCTACACTATACAGGTAGGAAATATTTGGCCACTTATTTGTCAGCTCAACAGATGATGGAGAGTCTCGTTGCAGGAGTAATTTCCCGAGAACTTGATGTGAGGACTGCTCAAACTCTGGAAACTCAAGGGATGCGACAAATTGCAGCCATTCGATCCACTCTGCCAGAACAAGGTCCTCCTCCAGGCCAAAGTCAGCAGCCAGCGAACGAATGCTTTCCTCTTTATATAGAGCAGGTAAGTCGCTCAGAAAGTCCATTGGCAGAGCCAGGGCGGTGAGACTGGATACGGTTTCCAGATTGACAAACCTACTTCCAATGTGGACCTGCAGAGCTTTCAAGAAGGGCAGACGTATTTCGTCCTTGAATTTTTCTGGCGGGCAGTTATGTTTTAAGATAATTGGGTCATTATTACCAGAGATAAGCATTTTTTTCTCCCACTGACCAGGATCATTTTCTCTCATTTTTAGCATATTTAATGTAATATCAAGTTTAGGTTGAATGTATGTTAAGTCAACAGATTTTCTTTGGAAAAGTAATGACAGTTCAGCCAAATATGGCAAGACGTCACCGAGGAGACAAAGGATTCTGATTGTCTTTTCTTCAGTTAGCCATTTGTGAAGTGCCGATGCATCATTCTTTCTCTGTTTCGTAAATTCTTCTCGTGATTCCGCACTGGCAGCATTGGCTAAATCCTCTGTTATTATAGACAGTCCCTTGAGAACTGCCAGAATGGCTTTATCGTACGAAAGCCATCTGTGGTGCTTTGCCTGCTGTATTCGCCAGTTGGCGCTGTTATATACAGCCTGAAGATGTTTTAAAGTTGCTGCACTGACAGAACTATATTTGTAATACTTGTATAGGCTGTCCAAAAATTCAGACACATTGTCCAACAGTTTTATTTCTTTAAATGCATCTCGACAGGCGAGTGCCAATCTGTGGTCGTGGCAATGCATGACCACTGCATGGGTCATGCCATTCGCTTTCAGTAAAGCTGCGGCGCCATTACGTTTTCCTGAAAAAGTCAATAAAGTATTGGCCAGTGATATAGCTTTACCTTTTGTTGATCAACTGAATACGTATAGTGTTTAAATTGTTTTGTTTAAATGCACTTTAATTCAGTTCAGTAAATCATTGTTAAATTAACTTTAACTAAAACTTAAGATCCATTTGTTTTAGAAATTCTTTATTTTCCCTTTTATATTCCCTCTGTGCAATAAAGACTTGCCTTTAAATAAATGTTTGTTTTGTTGTTTATTTTTTGCTCACACGTTGTGCAGTACGTCAAAGTTAAAAAAATGTTACTTGATAAATAAATGAAAATATGTTTTTCAGATTGTTTAAATGTAATTGAAAATGTTATGAAATAGTGCTATACATAGATTAATGATACCTGCAAATGAAGAGGCACCATCACTGGTGAGGTTTGTGCAAGCCTTTGGATTTAGGGACTTTAAATCAAGGATGTTTAGGGTAGCTTCTTTTATATCCTGTCCTGTCGACCGTGTCATCTCTTTATCGTGTAAAAATCTCATTCTGGGAATACCTGTTTCATCAATATATTTGATAATGACTCCTAGGTTTTTAATTGAAGCCTTGTCCATCATTAATGAAAAAGTCTGACTGTTTCGCATTTCAGTGAGCAAAATTTCATCAACAGTATCAGACAATGACGACAATAACTCGTGCACGATTTGTGGGCTTGTATATGTAGCATTGCACGCTTGGCGCGTGGCTCTAAGTTTTGGAGCCCCGGTCTGAATGCAAAGTTCCACTAAGCCTCCAAACTGTTCAAGGGCTAAGTTGTTTTTAACTAAATACAACGCTACTTCCATTAGATTTTCTGCAACGCCTACTTCATTTTCCAAATCCGAATTAAAACTGTTTTTTAAGTGCTAGTTTACTGCCTTCAGAATGTTTTAAATTTGCCAGATTTTGATTGCTTGGTTGTGACACTGTTGGATCGTTGCTTGTCAGTGGGAATTGTTCAGGTGGAGATTCGGTTGAAATCGAAAGTGAATTTGACGTTGTTGTTGTTCACATAGTTACAACGAAACTCCCGCCGGCCCCGGTCGCAGTGCTCGTCGTGTCACTGTCAGGAGCTAATTCATCGCTTACGGTTGGGATTGGTTGTGATGCCGCCTTGGAGAATAAAGTCTTTAAAGATTTACAGGATTTTGCGGCTTGTGCTTGCTCCTTTTCACGCTTTTTAGCATTCCTTCCCGAACTCGGCATGATGAAATTGAAAATTCGCCGAACTGCAAAAAACTTGTCGGAAATAACCTTGCAGCGGAGTCACTAAAATTCTCCTCAAATACAGAAGAGCTACTGTCATCTTTATGATTGGAATTATATAATCGTTCCCATAAGTTTACAACCAATTGTTTTTTGACGACAAAATTTCTTCATGTGAATTATTAAAGATTATCAATTTAATAAATTTTGGTGAACTGCATGCTGTTTTTTAGTCAATTATTTGACTTTTTGAGGTGGGGCAATATAACCTATATAGTTTGTCAGGAAATATTAAATACGGACGATGAGTTACTTAAAATTTATTTATGCTTACACTACAGGAATTTTTTCGATAATCAAAAACCTTAAACTGTTTTTTTTTTTGAGTAGTGAAGTCTTCAAAAATAAATTTTTCTCCCTTGAAATATAGGCCTAGCAGAGGTTTTTACTCTTCAAAATACAGGTATCTCAAAATAAAAACGAAAACAGTTCGTGAAGTAATTATGTGTACAAGTTTTATTTCAATGAATGAACAAAATCAGCAGAAGAATTTATGGATAGCTGACCATTACCCGTCTTCGTGAAACATAACCGGTTGGCCACGTAAATCCTTCAGAATGGGTTGAATCAATGAATGTAATGCATTTGTCGATTGACAAATGTACATGGGTTAATCTCTGAAAAAAAAAGGTGGGACGGTATGAAATTTATCACACAACAAATAAAAGCAGTTCTTAGACCTTATTTTCACCAACTTTGTAACATACAATTCAGTGTTATTTTTGGACGTTTTACGATGCGCTCAAGATGTTTTCACCGTGTATGTCGGCGGGAGGGTTCGATGCCCAGAGGGACAAAATATGCCGATGCTAAGAACAACGGTACTGCCTATGGACATACGTCAAACTAATAGAAACCAAGAATTGAGGGTGCCCAAAACAGCCGCGAAAGTCTGTTGGAACCTAGGAAAAGTGTTTTATAGTCTTAGCAAAATGAATGTAGGCCTGTCCTATTTTCTCCCGTTTGCATTTTGAACAGTCGTATAGAATCCAGCCTTACTTAGTTAGAGCTCATCTCCGCTAGAACTCATAATCATATCTGGATTACTGGAAAGCGACCATGCAGCTAAAAGTTTTTTACACTACAGTCGAATCCATGTGTGATAGCAGGACAGACAGTAAACATAGCGAGTCAGTTTTGCCTGTGATCAACAAGGCGTGCTGGGGTAGGCCTACTGCAATTTCTCGCGTAGGCCGATAAGCCCTTTCTCAGGACGAGAAAACTACTCCCATATCGTTCCGGTAAGAACGACCGCTGACAACCACGGTTCTATTCAATAACCTGTAAACAAAATCACCATCCTTTGTTGGGCGTTAGTGCTGTTGATGTTTTATTGGGCTACCATGCAAGGGCATACGTGGTGCTTGCCAGGGCATACGTGGCGCACTAAAGGGCGGGCGTGGCGCTGCGCCACGCCAAATACGTCTAGCTAGGGGTCTATATTGTGTAAAAAGTTTCTCCCTTTTTAATTATAGTATACTTAATAAAGTTATTGTCAATATACCTGAAGTGCAATCGTAATTATTTCTCAATAGGAGCTTATATTGCCCGAAAAGCAATTACCGGCGCTTATTGTTTCCAAGAAAAAAAAGAAACATTTTGGTGATCGAGTGAAAAATCAACTCAGAATCAGAGAATTACTACTATTACTATCAATATAAACAAAATACTATTGATCTCTTAAATATTGAAATGGCAACTTCTACAAACTTTTGTAATGATTTTGAATTTCTAATACCGAGTCAATTTTTTGTTTTCTTTCTTGCTGTAAAAAATATTTATTAGATTTCGTAGCTGAAAAAATATATAGATTTTTCATCAAGGAAATACTCCTTGGGTATCCTTGCATGCATATTTTCCAAGAACCAGAGTGTTGTATTCAACACCAATTGACCTATCGCCAGGCCACGCCCCTTGAAAATCAGGGCCGACAACTCTCGTTAGGCCCGTCAAAAATGTAAACAATGTCCGCTGCTGTAGCTTACGTTAAATTGTCCTATCCATTTTCGCGCCCGTATGACTTTTGTACTAGCTAACTGAGAGTCCAAACATTTGACCAAGGCCTGTACATTTACTTTTCCTCCAGCCAGGATATATATTTTAAAGATACCCATGCTATGTAAGCAAAGACGACCGTGGAAACCGTCGAAATCGGACGTTTGATCGAATTTGATCAACAAATATTTAAGTTATATTTGACCCAATTACCGCATTTCTGATAAATATATTTATCCTAAATCCAAGCAATAGTCACCTTTTATTCATTTAATTGTTCCTGGTCCGATGAGTTCAGATTTCGTTTGTGAAAAAAAAAACGTTGTTGTTGTCAGGATTCAAATTACTGACCGGCAAAGCCAGTAAAACAGGATGAGACACATGTGTGCGGCTAGATTCAAATGACGATGGTTTTAATCATTTATGTTTAGCTACTGACGTACAGAATCTCTAATTTCCCAGTGTGAGCTGAGGCCCTTTTTGTTTCATACTCAGTCGGATGTACTTGCCATATTTTTTCTAAAGCTATTCATTATAGAAATTAAATTTAAAGTGGCATGAGCTGCCAAAATTCACACTTTTTCATAATTTCTGATCGTCACAAGACTGAGTAAGAGGCTTTGATGGCCAACGAAAAACTAAATGATTGACGTTGGAATGAATGAAATCCATAAAGTCCCCGGCTTATACGAACCAAAATAGTGTTCGAAATTTAAATAACCGGGATGACCATTCATTCATTCTAAGCCAAAGTAAGTTCAAAACCACCGAAGGTCAGAGATATCCTTCCCAAATACCAACGCCGCCGAATAAGTGAAATAATCTTGAGCTTGGTATAAAACATTAACCAAATTTAACTAAGATATCTGAATTAAAGATTGAGTCCTTCTACAGAAAAAAAAGAGTCTAATTGTGTGGCCTAGAAACATAATGTAAATTCAGATAAAAATTGTTTGAAACTCTTTTAACGTACAGGTACTTACCCACAATAACATACAGCGGAAATAATTAGGGCATCACCACAAAGTAAGTCCTTGTGAACAACACAATTATTGAGCTTTGCGTTGTTCACAAAAAATTACAAAGATGATACTTTAATCATTTCTCATACCAAATTGAGATTGAAACCGTTCATCCATCTGACACTGAATTTTCTTTTTTTTAGGAATGTCAGGGATATGAAGTTTTTCCAAGTCTGATAAACCCCAATCAAGCAATTATCATGACCAAACAAAAGCAATGTTTTAAAATGATATAAATCAATTTTAGCTGCAGTTTATTTATTTAATTTATTTTTATAGGGTAGCTATTTCAACCTTTTAAGGGTGCTCTCCCTAAGATGCATACACAGATTCCTCACATTAAACAGTAAACAATAGTAAATTGTAAAAGATAAAATATTGAAATAAAAAGGTAAAACAATAAACATCCATATGGCAGTTGTAAATGACTGTTTAAGTTTTTCGATACACATCATTTTTTTTTAAATGAAATGTATATTCTAAAATTTAGACATGTATCCCCAAAATGTTACAATCAATCAAAACAATTCAAATTCATCAAGTTAATCAGTCAAAATGAATGAAAAATGACAAAGTTATACATTTTGGTCCATATCATATAATATTATGTGTCGTTATTTATTCTTATTTTTTTTTCTTTTCTTGAAGAGGGGTGGGGGTTTTGTTAACACAGGCAGTGGACCAGTGGTCATCCCAGTAAGTCTATTGTAATATTACATGATAAAGGCAACAAACAAAGTTTTGAAACGGACTCCTTTCCAAGCAAATTAATATTATTATTCCTTGACCAACACATTCACTATAATGCATATGCTCTTGATGCTTTCCCATTTTTACTCAAGCGGATTCCTTGAATTGAGGTCTTATCTGTTCCTGCTTCCAAAATGTTCATCTCTCTCAGACTCAGAATATAAGGGATATATTTTTTTTTAATTCTCAAGTTTCCACCTCCTCATATAAATAATTTTCAACTCCTTTCCATCATTATCAAGTACTTCTTTGTGTTCTCTTCGATAGGGCCCAACACAAGTTACACAACACATGACCTCAGCTGTTTTTCTGTGTTTAAAAACCTAAAACATAAGATTTTATAATCAATAGTGTGTAAAGAAATATCAGGGTCTAATGGCACTTGTACTGGATCCATCTATTTACTTTTTAAATCATATGCATTTCTCGGTATCCAATGTCCCTGACACTGTAAAATTAATAATTTGTCCCTTTATTATCATAATTTAATAAAAAAACTAAAAAAGACTTTTTACAAAACCACAACAGCTTGGTATTGAACCAAACAATATACATTTGGGCATTTAGGAAATTTGTTATATCGAATTTGGGTTCAAAATGTAGGCGTATAAAACTAGGAAAGCAGTGGACGTTGCGTGTGCTGCCAAATTGTCGAAAATTTTTTCCATTACAACAAAGTTGTTGAATTGTATCGGTAACTACAATTTAGAAACTTATTATATCTACTTGACTCAAGAATGTACATTATAACTAAGACTAAGAGTAGTGTTCTGAACTTATCTCTAAAATGAATCCTGATTATTTAAATTTTGTTTTTATTTTGAAAATTTTTGGTTCAAGTATGAATTTTTCTCATTCCAATGACAATTATTGAGTTTTTGGATGAATTTCAAACGAAATTTCAATTCTGGAAACGCTTTTCTGTGTCAATAATACTAATATGTTGAAATAATGTAGTCTAGGTAAAATTGAACTGTTTGAATTGTTCTAAAGAGAAAATAAAAACCAAAAGGGCAGTGGAGAGGGTGCTTGCTACTTTGTACAGGGCGTTGTGTAGTCCGAAATATCTGCGATGATGATGTAAGACATTTTCTGACAGATAGGCCATCATCATCGTCAGAACGCATTTGATCAATTTACTGGGAATTCCGTGACACACTTCGGGCTGGCAAGACCACCTCTCGTTTCTCATCAAAAATATCAAGATTCTCTACATAACTTTGAAAAATAAAATTACAAACCAGTACTTTAATGGTTTCCCTTTTTCCTCGGACCAATCTGAAGTCTGTACGTCGACACAAGCCATAGATCTGCCCGGTTAAATTTCAAACTGTACCAAACCTTTAGTTTACAAAAGTCGCCATCTGCATAATTTCATTGATACGTCACTATGCGCGCGAAAGGTCAACATGTCACATGACTACCCCACTAGCAGGCGATATAGTTCATTGGTCGTGTTGCTTTTTTTGCTGAAGTCACGTGAACCAACACGACCAATGAACTATATCGCCTGCTAGTGGGTAATCATGTGACAAGTTGACCTTTGAGAGTATGCAAATGGCGACTTTTCTAAATTAAAGGTTTGGTACAGTTTGAAATTTAACAGGGCAGATCTATGGCTTGTGTCGACGTACAGACTTCAGATTGGCGCGAGGAGAAAGGGAAATCATTAAAGTACGGGTTAGCAATTTTATTTTTTAAAGTTATGAAGAGAATCTTGATATTTTTGATGAGAAACGAGAGGTGGTCTTGCCACCTCGAAGGGTGGCAAGAAATTCCCAGTAAATTGATCAAATGCGTTCTGACGATGATGATGGCCTATCTGTCAGAAAATGTCTTACATCATCATCGCAGATATTTCGGACTAGGCGTTGTGCAGCCTACACAGCTCGCCAACTTCAAACCCAAGGCCATAGAATGATAGATCTATGTGACAAATTGACGCCAGTGTGGTTATTTGTTTTAATGAGTGCAATGAATCGATGGTTTATATAAACTACACGGTGTTGTTCACAAAAACTTACTTTCATCATTTCCTCTGAGTTGGAGTCTTTCTCGATCAGCTGGACCGAAACACCCAACGTCCCAAGTCGATAACTCGCCTGCAAACAGCACATTGTGACAGACAGCGTCGTCTCGCCTGCTTTGGACAGTGCAGTTGACTCCAGTTTGAGAGATGACATGCATTATACGGCCTCATTTAAATTTCTGTGTCATTCTAAAGCTATTTTCGTAATAAAATACGAAATTTAGCTTCGCCATTCTACAAATTCGTTTGAAACTTTCACCGTCATCCAGTTTGACGGACCTTAGCGGTTGACGGGCAAAATGGCGGACAGCTATGCAGTGACGGTAATCGAGCGCTTTCATTGGATAATAAAATATTTGATTGACAGCTGGCGATAGGTCAATTAATCAAGCTCTCTATGAATTACTGACCACTGCAAAAGTCTCCGAAACAATTCTCAGTTGATACCCCCCCCCCCCACCCCACGTAAAAGGTAATATTCTTGCACTTTCAAAAATTTGGAATGAGGAAAATCCATACAGTATGTGGCCTGTACGAACCGAAAACGTGTTCGAAATATAAACAAAATTTAAATAACCGGGACGACCATTCATTAATTTTAAGCCAAAGTTAGCTCAAAACAATACTTTATCGTACATTTTCGAGACTAGAAAGCTTATGAATTATACTTCGAGAAAAATAGTTGATAATTTCAACATTCTGTTTTAACGTCCAAATATCAACATTTTGCCCGCATATGCCACTTTAATTTAGCTTCGTTTTAGTAGATAAAATAAAACTATCAATCAATGATGAACGACTAAGGAGACTTTCCGCCAAAATTGAGTGGTTTCAGGAATTCCCTGCAGCTTTGCACTGAGTGTCACAGAAAACAAATAGCTTAAAATGCGCCATACTCGCACCCACAACGCTCTTGTACTGCGCACCTAATTGAATTAAGGTCCATTCTCAGTCGACCAGTAAACAAAGCATTCCCAAAATTAAAACTCGGTATTCAGCGGGAGCTAGGAAGTTAACGATCATCTGTAAACATCGGATTTAAACACCTATATAGCACACATTTTAACGATCTGAGTTCGGGGCTTGTCCCTTTAAAGTGTGTAAGGGTTCTTGGTCATATACGCCAACGAGATAACTCAAAGCATCCGTTTGAATTTTAAGGAAGTTTAAACAAAGCGGTTCAACTGGAGATTTGGCTACTTTTTTGTATATAGCGTTCGCTTAGGGGACATTACTGTTTGGTAAATAAGTAAACTCACAGAACAATCCTTTTAGCTAAAAGTTTGTAATGTGAATAAATGGCGTCACCTCTTAACAGATATCGGCAGTGTGAGGAAAACATAAAACATTTGGTCCAGTCAAACGGTTCGATAAAAAAAAAAAAAAAAATGGGTAGATTAACGCAACGGAAAGTAAAATACATTTTTCCAACACAAGAAAAAAAATTCATTTTCTTGAAAAAAATCCAGTTGGAATAACCTCCCAAAAAACACTAGTGATTCTGTACAAGGTCTACTGGCGCAATAATCCAGAATACATTGCTTAAAACGACAGTCGATCTTTCTAATTTTTAGATAATAATTTTCTGAATTCAAAAGGTTTCCTACATTACAAATAAAGCAAAACAGAAAACTTAGGTTGCGGCACGATGACAGGGGCAGTTTATTTTTCATGTTAAAAAAAAAAAAAAATGGAATTAAACGTTAAAAGCACAATTTCAAATTGTTTAAAAAACGTTTTAAATGAATGAGTAGACGCAAGACGCTAAAACAAATGTAGCATTGAGGGTACAACACTTACATGCTTATAATTTCCCGCCCTCTTCTGAACCTCCACGCCCTCCTCAAACTCATGAGACGGAAAAATAACATCCAGTAGCTCACTTGTGAACCGCCATTCCTCTACCTCGTCCAGCATAAGAATGGAAGTATCCCCTCTGGAAATTAAAAAAAAAATCTCGGACTAAAATTTGAAGAAAAATACATTGCTGAATACAGGAAGAAACCAAAATGCTTTTTAATGGAAATTATATAGTAGTGATCTAAATTTGATCTTTTGTCATGTATTACCCGAGAAAGAGTTGGTAGATAACAAGGTATTATAGACTTCCCTGTCCATTAAAACATGGCAATCAAACATTGAGCGAAATTATACATGTACGAGCTGTAGGTAAACATCAACGAATAAAATGTTCAGCTTCATTTAGGAAAAAAAATATTCAAGCTGCCTTTGCAATAAAAAAAAAATAATAAAAATGTACTTACTGGTGAAAACATACCGCATCAATAGTTCCACTAAACTTCTGCGTCTCCCCTTCATCCTGTAAAATTTTAAAAAAAACTTGTAATAATTGCTAAACTCGTAAGACTAAGTTAAATAATATTAGTATTTTGCATTAAAAGTAGCAGCGACTTTGTTTAGTGCACTCTTTGGGCGCTTTTACTCAAGGAAAACAAACTTCGCATTGGTTTCTTGTAGCTAAATCAAGGGGTGAACAGTCAGTGCATAAAAAGCGTAAACGCACGATTACTGGCTCAAATCATAATTAGTAATTGATATGCACAATCTTACTCGAATTTCTGTTAGCACAGTAGAATTGGCATCTTTGGTGCCCTTAAATTCCCCAATTTGAACGCAGCTGACTTCTATAATTTGGCCAATGGGTGGCGTCTGTAGACTGGCTTTTTGGTCCCACAGTTTAACTTTTATGGTATTCCGGTTAGATTTAATTTTGATCTCCTTCCGGACAGTTGCTCCGCTTGTCCACACAGGAGAGATCTGTAAAATAGGTTCAAGTGTTTGAGCATGCAAACGTGAAATGCAACGACATTTGGTATTTTGTGTGGACAGAAAAACACTTAAATACATTGGCAAATTGAAAAATTGTAATTTTGCTTACGTCTACAAGTTCTCCTTTAATCGTCACCCTTCGCTTTTTCACCGAACTGACGGCTTCCTGAACACTGACCTCTGGGGGATTGTAGAATTCATGCTCTACTGCCTCAGGCGTACAAAACCTCGAACATTGCAAAACCTATGATTAAGAACAAATATAAGCTTTTTTTAATTTTAGGTTCAATTCCGGTTAAGATGTAATGAAAAAAAAAACACATGGAATCCCTGTGCGGCCATTGTATATTAAAAAGATTTCCGTTCTCTAACTTCAGACAGATTGCGAGTGGCAAGAGAAGTTAATCGTTTAAGTACTTTGAAAAAGCTAAAAGGTTGTCAGAAGCTTTTTTAAAAATAGAAATAGAGAAAGCTGCCAACGCATTCGAGCCAAAAATGTGGTAATAACTGACACTTAAAATTCAACGGCCAAAATCCAAGGTGTTTTATTTTTAAAAAACTGCACTACATTATTTCAACATCTGTGTCCGTTTAGGGCTTTTACTTGTAATTTGATAAAAAAAAGGCGATTATCTAATCATGCTTCCACGAAATTTCAGAGCTCTGGCCACTTAAAACAATTTATATTCATTTAAGATCCACCAAAACCTAATCAGTTCCATTGGAATGAGCAGGAGAAAAATCTAGAATTACTATACAGACAAACTGAAATAACAAAAAAAAATCGAAAAGAAATATTAAAAACCTTCCAACCTACAAAGGGGATGGTAGGTCCTGCAAGCACAGGAATAATTAGCCCTTGGTTTAAAATATATTAGGTAAACCTTTACCTTAGAATCCGCGTACATGCGGATGTCTTCGCCCACAACAACATTCTGCAGCAGGAGAAATTTCTCTGCTTTGAAATCTTGCAGATGCTGCACGGGCATGCTGGTTTCCTTGACGGTCAACGATTTCGAGTCAATGACCATGGCCACCCCATAATGGCAGCCATTGCCAGGTCGCCTCTCCCCATCGAGCAACACTTTTACTTTGATGGACACCTGTTTAAAAAAAAGTTGTAGACTTAAAAATAAGGGAATGGGCTTTAAGTCTCCATTTGTCTGTTGTACATTAAGGGTTATTCTTTTAGAATTTTTCTCGGCTTTTTGGACCGCTAAAAATAATAAATACAGCACGTGACTAGCCATATCATTAAAACTAAATAATCAGACCTTAAATCTTCATAAATATGCTTACCCTTGAATCCCGTGTGCTACTGGCACGTTCTGTAAATGAGCTTGACATAATGATAGTCTCTATTAAGAAGGTTGATATCAGATATGGATTGCTGTTACTAAAGCTCCTTGTTTTATAGATTTCTAAAACCTTTTTTTGTGTAAATATTTATATATTTTTATATCATATTTGCATTAAGGGCCTTTGCTATAGGATTAATATTACTATTTTGGGATTCATGTATTATTACACACAGTTTAATGTCGTTTTTACCACCAAAAAAAAACGGTTGCATGTATTTGACTTGGACGTAAGGGAGATAACAACTTTCCTCTTAGTCCATCAGTGTCTTTGCTTTAATGACCAGGGCATAAGTGTTAGCAGTACATGTATCTCTTCAATTCCCCGTCTGTCTTTGGGCGTTACTTAAGGAGTTTAAATCGTAAGAATAGTTGCTTTGTATTTAAATCGATTTTTATTCATAAATAAGGTGAGAAATCAACAGCCAAGCCCCCCCCCCCCCCCCCCCCCCCCCCCCACACACACACACGAACACACGCCCGCATGCCTGGTCTTCAGCCAGGGTGAGAATTTCAAGGGAAACACCGGTAAGCCGATGTTTGTTCAGAGCCAAATGTCCATTTTGGAAAAAAGCGATGGGATGCCGATATAAAGTTTATAATTTTGAGAAACAATTAATAAAAATCACCCTCATAATTGTATAAAATGTTTGATATCCAAACTGACTTATTCGCCTGTAATTTGTTTAAATAGGCTAAGTAGCCTTAAAGTGGCATAAGGGCTTTCTCATAAATTTTGATTGTCAAGATAAAAAGGGAATTTGCATCTTATCGAAATACTAAACCAACCACTCTGAATAAAACTTATTAAAATGAGTGTATACTTTGGATTAACTCGAAGTTACCGCTGTTTGTTTTGAAATTGAATGTAGGTGGGCCATTTAGCTTCTTAAGTACTAGGCTATATGGCTGATCTTTCCCATTCAGCTCGCCTGCCGATCCCTTGTCCGCCCCCAGGACCGCACAGAGACTACTTTATTATGTCCTTGGTCATTTCCCCGGTATTTCTTGAGTCTTATTTTCGTCGAATGACTGGACTTGAATCGAATAAGCCGGCACTGCTGTTGTATTCCCTGTTGAGCGGTGATCTATATATGGAGATTGGCACGCCCGCTGATTTTTTAATGCCTACCTCATTCGGGATATATGAGTTTGTTTTTGTCTCTTTGATATTTCTAAACAATTACTTAACGTGTAATTCAGAGAGTGGTGTTAAGGAAATACTCTTTATTGGTACTGTTTGCTTATAACATGAAAAGTACCCAGCAGAATGAAACGAAACTTGACAGGTAAGAAGTACTAGTTACAGTGTATTTGTCAACGTCTTTGAAAATTCAATCTTTAAAATGAAAAAAATTGCTTTCTTTCACGTCCGCGCTATTTCCTCTTGGTCTTTATATTGAAATGTGCACTGTTTTCGTCTCTTAAATTACTTCAGGGTATTTTGATCTATTCAACTTCACACTTTGAATCGCAATTGCTTCAGCAATTTCTAGTTCTTATTGAAGTTACAAAGATAGTGGGGAAAAAAATGCTAGTACAAGATACAATTGTCAATGTAATCAAAAACATTCCTACCTCATATTAGCCCTGTCAAAATTACATCTGAATGGTTTGGCTGAGCTTTCTAATATGCCCCAGACCTTCAGTATCATACATGAGACAAACAAAGCTCATACCTTGTTACAATTTGAATGATGCATACAATAAAATAGGCTGCACTGACAGGATTTCGCGTCTTGTTACATGTAGGACTTAGCATTGACCAGTGTTAAAACATTGTGTACACATTAAGGTATTGGGACAAGTACATGAGATAGAAATAGGGCAAAACATCTAATGATAACAGAAAATTAAAAATAACAGTTGACTTGTGACAGTGAGCAGTTGATCAGTAGTGCCAAACAACCCCACAAGTATCAATTGCCATGCTTTGTGGTGTTTTTCCCCAACTTGCAAGACTTTAGGGCGTTGACACTGCGATATCCCATTTTTATAGCAATATGTTTTAACAGGACATCCCACCCGAGGAGAAGTGCAGCCTTTACCACGTTCATTTCAATGTGGCCTTGTCCCAACACTAAAAGAATGTTCTTGAATTGTTTGCACTCCTCTCCAAGTTGTACGTTGTGGTGTCTGATGCCATGCTCTGTAAAATCTACTATTCCAGTGGTGATTGTAGCTGGGCAATGTGGACATTTGAATGTATTATTTATAACTTTTATAGCAAGGTCATATGGGAGCCCATCGCAGCCTACAACTGTCCATTCTCTTTGTGAACCAATCCCGGTTTCTTTCGATATGTGAGATAGTGCCTCTGAAACACTATCAAAGGAACATGGGTTTCCAATGTAAGGTTCAACAGTGGTTATTTCTGATTTACGGTTTGGGTTATTAGCTGGCACCCAATCATACAGGTCTGGGTTTTTTTTTTAAACATTCGTGTTCTCATTTGATTTCAACTGATTGAGTCGATTTTCAATAAATCGTAGTCTGTAAGTCTGAAATATTGTATTAAGGTTTCCTTCCCACTGGTCAAGTTTGATAAGAATTGTATCCTGTATAGATGATAAATCTGTCTTTAACCAGTTGGCAGGGGAAAATATGGCAGAAGATTGTACGTTGATCATTGTGGGGCACAAAATGTGAATGATGTTTGTGATGACACTAAACCTTGTTGAAAAGTCTGCTCTTGATCTCCATTTTTTTTTTCAACAACTTGCTTATCGAGAAATGTTGTAATATCCCCATTGGGACAAATTTCCCTCCAACCACCTTTGGTCCTATAGCACTGTTAATAGAGCACAATGATTTACTGCTGCTATGGTAAAAAAATCATTAAAATTATTTAAAAAAAACTGAACGGACCAATGTAAGCAAATGCTCTGCCACCTCAATGTTTTCTCTATTTATTGAGCTTTCCTCCGTTCTTATTCCGCCGATGGCCCTTATCAATGTTATCGCTTCGGATAGAACACTGTCCAACCACTGGAACACAGAGCTGTAGGTTGAGGAAGATGATTGATTGATTGATTAGAGTTTAACGCCGCGCTCAAGATTATTTCACTTATACGGCGGCGAAAAGAAATTATATCATACAATTGTTACATCAAAAATACATTGGAACTGAAAAATGACAGAAACAGAAATACTAAAAACTGGTAAAACACTGTAAATCATTTTCGGAGATTAAAAACAAGAAATATCACAATTATCTCCAATTCATATAAATAACCATTTTATAATATACAAATGTGTAAATATGTATTTATATTCTGATAGAGTGTAACTTTAATAACAAAAAGGTTTATACCATAATAATTAAAAATTTGACCCAGGTTAGTCGCCTTTTACGATCAAGCTTGCCTGGGAACTGTGAGCCAATTCTTATCCCCCGGAACCCACACGGGGACCCAAGGTTTAGTCGCCTCTTACGATCAAGCACCTTGGGAAGGCTGAGGGTCTATGAGGAAGAGGAAGAAGAAACAAAAGAATGTTTCCTTTGAATGTTTTCTCCCAATGCATTTAAAATTGCCTGCAAGTCATTGTCATCAGATTTTATTTTCATGACAAATTCTGATACGGTGAAACTTTCCTCTGCCTCCTCTTCTTGATCCCCAGTTGAGGTTTTGCCAAGTAGCAACTGTATAACGTCGGCACATCCCGCACACAGAAATATGGATTTAGGATGTATTAGTTGAATTTTTATTCCATAGTCATCACTGCTCGTGGGTAACGTTTCGATGAAATATGATAAACAGTGCTCAATTTTTCACCTTTAAATTTGCTGCTCTGTTTACAGCTGCACTTTCCCATTTCTCTAAAACCAAAGAAATAACTATTAAGACAAGATTACAGCTTTTGGGCATTCTTAACATATCAGAAAACAAGTCGCAGAATACATTTGGTCTGTGTTTAAGTGAAGAGAATGTGATGGCCGGTAGGTATCAATAGGTAATTTTTGTAAAACTATGCTGTTGATTGATTGATTGTTTGATGTTTTACTCCACGCTCAAGATTATTTCACTTAGGGAGCGTAGCCAATTATCGTGATCACTTCAATCGTGAAATTGACGTCTGCTTCACGATGATTTCGCGATTTACCCCACGACAGCACCAAAGATGTAGCTGGTCTTTTGTTTCACCAGCTAACCAGACATGCCTCCTCTCACGCAGTAATCCACAGACACTTGTTGTGAACGGCTGTGTGATAACCAAGCTTAACCGCTTTAGTAAGTGAATTTTTCACCCACCCTTGTTAGCTAATTATGACAACTTCAGGTGTCCATTTGAAGAGATTAGGTACGTTAGTCAACACGTAGAAATGTTTTATTGTGTTTTAACAAAACAGTTTTGTGTAATAATGCCTTTGCTTGTCTATATCTAATCCCTGAATAATATTCTTCCAACAAGCCCGGACTGGATTTTTGGTTCTTTGTGTAACCTTCTGTAAATTACTATTTCAGATATTAAGTTATTTATATTTTAATGTTAAAACACTAGGGCATATCTTTTGCATTAAAATAAAAGGGCGAATATATATTGATTATGTTTATGACTTTCCTGAGCAAAAACATGCAGTAGAACTGTTTTTTGGATGTAATATAATTATATAGCAAAGAAGTACTATACCTATGGGCACTATCTGCTCTTATTTAATTGATATTAAAAATCGGAGCATTGTTAAACATCGGATTTTAAAACACAAAACTAGATTACTCTTTCAGAAGAAATTTGTTCTTAAAAAAAAACTTAACTAAAAGACATTTTCTCTACCTCTTGAATAAAGTCCACTTTATGTTGTATCAATTGCTGGGTTTTCTTTAGATGTCCGTTTCAATTTTTTTTTTATGTCTGATCTGACTTAAGAAAATGCCATTGATATTGAAACTTTATCTTTTCAAAAATTTACTTTGAGAATAGGCGTTCCCAGGTATGTATTATTTTAATCTTCCTTTGCAATTATCTTGGCATTTATAAAATGTCTTTTTGTACCGTGAGGGGTAAACATAGAAAAACAAACATGTTGTGGATAGAATATCCATAGAATAGAGCGACAAGATGGACATTGTCTATGTTGTATTCATGAGATATTGAGGATGACTTTCTTTTTTGTCCTCACTTTTCCGAAAATATATCTGTGTTTTTTTTAAATTAGTTCATTTGTTAACATCTTTCTTCACTTTTGTTGTATTCAGTTCGGAAAGTATTTTATAGTTAGTGTAGTGTAGAGGCTATTCACTTTATGTCTAAGCGACTGCATTATAGAGAGTATAGTTGACCTCATTATGATCATGTAGATGTGTTCTGCTCAGTCAATATATTTGGTGATTATTAGAACATCTTCCCGTGTTTTTCCATGAACAAGGACACGACAAATGGCGACGAGAATGGTCCATGCGCCGAAATCAAGCCAAGATCAAACTAAAGCAGTGACAGTGAATGTATTTTATGCATTTTCATTATAATCTCCGCTAACCTCGGAAACAACAACAACATCACCATGGTAACTCAAAAAATCTTCGGTTAACAAGATATAAACATTGACTGTCCCTCTCAGAATGGCAACAAGTCTACCACCATTCCCTCGATTTTCTGTCTCATCTGACTTAAACACAGTCTCAACAAGATGGACAAAGTGGCTTCAACGATTTAAAACATTTTTAATAGCGCTAGCTGTCGATAACAATGACACATTACGTAAGCGTGCGTTGTTGCTGTACTATGCAGGCGAAGAGGTACAAGATATATTTGATACATTACCGAACACAGGATCAGATGATGATTTTGATACTGCTATTTCCAAGTTAACTGTATATTTTCAACCAAAAAAAAATACAGAATATGCCCGTTTTCAATTTAGAACAGCTGAGCAAGAACCTGATGAAAATTTGGATTCATTTCACACACGTTTAAGAACTCTCGCACTAAACTGTGAATTCTCTAGTATTGACAGTGAAGTGAAATCTCAAATAATACAAAAATGTTCATCATCTAAACTACGTCGACGTGGTCTTCAATCACCTGAGCTAACTTTAACAGACATTCTTAATACTGGAAGGTCTATGGAATGTGCAGAACAACAAGCAACAGACATAGAGAGGACAACTAAAGAACTATCAAAGTTAAACTTACCACAACAAGTGAAATACAACAAATACACAAAACAACGGCCAAAACAAAACAAAAATCCACAAAAGTATCAACATAAAGATAAACAAGAAAGAAAAGGTAAAACAAATAACATTTGTCGAAATTGTGGAGGAAATTTCCCACATAAAAAAGGTAAAACTTCATGCCCTGCCTATGGAAAGCGTTGTGAAAATTGTTCAAAATTCAATCACTACACCCGCTATTGTCTATCTGGACGAACTGTCAAACATTTATCAGCTGACAAGAAAGAAAATTCGTCATCTGAGGATGATTATATTTACAGTGTGGTTACAGCAAAACATCAACACCCGAAAGTCCAACTGATGATTGGTACGACGCCAATTTCTTTTCTTGTGGATACAGGGGCTACTGTCAACCTAATGGATGAAAAAGACTTTGCTAAAATAAAACACAAAGTAAATTTACAGCCATGTAGCTCAAAGGTCTTCTTATATGGATCATCAACGCCAATTGAAATCAAAGGTCAAATAACAGTACAACTAACCTCAGCAACTACTGACCAAAAGGTTACATTTATTATTGTGCCTGGATCAAGTGGATCATTACTCAGTTACAACACATCCTTGGAAATGAACTTACTGAAATTTATCTATGATGTCCAAGTCAACTCCTCTAATAAGCCTATCTCTAATAACAGTGATGATAATCTCAACTCCATATTTACTGAATACAGTGACAGATTTGAAGGAATAGGAAAATTAACTCAAACTCAAATTCACCTTCACATAGATCCAGAAGTAACACCTGTGACTCAACCACATAGACGAATTCCTTTCCATCTCCGTAAAAAGGTAGAAGAGGAACTGGCAAATTTAGAGGCTCTCGATATAATTGAGAAAATCGACGGTCCGACGCCTTGGGTGTCACCAATTGTTGTTGCTCCTAAGCCCAAAGATTCCTCACAAGTTAGGATTTGTGTTGATATGAGATTACCGAACAAGGCTATCAAACGTGAAAGACACATAACGCCCACATTAGATGACATTGTTCACGATCTTAACGGTGCGAAAGTGTTTAGTAAGCTTGATCTAAATAAAGCCTATCACCAACTAGAACTTGCCCCAGAGTCAAGATATATCACAACCTTCACAACTCACGTTGGTTTACGACGTTATAAGAGACTAAGCTTTGGTTTGTGTTCTGCCTCTGAAGTATTTCAGAATACCATACGCCAAGTCTTAGAAAGCATTCCTGGAACTTTAAACTTAAGCGACGATATACTGGTCTATGGCGCCACACAAACTGAACACGATCAAAATCTACGTTTAACCCTTCAACGTCTACGAGAACGCAACATAACGTTAAACAAAGACAAGTGCAGATTTAACAAATCACAACTAGAATTCTACGGATTTATCTTTAATAAAGACGGGATATCCCCGGATCCAAAGAAAGTTGAATCTATCCAAAACCTTGCCGCCCCCGGCAACCCTTCAGAAGTAAAAAGTTTACTTGGTATGACGGGATATTGTTCAAGATTTATTCCGAATTACGCTACTATCACGGAACCAATCAGGAAGTTAACCAAGAAAGACGTAATTTGGGAATGGTCAGACGACCAAAAACAAGCATTCACAAAGCTAAAAGAGCAATTACGCAGCAACACAGTATTGTCTTATTTTGACCCATCTAAGCATACCGAACTTCACACAGATGCCAGTCCAGTAGGTGTGGCAGCTATCCTCACTCAACGTAATAACTCAGATGAACAATCGAAAGTTATTTCTTTTGCCTCACGTGCTCTAACGCCTGTAGAGCAACGGTATTCTCAAATTGAGAGAGAAGGCCTAGGTATCGTATGGGCCTGCGAACATTTCAACTTGTATTTGGATGGTGCTCCCTTCACTATTGTGACTGATAACAAACCCCTTGAAATGATCCTGAACAATCCTAAATCAAGACCCCCAGCCAGAATTGAACGTTGGGCCATGCGCCTACAGAGTTACAACTTCCAAGTCATCCATAGAAAAGGTAAACTTAACCCAGCCGACTATTTAAGTCGCCATCCATCACTAACTTTGCCAACTTCCAGATCAGAAAAAGTGGCAGAAGAATATGTCAAATTCCTAACCAACAATGCTGTTCCAAAAGCTATGACAATTTTAGAAATACAGTCAGCAACTGAGCTAGATTCTACTCTTCAACAAGTCATGGACTGTGTTAAGACTGATAAATGGTATGAACACTTAACTAACAAAGAAGTTAACACTTTTCATAACATCAAAAATGAACTTTCAGTGAACTGTGAACATAACATTTTACTCAGAGGAAGTCGAATTGTTATCCCTCAATCCCTACGAAACAGAGCCGTAACTTTGGCCCATGAAGGACACCAAGGTATTGTGAAAACGAAGTGTTTACTTCGCGAAAAGGTATGGTTTCCACAGATTGATCGTCTTGTGGAAAATGAGGTAAAAAACTGTCTCCCTTGCCAAGCAGCTACAGACACTAAACAATCCCAGCCTTTGAAAATGACAGAACTTCCTCCAAGAGTTTGGTCCCACCTTTCTGCCGATTTCCTAGGACCATTACCTTCATCTGACTATCTACTGGTAGTAATTGATGACTACAGTCGTTATCCAGTTGTCGAAATCGTAAAGTCAACCAGTCATTTAACTGTTATACCAGTCTTAGACAAAATTTTCTCAACTTTTGGTATACCTGACAAATTAAAAACAGACAATGGACCTCCATTCAACGGTCAACATCTCACCCAGTTTGCCAATTATCTCGGATTTCAACATCAACGGATTACACCTCTTTGGCCACAAGCAAATGGCGAGGCAGAACGTTTTATGGCAAATTTAAGTAAAATGTTGAGAACTGCTCAAGTTGATAAAATTCCATGGAAACAAGCCATGTATAAATATCTTCGAAATTACAGAGCAACACCCCATCCTAGTACCGGTAAATCACCTGGAGAACTCCTACTCGGTAGATCATTTAAAGTCAAACTACCGGAACTTTCTTCAACTATCTCATCAACAGATCAGCTTATCAGGAAGAAAGACAATTGGTCAAAGAACAAAATGAAGATCTACTCTGATAATCGGAAGAAAGCTAAACCATGTGATATTCAGGTTGGAGATTCAGTTATCGTACGTCAACCAAAAGCTAACAAACTGTCTACACCCTTTTGTGCTGTTCCATACAACGTGGTAGCAATTAAAGGTTCCATGATAACTGCCCGAAATGCTAAGCGTTGTATCACCAGAAATTCATCCCACTTTAAGAAAGTCCGTGTACCTGATGATTTTATTATTCCCAGGGGAGAAGAAGACTCCGACTCAGATGATTTATGTGACATTCCAATCAATCAAACCAATCAACATGTACCCGAACGTGTATATCGACGTAGATACCCGCAACGTCAGAGACGTATGCCAACAAGGCTCATCACTGAACTTTAATCTTTAACTTCAGTTTTGATAATGTTAATTGAACTTTTGAACCGTTTTGACACTTAATAAGAACATGATTTTTAAAGTGAAAACCACTGAACTTTATTTACGAACTTTTATCATTTAACGTTCTAATTGATTTTCTGAATTGAAAGTAAGCAACTGAACATTCATCTTTGTTTTGTTAAAGTTAATGTTTGACTTGAATGTTAAATGATCCTCACGTTCGTAATCAAGGAGGGGAGAGATGTAGTGTAGAGGCTATTCACTTTATGTCTAAGCGACTGCATTATAGAGAGTATAGTTGACCTCATTATGATCATGTAGATGTGTTCTGCTCAGTCAATATATTTGGTGATTATTAGAACATCTTCCCGTGTTTTTCCATGAACAAGGACACGACAGTTAGGTTTTAAAAACCGCCATGAAACTTTGAAATTTAAAGTTTGGTCCACAGTCCTGGGTGATATAAGATTGTAACCCTTAAAGTTTATTATTTACATAAAGTCTTTGCAGATAAAAGATATCAATTTGTCAAGCATCTGGATGGCATGGAGGGAAATATATTTCTGGTACACGACCACTGCTGGGCGCAAGTGAAATAGTGGTGAAGATAAAACTTTAGAAAATGAAACCACTCACGGTTGTACATCTGTAGTAGATAATCTGAGCAATAAGTGCTATCAGGCCATATTGTATATAAAGGGCGTTTTGAAACTGTTTCACTAATATATCCTTACAGTTCGTTATTCTATACATCTATATCATACCTTCAAGAGCTTTCAAGATGGACCAGACCTCGATAGAATCTATCCCTAATTATTTGCAGCCCCTAACCCTTGCAATTATAGTGGCCCTGGGTCGGGGGCTAACCCTAAGGGAGTGTCCATTAATCGTCTTTCGCGAAGGCGCAAAAAACGATGAAAAAAAACGAAGCGAAAAACGATAGGTGTAAAGACGCTAACAAAAGACGATAATTTGAAACGGGATATTCACAGCATGTGATCGTCTCGGATTAAAAGTAGTGCGCTGTGCGATTCTGACGGATAACACGTGGTCAGTTAGAAAGCGCTGTCAGAGGCCAACTTGATCCACTCAGCTTGACTGTCCTGTTTATACTAATGCTTCACAACAAAGACCTACCGGAAAGTCTCGCCGACACATTCCATTTTTGAGAGATAGTTCGCCTTCCCATTGTTTATAATTTCTTTGTATGTTTAATTTCTTTTTCCAAAAATGACAATGAACTGCAATTTTGACGTAACTCCACGCCCTAAATAGTTTCTAGTGTACTCCTATACTGATATAGGCACATTTGGGAGTAGCTAAACGGCATGGATTTAATAGTGGTTTGTCTATCGGAATTTACCAAAGTACAAAATATACAGTCAACCAGCACTGCCAAACTGAATGAATCCATCAAGTCAACCCAAATAAGAAAATTTGAAAACCTAAAGTCAAAGCAGAAACCATCTAGTATCACGACTGCAGTTCCCAACACAGTAATCCACCTGAGCAATTATAACCTAACAGACGCCCAACAATCTCTTCTTCGCAAAGGACTCAACTATGTCCCTGTCATACCCAGGAAAAATCACGATTACCTCATTGCTAGTGTGGAAGCTCGCCTTCAGCAGCTCGCCCCAGGCGGCCATGTTGACTACCTTTGTCATCAATTTGCAAAACTCTTGGATACATCCAAACCTCTACGTCAGAACCTTTCTAAAGAAGAACAAAAAGCCATCATAGAATTACGCAAGAACAAAGATATAGCCATAGTACCTGCTGATAAAGGCAAGGCTGTTGTCGTCACAGATCGAGCAAAGTTCTACAGTTTAATCCACAAAATCTTAGATGACTTCCACGTATAGGACACTGAACAAAGATCCCACATTATCCCTTAACACAAAGCCCTTGTTAAAACACTTGTTGACAAAGGAGAAATCAGTTGGAAATTACAACAGAAACTCATTAACCACCACCCACGAACCCCTTATGCCCGTGGTACCATAAAGGTACACAAAACCCCTGTCAAAGCCCGCCTTCTCATCTGTAGCCAGGACACTGTCTTCTACAACACAGCAAGATACCTTAACCAAATCCTCTCTCCTCTTGGAACAACTGCCCAATCATTTATCAAAGACTCTACTGATTTCTGCTCAAAAATCAACAATATCCAGCAACCAGACCAACTGATTAGCTATGACGTAGTGGACCTTTTTACAAATATTCCAATAAAAGAAGCTGTTGAAGTAATCAGAGACAGACTAACTAGCCTTCAAACCCCTTTGAAAACCCCTTTGTCAGTACAAAGTGTAATAGCTCTCACTGAAGCATGTGTGAATTCCACCTATTTCACCTGGAACAACACCATATATGAACAAGTTCACGGCCAACCTCAGATAGCCTCTCGCTGGGGAAATTTCTCGCCTCATTGTGCTGTATAGGTGGTACGATGTTAGAGTCAGCCCCACTGATAACCGACCCAGAAGAAAGCATTAGGAGATCCATTGGATCTAAACTTTCAATTCAATCTAAGCTTGTTTGTTTGACAATAGTTTTCGGTATAGTTTGTTGTGATTTAACATCATTTTGGCTGGTGGATGCAGTAATCCGATTTATCCTATCATCAGCATTGTTGTTATAAAAGGGAAGTTCATTTTCGGTTTCTAAATTATCGCCCCAAATTGTTGTAGTTTCTTTCCACATTTATTTTCCCCGCTACACTAATTGTGTTCTTGTTCACCTTTACAGTTTCAAATTCTTTATCCCCATTATCAGTTAAGTCCCTTTCCTCTGCTAAAAGCCAGGGACAAATTCTCTGAAAATGCTCAAAAGAGCCACAGTTTAAACATTTGTCCTTTTGAGGACATTTTCTTTTCAGGTGTCCAGCTTGACCACAAAGATGACAAGTTTTGATTTGTCCTCTATACCACACGGGTAATTTAAACTCAGAACCTAAGAAAATGGCATCCGGTATGGTTTGGGTAAGAGCAGACATCCATACCTTCGCACGCCTGTTTGTAGTGCCCTATCAAACATGTAAGTTTCTCTTTCGATTGAATGGACTTTACTGAAAAAGGTAAACTTCTCTTCAATTAAAGAATCATTAATTTCAATCGGACATTTAACCTTCACTTAGGTTCGGGCTTGCTCGTGAAAAATATGAAAATGTATGTGAAAAATATAATTTCCATAGCTTAGACGATTTCAAACTGGATGCCCTCTTCGACCGAGGTTCTGTGAGGGACAAGTGGCTGACCCCTTTTATTAGGAGGATGAGGCCCCTAACAGTCCGTACATACTTGTGTTCATCAAATTCATGATATTCCTGCAAAACGAAAAACTGAGAGGAGTGGAAGAGTGCGTACACAGTGGAGCAAGTCTCTTAAAAAAAGAGTGCATAAAAGGAGATTGGCCGTTCTTCTGCGTGACCAGCGTAAGTCTGTTATATATATATTCAATTATATATATATATATATATATATGTATGTATATGAAAAAAGAAATGACACTGACAACGGAACTTCGTTACCGGTTTCACCACGTCATTGGTGGCTCATCAGACGTTTAATGATTTAAATTTAACGTTCATACAGTTTATATATGTTACGTCATACAATTACAATTCTATATGTGTATACAATTCTATATATGTATATATATTTATGAACACTAAAACACACGGGCACAGGGAAAATCTTCTTGTCTAAAATAACCACGGAGACTAGTTTCATTTCTAAATGAGGTATATCATTTAGACCTTTATATTGCATCAATAAAATTGTTGTACATATAATAAACTAAACCTATGGTGTTTCATTAGGTTGGGGACTGACAGAAGCTTGCCTTGGTCAATAAAATATTCTGGAATGCTTTGTAATACATACATATATAAAGTGTTCTATCAATCGAAGATGTTCGAAATGGCTAATGACATATAAACGTATTGAGAATAATGTTGATAATGTTACAAAATCAAAGATCAAACGCCTCATGGAACATCACGATTTCAAAACACTAAACTTATAAATGGAAAGAGACAAGCCCCAAGTCTAAACAAATGCTTACCAAAGCCAGGCTGACCCCCAGTACAAATCCATCTTTTCAAACGTCCAAACGCTGTAAGTGTTGCAGACATATTTCCCCGAGTAACTCCTTTACTTTTCCCCATGAGAATTATGTTTTTAAAGTAAATGCTAATATTGACTGTAACAGATCAAACATGATTTATGTTATATCATGCTGTGGCTGTAACAAAGTCTACATCGGAGAAACAGGAGATACTTAGAGGAACAGGTGTCAGGACCATAGACAACAGATTAACACGCCTAGTCTAAAGTTCATTCCAGTAACCAAGCATATTGGAACATGTGCCCAACACCTAGAAATCAAGTTTTGAATGTTTCCTTTTTACAAGGTGCAAACTGATAACAAGGCATCGCAAACGATACAAATCCCCTCGCGTGCTAACACAAGAACTCTGACGCAAAATGGGGGTTGGGGATGAAGTTTGGTCAGAACCCATTTAAAGATGAAGACCTTGGCACCCTAAAACATGAACTTGTTCCAGGTATTCCTATGCTGGACTCATATATGAAGTTTGGTCAGGATCCGTTCAAAAATGAAGTCGCTAGAGCGCTGACAAAGATTTTCTATTAATAGTAACGGTGACCTTGACCTTGACCGTGGCACCCTGAAACACGAACTCGTTCGAGGTATTCCTATGCTGGACTCATATATGAAGTTTGGTCAGAATCCGTTCAAAAATGAAGTCGCTAGAGCGCTGACAAAGATTTTCTTTAAATAGTAACCTTGACCTTGACCTTGGCACCCTGAAAAACAAACTTGTTCGAGGTATTCCTATGCTGGACTCATATATGAAGTTTGGTCAGAATCCGTTCAAAAATGAAGTCGCTAGAGCGCTGACAAAGATTTTCTATAAATAGTAACTGTGACCTTGACCTTGACCTTGGCACCCTGAAAAACGAACTTGTTCGAGGTATTCCTATGCTGGACTCATATATGAAGTTTGGTCAGAATCCGTTCAAAAATGAAGTCGCTAGAGTGATGACAAAAGGTGAACATACGTACGTACGTACTTACGTACGTACAAACGCAACGCTATATCCCTCCCCGGCTTTCGTCGCCAGGGGATAATAAGTACACACGGGGGGTCAAGCCTCAGCTTAATTACATTACGTTTAAATACCTGTCTGTTTGTTTTACTTGATTTTTCCTCTATTATAAACCAAATGTATTCTTTTTATGACTTTATGCTAAAAGTATAACCAAGACAAAACACAAGTTGTTTGTTAACTGTTGTTAGTCATGTACGAACTCGCCACTTACAGCCATAGGGATTAAACCTTTTTTAATTATCCCTGATTGTCTTTTTGGTTTTAAGCATGACTACACAGGTCTTATTTTAACTTACCGTAAATGCCCGACCCTTTCAGCGATTTCATGGGGAGGTGGGGGGAGTGACTGACAGCTCAAGTCTTCTATTTACTCCCGATCGACAAAAACTTCAATGATGCCGACTAGATAGGGGTGGGTAATTGGTTTCACGCCTGTGTCGGGTAGATGAACAAACATCGCGCCAGGTGGGGTATGTGCGGCACCAGTTTGAGAGCCACGTGTTGGTCTATAACTGCCTATATCCCACTGACGTCTTTTGGCGACAGCCTCCAGTTGACTCTTTCAGTTCGCAAAATCTCGTATTTACCCGTTAATAAACCAAATAAATATTTACTATTGTGTTTTGTTTATATGTTGGGAACATTCTTTTTCGTTTAAATGGAAAAGTTTCCCCCGTAAAAAGGATGAGAAATTACGTAAAACGTAAGGGTTGTAATTTTGTTTACTGCCGATATGACTAAAGTTGCAAGGTAAAACGGTCGTGTTCATAGAGATATTATCGATATTTGCAAATGCCGACATCGCCCAAATTTAAACTGGATAAACACTTATGAATCTGATGTAGACTTTTGTTTGGTTGTTACAATCTGGCTGTACCGAAAAAAGTCGATCTCTTGCTGGCTTTACACAAGCTCCACGTCGAGCTGACAGCGCGCCCCTCAACAAGCATATTAAAGTGGGCTATAAGCTGCACAGTGAATGGCCTACTTTATCCATATAAAGCGGCCCGTAGTTCAACTCTAGTCAAGGCGGCAAATTGTCCGATGCGTGAACTGCTGACTATTTTATAAACCGCTTGTACTTCGTTATTTCGCCCTTGTAATTATCAAACTCATTAATTATGCTCCCACAAGTTATGATTATCGATTCCCATGAAAACACAACGGAGTTAAAATATATTGTTGATAATAAAAGAAATATTTGAATTTATGTAGAACCACTGGCCTAGGCTTATAAGCCTGACTTGCATAACAATCAATCAACCAAATTAACGTAGGGTTTGGAATTGTATGAAATTTGAGAAAGATTCTGTGTTTTCTGAAAATTAAAGCTTATAAAAACACCAAGAAATTTCACGAGTATGACTTTATTTGAAAACCACATATGGTAATACGCATAGGCCTACCGAGGTGAAATTACTATCGGCCGTGTCGGTAACGGCAACTCAGACTACAGTTATAATCTAATACGGGGACAAATCTCAAATTCATTCCTTTATCAAAATCTTCATAGCCTTTTGTTTTTCTAAAACCATTATCATTGTCACTGTGAGCTCAGGCGCTCTGAATATTGCATGTGTGTTTAGGCGCACAACACCAATTTACCACCTGTGGGTATGCCATTATACTTTTTCTAGTCTGCGAAACGGATTATTATCATTAATATATTTATCCTATCAGAACGCCTCATTACCCCAACCATGTTGGAGAAATTCAAAAAATCTGCAAATGTAAAGAAAGCGGAGGATCTGTTAAACGGTTTGAACACTGGCACCGTTAAAGGGTTCAATGACAAAGATTTTGTTTTGATGAGAAATTACCTCATGACTAAAGTCATTTTGTGCAGTGCACAAAGAAGTGGTGTTGTGAGAAACGTGACTGTCAGGGAATTTCGTGCAAGAGAACATTTTAAAGACCAAGCCAATAACAACTATTGGGTGATTCAAATCCTGAATCATAAAACACAGGCAGCAGGCCCAGCAGCCGTGTCTTTGAATAAAAAAATAGATGGTCTTCTACAGATCTATCTTGCCAAAGTAAGAATACCACTCCACATCACAGGCAAAGAGTGTTTGTTTTGTGATACCTCGTCACTACGAATTGGGGCTTCCACAGTATCCAGAGTTATGAGGTCTCTTTTTCCTGAACTCGGACAAGCCAATCCAACGCTGACTCGCAAGACCATGAGCGGTTCAATGAGTGCGGATGACCCGGCCAGTCGATCTGATTTGGCCCTCCAAATGAGCCACACTATGCGCACAGCAGAGTCTTACGTTGACGAGTTGATTGATAGGCGTCGGGTATCAGAGGCCATGGAGGACAGCCTTCATGGGAAGAGAGTCGAAACCGTATCGAAAGTTCCACAATCAGATATTCAACCATGCGAGTCCAAGGATAAAGATCAAAAAGATACTGACAGTGATTATCCCACTTCTGAATGCAGGCCCATTTATGGAGAACGACGGGCATTCACCGTGACTGAAACCAAAAGAATTGGACAAATATTCTCAAAGCAGATTGATTCAGCTACACCCCCTTTTCAGAAGGAAGTCATTGATACACTGGAAGAACATCAGCCAGACTTCCTTGTGAAATTCACTGCAAAACAGTTAGTGCAAGAAGTAATTTTTTAATAATTGGTTTAGTTTGAAATCAATGATTGTTTGAAATCTGTTTCTGTATTCTGTTCTTTCTCAGCTCAAATAATAAATAAAACACAGCTGAGAAATACATTTTTACAAATTCACTTTTAACAATCAAAGGAGGTGGTGTGATGCCTGGATCGAATCCCGCCGTGAGATGGGTACCTCCGTTTTTCAGCTTTTTCAGCTATTTATACTTATGTCTTTGTATGTGTTATTCGTCATATATGTCTTCAAAAGATATAAACTATCGCCAAGTTTCCTCTATTTTAGCCTATGAATTCAGTAATAGGTTGGGGAGTAGGGCATCTTAAATTAATTAAATTTCTCCTTTATTTGTAAACGGATTCTACTGAAACTTTAAAGAAACTTTTGTATATACAGTACCTACTACATACTAATTGATTGGTTGGAAAGTTATAGGCGAAATCTGGAGGAAAATGTTATGAATAATGTTAAAAGCGGAGGTTTGACACTGAATTAAGCCTTTTGAAATTTTAGCATGTACTACAATAATGATTGTAGTTGGTTGTCTTAAAAAGACTAGATTGAAATCGGCTAATTAGGTAATTTTCTATGTGATATTCCAGTTTCCTCCATTTTAAGCAAGGTACTCAGTAGTAGATAGGGGGGCGGGCTAATAGCGGACTAATTTTGACAAATTCTGAAATATCAGTATCTGCAATAAAAAAAATAATTATTCGTTTATATTTCCTGTTAGAGCACATGATTAGCTATCATATGGGCCCTCATTTGTCTTTCTAAGAATAAAATTAAGGAAATTATGCCAAAAAAGCATTTTGTTTTTAGCGCCCTAATGTTAAGAGATAGGCATTTTCACCAAATTTGACCAATTTCAAATTAACTTTTTCTAAAGATTTTATAAACTTATAGTTTTTTGGCTTAGTTATTCTAGTAGTGGTGTTTATAAACTTAAGTAAAATTTAAGTTTATCGATGGAGGGGAAGTGGAGGAAACTGTAATTCTCCTATGCGCACGTGGTAGGTGTATTTAACCCTCCAAAACACATAACAATCTGTATAACCAGTACAAATATAGCTTTGAAATGCAGCAATTGTTAACTGTTACTCTTCATGAATAAGAAGAATGAATTTGAGCCAGAAATAAAGTGTTTCCTCCAAGTTATAGGCTTTTCGCTATGCGTCATCAGCTATTTAAAGGTTTACGGAATGTGAATCGGGGCTGTGAGTCGACACAGACCGAAACAATTTATTATGATATATATTCAGTCTAGAAAAGACGATGAAGCAAAACAAACTTATACCTGACGATTTTGACCCTTTTTTTAAATTAAAAAAAAAATAGCAATCTTGGAGGCGGAAACTAATTTCTTGGGGGTTGTATTTCACCTATAGACAAGTGTCTTACATGTATCCCGACTGTAGATGAAGGTTGTCAACGATATTTTATTTGGCCCCGCAATCGCCAGCGGTGAATATTATGGTCGAATGGTGCAGCCGGAAACATCAAGCCGATCGTGAGAAGAAAGCAGGTTTAGTTTCCCAGGAGTGGAGGAACAGCTCGGTGCGTAAACAAAAACAAATTAATTCATCCTTGTGCTTAGAAAAATTTGAATTTAATGTAGTTGTTGTCTGTATATTTCGCACCGTTCGAAGAAGATGTCTATGGTTGCCAGGGTCATACGGGATAGTAACGTAACCTTCCGTTGGAACGATAAACTTATTTATAAACTTTTTTTTAATTAATTTATCTACCAGAGAACCAAGAAAATGTCAACTTGTGATGCAATTTCTTAGAATTATAAAAAAGTACATTCGATGCAATATTCAACGATTTGAGTCAGCATTAAAAACACTTTGGGATTTGTGTGTGAAAAAAGAACAAAAAAGAATGTGATGTATATTCAATAACTACAGATATAAACACATGAATACGCAGACATTTTTATTGTACACACATACAGAGTAATTTTACATAATAAGGTAGTAAGGAAACTCCGTAAATATTCATGGTGTAATCTCAATATTTCGACTTTAGTTAAGTCATCGTAAGGAGTACATCTAAAGACAGTGTGCATTTATATAGAAAAACAGAATACAATGATGGTTGACACTAAGAAGGCATGGGAGATTAAAATTTAGTTCAGGGTTCTAAAGGGAAGTCATAATACCTAGCCAGGCTAATAAATTAAGTAAGCATCTGTCACTGAAAACATTGCATACATTCACAATAATAATTGGTAAAGTTTGAGAAAAATAAAATACATGTTTGTAAGTATATCAAATATATATCTGTAATGAGCGAAAAGAACCAAGAAAGGAAAACAAAAATAATAGAATTTTACAATCAGCCGCATTAATTAAAATCATATTTATTATGCATAAGCAATAGAAAGGGTAATGGGTCTTGAAAAGATAATAAAACAAAGGAATCATTAAAAAAAAACTTCTGGCGATAGGTGGCGTATTAGAAAAAACTACATGGGTTCTAACATAGATTAACGAAATAAAGAGAGTTCTTTTTGTAGCCATAATTCCGTGATTGAGGGGTGGTTTTAATCTCCTGATGGAGGGGGCTTCCTTAAATAATAATTCATTCCAGTTGTTTGATGAATCAATTACTTTGGTATGTTGGGCTAAGAATGATTCAATTGGAATGGGTTTCAGATTGTCTATGTTTGAAGGTATATTAAGTAAACTTTCAATGAATTTGAAGTTTTCACATTGCTGAATATGGTTGAAAATTTCACTATGAGCTCGGCCATTTGAGTGTTCTTTCAGTCTTGTCGAAAGACAACGCTCTGTTTTCCCCACGTAACTTTCATCACAACCTGAACAGTTGAACTGATATACCACATTACTTCGATATTCAGAGGGAGTGAAGTCCTTGTTATTAAAAAATGTTGAGGCTTTACATGTAGTCCACAATATTTGAATCTGAACATCCGTATTCAGCAGGTTTTTAATTCTTTTAATGCTGCTTTTCACCAATTCCTCTCCGTGGTCCCCGACATAGGGAAGGCGAAGGCACACCCTTATGTCGTTAGGATCCTTCTCTCTTCTCTTTGAATTCAGTCTTGATGAAAGAAACCTGATAGTTTTGTTGGCTGTTTGAGAAGGAAAACTATTCCAAGACATGGAAAGTTTGATTTTATCAATTTCGTTTTCATAAAGTTGGACATTACTGCATAATTTATGGGCCCGGGATAGGAGAGCTCTGATCCAGGAAATCTTGAGGTGCCATGGTTCAAAGCTTTTGAAGTTAACATACTGTCCGGTATTAGTTGGTTTACGAAAAATAGTTGTACACAGATCATATTTGAACTTTATGTCAAGGAAGTGTATATTATTGGGATCACTAAACTCTTCCACAGTGAATTTTAAATTTGGGTGAAATCCGTTAAGTCTGGAAAGAATGGCATTAACATCTGATGGCTTGGCTTGAACTAAAGTGTCATCAACGTACCTAATATAAAACTTAAGGTAGTTTTCCTCTATAAGCTTGTTAACTATGTTTTTCTCCAACTCCGTAAGAATGATGTTAGCTAATACTGTGGCAAGCGGGGAGCCCATTGATACACCGTCTACCTGCTGGTACAAATCACCATCAAAGGAAAAGGCTGTCTTTGTGCATGAATCCAAAATTAACTTCTTCAAGGTTGTCTTAAAACGTGTTGTCGGTAATTGTTTTTCTTTATAGACACGATCAACGTTGATACATTTCCGTAGGGGGACATTTGTAAACAGGGATTCAACATCGAAGGATACGAATCTGTAACCTTCATCAAACGAAATATTGAGATTACACCATGAATATTTACGGAGTTTCCTTACTACTTTATTATTTTAAGTTGTTCAGTGGATCAAATAGAGTAATTTTACAGTATACATATATACATACAAATATGAAGAATTTAAAACAATGAAGTTGTTCAAAATAAATTCCTACTTGGAATTTAAATCGCAAATTAAAGGTGACTATCTGAATTAATTAACATGGCAAAGTATATTGTGTCTAGACTCGTCTCGTTTTGATACAAACACATATCTACAACCATGCTGACAAGAATATGTCTTTCTGCTGGGCAAGTTGGCATCAAGTTCTCTGTTAACATATTGAGGATTGTCAATCAGGCGATGTAATGTCATAAATTCTCTTTTCGTTCTTGAGAAATCTGGTACTGGTGATGGTATTTTCCCACCAAGTCGTTCCAATAAATTGAAAAACTTGGTGGCTCTCACAAGTTTCGTCACACAGTGCAAACAACTGTCCAATTTGCATTTGTAGAACTCGATAGAGTAAGTCCGACGAACACAATGCGCCGTTAAAAAGCTTAGTTCCCCTTGGAGTGTTTGAAACAGAACGCTAGATGTAATTGATCTTGAAGACGCATCTACAAACATCTTTAGATTAGAAATTTCTCCCGAGATACCACTGGCCTCCATTGACGGGATACATTTCTTGACGATCGGGTGACCGTCATGAAAACGACCATGCCAGTATTTGGCACATGTCAATGCCGCGTCGTCAAATCTTTAACCTTTATTTCTTTCTTGGTTATGTTTTTTTGGTGACATGGTGGTTTATCTTCTCCGGGCAGAGTAACGGGCAATGTCACCCCTGTAAGCCACTTCGAGAGGGGGCCCCAAGCACGCTCAATTGGGTTAAAACGAGAGTGTCCGGGAGCATAAGTTGTAACAATCAAGGCATCCAGAGAGAGGTTACGCCACAATCTGCCATAATTAATCCAGTTTATAGTTGACCAATCAGGCCCTCCATCCGCTATAATCGACACAATAGACTTTGTTTCCTTAGCAAGAACTCCTGTCAGATGGTTTAAATGTGACCCGCTATTACTGGAATGAAATTTCGATGACTGTAAATACACAGTTAATGGACCAGACGATGCGTCTCCTACCAAGTTTATCTGTGTGGCTCTTTCTTCTTTTAGGAGAGGCACTGCAAGATCTGATTGAAGGGATGGATTTGTTCGACCTGAACTGTGGACTGACACTCCATGAACGACTTTTACTCTTAAGTACCATATACCCTGATGGTATAAGCTTGGAATTCTTATAAGGAAAGTCATGGTCGGGGTAGTTAGGTGTATCTAAAGCAGAAAAAAATCGCTTAATTTGGAAGTGTCTACTCACAGCTAATGTCCCTACGTTCACTTTGTTTTTGTCATCACATGATAATCCAATGGCTTCATCCTCACACATGTATACCAGTTCGTTAATGTAGTTTACAGAAGCACATGAATATCTAAAGTATTTGTGATCAACAGTCTTTGAATTCCGTTTAGCGGGGACCCGTGCATTTATCACACCTGTATGACGCTTGGCATTAATGGAGTTTTGATGACGAGCGGGTTGCATCATCCTGTGGATAGTGGACTTTGAGATGCTGACTTCAGATAATGTTTTTTCCACATGGGATTTCATATCTCTTAATGACACACCATTAAAGAGAAAAACATTATAGGCCACATCGTATAATGAAATATAACTATACAAGGTAAGTTGAATATTTACCAAATTAAAATATGTGTAACTAGTTTTACGTGACTTACCAGTTGGTGATCCAGGAGGGGAATCAATCTCGTCGTCAGTGCTGAACATCCAGCAATCTGAATACTCGCTGCTCTCTGATTCAGATTCCATATTTAATATGTGTTCTTATGTTGATGAAGATTGTGTTACAGATAGTAAACTAACTAATGGTGCCTGTGTTTATCAGTTTATATATGACCATTTATTCTTTCTTGAAAAGTACTCAACCCGGTTGACAGGTTATAAACGACCAGTATTGAAGCCATGATCATAAGTACCAAACAATCTGTTTAATCTTGTAATCCCGCTTACTCAGAGGGGATCAACTCACTAGTCACTTGTGATAAATTCACAAAAGGATAAATTTCCACAGGAAACGCAGCGGGAAAGCGGTTTAATCAGTATTGTTGAGGCGGTTGAAGCTTCGTCCAAAGAACTTTTGTTGACATTTAAAATATAAACGACTGTCGAAAACACTACGTATATATAATTGAAAAGAAAAAAGGAAATCCAAATAATTTGGATTTTGTAGGATACAAAATGGCTTTATTTAATATATCACACAAACAAAAATAGGAGATAATGGTTGACGACATGGATGTGTGGGAGTAGACAAGTAGCGACATGTCTTCAACATGTGAAAAATCGCCATCTGTGGTATTCATGTTTTCCTGGTCCGTAGGGCTCAACGAAGCCGGTATCGTTATTTCAAGATCTAGATTTTCAACGGATTCCAAGGATTTGGTGGATTCTGGTAGGCCTAAGGGTATAGCTGAGGTGAAATCGATACAGTTGCAGCCGGCTGGCGTTGCACCTTTTCTCTCTTTTTCTTCACACGCTGATCTAGAAGGTTCCGAATATCCCGTAGTGCATCGGCCAAGTCTCCGATCTTCGTTAGAATGAGGGCTTGATTTTTCTTCAGGTTATTTACCTCGGTGAACAAATCTGTGGAGTCAAGTTGAATAGTACATGGAGAACTGTCATTGGTTTCCTCGCCGTCAACCCAATGCTGGTCCGATTCCGGCTGAATGTTAAGGTATCCACCCGAGTGTTTCTGATATTGAGCAGTTTGAATGGCTTCAGCTCGTGGAGTTTGTTCCCATTCCTTTTCATAAGAATCCAGGCCTTATTTGCTGTCTGAAAAAGAGTGAGATAAAAATTGTTTATGTATGTGACGTTTAAAGCTATCTCTGTATAGCATCTAAATTATGTTTGATTAAAGTTTTTTTTTAATTGATGTCTTATATGAGTAACATTGGTTTTCCTACAAATAGATAGGATTTAATATTATATTACTGGTGACTGGCGTTCCCTATTAATTCTTCGTTCTGAAAAGACAGTGGCTTTAACGCTCAAAACAAGGTAGGGCCTAGGACATTTTTTTAAGTCGGTGATTTTATATAACAGAGATTTTCTGATATTTAGCCTAAATAAAGCTTGTTTACAAAAACCAATATGATGATTGAGTTAATTTTTTTGTGTTGTTTGGGCCGAGATTGACTGATCCATGTTTACAGTTTCTCGTTTTTGTGTCTTGTTTTTGTGTGAAATTTACACACCAATGAATACTATTCATTTTGATACATTGAGCATTGTGATTAAAGGGGCATGAGCCGCCAAAATGTTGATATTTTGACGTTAAAACAGAATGTTGAAATTATTGGCTATTTTTCTCAGGCCACATACTCTATGGATTTTCCTCATTCTAACGTCAATCATTTAGTTTTTAGATGACCTACACAGTCTCTTACTATCGTGACGATCATAAGTTATGAAAAAAGTGTGAAATTTGGCAGCTCATGCCACTTTGGCATTTATTTCTCACCCAAAATAACTTCATATTAGCCGCTTATTGGGAAAATATTTTTGATTTGAGCTTTTTAAAAAAATGCAAAATAAAAGAAAATTGAGACATATAGTTGACAGAGGTGTTAGCAATTCTTCGATTTTTTAACACTTCCACGGATCCTACGAAAATATTTTTTTTTAGGATTTTGGAACAATTACAAGAAGACCAAAACATTGAAGAATGTGAGTATATTTTCCGATAAATCTGTAATTAAGCTGATATGTGTTTAATGATATCAATCGATTCTGATTGGTCAGCGATGAAACAACTAATTGATTGACAATGTCATTCACTCGTAACATGATACAGACACGTTATTGAATGGGTCTCTCGATCATGGAAGAATGTTTTAGAGGTGTGGCCTCCTGCTTTGAATTCGCTCAACCTTTGAAAAAAATAACCATACGAGCGGGAGGCCATTCAATAACTCTATCTTGAAATGGAGACACATTTGCAATAAAGAGTGCAGTTTGTTATATTTTATATGTTTTAATTCAATATCTTCGTCAGTTCGGCTTTCCTTTTTCTGTTTTCTTCTGAGATTTTGAATATATCTGTAAATATAGAAAGATTAAATTAAAGACAATAATGTATAAATGATTAAAGAACCTAAACTCGGACTAGTTGGGGGGTGAGAGCTTGGGACCAAGCTTGTTTGCATGAGGATTACTGATTTAACAGTAGGGATGTCTGGTTTTTAAGCTACCATAGCGTCTGGTGAACGGAAACAAGATAAACGAACATTAATTACCAGTAATAAATTATTTAACGACTTCAAAAATAGTTTGGCTTTCCTTGTAGGTAACACATTTTTTAACAACAGAAACACACCCGTAAACAGAGCTGAAGAAGGTTTCCGGCCGTACGATGGCTAAAACAAGACAAAAATAGGTTGAAGTTTAGTTCGTTGTAGCCTAAATCTTTATTATTTCAAGTGGGTTTTATTGCCTTGCACTATATTTTTAAACCAAATTTCTGCATTCCTTTACTCTGCGACTGAGAAAGACCTTTGTTTCGACGACTGCCGTCAGGCGTGAGCACAAAAAATGATAGGTGGAATGCGTTTTTTTGCCGTTTTTTGCGAAATCACAACAGACGATTAATGGGGACACTCCCTTAGTAATAGATAGGGGTGGGGTGCAAGTTAACCGAATATCTTCTTTGTTCTTGGACAGATTTTAATGAAACTTTACAAAAATTTTCTATATAAAGCACCAATAACATACTAAAATTTGGTTGTCCTTGGTTGATTGGTTGCAAAGTTATTAGCCGAGCGCCCTCTAAGTTCTCCTGAAAAATGATAAAGACAGAGGTTTGACACTGAATTATTCCCTTCAATCGTTGTGTATTTTCTTGAAACTTTAGTATGTACTAGAATATGCATCATGAATGGTTACTAGTCTTAAAAACACTAGGTTGAAATGTTATAGACGGAGGATTGACAAGTTTTTATTAAATTCCATCAAGGTTTAGAGAAGCTATCAATGTTTTAAGCCCTAAATTTAGCCCTGCCTCAGGTTAATCCAGCAAAAACTGCACCACTTAACACCAACATTTCTTAATATTCAGGTTTTTAGTGTTAAGATACAATACTGGTCAAGTTTTCATTCAGTTTCATGCAGATCTATGGAAGTTATTAAGGATCAAATTGCTAACCCTAACCAGTCCGGTTCGTACAAGTCCCTAACCCTGCTTTTATAATGAACCTTACAACAACAACAATTTGTGCGTCCACCATTAATAATTTAACTCGTATGTGTGGACTCGTCCATCATATAGAGGAATTTGTACAATATACCCGTGGACGCGTCCCTTATATTGGTGGTTTCTTCCATAATTTCTTGGACGCACAAGGGGTTGTGTTCAGTATACCAGTGGACGCATCCATATTATAAGGGACATCCACGCATATAAGGGACGATGTCCTCGCCTTTAACTATAAAGCTGGACAGCAAACAGCCCTAACCCTAGCCCTAAACCCTAACCCTAACCCTAAGCAATGTAATCAGGTTCTAATCAGCCTGCAATCAAGAATAAAGTGTCCATTCCCACTAATTTGTGGCCCAGCAACGCGTTGGTGTACATTTCGAAAGGCTACGGGGCCCTGTAAGGCCCCAGCAGAGATCGGTGCCATTCCCTATTTAATCCCATGTAAATTTCAAACACAAAATAATCAGGTTTAATCAACCTACAATCAAGAATAAAGTATGTATTTCCAATAATTATGGGGTGGGAAACAAGCTTCCATAGGTAAAATTTAGCCAAATGGGCTGTGAAAGGCCCCACGACCATCTCTTGGCCGAAAAAAGAAAATGGCGTCCAGTATCTTCGTGTTTAGTTTCGTCTTACATGAAAATGTTGACGTCACGAATACTGGAAGAGGCCAGTCTAAGCGACAGATGACAGACGCATTTGAACTGATCGGATGTAGATCGACGGTATCACTTTATTTAGTTGTTTCTTTTTTATTAATGTTCAAGTGCTATAAGCATGTCAGATTCTTCTCACAAACGGACACCAGAGAAGAGATGGGTGTCCGACAATGATACCGACAATGAGGTCGAAGAGATAGTGCCATAGTTTGGAGCGAGCAAAACTAGTACCGACCCGACTCAAGAGATTCAAAGACAAAGTGTGTTTCCCACAAAATTGACATTTGATATTGATAAGGCAAAAATAACCAAAACTGACATCAAGAAGCAAGATTCAGAATCCCATGATACAGACAATGAGGTCGAAGAGATAGTGCCATTAATTGGACCGAGCAAAACTAGTACCGACCCGACTCAAGAGATTCAAAGACAAAGTGTGTTTCCCACGAAATTGCCATTTGAAATTGCTAAGGCAAAAGTAACCAAAACAAAAGTAACCAAAACTGACATCAAGAAGCAAGATCCAGAATTAGTTATATATTTGGACAGCGTACAAGAACAAAATATACAACCAGTAGCACCCCATCCCACCCCCAGCCAAGCACCTCACCCCACCCCAACCTCATTCCTAGGTACAGCAGAATCCGGACTACAACATAATCGCTTTGTGATCCTTTCGGATCTGGAGGAAGATCATCCGGGGGATCACCAATCCACAAATACTTTGGAAAGAGCACACAAATTTGTATTTGTCACGTCTAGAGGAGTGGGGTGCAACATCCCCCGAAAGAGGTTGCGGAAAATATCCACGGGGAAGCCCCGAGCCGGGGTTTCTCGTCCACAAACCCAATGTCCGTACTGCCCTAGCAAGGTAGTACGGATGAGTGTGCACGTAAGCGTATGCCACCCCGAAAAGAAGGCCCTTTCAGTCAAATTTTCTTCCCCTAAATTGACATGCCCAAGGTGTGAAACAAAAGTTGTCAGACTGGACAGACACTTACAAAAACTCCACTCCACTCCGCTAAATTCGCCCGAGTACAAAGAGCTGATGGAAAAGGCGAAAGAGGCTGCAGAAAAAAAAACCCGAAGAAGGCAACAAACCGAATTAGAGACATACCCCGAAACCGACACAAGCCGGACCCTTCCTCGAAAATATGTAAGTAATCATATTCTTTTAAAATGTATTTGAAGTTATTTTCCTAAGCAAGGTTAGTGATATTTCAGGGACCTTCCTGGCTCAGTGGGTAAGTCACATATACATTTATCCATCCATCCATTCATCCATCCATAAGGATACTTAGCATATATAGCATACATGGCATAGCATATATTACATACATGGTACAGTACAGCATACATAAGGATACTTAGCATATATAGCATACATGGCATAGCATACATGGCATAGCATATATTACATACATGGTACAGTACAGCATACATGGCATTGTATACATATTATTTTTTGGTTCCAGAAACACGACCAACCTACATCAAGAGAGAGACAACCTATCGAAATAGAGACAGACCCCGAAACCGACACAAGCCTGACCCTTCCTCGAAAATATGTAAGTAATCATATTCTTTTTAAATGTATTTGAAGTTATTTTCCCAAGTATGGTTAGTGATATTTCAGGGACCTTCCTGGTTCAGTGGGTAAATCCCATATACATTCATCCATCCATAAGGATACTTAACATATATAGCATACATGGCATAGCATACATGGCATAGCATATATTACATACATGGCACAGTACAGCATACATGGCATTGTATACATATTATTCTTTGGTTCCAGAAACACGACCAACCTACATCAATAGAGAGACAACCTATCGAAATAGAGACAGACCCTGAAACCGACACAAGCCGGAGCCTTCCTCGAAAATATGTAAGTAATCATATTCTTTTAAAATGTATTTGAAGTTATTTTCCTAAGTATGGTTAATGATATTTCAGGGACCTTCCTGGCTCAGTGGGTAAGTCACATATACATTCATTCATCCATCCATCCATTCATCCATCCATAAGGATACTTAGCATATATAGCATACATGGCCGAGCATACATGGCATAGCATATATTACATACATGGTACAGTACAGCATACATGGCATTGTATACATATTATTTTTTGGTTCCAGAAACACGACCAACCTACATCAATAGAGAGACAACCTATCGAAATAGAGACAGACCCTGAAACCGACACAAGCCGGAGCCTTCCTCGAAAATATGTAAGTAATCATATTCTTTTAAAATTTATTTGAAGTTATTTTCCTAAGTATGGTTAGTGATATTTCAGGGACCTTCCTGGCTCAGTGGGTAAATCCCATATACATTCATCCATCCATAAGGATACTTAGCATATATAGCATACATGACACAGCACACATGGCACAACACACATGTCATAGCATACTTGACACTGAAAACATGGTATAGCATAAATTGCATAGCATACGTGGCACAGCATACGTGGCACAGAACACATGGCATAACACACATGACATAGCACACATGGCATAGCACAACACACATGCCATAGCATACTTGACACTGCATACATGGTATAGCATAAATTGCATAGCATATATGGCACAGAACACATGGCATAACACACATGGCATAGCACACATGGCACAGCACACATGGCACAGCACACATGTCATAGCATACTTGACACTGCATACATGGTATAGCATAAATTGCATAGCATACATGGCACCGCATACATGGCACCGCATACGTGGCACAGAACACATGGCATAACACACATGACATAGCATACATGGCATGACATAGCATGCAGGGCATAGCATAAATGACTTAATTTGATTCTCTCTTTTTAGACGGAATCATCAGAGACAGAGATAGAGAGTGAGAGCTTCTTATCCCAAACCCAATCAGATAGACAATCATTACCAAGAAAGGCTAAGGTAAACACACCATGATCTATTTTTCATTCACACATTTAAATATTGTTAGATATTAGTGTGGGGGTCAGTTTGTGGGCATATATTTCCTTCATAAGATGTACACTTCATTTAAGTATCTATCTTTCTCTGTTATTGCAGAAATCTGATGAGAAATTTGGAGTGGAAAACCCATCTTTTTAATTTTAACTAATCTTGCACTTCATTGACTTTGATATATTATTAATTATACAGTACATGTATTGGATTTCATCCTCAATTCCAGTGCAAGACCAAGAAGTATTGTAATTGGGCAGTGTTAGAACACTATATTAGATCAGAATATACACTTATTAAAATGCCATTTTTAATGGGTTAACTGACATGTATTGTTGGAAGAATTACCCTGCATGCCATTCAGAGAAGACTGCATGGAGTGTCAACGGCTAGACTCCTCCTTGAGTGTCAGAGTGTTGTTTGTATTACAAAAAAACAGTAAGGAAAGAGCAGTTGACAAAAGGATGAATGAAACTTTATCCTCATGTTTTTGTGCTGACATTGAAATACATGATCCTATCAATGAGGTTTTGTCCTTGAGGGGTTTTCAAAGGTTTGGTTCATTTGACATGAGAATAATTTTACCAGCCGACTCTTGCAACCTTGTTGTTCTCTCTCTCTCTTTTCTATGACATTAGTCATGGTTACTATAATGGTTACTTACTATAAACATCAAGTCATTTTTACCATCAGGCCACTTTGTTGGGAAGATGGCTGAGGTATGGGTACTCAGGGTTTAATGGTCATTAGTGAAGGTAATGTACAGGTGTTTATACGGCTACCATTCATGACAACCAGGTCCCCAATCAAATTAAATGCAGCGCCCTGTCTGGATATAACCAAAAATTGTTGAAAATGACAGTAAAATTCTCCCCTGGTACGTCTATTCAGATTCAAGTAAAAAAACTCATATGTCCTGAGTATTTCACAATCCTGCCAGGGTGAATATATTTATGACAACTATGGCAACATACTGGGTGTAGATGAAGATCCGACTTTGGCGTGTTACTACAAATCAAATAATCAAACAACAAAGAGATTCATTAATATATTAGAAACATAAGTTACTTTATTTTGCACAAAAAAATATTTAGGGTTCCTGCTGGAACACATAAAGTTCACTTTCAATTACAAAATTATTAACTGAAATATGTAATTGTTACAAAAACATTGACGAATTATAAAATAAACTGTATCGCTGCAAAGCTCAAATATAACAAATTTACAAAAATTATGTTAATCGATATAATAATGATTAATGAATACTTTAATCAGATTCATTAGTTGTTGGCAGTGGAACGACAAAATGTTTATCAGCACGCTGAAACATTTCCTTCTTATTTCAGCCGGCTTGATACAAACTGTGCGTTGATTTTCATTTGAAAAAGGCATCTCTTTGTTGAGATGTTAAGAGTTCTATTAGCTGCTAATGGTCTCTCATCACAGTTTTCCAATGTATTGACAAACAATAAAACATTTTCCTGACGAGTACATATCTATTATACAATCACAGAAAAATTTACCCACTACTGCATTTAATATTCTACAAATTGTGTTATTTTGTAACTGTACCGTATTGTCAGATTGCTTGTTCCCGGGTTTGTAATGAACTGATGTAAAATATAGAGAATCATATGCAAGCCTCTCATATATAGTATATGTACACTGAGTATTTGGGTCTGTATGATACAAACGACTGAAAGCTAGAATTTCAGTAGGCTTTTAAAAGCCTGGTTACTGGAGAGCCATACAAATGAACACCATCAACGATAGTAGACTTCTTACGCACATATCTTCCTGAGCAGATAAGTCACTCAAAAAAAGAGTTTACCAGCATATCACTCTCATTAAAATACTTGGCAATAACTGGTAATGTGAAAAGGCTTTGTATATTTGCATAGGTACACATTTTGTACCTTTAACTAGAGACAGAATATACCCTATTTTGCTTCAAAGCGGAAACAAGAGAACACCCACAGAGGTCCCCAATCTCGCACTACATTAGGGAGATGTATTAATTGATGTACATTAAATGTACAAAATTCCATGCCATACAAACTTTCAACATTTTTTGCAAATGATTTAAGGGTAAGCTCTGCTAAATCTACATCCTCACAAGTTAGTTGATCTTGTAACAGTATGTTTATAGCAAACACTAAATGAAACCAGTGAGTCAAATACTGCTGGGGTAGAATGCCATGTAGTGAAACAAGAGAATAAAACAGAAGAAATGACTTCCACTCAGAGCCTTTCCAGAATTTTCTTTCATTCAGACTGCGAGGAGTTCTGGAGATATCACTAGGTGGTTTCATATTCTTTAGTTTTTTGTCAACATCATTCAAACGTAAACCTATGTACCATGGTTCTCCATGATTCTTTGAATCAAACCAAAGACCAGTAAATATTCTTACCACCCCAAGCAAAACAATGCAGGTAATCTGGTACAAAGCCCCTCACAATGTTAAATACCGAAAGTAACAGCAATGATCTCACTCCTTTTACACCATTCACATGAATTTCCGGAGTACTTGCCATTGCATTTCGAATGAATGTAGGTTTTGTGCAGTTCACTGGCATTTCATCAAATAGAGGATACACTCTACTATTGCCAGCCCCTTTTTCAATAACCTGCCCTTCATGTAAGCACCAGTCACAACCATATTGTCCATTAAACTGCATAGTGTTTCGGAAAATAGGTCTGGCACAAGAGTCACAGGACGAACACACACTGAACACTCTACTGTGTACATTCTCTCCTGTTTCATTTACCCAGTCCAAGCCTCTTGTTCCTAAAAGCTGAAGTTCGTCTACAAATGGTTAAAGAAAACATTGAGACTGAGGTTTTTCGGAACCAAACCAAAGACGTATGAGAAGACAGTTGTCTTTGGCATTTGTTGGCATCTCATTCACACAAGCTTGAAGAGGCCATATTGACTTTTTTGAAGATCGAAAAACAGGTGCACCATCACAGTTCCACATTAACGTTATGTCAGAATCTGTGATATTTCCACTTTTAAAATGGCTTCTCAATATTCTTCCAGAGAAAATACTGCAGATGTTATACTGATCAGAAAAATCAGATTTTTTAAACAATGTATGTCTTGCTAAAAGGTCGTGTAGCTGATGTTCTATAGACATATAGAGAAAGAAATGTCCATTTTGTAGACATGTTTTACGATTTAGAGTTTCATCACAGGATGAGCAGTTCTCCAAATCTTTACTCTGAGAAAACTGCCCAATGTAGGTGATGCAAACCGGGCAGTATAAATGGGTTTCAACGCTACTACCACTTGAAATACCTTTCGAAAGCAAAACTTTAGAAGACGGTAAACATCCAGGTGAGATCATGTCTATTAAATCCAGTAAATCTTCAACAGCTGCACCAGTCAAGCCATGGCGTAGAATAAAGGCAGTAATCACTTGGCCTCGTGTTAAGGTTGAACTCTCTGAGATTGGTTCCTGAGCATTTGGAATATTGATTCTCTCACCACCATCCCCACCAGTAAATGAATCTTGGTGTCTTTCTTCAGTTTCCCCACAGTCCTAAAATATAAAGGTGTCATTGAATCATTTTACAGGTGTGACACAATAAAAGCATCATGTCTTGGATCATTGCAGGAAGGAAGGTCAGAAAGACAAGATATGGAGTCCCATCTACTCCATAAGCTGTGCATGATAGCACTATAAAAAACCTAAATCTATTTTTTCACCCCATTTTAAGCTATGATCTCCTGTGACTTAAGAAAAATTCTAAATGGGCTTATTCCAATCTAATTTGATAACAAAGTCACATATTTTTTTAATGTGATTTTTTCATGGTAATGATACTTACATTTTGTTGGTTATCTTCAAGTTGGTCTATATCTTGATTTTGATTGTCGAAGTACATTTCATCGAAAGATGTTTCGCTTGTTTCTGCAGGCGTGGCCTTTAGGATAAATAAAACATATGATGTCGAGGTATATGCTGATATTTTTGTTAATTTTTGCACAGACATAGAAAAAAATTAGATAAATACATGATGCAACCCTAGATGATATATAAATTTAGGGAAAAAAAGGAACAGAATGTAAAATTATAATCTCAATATATCAAATTTACAACTCACTGAATTGGTTGAAGCCTCATGTCTAATATCCTCAACAACCCGCAATTCATCAAAGCCAGAGTTCCTTGTAACTTTGCTGATTTCCAAAAGACCTGTAGATACAAACATGACAGACAAATTAAATCAAACTTTACATGCAAAAAGATAACATTAAGATTCTTTACCATTAATATTTTGATATACGCGCGACCTTGTTGCCAGGCAAACAGTGAATTTGGACCATGGCAACTTCTTGATTTCGTCTTCACAGCAAAAACAATACCTCCTCGCTTTAATAAATGTAGTATCAATATTATTATCAATACTAGTTCCAGCCAAATGTGTTTTTCAACCTTAAAACCATTTGCCACAAATATCATATAAATAAACAATCTGAATTCAACAGCTCCCCCAGACACCAACTACACTGATTCAGTGATTAGGAAAGTGTCAACAAAACGTCCCTGAATTTGGCTAAAATTGAATAGAATTATACAGTCGACAATAAGTTGAATAACAGTTTAAATACATGTAACTTGAAAATTTTTTGAAAGGTTTTACAGAAATGATCAGTTCTATAGTCTTACAAATGAATATATGTGTGTGAAAATTATATTTAAGCGTCAATAAGACGTATGACTCACTTCACTCACCTTCAAGTTCAACGGCATTCTGTTGTTTTGTGGTTGTTATTGTGCTGGGTGTTCCGATAGTGTATTCTTCATTCACGGGCACAGCCGAAATATATTCAGAGTTTTCAGTTTCCGAGGACACTATTCGAGCTCACCCCAACGTTTGCGACAATAGCAAGGAGTATAAGATGAATAATACATTTTCAGGAACAATCGAAGTCCGGTCCCCAAATTATTGCGCTCACTAAGTACAGACCTGTCAAGAGTAATGAAACACAACTTCTTTTCTCAAAATTTAACGCAAAGCACAATGTTTATCAGGAACTATTTTCAACCCAACAACATCAGCGCTATAATACGTATGTAAACACGATTTAGGCGGGAAGGGCGAGTGAATAAAAAGCTTTTGTCTCGACTTCACAAGTTCTATTTACTCTTCACCAAGCTATTTTGCTTCGCAAATCCAGTTCGAGTACTATGACGCAGAGTAAGTTTGCCATTATTGACTTTTTTGAATCCAGTGAAGTGGAGATTGTTGACACGAAGTATTTGTTAACGTCTGAAAAGCCTTCCACGTTCAACAGTTTTGACTGGGACCCCAGCACGCAGATCTACATCATGTGGCCTATAGCGAACGGGAAATCAAAGGTCCGCCAAGAAAAGCATGTAGCTCGTGTTCTGCGATTTCATGGTAAGTTTATATTTAAGTAACCTCTGCTCCAGAAATAGTTATTAGGCCTAGTTACTAATAATTGATTGTAGCAGGCCTCAAACAATCCTCAACGATGCTACAATATAGCCTACACTGCTACAGTGTAGGCTACACTTCAGGCTACAATACCACGCAGGTACGGTAACTGATATGTACATAAGAAATAAATAAATCTAATTCTGGGTGAGTTTCTGATTATTGCATATAATTGGACTAGATAATGATTATACATTTGATATTATAGTAATTAATATTAGATATACCAATATTCTATAATATAAGATATGTCCTCATAGTTAGGCTATAATTTAGTGGATGGTGTTAAATAATTAAAAAATCACCCTTTTGTTTTGGGACAAAAAAACATCTCTTCTGCTATGAAGTATAATGTCAAATTTCCTTGAAACTCCAGTTTGAAGATTTTTAATACAATCTGTTTGCTACATACGGCTGCATTTTAAAAGTGACATACCTATGCACTGAATCAGTGATGTTAAATGGAAAGGAAACAAAATGCACTTAGTTCAGTATTTGTGCGATATTTAATCGTTTCGATTCATTGGTACCACCCAATACTTTTTTCGACGTTATTTCGCCCAGCAGTTTAATTTATGAAATACCACGGCTCACCACAATCGTTAACTGTCCTGATGTGAAAGTATCACTCGCATTTAGTCCAGGTTAATTTTGCTGACTTTAAGCAATTAGTTAAATGAAGACCTTGAAGTGAACTAAATTAATGAACTAAGATATGTTTTTATTGTCTTTCACTTGAATGTGCAAAGCCCTATTTAAAATATTTCAACTTAGGGTGGGTTTAAAGATAATACCTGTACATAGGCCTATATGAGTCTTAAGAAATTATGTTACAGTTGAGATTTTTCTACTTTGAATAATTGTTATTACAGATGACACAAAAGTCTTATCTGGTATGCTTAAACTTTTGGAAAACGGAGGAGAAACTCCATTTAGTGGAGAGGTCCATTATGGCAGGGGAAAACGCTACACACAGCCTAAGCGTTTATGGACAAGCGATGAGGAGGAAAATTCTTCAGAACAGGATGAGCAATCCATCAGCAATAATCAGGTATGGTATCAGTAGAACATCTGTATTCTTAATTCTAATGCAGCAATGAACCAACATATGGTCTCAAAGCCCAATGCAGGCTGTAGAGTGAATTTTATAAAATGAAGAATATGGACTAGGCTGGACAATTTACATATTTAGGAGGGATCACAAATTAAGTAGGACTACTATTAATCAATTTTGTGTTTTTATTTTAGGTTTACCCAAACTCTTGGAGAGGGTCGAAAACTTAAATAGCGAATTACAGAGTCAGACTGTCCCCACATCTGTACAAGAAAGCCCTGCTAGGGTCCAATATGTCGGAGGACAATTAATTTCTCCAGAGCCACAGACTCTTAAAAGCTCAACTCCGAAAAAGAGAAGCCTATTTAATTACCCAGTGGATGAGAACGGAAAGGTGGGCATTCTAAGATTATAAAACAATATGTAATAAAAAGTTTTCCAGTCGCCATACGAGGCACAAAATCATACTAATACCAGTTCAAATGTATCCTCAAAGTAATTTGTGTAAAATAGTCTTGAGCTCAGCGTAAGACACCAATAAAATGTATTCATTGCTGCTAAATCTTACTTTTATAATAGATCAGTCGACTTCTAACAATCTTGTAAATACAAACAAATAAATAAAGTATGGTGTAAAACATCAGTCAATCCGCCAATATATTAAATTTAACCTGCTTTAGGTTGAACAATATTTATGTTTTACAATGGTTGTAAGAATATATTAAGATGTGATTTTTTTAGGTGGACTTGGGCTATCAAGGAGGCTGCTGTGAAAACCAAACTCAATGAAGAAAAAGGTTCAAGCTGTTCTAGGCAAGTAATATTTGCTATACTTTAGGAAATTTATATCAGGAAAAACAGATGCCAGGGTTTTTCTCATTGCACACTAGCTGGTCCATTTACCAGGTTGCCAATAAATTCTCCGAGGCTGAAAGTCAACACTGCCCTTTCATTTCCTAAGTTTGTATATAGTTCCCCATGATACGCCTACAATTGATAAATAAAATAGTCTGAAAGGATGTTGCCCTAGATCTGCAACTATCATTTTTTCTAAAATCAATTGTATGATTTGAGATTGATTGGTCCTTTGAAAGTACGCACAGAAACTTAATTTGTTGTTTCTCATCTATTTTTAGGGTTTGTGAAACAAATTCACCCACGTTCAGAAGAGGGAGAAATTAAGAAGGCCATCAGCTCTAAGCTTAATATTACACAAAAAATTTTGAAAAGGAAGTCGTTTAAAAGCTAAAATCCAAGACTAAAGACTTAAGATTTACTGATATGATGTAATGTTGAATGGACAATAACATCTTGCTTTCATCTCTAATATCTTGTCTGTTAATTTATTTATTTAGAAAGACTTTTATGGTGCAAAACCATATTGAGTGTTTTAAAGGATTCTACAGAGCTGTTCTAAATGATTCTATAGAGCGGTTCTAAATGATTCTATAGAGCGGTTCTAAATGATTCTATAGAGCGGTTCTAAATGATTCTATAGAGCGGTTCTAAAGGATTCTATAGAGCGGTTCTAAAGGATTCTATAGAGCGGTTCTAAAGGATTTTACAGAGCTGTTCTAAATGATTCTATAGAGCGGTTCTAAAGGATTCTACAGGGCGGTTCTAAAGGATTCTATAGAGCGGTTGTAAAGGATTTTACAGAGCTGTTCTAAATGATTCTATAGAGCGGTTCTAAAGGATTCTACAGGGCGGTTCTAAAGGATTCTACAGAGCGGTTCTACAGGATTCTATAGACAAGGGGGCTTAAGTTCTTTAGGATGTCTATAGAACCATTCTATAGAAAATTTCTTGCAGGGTACCATGCCCCGACTAACAACACAACAAAGGGAACGTGCCGTTGAAACGCGAACTTGTACAAGGGGTGATGGTTGTGAACATATGTATGAAGTTTCGTGACAATCGGATAAGAATTGCAGCCTGTAGAGCGATGACGTCAAGATTCTGGCTAAGTTCTATTTATAGTAACAGTGACCTAGTTTTTGACCACAGTAAGTTGAAATGCGAACTTGTGAACATATGAATGAAGTTTCGTGACGATCTGATAAGAATTGTGGTCTGTAGAGCGATGATGCCGTTTGGGATACGTACATACGTACGGGCAGATCCCTATATACCCTCACAACTTTTGTCACGAGGGTATAATTAAAACCACACAGGCAAGATTTGTGCAACAAGATTTTTTTCTAAATCAGGACCATTTTACAACATACGACACTGCCGTAAAACGGCGCATTCTGCAGTGATTGGAAATATGCAATCGTTAAATACAAGACCCAGTGTTTTGAGGCAGATCAAGCTAACTTTTTCAAATTTATTGGTGATTTCTTTCTTAGATGGATTAGAAATGTTTACAGTTTCATGCAAATATTCGAAGTTGCAAAAAAGAAATTTCATTTAGTCATAAACCGTAACTTTTGTGAATGAAAATCCGTGTCCCGATTTCGGAAGGGTTGTCCCGTTTTAGGGGAAATAGTCAAATTTTTTTAAGACAATTTTTGAAATAGTAAGCTGCTTAGAGAGACAAAATCATTTAATTATTTTATCATTTAATTAAGTCTATAAACTTCAGAATATAAAAATTTGAACCATTTGTTATGTATTTTGAATCCTGCGATGAAAAATAGATAAGTGTCCCGATGTAGGGCGAGTGACTGTACCAAGTTGAGATTTTAAAACTGGCAGGTAAATACATCCTGACATTACTAAGTGTTAATCATTTAAAAAACTTTGGCATGTTTTTGATCAAATAGTTCATCGATATTTTTGTTGGGAAAGATACAGTTCACATGTTTGGCTATAATCAATATTTTTTTGCTCTCTTCTTGTAGACTCCAAACCCATACTAAACGCATTTGAGGTGCAATGAAGCAACAGAAGTCGATCCAAGGCCATTTCCATTGCCAAAGAACTCAACACGAATGGTGGCTATCTTACATTGGGGAATCCGACGATGATTTCGAACTAAACGACAGCGTCTTTGATCTAATGACAGTTGACATACTGGATGCGGTTGAGATGCCTGTGCATGTTCCACGACCAAGGTCCCCAGATAAGATGAATGAAGTATTTGAGGAAGTCCGAATCATCAAAGGGAATCAAGATTTAATGATGACGGTGTTGTCTGATGTCCGTGATATTCTACTTCGGAAGATTTCAAAGAGGACACTTCTCCACAAACAGCTGTATTCATCTATCCCTACTTCTTGCCCAACCCCGCAAGCCATGGAGCCAACACCACCCCGCAAGCCGGAACCCATGTCACCCCACAAGTCATGGAACCTACACCACCCCCACAAGCCATGGAGCCCATGTCACCCCCGCAAGCCATGGAGCCTATGCTACCACCGCAAGCCATGGAGCCCATGTCACCCCCGCAAGTCATGGAACCTACACCACCCCAGCAAGTCACTTCTTCATCTCCAGATGTCCCGGAACCCCTCCAAGCTCAACACGTCATTGAACCCATCCAAGCTCAACAGTTCCTGAAACCCACCCCTCCTAGATCTCATCCAGCCCTTCAAATCCCGGAAATCGAGGGCGCTCCTCTCCTTCCATATGAAATTGATGCTATACCTTTGGAGTTGTCTCCTATGGTTAACATCAGCTAAAATAGTTAATAGATTGCAGTTTCCAGAATTTGAGGAATTTGACGAATTTGACGATATTGTAGTTATTTTTGCAGAAATACCGTGGGGCCACAATAAATTAAACCTAATCCTTTTTCAGCTAAATTAAAAACCAAAGATAATTGAATCTTCATGAAGTGTTCATTGCTGATTCCACAGGCAGAATTATTAGCTGATCACACAAATGGTTCATTTTAATATGGGACACTTTATACTGGATTCCTGTATAGTCTAATCTATTTGTTCCATGTCCATTGTTCTAACCGACTGCTTTCCACAAACATTGAATTTGTAAGTTAGATGAATGGTAACGAAATATATGCAGGGACAAAATTAAATATTTTAATCAGGGGCCAAGGGATTATATCAAGATTACATGGCTTCCCGACTTAATAAAACGGAATTCACATAATCAGTAGGAGAAACTGTAGTGAAATAATCCAAAGTGAAATGACAAACTTACCAATAGCACAAATATTACGTATTTTTGTGAATCCACAAATGATTACATAACAGAAGTAAAATAAATAGTGTGTGGATTGGTATTAAATAGGTTTATTTTTGGAAATTATTAAATAACAGAAGAGATAAAATTTAATACATAAGTTATGTACTCCCCTTTGGTTATAGAAGAGTCGAGCACTGGCGTAACTTCCCCCCAAAGGTCTTCAGGGCAGCAAAAATTTAGTTGCCCGAACGGGATTGGCTTGGCAATAATGACAGTCATCCTCTTGGTACTTGTAAAATTCAAGCTGGTAACATCTTGTAACACAGTGTTTTGTTAAAAAACAGAGCTCTTCTTGGAGGTTCAGCAGTTCCGGTTTCTTCTTAATCTGGCCCAAGGAAGCTGTAGAGAAAGATTTCAACGTGTTGTGTCTAGGCTTGTGGTCTCCCTGCATAAAACCTTGGTTGCGTTCGAGCGCATGCCCCGGGTATAACCCACTCGGGGTGAGATGACGTCACACTTCCCTGGGGAACTGCCTGCGCGCATGAACGGCATCGCGGGGAATCCAAAATGGCTGTGGAAACACGGAAGCGCCGGTTCTGTGCCGCATTTTTAATCTTGAAAAACAAATCTGACGTGACTTTAGATTGTTTAAGTTTGCTGAGTGATCATAACCTGGAGCTGACAACTGCAGATATTTACAAACAGGAGAAGGTGTGTCGCGTCGAGAGCTACTGTGAAGAAATTGTACCCCGATATCTGCCAGATGAATTTCAGGAACATTTTCGGCTAACCCGTAACTCATTCGAGCAGCTAGTTCAACGCCTTGGGCACTGTAGGACGCAAGAAGTTTGTTGATCACGTGATATTCCCTGCTTCCCCAGCTGAAAAGCAGGGTCACCGTGAGGATGCCCCGAGCGAGAACCGTTGAGCGCGTGAACGCAAAAAGATGTCCCCCGAGCTACACCGAGGGATGCGCGTGAACGGAAAAGAGCTTCTGCGGGTTGACTCGGGGACACCCGGGGCATGCGCTCGAACACAACCCTTATGGACTGTCACCGCATGACCGCCGATATAACTACCATACCAATAGCGGCTGCATAGGTCTATGGCCTTGTCGAAAACTCGAACCTCTTTCTCCTCGATTTCTTCCTCGGTTAGCCCACGTTGTTGCGGAGGGGGTAAAGTTTCTCTTGGCAACAACCTTGGATTGATTGATTGATTGGAGTTTTACGACACACTCAAGATTATTTCACTTATATGGCGGCGAAAAGAAGTTTTAATCAAACAGGCCTATTTACATCAAAATTACAATAAAATAAATTTATTAAGTATGTTAAAAAGAGTGTAAATCCCTATTTTGGAGGTTAAAAGGACATGCAATTTTAAAATGATCTCCAAAAATAGTATATGAAAATATGTATATTACAATAAAAATTCAAATTTTATGGTACAAACCAATCTGTTTTAAAAATTTTATAATAATAGGGCTTTTCACCTTGGTGAAAAGTTCATTCATGGAGTTCAACAACCTTGGAAGGGTGACACCAGTCAGCCATTTAGAAAGGGGTCCCCAACTTCTCTCAATAGGATTGTTCTGACTGTGTCATGGTGCATAGGCTGTCAAAATCAATCCATCCAGTTTCAAATCTCTCCAAAGCTGCCCATAGTTTATAAAGTTGACTAAGGATTTAGTTGACCAGTCGTGGCCTCCGTCAGCAATAAGGGAAATAACAGTCCGTGGTTGGATGTTGTCCTCAACTTTCCGTTGAAGCAATTCGTCTAGATGAGTGGCGTCTGGCTTGTGCTACCGTGGAATTTACTGGCCTGCAGGAAAACATCAAAGGGTCCCGTTTTCGGCCATGACACACGCAAATGACCAGTTGCATCTTGAGTCAGATTTGCAGGGGTTGACTTAGTCGAGGGTACACTTCAGCTGAATTGTCTTCGATTGGTATCAGATCAGCAAACTTGTCATAGCTTTTCTGCCTATTTTCCTTGGTGCGCTCTCGATGCGAGGAAGGTCTTCCTCAGAGTCTGTTGAAAACACCCAGTACTCAGAATAAGCCATTTTATTGTTTTTCTTTAAATCAATAGAATGCTATGAATGAACTAGTTTCAAAACACTGAATCTTTATATAAGCATATGAGATGCCACTGTACATGAAACGTTTTACTCAATCAGAGGATTATAGTTCACCTGACTCGCGGATTATATCCCTCTCTTTGAAACATATTGTTTAACCCCCCCCCCCCCTCACCGCATGCTGAAATTATCCAATCAACATAAGCTCTTTGATCACTAATTCTGTCAAAAACTACTCAGCTTTATTGATGCTGAGATGTCAGAAACAAATCGAGACTTGTGGATGTGCCTTGGTGTGGCACCTGTATTTATCAGTTTTAGTGATTTCATAATTTTCTTTTCCGAAAACAATATTCGTTTTAACACAAAATATCTGTATTTATCACAAACAATATAAAAATGTGTTTTCAATTTGTTTGCCTCATATATACAAATATAGTAACTTAGAACCTAGAATATGTTTTGTGCGTTGAGTGCAGACCAATAAACAAAATCAAAGCTCCTTCAATTCTAATGGCATTTTAAGGATACATTATATGTGTTCACCATTATATGTATGGGACACAATTTCCATATTGTTTATATATTGTAAACAATGCAGTTAATTACATAGGTTTCGTGACGAATTTTCTGATAGAGCTAAGATTCTCATAAACTTTTTAAACTATGCAACGTTACAAAAAACTACCTGGAAAAGAAAGCGCGTTTTCACACACGTGAAAGTGACATGAGCTGTCGAAATTCTGACTTTTTCGGGAATTCCAATTGACTTGTGCAACTAAAGAATTGTCGATAAATAAAAAATCGGTACCAGTAAAGCCAGTAACGATAAAACAAAACTATCTTGACTTACTTTCCCAAGATCGGTAATAGCCGAAAGCTCTTATTTTATACTCCTTGATAAAAATGACAAAATGTTAGGTTTAACGAAACTTTCTCTATATTCCGCAACTCATGCTACTTTAGAAGGCTGAAATTGAATGAAAACAAAACACTCAATTAGCTAGCGTGTTGTGTCAGGCACTGTCGGTGAATATCCGCAATCATACTGCTCCCTCCAGCTGAGGTAACATCTGTTCACCGCCTGGGTGAGTAGATATCCAACGTCCGATGCCTGAAAAATAACTTTTTTTCTTCAAATTCATTTTAGGAATTTGTTATACACGTAGGTCAAATCAGACATTTAAAGACAGTGAATAATGAAAATGTCCATAACTCAGAAATCATAGGTGAAAAAGTAAAACCAGTATAAAATATGTGCAAGGATCAGGTTGCTATTGACGTAAGTATTAGACTTCAAAATACGACCGATCTCCGCTAGAATGTAAAAAAAATGAATAATAAGATATGGGAGTGTCCATGTGATAAATTCAAACTCAACATTATAAAATGTGCAGTAAATGTTTGGTATAATTAAATGGAACGGCTTGCATTCATCAACTTTTAACCACCGACCGTGACAGCAACACCGGTTATTGTTGTTGTTGTTCTTCAATATACGATTACTTCCTCGAAGACATCTAGAATTGACTGAAACACGCAGAAACATTATAACAAAAGCATAAGACATCTATAAATGTTAAGTCCTTCTGTTCTTATCAATGTTCCGATCCTGTAGACACGACTTTCAACTCAGGAGAGACTCCCCGTGAAGTCAGTCTGCACTACTTTTTATCTCGTTCACAAACGGTTTTGCGATTGCGGTCAAGCCTCCATGGGGTCCCCATTCATAATCGTGAATGATCGCGAATTTTTGGGGAGTGAGGGGAGAACAAAAGAATACTTAAATCGCGAAATTTTCAATTCACGAACGATTGAATCGCGAACGATAATTGGCTACGCTCCCTAACAGTGTTAATGCGATTATTAAGCAGATAATCCTATCAGCTCAATCGAAAGAGCTGACACGATGTTCACAGCATGTGAACTGCTCAAGAGTGTCAAACGCAGTAAACATATTAGTATATAAACACACTTGACTCTCTGAATTTATTACTTTGAATGTAATTTGAAATTCACATTGGTTGACCGAGCAGAATACTGGATAATCGATACTGATGACGAGGACGACATTCCCCCAATTTTGTCAACCTCTAATTAAAAAGCTTGGAATTTTTTTTTAATTTCATTTAAATATTGATTTGTTTCACAATAATGTTCAATATATTATTTTGCTTTCCACAGATATACCGGTTCCAAAGCGTGGGAGAAAATCGTTAGCGGACACCTATCCACAGCTACCAATAGTGGTCGACCAATTCATAAAGGAAAATTCTGCCTAAGCCCACAAGAGAAGGAGGAATGCAACAGCATATACAAATGGAGTTTCAAAAGCATGTACAAACTAATATATCGGGCCTAGAAACTGTTTCAAAAATGACAATTCATCAATTAATGAAACCAGCCAGGAAAAATACAATCAACACAAATCGTCATAAAGGATTAGTCGATGCCAGAGTACCACCAAAGAGGAATAATGCAACTCAAGATCACCCAGAAATATTCGTGTGCAGCGGTAAACTATATTCAGGAATTAACATCTAGGTGTGGAGGTGAATGTGCTTCTTATTCTTATGATGATAAGAATAAGGTTAATGTGGGTACACTTGCTGTGGATCGTCATTTCCAAATACGGAAATTCTTCTTGAGCGATGATACACCAAATTATCCGGATCACGATTTTCCATATCCCAATTCTGAGTTGATACCTTCTGGATATATGCAACTTTTGAAAAAGAGGAGAACCTGCACCAGAGCGCAACAACAAGTCATCCCGCCGTTCCAGAAGTAGCTCACCCGTTTCAAAAGATAAGTGCAAGTTAGAGGAGGAAGATGGGTCGACATCAAGTGCTACGAACCGGACCATTGGAAGTGTATTTATATGCAGCTAAATTCCGAGGTAGCATCATACAGAGCATCTCACTGAAATCCTTCAACCCATTGTAAATGACAAGTTAGGTGGTCCATCAGTAATTTCACTGCTTGCTGATGGGAGCCCGATTGGTCAACTAAACCCATGGTGAACCTCATTAACTATGGCAGACTTGAAAGGCTTGTGTTTGGATGGTCTTATTGTGTCGGCCTACGCCCCCAGACATAGCAGATACAATCCCATAGAGAGAGCCTGGGTCCCTCTCTCAAAGTGGCTAACAGGTGTAACACTCCCCCGCACTTTGGAAGGAGAAGATTTTCCACCAATTCAACAGTCCCACCTAATAGATGAAGAAGTGACTGAGAAAGAAGCCGAAGTCTTTGATAATGCGGTATCGCTTTGTTAGAAGTACTGGAATGGAAGATCTTTGATAGCTTCCCTATTAATTGTCACGCTGTTCCATGTATACCACCTCTGGAAGGACCCAATTATGCAGATCACGAACTGTTGAAATCGTTTGTTGACGCGTCTGGTGTACAGATTACATTAAGGGATGACTATGCAAAAATTCAGCAAGAACTCTTTCCTAACGGATCACTGTGTCAGACGGACTTATCAACTCATTCTACAAATGTACCAAATCCTCTTGCAAACATTGCTCAAAGCATCCAGTTTTCAAAACTATCTTCGATTGGAGGAAAGATGCCAACACCTACACTGGATAATGTGAGATGTAAAGGGGAATATTTATCACTCCTTGAAATCTTGAATATTCCAGAGCTTATTAACAGGACAAAAGATCGTGATCTACCTAGTGGCCATCATCGACAATGTGAAAAAGGATGTGATTATGTCTTTCAATCTACAGCCGACGAAAAGCGCCACAAAACCCTAATTTATTCGAAGAAATTTCGCTAGGTATACTAAATGCTTTTTCGTATATGTATTGTGACTACATTTATATGTTTTTAGTTTATATGTAAGCTTAAAAAAATAAACCATCCCCATTTTATAATCATTACGTTCTTGTTGATTGCAATATTTTACCGTATTTAGCTTGATAGAGAATGGCAAACATTGTAAAGACAAATGGTGAATTATAAACATACCTTGATCGTAAGAATGCTGGTCCATTATTGAAATAGCTGTTAAAACGAAAGGATTGCAGCGTATAGTAATTGATAGAGGACGGACAGAAAGATGGATACCCTTCTCAACTCAAGGCCACAGGAAGAACAGCCGCTTCCAATCCATCCCCAAAAGCGCCGCCGTATCATAGAAATTTTCAGCCTAGAAAAGTCGCCAGAAAAACTTAATCATGCGCAGGGATTTTGCCCATCGAGCCATTCCTTTCTCTTTTATCGAACTTTCCACAAACACATCTCTACCCATGGACCCATTCTTTCCCATCGCCCCTATCCTGTAATCAGCGCCAGTCATTCTCGTGGTAACAACGTCTGCTGAACCAATCTTTCCTGTCATTTTATCCTTGTCTCACGAACATAGCTTGTCACATGAAGCAGTTGTTTCATTAGCCAACTCTGTCCACGTAACCGATCCTATCAGTGGAGAGTCTGCCCCTCGAAACAATACCAAAGCCTGTCTCTTCCAAATTCTGGAAACTTTGTCTGTGTCAGTTGGAGAAACTTAGTTTGACGCCTGCGGTTATTAAGGCCTTTGCTTTGCTGACCCCGAATCAAAACCAGATCTACTGTTTGACAAAGACACTCTCCTGTCTCTGAGAAAGGCTTCTCATGGGACACATCACTTTGCCAAGAATTTGCTTTTCCACGGCTTCATGTTAGGGGAACATATACCAGAGGAATGCTCATCAAAGAAAATTTGAGAAAAAGCACATTTTTGGCTATAAGATAAAATGCTGTTTGAGTTTAGATATCAAACTCCTGAGTGAAGCTTAACAGTACTTTTCGATACTCCATTAATACCCCAAAATTAAGAATACATAAAATTAAACCTCGATACCAAACAAATTTCAATGAATTTGTTCTATTTGACCAAAATGTAAATAACAATCTTGCATCGGTAGCTGAACTGACCCAAATTGTTAGCTATAGGTCTGAAAAAATATTTACAATTTCACCAGATCATTGACAAGAATATTTCGTTTTGATAATAAATATACAGAATACACAATGTTGCTAAGCAAACGACCCAAACCTTCCTGAATTTATTCAAATTCGTTCAACTGGTACTTTTTCCAGTGATAAGTTTGTGCTACGGGAGACACCAGCCCCATTTTTGTCTCCAGATACAATTTGTGGGAAACCGGTATTGAAGAGCTGACACAAATGAACAAGAGTTTCGGGAAACCCAAAATACGCCCGGAAAGGCACAGTAACTGCAGCTATACCAAAACAAATTATCCTTCCATATTTATTTGAATTCAATTTTCAAAATTCAGAGGGAAGAGGTTGAAGCTTGGTAAATGATTGATTGTTTGGTGTTTTACGCTGCGCTCAAGATTATTTCACTTACATGTATATGGCGGCGTTGCCAGTTTTATTATGTGAAGCTTGATAAAATGTGATGTTATGTCAACAAAATGAAATCTTACCACTAAAACCTTTAAAATCCATCTGTATCAAATTTAAAATGGGCTATTTGTATCAACAATTATTAACAAGATTTGTACACGGTACAAGTCATCAATTCTCGCTGCTGTTAAATCACGATGTTAAAAATTGTTTGTTGTCAATAAAGGTTGCACTAAAATGTTTCAATTTTTTAGAAAAGCAGTTTATAATTTACTAATCATACTTAAACAAATGTAATTAATTGGCAATTTCACAGCTCACACCAATTCAAGTAGATTTGACAATTTTTCTCATAATATTTTTTATCTACATTATTTGGCCATAGACATCTTGACAATATTCTAAATCTCCCCATATACCTACAGGCTATTACTTCTAATTTTATCATAGACCAAATGGATTTACAATAGATTTGGCTATGGGTCCATTGCTAATGTCACCCACTGTTTTATGGAGGCCATAAATCTTTCTAGAGAGACTGAGAACTAACTGTAAGTTGACAAGGTAAATAGACCAAAGCTGGGATACTTATCTCTTGGTCTGTAGATAAAAGTTTAATCCTTATATGTATTTTTCATTTGATTAAAACGTTATATATTATTTAAGAATAGTTTTAATCAATTTAGAAACATTATTGCAATTTGAAAAAATCCTTTTTTGATGAGAATCGGAAAAGTAGAAGCCATTTTATAATTTAAAGGTTATTTTCATGAAAATGAAAGTAAGAATAAAAGGGAATGTACATAATCCAATAATTTGCGATAGTTGATATCATAAACAATTTTTTTACACACTGTCTGTTAATATGGTATGCAACATGAAAGATTTGAAAACATCGGATGATATTTGTTAAAGTTATGGAGAGAAAAAGTAAATATTACATAACCCAATATGGCTGCCATATTACGCAATGTATGATGTCAAAAATAGTTCGCGACACACCTTCCACCCATAAGGTATATACTCAGAAAAAATTGTGCAGATGGAATCAAAACATTGGAAGTTATGGAGCGGAAGGGAATATTACATAATCCAATATAACTCCCATATTATGTAACCAGTGATGTTAAAAATAGTTTGCGACACACCTTCTACCCATAAGGTATATACTTAGAAAAAATTGTGCAGATGGAATCAAAACTTTAGAAGTTATGGAGCGGAAGGGACAGCGGACGCCGGACAGCCGGACTGCCGGAGATGATACCATAATACAGCCCGCTTTTCAAGCCGGGCGTATAAAAATGACAACTTTAGACTCCCCCTGGAAGTCACTTTCTATGGGACACAAGACCTTGGTGGGCCAAGACAAGAATTCCTCACTCTGATGATGAAAGAGGCAATCAATGAAGATAAAATATTTGCAGAAAGAAAAGATGGTTACACAATATATCAGACATCTACAAATCTTCGAAAGAAAAGTTACTTTGGAGCAGGGGTTCTTGCAGATAAATTTTATACAAAAAACAATGATGTACGTGAATGATGAGTATGTTTAAAATTATCTATTCCCCACAAAAGTGTAGAGTGAACAGACTAAGTGTGACCAATAGTGTAACATATTACAATCAAAACTTCTGATATTAATTCTGAAAGCTCTGTCTGACAGTTCTTTTCCTATTTCTTCCAGGTTTAAAGTATGTTGCAACAAGGTCCATTGTTTTCATTCCTGTGTGAAGAGCAAATACAAAAAGGACCTGACTGAAAGTGACAATTTCGAGAGGGGTTGAATTGCCTTGGCCTTGTTGATGTAAGTAAAATGCTTGGAGTCCGTTTGGCTGAATGGATAAGACAGCCGACATTAAGTGCTAGAGACGGGTGCCATACTCAAGAACCCAAAATGATTTCCGTTTGGGACGTCACCCCAAATTTGTAGTAGAATTTGTGCCATTTTTCAAGAAAGTGTAATCCCAAAAATAATGAGAGTACTAAGTAAAAGCATAAACAAAAAATAATCCAAAGAGTACATAATAATCAGGGCCAGGTAGGCATATCCTCTTTATACCAAAGAGGAACATATAGACAATATGCCCTCATCGATGTATTTTATCCAATAGTTTTCATTTAGATTTTCTTGAAAATTCATTGGTACGCTTTCATCAAACGCTTGTCAATTTTTGGTTTGCAAGTTACTATATGAGATCATACATGCACATCTACTTTTTAACTTTTGTTTACAGGGGGCCTACGTGGCTCAGTAGGTAGAGCGTTCAACGTTCAATCCGAACAGCCTTCGACCAATGGGTCACGGATTCGAAGTAGAAAACTGATGATAAACTTTCATTGTTTTTGTCACACACAATCTTGACCGGAATGGAAACCCTATTATCTCTGTGAATAACAAGCAGGTTTTCTTTGCATGATGACTGGGCCACCTGTCCACCCTCTTGGAGATATTTTTTTTGTGTAAATGTGCTTCCAAAGTTTCAGCCCAAAGTATGGATTTCCAATTTGACCAGTATCGTTGGATTTTAAAAGGATCAAATAACCACAAAGACAGAAAAACTAAGACCAAGGTATTATAACATTAAGGACTCCAATAAGAGAAAGGAAGATTCACTATAAAAAGGTATAAAGCGACACGAGAACTGTTTTAAAGACAACGCAAGTTTATTTTTAGACGAGACAATTGTAAAGTGCATACCACATGGGAATTAGAAATTGTCGGGGAGAGTATCTGTTCCCTCCAAGAAGTCAGTTCTTTCATAAACCCATAAAAAATAAACCCACAAAGCACTTTCGCGAGATGAACACTCAATCCTCTCCATCCCAGTGGCATGGGCAAGAAACCACAAACAAGTGGAAAACACAACATTCCGCTTTCACAGCATCAATCATCTTGGATCACCTGGCTGTATCAAGTTGACCAAACAACTGTCGTACTTAAACAGAGCACAAGACAACAGCTTCTCGCAATAACTATCGTACGACACAACTTTTAACCTTGGTGACTAACCCTCTCGTCATGAGAAACTCGCTTTTAGACGGCGACCCCTTATTTCTCGTTCACAAAAAAGACGGCAACAAATTCGGAATGAGACTTCCTTTCCGAAAATATATTTGACAGATAGAGAAAGAGGAATCGCAGGCTATTTACAGGATCAATTTCCAGGTTGAAACACAATATATGTTGGAACCATAAATTGAAGAATATCAAAATCTGACCTATGTGGAAAGCTGCTAAAAGGATGAAATCCAAAACGATGCCTGTCGAAACCATATATTCAACGATATCTAAATCTGGGTAAACGAGAAAAAAGGGAGGATATCAAAGTGATGAAGGATGATGTGGAGCAATTGCTCAGTTCAGAAGATATTGCAGAATTCCATGAAAGGTATGAACACTTTGATATCCGTAGGGCCAAAGCTTTCCTAACCAATGTGGAAACCTACTTAAAGTGGCATGAGCTGCCAAAATGTTGACATTTTGACGTTAAAACAGAATGTTGAAATTATTGGCTATTTTTCCCAGAACGTATGATTCAGAAGCTTTTTAGTACTTCTAGTATCGAGAATGAACGTTAAAGTATTGTTTTGAACTAACTTTGGCTTAGAATGAATGAATGGTCGTCCCGGTTATTTAAATTTTGTTTACTTTTAGAACACTATTTCGGTTCGTATAGGTCACATACTGTATGGATTTTCCTCATTCCAACGCCAATCATTTAGTTTTTTGATGGCTTTTAAAGCCTCCTACTATCGTGACATCAGAAATTATGAAAAAAGTTTGAATTTTGGCAGCTCATGCCACTTTAAAGGATGAAATCCAAAATCATGCCTGCAACTACATTACCTCACAATTTGCAGCATTTGCTGATAATATCACCTCTACAAACACCATCAGTGAATCTTATCAATCATCAAGGAACAGGCAAATTACTCTGAATGGCCAGTGGACACCATGGTATTAACCCTCTACTAATAACAAAATTATTACACATATGAGTTTGTCAGTTATAGAAAATTAATGCCAACAAAGAAAAAATGCAAAAAAAGGATCTGGGCGTAGAATATACAGATCTGACCCAATTCAAATCAATGTGAGAAATTTGCAAAGCCATCAAAGAGGGTCACATTAACTTTGCGCACGACACAAAAAGGCATTGCATGAATTTTGGTTGAAAGGGGACAAATAAGCTTTAATGCGAAGACATCCTTTTTCACGATGCTAAACTTGAATGTACAGGGCCTAAGAGCCGTAAAGCTTTTCCCTCTACATGCACTTGCTGATCAACTAGTCTTTGTTACCATATTTGGCCATAGGTTTCGAAACTGACCAAGGGAAATCAGTCATGAAAAATGCTTGGGGTAATGCTAAGAAATCTGGTCTTATACAATTCAGACAGCATGATTAGGATTTATGTTGTAGACCCAGCAAATGATTCTCTTTTAGCGGACGTTGAGAAAAGCTAGTACCTATTCGGGGATGCTGATCAATAAGTCAATGATGCTGGAAGATGGCAAGTAGAAAACATTTGTGCCCCTCAGAGGTGTCAATGACCGACAAGTGACAAGAAGGTCAAAATTTAGAATAGATATAACAAACACACATATAGTCATCAAGAGGTATTTGAATGACTAAGACACATGAAAAAAGCTGCTAGTCACATTTCTAGTTGTACAGCTTTCTTGCGGTCATAATTTCGCACACATCTCCACTGTAGCATGCGGTTTGAAGGCAAACATGTTTTTTTTAAGACAAGAAAGTGGAGGTGTTTTAAAAACCTACCAAAATCTATGGCACTGAAACATCAACTGTACATGGGTTACAAACAAAGTATGTCGGATGGAAGTAAGAATCCCAATTTCTTGTATGAAGGGGATATTGTGAAAGAGGGAACAGTTCAGGAATTAAAGCAGTTATTTCCATCATCTGGACAGCTTGAATCTGCTTGTGTTGACAGTGCGTGGTGTATTGAAGAGACGAGCGTTTACTGTACACCATCACTGGAAATACATGTTTTCCAGTACAAACCAGGTGTGGCCTTGGTGATAAACTATGATGGCTTTTCCCAGACTCCTGAATTTGCAATTTGTAAACACATGTTTGTACACCATGATGACAAATATTTTATCCTGGAAAAGATGTCAACAGAGTGTTTTGTGTTTAAACTTCTATCATACACAATTTCCATGAACTACATTTCCCATGACCTTTATGCCCTGTTGCACTAAGGGATTCAAAATACATTCTCAACAAATATTCTCTAAGTGAGTTCTTCTGAATTTGAACTTTTGTAAAATATTTTTCTGACCTCTGTATTTCTGACCAAGAGTAGGAACTGTTAACACAGTTGTAGTGAAATTGTCAAACCGGTTTTAGTGCAGTAGTCACTAATGTTAAATTGACTTGATGTATAAGTGATTATTTGTTTGTCTTGTTATTGGAAACCCTCAGCCGGCCTTACCCATACAGGGAGGGTGTATATGTGGGGTGGTGATAAACATACCTCTCCTTATCTCACAGAGTATACAATCATTGATGAAGTGTTTGCAAACATTCCAGATAACCCTTTCACTTGGAGACTATGTTCTGTAGGTAGGTTTTAAGGAGAAAACAAAGATGGTAAAGTATTTCATTTGTGTGGTATGCAAATAAAGAGTATAACCTTGTTATGTATGTCTGATATTTTATGTAATTAATATTTAAACCAAATGAACACTAATTTTCCCTTGATTAAAATAGTCATACAGATAAGTTTCTAAAGTAGTAAGGAAACTCTGTAAACATTCAATATTTCGACTTTAATTAAGTCATCGTCAGGATAAAAGACAGAATACAAGGATGACCATGTTCAGCAATGTGAAAACTTCAAATTCATTGAAAGTTTACTTAATATACCTTCAAACGTAGACAACCTGAAACTTATCCCAATTGAATCATTTTTAGCCCAAAATACCAAAGTAATTGATTCATTAAACAACTGGAATGAGTTATAATTTAAGGAAGCTCTCTCTATTAGGAGATTAAAACCGCCCCTTAATAACGGAATTATGGCTACAAAAGAACTCTTTATTTTGATAATCTCTGTTATAACTTACAATGTACTTTATTCTAAAGTGCCACCTATTGCCAGAAGTGAGCTTATAATCATCCTTTTTAAAACTCGTTTTTTCAAGCCATGTTACCATTTCTATTGCTTATACATAATAAATATATGATTTTAATTGATTGTGTTAATTTATCAATTCTAGTTTTTTCTATTTCTCTCTCTTTCTTCTTTTTGCTCATTACAGATATATATATCTTTATATACATACGAACATGTATTTTTTTTCAAACTTTACTAATTATTATTGTGAATGTTTGCATTGCATAGCAGTGATTTCAGTGACAGAGGTTTACTTAATTTATTAGCCTGGCTTGGTATTATAACTGCCTTTTAGGACCCTGATTTATTGCATCAAAATTTTAATCTCCCATGCCTTCTTAGTGTGAACCATCCTTGTATTCTGTCTTTTCTATATAAATGCACACTGTCTTTTGATGTACTCATAATTCTCCTGACAATGACTTAATTAAAGTCGATATATTGAGATTACACCATTAATATGTATGGTTAAGTTGTTCAGTGGATCAAATAGATAAGTTTCTAAGTGCGTTAAACTTTATACCCAATAATATGTTGTAATAAGCTATAAAAGCCCATGCTATTTCATTACCTTGAAGGCAAACAAGAGTTAGGTTTTAGTCATTAGAAGTTAAAAAATGTATTTTCAAGGCTCCTTTTGGTGGCTAAAGGGGTATGTTATTTAACATAATTTTAGGATTACCCAAGACTTCAGCAAATCATTTACACTTATATTCAAAGTATGTATTTTAAGGCTTTTTTTGTATTCTATCTTAACTTGTTATGTTTTCCAATGAATTTAAGTTCTTTTTTTGTTAAAAATATAAATATTTTAGAAAGGGGCAATATTGGCAGATTTAGTCACTTTCATATAAATTTCATATACAAATTACAAAATTTCAGTGCGCCTGTATAGATATCTATGTCTTCAGAAATATTCGAAATCACTGTAAGAAAAGACCTATACAGAAATGTTTTACCACAGATAATGGTTAAGTACACAAGTAAAAGATTAGCTACCCCCTGGGCAGTCTGCACCGACCGATAAAATCATTAAAATGATTAGAATATAGATATTCTCGGAACTTTCTGACTGACCAAATTAATCCAAGTGCTTCTCTGTGAATGGTTGTAGTTACAGTCGGTCTTGTTGAGTTTCTTTGAAGCGTAACAGATCGGGTGTTCTAGACCATCGTGGTCAAGAACTCTGGCTATTCCAGTACAACTTGCATCTGTTTGAACTATGAAATTTGGGGAATTAACACTGAAATCGGGATGTTTCAAGACTGGTGGTGAAACTAAATTCATTTTCAGCGGACTGAATGCATTTTGTTCCTTTGCAGTCCATTTGTAACTCATTGTTTCAACTAGCTTACTCAGAGGAAGAGCTACATCACTGTAGTTTGGGATAAATCTCATAAAATAAGCACACAGTCCCTAAAATGAGCAAACTGATTCCCAGGTTTCAGGAATGGGGTAGTCATGAATAGCTTTCAGACCTTTATCTCCTGGCTGAACACCATTGGCTGAAATTTTGAATCCCAAATAGTTTACATTTTCCATGAAGAAATGGCATTTCTCTGCCTTCAAAGTTAACCCAGAATCTTCAAAACGTTGTAATACTGTTTGGAGGCAGTTTAGATGTTCACAGGCGGGAGAATTGATAAACACCTGACGAGGTTTGAAAAGAGGTCAACTGTCGAGAATATGGGGAAAGTTCCACTTGGTTAAAGGCCGATCTCATGTCAAGCACTGTGAAATACTTAGAGTTTTGGATACGCATGAGTGCCTCATTTGTGGTCATTAAGGGAAACACAATATATAACAGTTCCTTGTTTAGAGCTCTAAAATCTAGGCAAAAATGAACGCTGCCATCCGGCTTTTTCACCAAAACTACCGGGGAAATAATATCGGAAGTGCTGTTTTCTATAATGCCAGCAGCAAGCATATCTGTTACTTGAGTTTCAATTTGTTTTTCCAAAAAAGGATTGTAATGTCTACGACGACCTGTTACTTTACTTAAGTCGGCGTCATTCTTTAAACGTAATGTAAATTGGTAGTTTTTAAGCGTACCTAAGCCACTAAACACAGTCTGTTGATAGCGATCTAACAGGTTCATCAAAGATGACTTAGTGTTTTCATCAACATTACCAATATTCCAATGGATGTTTTCAGAGCTAACATTCATGACTTGTCGTTCAACACTCTTTGAACTTGGACATATTGACTGTTTTTCCAAATCAACATTGTAGGCATATCCAACAGTTTGACATCGATATATTTTCTTTGTGACGGACTCAGGGTTGAATACAACAATATTTGTATCTTTGGATTGAGATACACATCGACCAACTAATAGTCCAGTTCGTGACTCAAAATCTTCACTGCGTTCCAATAACAAAGTGTGTTGGACAGTTTCTGTGTTAGATCTAAGCACAGATACTGAAAGAACTTTCTGTGAACGGGGTGGTAACTGTGTAGTTTTGTTACAGGCGCCACTGGAGAATCATCTGACTGAGACAGATAATCACGTAGTTCAATATCTTTTTCTTGAGGTTTCATAACAACTTTCTTAAACTGAAAGTTCCAACCAAGAAGAAAAGTATCATCGTCGGCGTTAAGTACATGCAACACACATGGTAGTAATTGCTGCTCAATGTAAATCGTTGTAGATATTGTACCGAGAAAATAGGAGATGATCCCGGACCAGATAATTGTAGTTGTGTTTCAGAAAGTTCATAACCGTGTGGGAAAGCTGTTTGCAGTAGTGAAACACTAATGCAGGAAACGGCTGCTCCGGAGTCAATAGTCGCTAATGACGTCATCGCACCCAAAGTCACAGATTTTGTGGGACATGGATTGTCTGATGTTATATTGTTAACTTTGTTTTGGGGACAATCACGAGATAAGTGTCCTCTTGACGAACAATTGTAAAACTTTGCTGATTTAATCCAATCAGCTTTCGTCTGACCAGAATCACGTTTAGATTGTGGTTTGGGATGCTGATCTTTTTTTAAAGTATTGTCGCGTTTTTTCTTGCGACAGACAAACTCACTATGTCCAGGTTTACGACAGTACGAGCACCGGACACGCATTACAGATTCACTGGGAGTACTGTATTGTTCACTCTTTTCATTATCTACCAGACGCCGTGCTACGTCAATTAATTTATCAAATTTCTCCGGTTTAGAAGACTTACACTGGATAATAAGAAGCTGTTCTCGCACTGCGAAGACCTTCTAAAAAACGTTGAGCACACAGCTCCTATTTGTTGGTTTTGGCAAAGGATGGGTATGCTTCTTCTACCTTACGATACAACCTATGTCCAAATTCATCAATTGTTTCGTTGCATTTCTGAGAAAGGCAATGGAAGTCAGAAGCCGCAGTTTGGCGTTTTTCGTCAGTCCTGTCCAATTCCTTAATTAGTTGTGTCTTAAGGGCATCATAATTGACCTTATGTGATGAAGGCATATCACGGAACACTTTCGTGCACCAACCAGGAGGAAGGATTAAAGCTAAATGGCGTAATTTCTTGTTAGCGTCCCAGTCAAATCCCCATGCTTTGATTTCATAAATGTCCTCAACATATTGCTGGAATGTCATAACCTTAGGATCAAACATAGGCATTTTTAATCTGTCCGAAAACGCCATGGTTGAAATCCTGCTCAAATTATTCGAGAATTTATGGTAATAAACTGGAGAGCGACTTGACCTCGTTTCATGTTATGTAGAAAAACACTACCCTATCAAAGATTTCCTGATATCTCGATGTAATATTTTACAGAATAAAGTTCACTTAGATTCTATTCCAAATTATTAAAACACGTACTGTTACCTAAAGTTCTGGTTCCTAAAGGTGCTGGCTGTCTCTTACAAAGATCAACGAACGATTATAGCGAAACAGTTTTTGTGTGGAGAAGAGTGGCTTGACGTTGTCTACTGTCGTGTTGTTGTTGAAACTTCGTGTAGCGAAGTTGTTCAAAAGTTTTTACACCGGCAAACTAGGTTCATCCAGGAAAAGGTACCGCTGCCACTAATTGTGGGGTTTTCAAAAAACTCCACACTATCTATTGTTGAATATGGTTTAAGACGCTTCAGGAAGATTAATACAGTTTACTCATGACGATTATTGACTTTCGAAATCAAGGTAACACTCGATTGATGATAACTATTTTATTAATTTGTGTACTGAATTCTATCGTTTTCTGTGTTTTCATTGGTAGAATTTGAAAAACTAAGAGTACAACTAGATGAGATAGAGAAAGAGAAGGACATATTAATGAAAGAGAGGGACGACTTAACCCATTCGGTACCACTGACGCCATATGGCGTCGCCGCGAAAGCCTGCCTCAGGACCGTAGACGCCAAATGGCGACACTGTACAACATGCCTGTTCCCCACTGACGCCATTTGGCGACAGACTTCAGTTGACTCTTTTAGTTCGCAATATTTCATATTTACCCGTTAATAAACCTAATAAATATTTACTGATGTGTATTTTTTATATGTTGGGAATATTTTATTTCTTTTAAATATAAAAGTTTCGCCCGTAAAAAGGATTAAAAATCATGCAAAACTTACGAGTTGTAATTTTTTTTACTGCCGACATGACTGAAGTTGGATGATAAAACGGTCGTGTTCAAAGAGGATTTATCGACATTTGCAAATACCGACATTGCCCAAATTTAAACTGGATAAATACTTATGAATGTGACGTACACTTTTCTTGAGTTTTTATCGTCTGGCTGTACCAAAAACAATATATCGGATATATTTTCTGACTGGTGTTTCGTCGATCTCTTGCTAGCTTTTCACAAGCTCGATTTCGAGGTGACAGCGGGCCCCTTAACGAGCATATTAAAGAGTCAGCTATATGAATGCTGTGTGTGACAAGCTGCATAGAGAGTGACCTACTTTATCCATATACAGCGGCCCGTAGTTGAACTCTGGTAATGGCGGCAAATTGTCCGGTTCGTGAACCGCTGACTATTTTATAAACCGCTTGTACTTCGTTATTTCGCTCTCAATTGCAAATTATTACAATCCAAAAGAATCATCGATGACTAAAGACAATAGTTTCATCCAATTGTAAACTTCGTTTCCGAGTTCCTGTATGTAAAATTTCACTGAAAGTGGAGTTATTTGTGTACGTGATGAAATATTCAGTTGACAGTTACGAAAAAAACAAACGGTAGGAAGGCTACTCTAGTATAAATTTTACTAGCTTATTTCCTCGGAATTTCGTTCTGCCAAGTCAAGAGTATTAAATATCAACTATGATTTAGCATCTTTAATTATTTTCGTTTGTCAAATACAAAATTTCCAACTTTTGTTAGGTGATGTAGATTTCTAGTCTTTGAATTTTTATATTTGTTTATTTTTGTGAAAATCTAAATTGAAATCGCATTATATTTTTCGGTGGTTGGCGTACCGTATTTCTAAAAACACGACTATCTTGCCCAGAAATCACACTTTATTTTAGTGTCATTTACAACTGATATTCGACAAAAACAACATAGTTATTCACGTAATAAAAGTGGCTGTAGATTTGGCAGCGCAGGGCTGCTATGGCTGTGGGGCTGAAGCCGAGAACGATGTGTGAGGCAGAGCCTAGGAATGAGCTGTGGTACCGAATGAGTTAAGGAAAGATAACAAAACTTTGCGTAGAAAGCATGAAATCGTATATAATGAAACGCAAGATTTACGTCAAGAGAGAGAAATATTACTGCAGCAGATTGAAATCTTGAAAAAAAGAAATTGAATTAATTCGGACAGATCAAGCTCAGCTATCAGGTTGGTTTATTTTAGTGATGCACTTTGCCAACAGGTCCTAGTGAAATGCTAATCTTTTGAAACCAACTGGAGCAAACTATATACAGACTATATTATTGATATATTTAGGGGTCATGAGCTGCTAGAAATAGAGAAAATTTGGATGAAACATAATTAGACAATTGTTCGTTATTTTTGTCAAGAAGTACGAAATAAGAGTTTTCTTCATTTATGGATCAAGGATATACATGTATACATTTAAGTACGCATAAGAGATGTAATGTTGGTCATTCCTAAGCCCCCTTGTTTAAAGTCTAGCTAATTCATATAGTTAGCGAAGTTCATTTACTGGCGAGAGAGGAGAGAGGTACAGCAGAAGGCAAAAGAAGGGTTAAATGAAAGTAAGACAAAGAAAGGCAAAATTTTGAGAATTGAGGACTCAAAGCTAATGAGTCGGGAACATATTTCATGTAGCGCTTAATAATTGACGATTATAATACCACTGCTAACCAAATCGTCAATTATTACCTTTTCAAGTTCTGACCTGATGATATCAGCCAGGGTAGGCCAAAAAGGAGCCCATAACTACACCATAAATTTGTTGAAAAATATTGTTATTTAACATGAAAGGGATGTTAATGCAGCAGGCTAGAATGAACTTTTTTCAATGATATGTTATAAGCCATTGCTCCCAAGGTGTGGTTGATTTTCTCTTTCTTCGAATAGATGGTGGGAAGGAGATTATTGTAATATAGTTAATCCAAGACCTCTCTGGGACGAGTGGCTAGTTTGAGTCCCACTGCTGACGTAAACAATGAGATCCCGTGAGATGTGCAAGCGTACCAAGAATCCTAGCAAGTTGTACCTTCGAGGTGTAAGCACCTCGCAGAATCTCTCCACATAAAAAACGAATAGACCTACTTCTATATTTGTAAAGGGTACTGACAATTCAGTTTGGCTTATAAGTGAATCCTAACCCTTTATTCAGCTATATAGTTTAAAAACTACAATTATGTCAGAAAACAATTTTTCGCCTAAAGCAGGTGGCTCAAAAGAAAGTCTTCAGAGTCAGAAACCACAGACCAGTTTAGAAACCGGTTCTGCTATTGCTAGTACTGCTAGCGCACGGCCATAACCACACGTAGTCAATTTGAACAGCTCAGAGGTGAGGTTGAAGTGTCCAGTTCTGATGAGGATATTGGCAATATGTGTCCCCGTTAACAAAGATCCGATTCTGGTGATATCATTACTTTAGATGTTGATGAGGAAATTGAGTTAATTGAAGCCAGTGATAATTCTGGGCATGAACAAGGGGGCGAGCAAGGTAATGATTCTGACGATCTTGTTGATTACTTACAGCAAATAGAGGAAAATAAAGAACTCCGTCCCCCCACTAGGGAAAATTTGGCCAAAATTGCAAACACACTGTTCAAGCAAAAAATGTCCGAAGAACGCAGTAAAGATCTGCTTGAAAAATATAAAGTTCCTCAAAATTGTGAATTTGTTGCCTCACCCCGTATCAATCTGGAGATTTGGAATAAGTTAAAACCCTCCACCAGGTCAATGGATATGAGATTCCAAAAAACTGCACAAAAGGTTGTTAAAGCAGCCGTGTCAATGTTAGCAGCATGCGAAAATTTGCTTTTGCTGAAATCCAAGTCAGAGTTCAAACGGACTCCTGAGATCAGTTTAGCTGTTCGACAGATTATGGATAGCCTAGCATTTATAGCAAGCGCAAACACCGAGCTGCAACAGCGACGCCGGGAGACCATCAAACCAGACATCAACGACTAATTTAAATTGATTTGTTCAGCTACTGATGAACAAGATCCTAATTGGCTCTTTCAGAATGATCTTGGCAAACGCATTAAAGAAATTCAAGAGACCAATAAAGTGGATGTGGACCATACCGGGGGAGAGGACAATACAGTCGAACTCCTTACAGGAAACCCCTACAGAACAAGTAAATATAGTGGTCTGTGAGTATGATTGGAATTCATTTATAATACAAATAAATAATGTGCTACCCTCTTTACTGGGACAGATAAAAGCCGGAAATTTGGCAAATTGTTTGGAATATTCTTAAAGTTCTCTTAAATTGAAGAACAAGGCATTGGTCACAATGAGACGAAGAATTGACAATATGTGAAACCCTGGTGACTTTTATTCTTTTGCAAACAAATCGTTGATACAGAAATTGAAGGTGTCATCATTCAATAATGGGTATGTCCACCTCGGGCATCAACGCAAGCAGTACATCTGCGACGCAAGGACCTGATGAGTGTGGCTATTCTGTGCTGTCGGATCCAGTCCCACTCTTCCTGCACTACCTGGATCAGTTCACGTCAGTTGCGTGGCCTGGGTTGACGTTGTGCAACGGCATTCTTAAGCTGATCCCACAGGTGCTCTATGGGCGATAGATCGGGGGAGTAAGCTGGCCATTCCATGATGTTCACATTATTCTGTTGGAAGAACTCTTGCAGAGTGTGGGCTCTGATGATTTTGAGCCCATCATAAACGGTTTTGGCGTGCGGCGGGTGTCTATATGGGCCCTAGGTAGGGGATGCGTGCATGCATCTGTATCTGTTGGAAACGGCGTCGGATGGTGCTGAGGCTTACCCTGGGCCTTCCAATTCCCACTGTCTCACGAGCAGTCTGTGTCGCGGTGCGAAATCGGTCACGTGTGTGGAACAAACCGATGTACCGATCCTGTTGGGCTGTAGTGACTCTTGGCTGACCAGGGCGTGGTCGGTCGGCAACATTGCCAGTTTCATGTTCCCGGATTCTGAGGCGACTAATTGTGGACGGATGACACTGCATGTGACGTCCTATGGCGGCACAACTAAGACCCGCCTGTAACATGCCAATGGGACGTTCCCTTTGTTGTGTCGTAAGTCGGGGCATGGTAACGTTTTCTGATTTTTTTTTCTTCTTGTCTTTATGCTGAGCTTCGTGTTAAGTGTTGAACCCACGACAAATGAGCCCTGAAAGCTGTTCTCAGTGACGGTGAAACACTCAATGGACGTTATTAGGAAATGTTGCGTAATGTTCACGACAGGCACGTCGGGAACACCACAGGTTATCCAGTTATTGCAACTCAACTCGAACTAAAAATAAACAACAAAACCTAAAAAAATGGCCAATAACTTTATTGGGGTAGAAACATAAAATTCAACCGTGCGTTTTTAATGGCGCTAAGTATATGTTCTGATAGTGTAATTTTAACAAATAGGTTTATACCACGGGGGTCAAAAGATGGCCACTTTGTATGGCCTGTCGAAAATGCACATCGTGAAATGGATCAATGAACAGACCGGTTTTACAGAACCACACTTCAGTTTTGATGTCATGAGTTTAGTTATCAACATCACTGTTTCAGAAACGATTTACATGATCTTGGACTGTGTAACCCCTGACAATAGAATACTTTTCCATGGATTAAACCAGACAACTGAAATTGGTCTCATATACACATGTTTCGAGATTTTGATTTTTTTGGAGCTCTTCAGTGTTGAAGTAGAAACGAGGCTAGTCACATGACTTGTGGTAGGGTCAAAATGGCGGGGACAAACGTCAGTTTTGTGATAAATGAAAGATGACTGTCGCTGATTTGAAAATTTGTTTGAGAGAAAAATGGATAAACGTGTCTATATACTGAACCGAAAAAAAACGTCACTCCTTTTTGGATATTGATAATCAGTGTATTTCAAATAGATGTAAACAGCACACTTATCAATGAAATGATTCCATTTGACATGAATGATCATCATCATTAGCAGACAAATGTTAGAGAATTTCAAGTGAAAGTGAGGACAGGTGGCGCCACAGTGCGATCTGGAAGTCAATAATGTGTATGGCCACCATGGGCGTTGATTACGTTTCATCGTCTGAACATTGAGTGGATGAGACGGTTGATAAAAATGATAGCAACCTGGTGCGAACTCTGCAATATGCCTGAGTGAGTTCAGCTGCAGTTGTTGGCCTTGGCCACACGAGATTGAGCCTCCTCTGAATAGAGGTGGTCAGTTTATCACATGATCGTCACTCATGCCTTTGCATTGTTTTTAGGGTTCTAAACCAATTTAGAAAACCAATTCAGAAACAAAGGACATTATGTGTCAGATAAACAAGAACCCTGTTATGATATCAGTCAATCCTGTCATCCCGAAGCCACCTAATTTTCTGTCATGATGTTACATGAATGTTAGATCACTCAACCAACACATACAAGATGTGAGATGTTCGGCTGTAGGTAGTGTATTTGAGACGGGCAATGAAACTTATTTTACAATGCGACCCCCAACTAAAAGTTTGTATATCACACTAAATTCGCTACCACTTAACTTAAAATTCAAACTAAATAAACTCGTCTTGGTCTACAAATCTGTAAACAACCTGTCATCTTTATTTAAAGAAGAAAAAAACCAGTCTGATCATTTCTAGCGTCGTCCAAATTTTTACTTGAAGTACCAAAATGTAAAACTAAAATGTAACAAAACTCGTTTAGCATTAGGGCTGCTTCAGATTTTAATGACTTACCAGAAAACATCAAATTATGTCCTTCTGTCTTGTCTTTTAAAAAGTCATGTGAATGTCATTTATTATCTGAATTTTTAAACAAAACATGAATACAATGCACAAATGTGTGTATACATACATTTTCTTAGTTATATTCTACAAACCTATTTTTATAGTAAATTTCTGTTCTGTTTTATTTTGTTTATGCACATATATCTATTAATCATTGTTATCTGGACTCGACCGCCATGAAAAAAGGATTGTATGCCTATTGGAGTTTTATCAAGCGAAAATAAAGATTATCTTGTCTGTTTCACAGAGACATGGTTAAAAACACAGCTCACACCAGATTTTGAAAATAGGACAGCATTCTGGAGGAGTAATCGCTTTTGTGAAAGACTCTGTTTCTACACACTCCTTGCAGTATTCTTTTTAGCGATAAGAACTTGGACCTTCTTCATTTCTATAATCGCAACTTTCTGTCAGCAGATGTTCACATCATTCTTGTCATGTATTTGTGAGAGTAAAAAAACTTGCTGTTCAAAGAATAATTGAAGCTGTTCTGAAAAAAATATCATCTGACCAATGTCATTTTACTTGGGGATTTCAACAAAATTTACATAAATGTTAACAGTCTCACCAAGCTGATATCTTATCCAACACACAAAGCAGAGGCCGTACTAGACCAGGGGGGTATTTGATAAACAGGTTTAGAAGGCTAAACTGACCTAGCCGACTAGAATAGCACTGCTTTAACATTACTGTTTAGTCGACTATCTGACCGTAGTCGGCTATATGTGGTTTATGAAATACACCCCAGGTCTATCTGACTAAACATAGGAAGGCAGTGCTCCATTTGACTTCGCCATATTTTTCAGACCATGAATGCATTTGGATTGGCTTGAAATGAACAGTACCTGGTATACTTCTATTTAATTTCTTTAAATGTCAGTAAACTTGGATGGCCCACTCATGGCCTTCAAATCCAATCAATAGTCTTATTTTGTGTCCATTCTCCTGCTTTGACAAATCCTTAAAAAGTAATATAGAGCGGTATGATTTATTCTATAAGCATCTCCAGAAAAATGGATATTTGCAGAGTTATTTCCCCTTTCTCATTATTTTGTCAAATTTGCTGAGCATATATCTGCGATGGGGAACCGGGGAGCATCCATCAGTTTATGGATTCTTTTCTTGTTATTGATTTATTTTTGGTTAAACGGTTGATAAGCTCAGATTTAGTGGGGAAAATGGTTTAAGTAAGACTAGCTTATATTTTTTGCACAAGCAATTTATAAAATCTTTCACACTGAGCCATATTCTACAAAGCTAGGCACGCTGGTTGTCTTTACCGCTATCAAGTAACTTTTGTTTTCAGTGTCACTTTTTTGAAAAGGCTGTAATGATTTTAACCCATTCGGTACCACTGTCGCCGTACGACGTCAGTATGCTGGCCTGCCTGAGTACCAGAGATGTATTGGCGACAGCTAAAAAGTCAGCCAAAACGCCACTGACGTCGTACGACGAAAAAATGCGTTCACTAAACACACATGTGGGTGGCTGCTAATATTTCCCACGAAATCAATCAATGTTGTAAATTAACCAATAAAATTACTTCTTACTTAAATGTTAAGTGTTTTGCACATGTTTTTTAATTTCCTAATATGGTAAAATAGGTTACAATTACTAGAGATATACAGAACTAAATTTATCAATTTACTGAAGCAACACAACACAACGGGAAAATGTCAAGTTCTGACGATAGCGATACGGATGAATTCCTTAGTTTTACAGCCTCAGACCTTGAACAGCATTCACTAGGTAACCGATCTGTTGATTATGGGTCTGATATTTCTATTTCACCACCTGTAAGTCCCGAAAACAGCGACGATTCGGAGGATGAAATCCCTCTCGGACAGTTGGCTCGACACGTCAATCAGGCAGCCAATCAACCCGCCGGCCCGGACATCTGCATTCCCATATGGTCTACGGATTTGACCCAGTTACAGACAAGGGCGTTTTCAGGTCAGACTGGAGCTAATTTCTTGTCAAACAAGTGCATTGAAATCGATTTTTCTTCTCGTTTTTTTTCCATCTTTATTCTTTGAAAACATCGCTGAAGAAACTAATAAATATGCCCAGAAATGAATATCCGAGAAGTCTGAAAAACACTGGACCGAAACATCAGAATCTGAAATAAAGGCCTATGTCGGCTTATGACAATTGTTGATATGCCGAATTACAAATATTATTGGAGTTCGGACAGCTTTCTAAATTTCCCTCCCATCTAATCCATCATGCCACGCAAAAGATACGAACAGCTATCGAAATATTTACAATGTAATGACATTGGTGAATTAGGTCACGATAAACTCATTCACGTTAGGCCTTTACTTAATGGAGTTCTGACAAATTTTAAAACTCTTTATTCTGTACACAAAGAATGTACTGTGGACGAAGCTATGGTTTTTGCTTTTCGTGGTCGACTTGGTTTCCGTCAGTATATGCCAGCTAAACCCGTCAAGTTTGGCATTAGAATTTGGGAACTTGCCTATACATCAAATGGATATGTCAGTAACTTTCAGGGACATGATCATATCTTCGTTTTGGACAACTATTTTAGCAGTATTCAACTTCTGTCTGGTTTGTATGACAAAGGAATTAATTGTTGTGCAACAACTCGTACAAACCGAAAAGGGTGGCCAAAATAGTAGATTGATTGTTCAAGGGCTGTGTCAAATCACCTGGGGACTTTAAGAGTCAATTTGAACTATATGGAGTCACGAGCGAGCACATGTTTTTCAGAGATTCTGGCTTTTTATCAAGTGTCTTTAGAGTTGTACAATTTGGCCCTTTGGTAGCTTTGTCCTGGTATGACAAGAAACGAGTGAACTTCCTCAGCATTGGCCTAGATCCCACCTCGACAACAACGGTAGACAGGAGACAAAAGGACGGATCAACCAAATCAGTACCTTGCCCAACAATGTTGACATTTACGGGAAATTTATGAACGGGGTAGATAGAGCTGACCAGCTTCGTTCCATGTATCCAGCCTGTCGTAGATCAGTTAAATGGTGGAAGTATCTTTTCCGAATGTAATGCTTTCGTATGTATGTCAGAGTCTGCATCACAAAATCGTCACTCGCCCAGGACGGGAAAGAAAGCGTGGCATGCTTGATTTCCAGTTGGCTTTGACGAAACAACTTCTGGGTTCATACAGCTTCACCAAGCGTTCCCTTTCCATCCAACAACGCTGGTCACTGGCCGATTAAACAGAAAAAAGGGAGATGTGCAAATTGCAGCAAAAGTGGAATGCGGTCCGAATCTTCTGTAGGCTGTGTGAAATGTGACAAAAGTCTGTGTGTCAGCTGTTTCCAGGGCTACCATGAGGAATGACGTACCAATGCTCGTTTCTGGGCCCCAGACTCGCTTCGAAGTTGTTGTCATGTTCAATGTTCCAGAAATAGAACTTTCTAAAAAGCCTTCTCGCTAAAATATTTCATCACTTTAGAAACAGTCCTCTTGAAATAATTTTTTAAAGACATTCAAGAATTACACAATCATTTCTTTTCCGGACTTAAATGCTTAGATATTTGAAAATTTAACAAAACAAAAGGTCGTGTAAATTCATTTTGAGCTTGATTTTCCCTGTAATTGCTGCAAATAAAATGTCGATCTAATTTAGCTGCTGATACAGTTCAATTCAAAGGTGTTTATTTAATTTTTTTATTGTCAAAAAATAAAGATATTTAGCAAAAGATATCAATCTTTTTTTGCAGGCGACTTAGGGCACGTTTTACTTCGATAATATTAGCTTGCCGTACAAAGTAAAAAGTTACGGTAACGATAAGCCGTCAAGTATAGCTACTTATTTCCTAGCAGCGAAATACTTCCAAAATACAAACATGACAACTCTCAAATCACTGAACCAACTTTATTCCCTAAAATAATATTTTAACTATAACATTTTACGGAGGAAAGTAACTGCAACGGTATGTACACTCGCAAGGCTGTGTACAGTGACACGGCTGTGGGGTTTTAGGCTAGCTTTGTTGTCAGCGCTGGTGGGGAAAGCCTCCCTGGCGCGAGGCAGCTGTGGTACTGAACGAGTTAAAAAACAACCAGTTTTATTTGAATTAACTCGACAATATGGATAAAAATATTGAATTTCCCTGCTTAGAAACATTTGCGAAAATGTTCATAAATAAAGATATGTCTTTATCGTATTTTTTAAAGTTATCTAACTTTTGCACTTAAATGCACAGGAGAAAGGGGGCGCCTTTAACACTTTCTGTAGAATCGGGATGTAGGTAGCCATTTTGAACTATATGAGTCACAGGCAAGCACATGTTTTTCAGAGATTCTGACTTCTATCAAGTGTCACTCAAATTGTTTCTCCAGCCACTCAAGGACGTCGACCAGGCTAAAATATATAAATTGGGATTTAAAGTCTGCCTGTCATCAGATACTATCCAGACTTATAGCAATGATAACGCAAGACTATCTTTGTGTTACCATAGTAACGGTTGCCATGTTAACCAAGCTGCTTAAGCGGAAAATCATATTAAACTGTTTTGAAAATGTAGACTCGCAGAGATGCTATCAGCAAAATAAGATTAGGAAACGACACAGCTCCAAAAGCTTAGCTTATAACTTAGATGGAGCACTTGAGGAAATTAAAAAACTTAAAACCAGCTTGGTTGTGAATTGGGAGGCTTTTGCTAGGAAGTATGGAGTAAAGAGTAAAAATGCAGGACAAACCTTAAAGGAACATTTGTCAGAAATAATTGATGTGTCTGTATATCAGAACTCCTTAGTTAGGAAGAAAAATCGGCAGTACAAAAGACGATCTCGCAAAAAGGCTATTTAGCGAAATATCTATGCTCACCCACATGTCTAAACAAGGCGTCCGGGATGACCTTAAACAGTAACTTCTGTCTGGTGTCTATAACATAGGTGTAGATCTTGAAAGAGAACAGAATGCCATTTTCCATAGACGCACACAATTTATTTCACTTTATGATATTGCATTATATGGTGACAATGGTGAATTTTTGGCTTGACTGTGTATAGTGTGTGGTTCAAGCTGAAGCAAAAAACAAAGAAAATCCCTATTAAAGATGTATGAAAATAGCAGAACAGGAAAGGAAAATTTAAAGGTCATCTAGTAATTTTGGTATATCAATATGGGTTTTCTAAAAGTAAACGTTAAAAAGGACTAATAAAAAAAATAACATAAGCCTACTCACAACTTTCTTGGCATACTGACTCTAAGGTTGAATACTGAACAACCTGACCTACTAGATGGTCTCTGTCCAGCCCACTAACACTGACTGACCCAAGTCTCTTGCTCTCAGAACTGACCAGTCATGCCTGGTATTCATATGTAAATATATTTGCTGTCCAGCTCTAACAATACCAAAGGTCATACATGTACCTAAGCAAGAAAATCTTGAGATGACCAATGCAACCAATCAGAGAATATTCATAGAATATTTTGTTTACTATTTATAGGGGTTGCACTATACTCTATTGTGTTTCTCACTGTAAAGGTGTTTTGCAAATATAAATGGATTCCAAAAAATACAATTTACTAATCTTTACATATGTATAAAAATATGCATTTCAAAATTCATAAATAAGTAGATACATCAAATTAAGGTAGATAAATAAAAAAAGTTAACTTTACAATAGGTGTACCTTGCATTGCCACTGAATTCAAGAAACCAACAATCAAAGGGGGGGAATTATGTTTTGAACCTAAATTAGTGGAAGGAAGAAGGTTGCCACTCTTGATATACGAAGACATATGCTTCAAGATCAAGAGAAAGTAGGCTTAATTACGACAAAAACAGACATTCAATATCCAGAAATGAGTCAACAGGAAATTCTATATGAATTACTCAAGTGTGGTGAAATCAACAGTTTTGCAGATAAAGATACCACAGATACTAATATTTTAAGGGATCAGTTGAAGTCTTTTCAACGAACACACCATTTGAAAATTTGGCATGACCATTCTACAAACGAAAATCATGGTTATATGTTGCTTATGGTTACGTGTGGCTTTGATTCGATATTCTTTTTTCAAGTAAGGAACTGAATGAAGGAACTGTTAACACCCTTGCAATTGATTGAGAAACTGTTGTAGAAAAACCCTGGCTGTACATCTTGGGAATGAGTGGTGACTCAATTTTGGATCAGTTGAAATATGTTAAGAGCCGAATATCAGATTTGATAGATTTAGACAGTCCTGTATTTACTGATAGTGGAATTCCGATCAAAGGTGTCATTCCTTTTCATCATGGGGACCATCCTGCTATGCAGTTTGAATTTGGAGTGAGTCAGGGTGGCGAGTATTGTTGTGTTGGATGTTTTGCCTCTGTACCTAGTTTCAGTGATTTTGCACACTGTGCCCGTCAACCGATCCGTTCTGTCCAAGATATTTTTGAGGTTGCTACCACAAGACCACATGGGAGAATACCAGGAGCGAGAAAACCTGTGCGTTCATTGAAAAGGATTGAGTTGGAGGAAGAGTTGGACGCAAGAAGTATTGATTTTTCTGGTAAGGTCGAAGGGATCAGTTGAAAGATCTGAGGTGTGGGGTAGAAAGTGTCCCAGCTTTATTTCCAAATCCTTTTCTCCGACTCTCTGACATTAATATGGCGTACATGGAACCAATGTTAGTGGAGCCCCTCCATGATTGTATAGGGCATATTGACAACATTTTCACTGAGTTGGAGTCAAAGTACCATTTACCCACTGAGATGAAAGAGTTTGAAGTGGCATTCTTTGCCAATAAAGAAAAAATCTGAGGTAAAGATTATAGACAGGCAGCTTACGGCTTTCCAGAATTTTTGGAGAAACATGATGTGGAGTCAAATTATTTGCAATTAGCATATAGTCTTCGAGAAATTTGTTCACTTTTGTACCTTGATATTTCAATGAGAAGTCCCACATATGTTTTCCGTCTAAACAACCAGCTTTTTCTTCATTCTGTTCTACTTCGCCACTTGTTTTCCTGTCCTCAAGATTCCAAAACGTAAAATGTTTGGTGTGTATTTTCATGGACTTCTGCACTCCGGTATACTAAGTAGGATCGTTTCACCTCGTTCGGCTAACACTGAATCTCAAGAAGCAGAATTTCCTGCACTTATAAAGATATCAAAGCGAACGAGCAACCATCACACGGATCAGGCCATCCCAAACATGATCATTAGGAGACAAGCTGAGGAAAGAGGCAAGATAATCACAGAAACCAAAAACACGTCGCTGAAAACAGGGATTGTTAATACTGTTATCGAGAAATGCTGGATATTGAAGAATTCTTCAGCTTTGCAGGCTCATTGTGAGCAGATTGCGGATTTTCTTGAATTGGGACCAGGAGTACGGTGGCAGGAACAATTGAATGGGAATATCCAGTTCTTTGATTTTCTGGGTATGTTACATGTATTTGGTCAATCGCAGAAGGCCTTGGAATGAGGAAGAGAAGGAAGCCGTCCACAGACAGTTGTCAAAATTTATTCGCATTCGGAAAGTGCCAGGGAAGAAGCCCTGTGACGATGCCATTTCGATGGAACCAGCTCTAAAATCAAGACCCTGGACACAAATAAAATGCTTTGTTAAGAACATTCTTAGCTCAAAGAACTCAAAGCCCTAAGTTTTTTATAGGCCCGAAAGGATGGTTGCCAGTAACCAACTGAAGGTCGTGGATTTCCTCCGGGCATAGAGCCCGGTTTCCTCCCACAATAAAACTGGCAACGCCGCCATATAAGTGCTATAATCTTGAGTGCGGCGTAAAACACCAAACAATCAATCAATCCAAATATACCAGTAATGGTGTGGCAGATAATTGTTGACTCCATAATAATGCATTACTAACATATTTACATTGGCATACAAATGGATACTATTATTCATTTTTAACACAATTTTGTTACAGAAAGATTTACAAAATCACCTTAAATTATGTTGGGCCAACCTGGTGAAAGAGAAGATACCCTTGCCAGTGTCAAAAATAAAAGTTTATGACAAAGATGGTCCCTTGGTAAGTTAAATATCGTAAATTTTTGCCATTTCAAATGTTTATACAAGGTAATTGATTAGTTTTTATTACAAAACTTAAGTATTTCATTATATTGACTGATTTGTGTTTGAGGGTTACTTTCTCTGAGCTTTTTTCTTTGATCGAATTCCAGAGGCTAATAAATGTTTAAGCTTAAAACTTACGAGGTGCATGTGGGATAGTTGCCAAATCAAGGATCAAGATTTCCATTGGGCTTTGCTTTCTTTCCCTACCCATTATCCTGGAATTCAGTTCTTGTAATATCATAATCTTGAGTGCGCCATAAAGTGTCAATGAAAGAACGGTTTCGAAATATATAATAATTTGATTCCTTATTTGCAATTTGAAAATTTTTGTAAGCTGCTGCCTAAATTGGTTAAAACAATTATTTTATGTTTTAAAGGAACGCACTGTACATGTAGACGCATCAGCAGCAGATTTAACTGAGGAGACTGTATCAACTGTGGAACCATTCTCAACAAAGTGTGTTATATCATTGCGGACAGTTGACACCATTGTTGGTTTGGGTGAAAGGGAATTAACTGATGCTACTTCACGCAGTTATGTAGTTGGTAGTAATTCACATAGTACTGTATCAGAAAAAAGTCTGTGTATTAATGCGATACATGTAGAAGCTGAAAGTGATTCACCCAAATTGAATGTCAGTCAAAATTCTTCACAAGCACCGTGACCAGTGAGGGCAAGCTGCTTTTAAAACTGCTTGGAGAAGTGCTTGGAGTTTTAAAACTAGATAGATTTAGACTTAAAGCTAAAAGCCAGAATAACCCTAATAAAAGTTTAAGCTGCAAAAAATATGGTGAAAGGTTGCCATATTTGCAGACCAAGATTCTAAAATTACACAGTGTTAACAGGTTTATTGGGGAGGGAACAACCAGGCTTTTCCTACAACCATCAAAATCACCTCATTCGAACATGGACAGTTCCAAAAGTTGGGAATTTTATTTAACTGAGTGTTAGTTGAACCCCTAAGGCATTGGTGGAAAGTTTGTTAAAAAACTTAACTACTGAGAAGGCCACAAAGCCCTTCATCTTTCACTCTGAATGACAGTCTCCCCATCTTTTCTTACTTTGAATTTAATTTATTTGAATGAAATATTTTGTGAACTTCTGAATTCGACCACAACTGTCCACTATGACAGAAAACTGACCACATCATGTGGGGAAACCTTTGCTCAATGATAATATAATACCCCTTTAATGTAGAATGCAGCCTACTTGTGTAAAAATCTAGTCACACTCGCAAATCAGCATTGGTCTACATGTAGTGTTGGCCTATATTCTAAAATCTGTAAAGCATTGCTAAGACAAATGATTGTACTGATTAGGCAATAAAATATTGAGTGAATTTAGCGTTACACAAATGTAAACAGATAGGTTTTACGCCTTTGTTTCTCAGACGTTATCAACCCGGTTGATATTTTTAAACAGCATTGCTGGGTAGCTTTTAAATTCATAATTTGCTGATCGCTTCACTGTTGACAGTGTTGTTGTTGTGAATGAATGTGACATTCGAGAGCGAACCTTCACAGATAATTATAAAAATACTGTCTTTCCTAATTTCTAGTCCCCCTGAAATATGTGAGATGTATTCAGCAACATTTATTCAGAAAACACTGATCTGCCTTCTCTGGACTAACAGCCAACAAGTCTTTACGAGAAGCTCAATATGGCGATCTCACTGCGGCGAGGTTGATGACGTCACGTTAACAAGAAGGGGATTCCCCGGCCATCACAGATGCATGAATAATTTTAGCAAAATAAAAAAGATTTTATAAGCTCAACATGTGACTTTACTGCAATTTGAATGTGTCTTTACCGTACAAAAAATCATTGACGGTAAAGACAAGCCATTTACGGAAAAGAAGTGTATTCTTTTTCTCATTTTACACTGAATTTTTATTATTACAGTTAATACCTTAAATTTAATTTTTCAAAGGTTTTGATGAGCATTGCACTGGTGTAGGAATACTTGTACGGTAGAAATGCAGCATTTAAAAGTAAAACAGTAAATATTTTAAACAAAATCTAAAGAGAATATACTTGCCATCGAACAAAAGCTTGAAAAAACTGTCGTGGCGAAGTTTTACACGCGTCTAGAGAAGGAATACGATGTTACATTGGAAGATATCAGCATCCTTAGTGAAAACGATCGTAGAGAGTACATACTTTGGAAAACCTGGAGAGCTGCAAAATTACAAGAAAAAGTGGAGGATCAACCAGCACCTAAACTGATGGACACATCTGAAAATGCATCCGATGCGGACGAAAACACAGATCCTGTGGGGCAGCCAGTCCATAGATATCTTATAATAACTAGATTGGCTAAGCGCTATGCGCTGCGCAGTAGAGAACGGCACAATAGTCCGTCACTTAGCAAAATGGCGGACTATAACGTTAACGTTACAATCCAGAACGAGGTTACTGCTTGAAAAACATTTCTTGTTGTTGTTGCACGATAGTCAAGACATAGGCCCTACTAAAACCACTTTTACACGTTTGTCATGGTGGGTGAAGAATTTTATGCAGCACCTACCGCTTGAAACTTATTCCATTCTCGAAAAAATGGCAGAAAAATTCACATTAGACCAGAAAAAAAGTTGGTAACGCAAGTCAAAAATCACTTAGCAAGATGGCGACTTAGTTGCCGGAAGTCGCTTGTCGTTAGCCAATCTAGTTATTATAAGATATCTATGAGCCAGTCGCTAGCAAGGGAAATAATCAGCCTAAGGAAACAGTGGGTCATAAGAACATTTATCCAGAAGTTCACTTATACTATGCTGTCTTCTTTTATCCCAGGAGTTAGCGAAAAGGAACATTTTAAATTGGTCAAGTTCTTGACATCCAACCAGATACGGAGATGATGACTTTCAAATTTATAGAAACTAAATATGGAATAGAAAACAAATACGACTGGCCACCAAGGGATGACATTTCTGCCGTTGACAACAACTTCATACTAATGAAGGTTAAATTTGATGGGCCACCTCCTTTTTCTCTTGATGACTCAACTGAAAATGATCCAAAGCCTTGTAGTAGAATTTCGTCCTCAATAGTTCTTTTTTTCATGACCTAATACATGTCATAGTAAGGCCTAAAAGTGTGATATGTGGGATGGTTGCCAGTTACCAGCGGAAGGTCGTGGGTTTCCTCGGGGCACAGAGTCCGGTTTCCTCCCACAATAAAACTGGCAATGTCGCCATATAAGGGAAATAATAATCTTGAGTGTGGCGTAAAACACCAAACAATCAATCAACCTAAAAGTGTGTGTGCCTTTGTTTGTCCTGGAAGTTTCGTTAATTGACTGATACAGTTGAGTTCGTAGTTTTGTTTACCTGATAAATGACTTTCAATTTACAAACTTTCAGCTTTACTTGTTCAATCCAAATGTTTGATTAAAAGTTCATATTTACTTGGTACATGGAAGTCTTAGTGCTATTTTTTGTTAAGGCTACAATTCCTTTGTACGGTAAAAATGTTGAATAATTAAAACACCAAATAAGTCAACTTCAAGCTTCATTTTAAAGTGGGCTTTTTATATCAATACTTAGGAATTCAGAAAGTACAAACTCTTACAGAGATCTTGAGTATGTAGATTGCATTATCTTTCACTGCCTTGTTGAAGTTATCACACAGGTGTCTCAACTATTATGCAGTTTACTGTGAGGTTGAAACAGAATGTTAAAATTATGGGCTATTTTTCTCAACGTATATTTTAGAAGCTTTTTACTGCTTCTAGTCTCAAATGTACGATAAAGTATTGTTTTGAACTAACTTTGGCTTATAATGAATGGTCATCCCGGTTATTTAAATTTTGTTTTTACTTTTCGAACACTATTTGTGTTCTTATAGACCACATGCTGTATGGATTTTCCTCATTCCAACGCCAATCATTTAGTTTTCCGATGGCCTTCAAAGTTTCGTACTGTCATGACGATCAGAAATTAAGAAAAAAAATTTAATTTTGGCAGCTCATGTCAATTTAATTTTTTTTTCTCATTATCGTCCTTATTAACAGACTGGCAAGGAATGTACGTGCTGCATTGGACAACGTTACACGCATTCAAGTGGCCACAATACAAGTATCGCTATTGACACAATAAAAGCAAGCACTATGGGACAATGACAATACCTCTTGCCATATTTTCTTGTTAGACTCAACCTATCAAACAAAATGGTGGAAAAGCATATACAAATTTACCAGCCCAATCAATGGTAAAAGCATCTATTGCTAAAGCGCCAGAATCGAGCCCCCAGAACACATATGGTTTTAGTTGGCAATGGGGTTGATCATTTTCCGTATAGATGGAAATGTCAGTCCTTCGAGGAAGCTGGTAAGACAGGTATAAAGCCGCAGCCTCGAAATGCCTCAGTGATGATGTGTTCCCGTGTGTCGGCAAAGAAAAGGCGGTCATAGATTCCCCAAAGACTCAAACATGAGTTATAAATGACGAGTCGCGATCAAAAGAGAAGACGAGAAACAAAAAATATGGAAGCCAGCCAGCCGAACCACTGTTGATTTGCATCAACATTTTGCAGAGACAGGACTTCAGTGCCAACTACGTTAAGTCGTGCCGTTTTTCGCAGTAAATTTTTTCAACTACGGTCACGTGATAACAGATGTTAATTGGAGCTAATCAGTCAACAATGCCATGATTAAATGAGGTGTCAGGGCCAGTGCAAGGTGTAATTTAATTCCCAGGCGGTGTGTAATCCGTGACATCAGACAAGGCGGCGGTACCGCCGATAGCTACGAGACAGAAAATAAGAATAGGTCTGTCACTTTTAATATGGCTAAACCTAACCATCTTCTGTCAATAAAGACGGTCCCTAACCCTAATGTTGTGAATTTTAGATGAAGCATGGCTAATACTAACCTTTTACTGTCAATAAAATATTTCAAAAGAAAATGTTTTGAATTGTAAGCTCCAGGTGACAAACCTATTCCATATTCGCCCCAAAATCCCATGGATACACTTAGGGCCTACGTTCTTTACCTCAAAATTCATGTAATAAATTATTTATTCAGCCATTTACGATCCAAAATCTTAGTCTCAATCTCACTGAAAAATTGTATGCAGTACTGTGCATTTCCGGTAAAAATTGCCTCCCTTTATGCTTGTAACGGGATAATATAGAATTAGTCAACCATCTACGGTTATAGACTAGACATTTGAAAATTTATTACTTGATTTTTGTCATTCAACAAAACGAATACCTAGAAACTGAAATTTCATGGAATCAATGTTCTTTGGCCATGAGCGGCACAAGCGTTTTAAATTGATTGATTGATTGATTGATTGGAGTTTTACGCCGCACTCAAGATTATTTCACTTATATGGCGGCGAAAAGAAGTTTTAACCCATTGCTCCCGGCGAGCGGCTTAACCCGCGTGCAGCCAACCCCCCTTACTCCTGGCGAGCGGGTTTATCCGCTCTTTGTCTGGCAGTCCCATTTCCCGAGGAGCGGATAAACCCGCGCATATGGTCTGTTTTATGAAATAAATATTTTATTTTTACACAATAGCCAATGAAATTCATTATATTAAATGTCTTTCGGTTTAATTGAGCGTGATTTTGGTAACATTCCATTGGTTGAATCGATATTCTGCTAAATTTTAGCGGAAGCACTTTCAGTTACGGACAGTCTCGACAAAATGGCGGATTGTACAAACCGGAGTGAAGGCAAGGAGTTCTTCAGCTTCACTGACGCCGATATATTTGGAGTTAAATGTGTTTCTGACAGCGATTTAAGTCTATCAGATACTGATTCTGAGGAAGAAGATATTCGTTCGAGTTGTTTTCTTGGGAATGCAGTGAAAAACTGAGTTGAAAATTCAACTAGTCCGGTGACGTGTGCAACAACAACCGCGAGTGCAAATGGCACGTTGAAATGGTGCACCGATCTAAATAAGATCTCCGTGGTGGAATTCAAGGAACTGACAGGGCCTGACAACATTTTAGACACCGACAGTAATGAATTTGGATTCCTAAATTTCTTATTTCCGGACAAACTACACTTTTTTTGGACTCGTCAAACCAACTTGAATGCCACACATGCAATGCATGATTTGTAAAACCGAATAGCAAATAATAAGTGTAACCGAAATGAAAGCTTTTATTGGTATTCACTATTCAGTGATTCGATTGGCTTTATACAATCAATACAGGTTTAGTCGGAGAGGAAACCGGGCTCATTGCCCAGATGAAACCTCCGACCTTCGACAATTATCCACTCAGAAATTTTTCTATTTTTTTTATTTGGTCTGAGTCGGATTTGAACCCGCGCCACATATTTATCGTTGAAATGAATGTACCGAGGTAAAGCCGTGAACGGTCATAAAAAATGAAAACTTTATTATGTCCGTTTGGTAGGAATGATCTATTTGAGAGGTACACTGTATGATTATCATTAGCTATCCACAATAGGTGCCTACTTACCTGTAAAGCCCTGCAAATTTGGTGTAAAATTGTGGGAGATGGCATATACTAGTACAGTCTATGCTATATGTTTATCCGCTGCAAGCGTACACGGAAAATGAGAAATAATGAGTGATTGAGAGCTCGGTTTGGTGTGAACTGCTAAAATCATTATATTTACATGGATAACCATTTTTCAAGTCCGTAATAGTTCAAAGAGCTGTTCGAGGACAGAATTCATGCCTGTAGAACGTGTCGACCAAATCGTAATAGCTGGCCGGGCAGACTTCACAAAATTTGGTTGCCAAAACTGAAGGGAAAATCATAAATATTAATCTTTCCAGAAAGGGACAACTTGGCCACAATGACATCATGGTTTCTTTTTGATACAGCTGTGTTATACATATTCATCTTGAAACGAGGACCGCCCATCCACCAACAGACGAGCAGAAGGGGCAAATTGTTTTCAGGACAAAACTTTCAACAAAAAGGAATGTTTCTTTTTTTGCACAAATAAAAATCATAAAAAAAGGTCCCACACCCCCTTACACTGAACATTTCTATGCAATTTTCATTCCAAATGTCAATATTATTTTCATTTCTAACACTGAAACACTTTGTGAAATAATAATTTTTATTATATACACTTATTTGATGAAAATGAAGAAGCAATAATGGGAAAAACAATGTAAAAATAGTAATATCAATATTTTACCCAAAATAAATAAAAATAATGTAAGGAATGTTATGTAAGGAAGAGCACATATTTTAGAGACAGAATAAATAACAAACTGGCGAAAATGGTTTTTTTTTAATATATGTATATACCAGAATATCACAACAAATATTCAGTAAAAACCATCAAAAGTGCTTCGAAATGTCAAACTCGGGTCAGCCAATGAAAACACTTGAATGTGTCACGTGATGTAAAACATGACTGCATTGACCAATCAGCAAGTAGCTTCGCGAAATGGCGGAAAGCGATTCGAAAGATCAGTAGAAATCAGTGCAAAATAGACAGTCTACTGATGACGATTTTTTTTTCTTCACTCAACTTTACTCAACATCGAATAGATAAATGGATACTGGATACAACATTCTTTTAGAGGTTACGTTATTTCTTTTCAAACGGCCTTCTAAGAAGTTGAGGTAAGGCCTTTTTCACACACGTGTCCCGGCATAAACTGCCGGCATTTTACTTGTTGACGGACATTTTAGATCTGCATCAGCGTCTGATAACTTCGATCTCATTGAAAATAAACCCTGTTTATCTAAAAAAAAAAAATGTCTCTGGACACCCTCAACTTAAAGACAATGGTTTATGAGTACAAATTGGGTCCCTGTAAAATAAAATAAGACGACAACAAACTTTTTCGTACATGTAAAAACATGAACAGCCCGATTCATTTTTATTTTTTTTCAATTTGAGCGTTTCTTATCGTTCAAAATGAAATATTGTGGGGAACAAAGCATTTGAAAAAGTGACCAACTGAAAACGCAGACATCAATAATTTAAAATATATATACTTCAACATTCAATTCCAACGGTAAGCGAACTTATCGAGAAATATCCGACTGCTGGCGTATTTCCCACTACAGTGGGCCGTGACTCGCCGGGAGTAAGCGGTAAGCGTGATGCACACGGCTGCCGTACTGACGGCTCTGCGCTGTCGCCGGGACCAATGAGTTAATCAGACAGGCCCATTTACATCAAAATTACAATAAAATAAAAAGGACGGAAATAAATTTATGAAATATGTTAAAAAGAGTGTAAATCACTATTTTGGAGATTAAAAGGACATGCAATTTTAAAATGATCTCCAAAAATAGTATATGAAAATATGTATATTACAATAAAAATTCAAATTTTATGGTATAAACCAATTGGTTTTAAAAATTTTATAATAATAGGGCTTTTCACCTTGGTGAAAAGCTCATTCATGGAGTTTGCCTTGAACAGGCGATTTCTCACCATGGCAAACTCCACACACTCTAAAAGAACATGTTTGATGTCGAATTGGCCATCACAAGGGATGCACCACGGATGGGGATCCCCCGTGAGTACATGTCGGTGTGATAAAAAAGAATGGCCAATTCGACATCTGGATAAAACCACCTTTTCTTTCCTAGAAAGAGAAGAAGGGAAAGTGGTAAGACCGATCTCTGCCTGGATTTGAGCCAGTTTATTATTTTGTCGTTTCTGTTCATCCCACGAAGTTTGCCAAATCTGTTTGATGTATTTGACTATCTTCGGTCTGAAGTCAGAATATGGTACTTCGACCGAAGATACTGGTTTGGTCAAAGCAGATTTGGCTTCACTGTCCGCAACTGTGTTACCATAGATGCCACAATGACTGGGCACCCAGCAGAACACAACTTCCTTACCCGCAGATGTTAACAAATCATGTACGTTTAGAATGTTACGAATTAGCGGGTTTTTAAATTTCCTGTGTTCAATAGCCAAGAGGCTCGACAAAGAATCGCTACAGATGACAGACTTGTCCAAGTCATGTGTAGCGATCATGTCCATGGCGAGAAGAATTACTCGAGCCTCGGCAGAAAAAATTGAACTGGATGAAGGAAGGCAGAGGGAAGCAATATTACGGCCAAACACTGTCGCAGCAGCAACCCGACCGTCATCCTTCGATCCATCTGTGTAAAGGAAGCTATGTTCTGCAAAGTTATTCTTAATCTCAGCAAATTGTTGTTGGATTATTAGAAGATTCGTGGTAGACTTGTCGTGCTGGCGGATGTCATAGATGAACCTTGGCCTGCTTGTCAGCCAAGGTGGAGCACAGGGAGGTCTTACTGTTGCGACCTCCTCCAAGTCTATGCCCGCAGCCTCTAGATGGGGCCTTATGCGGAGACCAAACGATGGAATCCGGCTAGGAGAGGCTGCATAGAAGTCCTCGAATAACGGTTGGAAAACACAGTCGTGGGCAGGGTTCGTGGGATGGGCTTTCAGTTTCGTGGCATATTGGAGACCTAGTTTGATTCTCCTGTTCGAGAGTGAAGGTTCGTTTGCCTCCACATACAAACTCTCGACAGGAGAGGTCCTGAAAGCCCCCAGGCAGAGTCGGAGTCCCTGGTGGTGCACAGGATCAAGCATCTGTATGTATGTTTTCCTGGCACCACCATACACAAAAGATCCGTAGTCCAAAATGGACCGGACCATAGACCTGTAAAGGTTTAGCAAAATATCCCGGTCCGCTCCCCAGTCAGTGCTGGAGAGGACCTTTATTATGTCTAATGCCTTTGTGCACTTGGCTTTTAACATTTTGATATGGGGCACAAAATTAAGTTTATGGTCATAGACGAGGCCAAGGAATTTAGTCTCCTTGACCACCTTCAATGGTTTACCATAAAACTTAAGGTCGGGGTCCAAGTGGAGCTTCCTGAGGTTACAGAAGTGCATGGCTACGGTCTTGGTAGATGAGAAGCGAAACCCATTCTCATTGGCCCACTTCTCGATCTCATTGAGAGACGCCTGTAATTGTCTCTCAATGGTAGCCATGTTTCTGGAACTGTAACACACAAGAAGATCATCCACATACATGGACCCCTCTACATTGTCATGTAGGACGCCAGCCAAACTGTTAATTTTGATGCTGAACAGGGTTGGGGACAGGATGCTCCCCTGTGGGACTCCCATTTCTTGTTCGAATGAATCCGATAATGTGGAGCCCACTCGTACCCTGAACGAGCGATCTTGTAAAAAGTTTGCAACAAAGTTTGGCAGGCGCCCTTTGAGCCCCATACCAAAAAGATCTTTAAGAATGCCGTGTTTCCAGGAAGTATCATAGGCCTTCTCCAAATCGAAGAAGACCGACACGGCATGTTCCTTACGCACAAAGGCATTTCTAATAAAGGTCTCAAACCGCACCAAGTGATCAGCAGTTGACCGACCTTGTCTGAATCCGCACTGAATGTTTGCGAGGAGCTTATTCTCCTCCAGATACCAGACAAGGCGGTCATTGATCATCCTTTCCATCGTCTTACAGACACAGCTTGTCAAAGCAATAGGCCTGTAATTCGATGGATCGGAATGATCCTTGCCGGGTTTGGGGACCGGGATAATGCACGCCTCCCTCCAGGAAGGAGGAAATGAACCAGTTGACCATATATGATTAAATAAATCCAAGAGGACGGTCAGAGATATTTTTGGAAGTTGTTTAATTAATTTGTAATAGATCTGGTCCGGACCACAGGCTGACTCATTGGCCTTTTCCAAGGAGGCATTAAGTTCCTCCAAGGAGAAAGGTTGATTGTAGTCTTCCAGATTCTGTGAAGAGAAGTTAAGAGGTACCGTCTCTTCCTGGGCCTTCATGTTCTGGAATTCTGTGGTGTAGTTCTCAGAGGATGATTTCTGAGAGAAATTCCGGGCCAGACTATTACTAAAATCTCTGGGAGAGGTTAAAGTTGTACCATCTCCCTTCAAGTGGTGGGTTCTGGGTTTATTATTCTTGTTTTTTAATTTTTGTATCATGTTCCATACTTTTCTCATGGGAGTCTTGGTGGTAACAGAGGATACAAAATCACGCCAGCACAGGCGCCTCTTGGATTTAAGTAATCGGCCAGACTTTGCTCGCTCGATACGGAACTGGTCCAAATTCTCCTTCCTACCATGGTGTTTATAGCGACGCTCAGCCTTCTTTCGAGATCGAATAGAGGCTTTGCAGTCGCCGTCATACCATGGTTTACTACGTGTATTGGGATTTGTCGAAGTCTTAGGTATTGTTCTGTCTGCAATGGATGTTAAGATTCTCGTAAATTCCCCGATTGGATCCTCTCCTTCGTTGAGCTCTGAAGTGAGCTCAGCCTCACAAAGTGCCGAAAAGAGAGGCCAATCGGCTTTCTGGAATTTATAACGAGGAACTTTCTCTACACTCTTTGAAGTCAGATGTTCTAGGATGACTGGGAAATGGTCGCTACCGCAAAGATCATCATGCACCCTCCATGTGAAATCTGAGAGGAGTGCAGGGTCTGTAATGGACAGATCTTTAGCGGAGTAACGACCATTCCCAGAGTGTAGGAAAGTGTCTGTGCCGTCATTAAGTATGCACAGACCTTCCTCGTCGAGAACCTTCTCAATAACCTTAGCCTTTTGATCGTTATTATCACAGCCCCACAATGGACTGTGGGCGTTGAAATCCCCAAGTAACATGTATGGGGCTGGAAGCTGTGCCACCAATCCTCTCAGTTGTTCTATATTTAACTGAGAGGAAGGTGGAATATATATGGAACATAAGGTTATTGTTTTATCCAAAGACACACGGACAGCCACAGCCTGTAAATCTGTGTTCAGAGGCACAGGACTGTGTGCAACACCAGAGTTGACAAATATAGAGGAGCCACCAGTTGCTCGCTCACAATCGCCAACAAAGGTGCTGTAGAGTACGTAGTTTTTCAGGGTTACTCTATCGCTGTCCGTCTGTCTGAGATGTGTCTCTTGCAGACAGAAAGCAACAGGATTAAACTGTTGAATTAATAATGTTAGTTCATTATGATTGGTCCTAAGACCACGACAATTCCATTGGATGATGGTATCCATTAAGGAGGGAGGCGTGCAGGTGAGCCATCGGCAGGTTTGGAACGATGGTCACCCTTTGAAGACCCACCCTTTTTCCGGGCCTTGGAGGATTTTGGTCCGGGTCTCTTCGGCTTCGGTGAGCGGTCCCGGGATCCTCCAGGTTTTGGAGAGGGTGGGTCAACTTTAGGTCTCTGGGAGGAGGTCTCCATTTCCTCCGCGGATGACTCTGAGAGAGTGTGTACCTTTCTCTGTGAGGTACACTCCTGGGGACTGGAGTCCTGCGACTCCAATGATTCAAACCTATTAGTGGTCTGAACCAAGGGTCCCCAGATGCTCTCCTCAGAGTCAGGGGTGGGTTTGGGAGGATCAGTCCTCCCAGAGATCCGTATGTTTGATTTCGTGGCCCTGGAGGGACGCTCTGCAGGGCCACGGTTTAGACTGGATTCAAAGTGAAAGACCTTTAGGGCATCCTCGGTTGACTTTGATGGTCGAACCGAAGGCCCTGCAGGTCTTTGCACTTTTGATGGATTAGCTGTTTTTGCAGAAAAAGTCTGAGTTTGAGTTGATGTTGAAGCTTGTGCTGGTTGTGGGGTCAACTCAACAGGTGTAGGCCTATCCTTGCCAGTGGGCCAAGTAAGTGTAGTTTGCACAGATGTTGAGACGCAAACTTTCTTTGCCACATTGGCATAAGACAGGCCAGGTGAACTGGGCATGGGAGCTACCAACTTGCGGGCTTCTAAGTAGCTCACATTCTTCTCCGACTTGATCCTCTGTATCTCTCTCTCTCGAAGAAAGAGAGGACAGTCTTTCGAAGCAGACATGTGAGCTGCACCGCAGTTGGAGCATTTTGGTGTTAATTTACAATCATTAGCATCGTGATTTTGCCCAGAACACCTGCAACAAACTTGTTTGTTGCGGCATTGAGCGCTTCCATGACCGAACTTCTGGCAGTTACAACACCGTATAGGGTTTGGGACAAATACATCCACTTTAACCCTATACAGGCCAATGAAAATGTGGTAGGGGACGGTCAATGAGTTGAATGTCAAAAGATAAGTGTACAATTTGACAACATTGCCGTCCCGTTTGGTGGAGAAGCGCTTAACATTCGTGACCCCCTGGTCGCTGAGTTCCGAGCAGATAAGATCCTCGGACATCTCAGCGAGATCTTGATCGCGGTCACGAATTATGCCTTTACAGCTGTTGAGTGACTTATGAGGGGAAACAACAATCGGTAAATCCCCAATCTTTTTTACGCTTAATAAATTTAACGATTGTTGTTCCCGGAAGCACTCGATTAGAATGCTTCCATTCCTCAATTTGGATGCAGACTTGCACTTACCAGCACAAGCCTCAATCGACTTTTTCTGCAAAAAGCTATCTACTTTTGTGACTGGTCGATCAGTGGTACTAGATATCACAAGGAATCTAGGCCACCGATCGGACAGACTAATTTCATTTGACTCACTAGGAGTCGCTTTCCGTTTTTTAGGCGTTTTAGTTGAAGCCATATATTATTTTGTTTTGTTTCACCATTCCTGTTTCCCACCCGCCACGGAGCACCAACAAGGGCGATACCTCCCCGTGGGTAGAACCTGCAGGGGGAGGTACCAGGAACTCCAGGAATGGTATACTCAGGCAGATAGAGACAAATATATATATGTAGCTTCTACCTGATTGACCCATTAGCCACCGCCTTCTACAATGATCTTTAATTATATTGGGTCTACTGTGGACAAATCCAACAGTAGAAAATGAAATTTTGGACGTTTTATATTGTTTATATCCAGGTTTACGAATACCGTGGAATGTTTAAGTTGGATCATTGTAGGGCTCGACGTGACCGGCCGATTGATCGGATCGGGCCAATCCGACCTCCTGTTTAGGTGAAATCAGGGCCAAAGTGGAGTGTTGGGTTTTCGGAGCATTAATTGCTGAGCTCCTCAACCCTCAGCCACCAGGATCCCGTCATCCCCCGACACAGGTAGTCTGCCCACGGCCAACAGGCAGCCCAAGGTTTAGTCGCCTTTTACGAACAAGCTCCAAGGGAAGCTGTGGGCCTATTCTTAACCCCCGGAACCCACACGGGGGCGTTTTAAATTGAAGCAGTACACTTATTCCGAAGTTGTAAGTGACAGAACAATTCTATATTCTAAAAAAAAAAAAGGTAAAAGTCGAGCCAATCAAAATTATGTGTACTACTCTAATGTGCCACAGCGCTCGCCGACTGCTTTATTCCATTAACTTTGATGGCATTTGTTCCAGAAACCCCCGAAAATAAGGCAAATTTTGTCTTCATTTCAGTAATCTCGGTCAAATCATTGAGATCGCTACAAAAATTCTGATATTCTAAACAAAAGATGGCTTTTAAACAAGCAAAACGGAAATAGATAATTTATTTTTAAAAATCTTAACGGTTTCCACCGGCTCTCCTGAAAAACAATGGAAACTGTCATCAACGCTTCGTTCAGCGTAGCTTTATTTTGTTCTCTGGTGGACACTCCTTCCAAAACTTCCGGGTCACAAACTTCGAATGAATGGATTATGGTAGCTGTTTTCTTGTTTATCACGGTACACACTGATTCTATCCAGCATAAGACTTGCTGTCTGGTTGGGGTTGATATCCTTCCATTGGGCAACTCCGGCGAATCTCTCATGTAGGTCTCCCTCAAATGACCCAGCTGGTCTTTGAAAGGTTTGTTTATACAAACGTCATGTGGCTGGATCTGTAAGAAAACAAACTTTCTTAATCGTTCATTGATTCAGCTATAATTATTCGATATAAATTTACCAAATGAATAAAGAAGAACCTAAAAAATCCGAACTTCTGTCTAAGTCGCGTTCACTTCTGAGCTTTTGTAATTATGTACATGTACATTGAAGTTTTTTTAATTTATATATTACAGAGCTATCCCCGAGTATGGGTGTTTTTTAAAACTGTGGTGATGTTCAATTCTTCCAACTTCTCCATAACCATGGGAGAAGTGTCACACAGAGGAATCCATGATGAGGAGCGTTGGTCGTTTCTCAGTGTGTGGCACAGGCTGACATCTAACCACTTCACCATCAGTTCTTGGGTCATCCCCCCGTTTTTCTTCATGTGGAAGTGTAAATCTTTAGGGGGCCTATCAACATCTGATGGCCACCTCTTTCCTAAAAGAATAAAGACAAATATGCTGTTTTAGATTAAAGGCAGATCGGATAAGGGATATTAAATGAAAATCACCATACCTTTGAAAATTGCAAACGGGGGAAGAGTATGTCTGTTGGCATCAATACTGAGGACTACAGTAAGAGACTTCTTCTTCGCACCAATTGATCGGATTTGGACGCATTTACTCCCTTTGGTGGCAATCATTCGGGTTGGTATAGGGTCATATTGATGTCTCGTCCATGTTGATGATATAGTCGTAATGTTTCCCTTCCCGTGCAGCCGTGAGGTGTTGACGAAAGATTCCCAACTTCTTCTCCAGGCGTTTGGGTAGATGTTGAGAGATGGTGGTTTTGGTACTTAAATTAAGATCATGTCGGCTAAGAAAATGGCGCATCTAACCATCTTTTGCTTGGAAACCCAGAAAAAAGAATGTAGGTGTTTGCAAATCATAATGATGAAAAGCATTAAAGATTAATGAAGTGTATTTTTCCATGATCTAACAAAGGAAAATTCCGAGAGTATTTACCTGGCTTGTTCACCTTTTTCCTAGCATATAGTCCCAATCATTTAAGCCGGCAAATTTCTGTCGCCATCTATCGCGTCAGGTAACCTGAAATCACGCTAATTCTCACAGCTGGATGAGATTTAACTTGTGTATGTGTCTAGTTGAGCTTTAAAAGTAGTCCTGTGTGGTTGTTGCTTCACCCAATTCACATAGTTGGACGCCAGCAGAGATCGCTGATTGTTTGCTGGCCGTTGATGCTAATCCGTTTAGAGAACTGCCAACCCCTGTTACCGCGGTCAGCTACCAACAGAATATTTTCTCGCACATGTATTTTTTTTTCTTTTTTATAGACCTTTTTTATGATACGTGTAAATGTTTTAACGCAGGAATACTAATGAATACGGTTATTTTTCTTTCAGAAATAAATATAATAGATTGGGGTGTTCGGTGTATTTATGCTTTATTTAAAAAAAACCTGAATATTCAAGATAGATTTATGTTTTTATCCATATCATTTTAACCGTGTTTTTCTCTCTCTCAGTGGATTCAGGCCGGCACTGACTTCCGCTTGAGTTGCAGTGTACTTTTTCCCCCGTTATCAAATGCAGGGTGTTCGCTCAAATCATTTGTTTTAAACAAATGTACATATAGTTTTGTTATCCTGTGTTTTTTTAAATGTACATACAGTTTTGTTATCCATACCAACCCTGTGTTTATTTAAATGTACAATGTACATATAGCAGGGACATGTATGGAATTATTTTAGAAAGATTAGCCTTAGATAGAGTGACATATCTTTGGTCTTTGGCACAAACTTTGAGTATGGTTTCATATTGTCCCCATTGAGGTCTGCAGGTGAGTAAAAATCTATAACGTCAGTTCACAAGTTTGAGTTATTAATGACACGTGTTTAGGTATGGGGTTTCAAAGTTTCTTATAAAAGACCCATGCTTAAACCAATTTACCACATTACAAAGCAATCATGAAAGCAGTGAAGATCGTACGTATATCTGATTACCACCGTGAGAGGATATATAGATTGACTGATGCCGGACTCCCCCTAGATTAAGTCTAGTGTTTCTCTTTCCTTTCGAAGGAAAGGGCATCGAGGACGTTTACATGGAGCCTCATAAGATAGGTAGGTTAAAATAGCGAATCATTTAGACCAATTACCTGAAGAGGTCATCTTCAACTCAACAGACAAAAAACAAACAAATTCATGTTTTGATCTTTTTCTTTCCTAGGTCCACATCTGGGGTGGTATTTCTTGTACAGGTGCAACACAGATATATACATTATTACGGGAAGGATGGACAGTGAGGTATACCAAAATATCCTTGGTCAAGGATTGTATTGTCAGCCCTTCGTCCAAGAAACAAAGAACAACTGATTCTGGGAATAAGTATCTTCTGGGGAAGTCTAACACCTGCAGATTGTCGAAGATATATTTCCCATCTGAGAAAGGCCGTTCCTGCCGTCGTATGGGAAAGCCACAGGATATTAAAGATATTATTTTTTTATATCTTTATTTACATAAATATCAAATTAACAATTATTGTTATCTAGGCTGTTGTAATAAAATGTACACGAAACAAAACAATCAATAAAAGAAATTACATCTTCGGTAACCAAGTAGCATTCAACCTTACATTAAACAAGTATCTTAGATTTCCGTTGATACTATTAAAGACTTGCTTCTCTAGATTATCACAAGGGAAATATCGTCTCACAAGTCTAAGAAGTTCGTTTAACTTTCTGTTATCGAGTGCCTTTTTTACTGACTGCATCCCATTGGGAGTCCTTCCAGTTGTATTGCGATTCCCCAAGAGTAAAACCATGGAATAGAAGATTCTTGGCAAAATGGTAACTTATGTGTGATTGTTTCTTGATGGTTAATAACGTGTCATTGTCAAATGACAAATCTCTGGCTTGTTCGGGAAGTTCAGAGGAACATAGGTCCTTGATTGTCTGAGGTGTCAATGTCAATTTGTCGAGCTGGTAGGGGCGAAGTTTCCAATAGTTCTCTTGAACTTCTTCCGTCAGACGCTGTTCAATGGGGAGCGCTGGTCCGAGGCTTTCGTTGGTTTCATTGGACACATCTGGACAGGATGGGATGGTTTCCCTGGATGGGGTGGGTGGACAGGGTTCGTTGGCAGGGTAGGACGGGCTCGTAGGGCAGGATTGGTTGACAAGGTAGGGTGGGTTCGCTGGAGAGGCAGGGTAGGACGGGCTCGTTGGGCAGGATTGGTCGGAGACGGGCTGGATCTTGTTGGGGCAAGAGATTTTCAATAGGTCGTGATTGTTGTGTATGAGGGCGGGGGGGGGGGGGGGGGGGTGGCGGTCTTGTTTATTCGTTGACGTTTTGGCGGATGGAAAGGTGATTGTTCTTCAAGTGTTACCATGTTCCTTCGGCATCTTTTTGCAGGCAATGGTTCTTGGAAGAAGTGAATCCATTTTCCCTTCCATTCTTTCCAGAGATGTCTGAAGCTCTTCAATTTTCCCCAAAACAACACGTAATGGAATCTCATCGGTGTCCATTGGAGTGAGCATGCGTCTCACAGCTCCAACATGTGGCAATGCCTCTATCTCATATTCATCGGGCGTGAAAGCTGGACAGCTCCGTTGAATGGATGGTTTTACATTCAGAGGATTGATTGCTTGGGTTTTCTGTGTGAAAAAAAACAACAGTTCGTGAATGAATAAAAAAGCTTTCTGTACAGTTTTCTCTATTATGTGTTTAATGATTGATAGTGATTATTGGAAATAAAGAATGCCTTTACTCACCGGCTTTGCTGGTTTATTTTTGACAGTAGCACGTCGGGAAGATGTGGTGGCTGTGATATTTCTTTCACTTGCTTGTAATCCTAGATAAAACGATAAAGGTCAAATGAATGGTATCGTTTTTCATTGAACAATAACTAAGCTTGTTTAAAACACACTAAATTAAATAAAACATATTATTAAAAATAGATAAATTGAATTGCAAATTATAATTTATCGGTTACATATAAAATGCTACCATTTTCCCTGTGAGATTGAGTGTTTAAGTGTTCATAAATAATGAAATACCTACCATTTCTAACTGGTTGTTAGGTCGCTTCCAATTTTCGGGAAGACACCATATAAAAAACAGTTACATGTACTAAAGTTCAGTTTCAGAGAACTTGAGAACTTTAGTTTAGCTGGGAAATGATAACTGATGACCATAAAGTACAATCAAAACTTACTGGAAAGTCCGAGTATAGTGGCTGGTAACTTCTTTCTGTCCCAGGGAGCTAAAACTGTCATTCCAACTGATAGCGGAGATTTTCCAAACAATTCAGCAGTCTTCAGATGCAGTGTTTTCCCATCGCAACGAAATCTTACAAAGGCATATTTCCCAATTGCATGAAAGAAAATCCATACGGAAATTAGTTTTTGTAAATATTTTGGGCATAGTTTTTCACTTAAGTTTCAGGTGTACAATTTTTTTCAAGACAAATAATAAACATTAATTGTTTCTATGATACCTTTTGATAAAACTCGACGAGACATGGCGTTGACGACCTTGGAATATGAAGGGGCAACAAACAGTAAGTACTTTGGTAAGGTTTGGTGGTGAAAACCGAAGGCAATCAGCGAATTCTAGCGAGACGATCGATGAAATATGAAGAGAAATGGATTATGGTATGTATAAACGAAAGGAGAACTCAAAAGATATGTGACAATAACAACATCTTTATTGGTTTATATAAGAAATACGGATAAAAAAACTGTTTGCGGGGATGAACACTCCAAGATATTTCCGTCTTTTCAGTTGTTAGTTATTTTAAAACAAACAATATGGTTATTCAGGGCTAATCAGCCCTTTGAATGAGCATTTAGCCGAACCCCTACAGATGGGGCTTTAGGATTTAGACGCGGTACTTTAAGCAGGGGACACACATGCGGATTTTTTCGCATGATCACGGCGATAATATCCGCATTGAAATACGCGGCGGATAAATTCGCACCGCACCGAGATGACACACGGCTGCGATTATCGCACAGAGCAGCCTTGATACTGACGTGACTGTCACGTAATCTAAAGATGGCGGGGTCCAGTAAGCTGAAGATTGAAGCCGCTGCTGTTCTGTATTTATTGTTAAAAAAACACCAGCGTCGCAGATTGCGATGGAAAAATAGACGACACTGGACAAAACCATGTATACTACGGCAATACAAACACGGAAACAGCCAATTTATGTTAATTTGATAAAAAAATTGTCTACTGCAGATTGTCTACAAAATATATGAGATTATATCCTGTCACAATATATATGCTTAATATCGTGTTGAACAAACACGGCTTTTCCGACCATAACAGCACGAGTTCGACTTCTTTTTCCCTAGTCCACGTTGTACCTGTATTCATATTTGCGATTGCCGACATTTTGCAAGAACACATGATCTGGAGCTTGGCGGCTATTGGCTGCTTGTAAGAGTCGTCCGCAGCAAATATCGCACGGAGAGGACAAACGGAGCAATTTTATCCGCTGCGGAAATATTTAACATGTTTGATCCACGGCGAATTTTGCACGTTGAGAGGACACACGTATGCGAGTATCGGTGCGACTGCAAAATACGCCGCGGTCATGCGGGAAAATTCGCACGTGTGTCCCCTGCATTAAGTACATGTAGCGTTGCCCACAAACCAATACCGTTACATATCTTTGAAAACATCAAATTTAAACGAAAAGCATAAAGAGAATATTGATTTAATCCTCAGTGTTCATTTTAAGTGTAGTACATGTTTTGTCAATTCTAGTTCGTTTTCTTTACGTAACCTTCCTTAATATGGTTAAATTACGGGGAGTTAATATTCTGCCAAATTCATTCAAAATCAATTCCTACGGTATAAATGTGATTTCAGTAGTTGGTCTAAAATTATAAACTAGGGGAAATGAGCTTTATTAAATATGCGCCTCAGAAAAAGTCGTCAAAGGAAATATGTTGTCAAAACTTGTTTTATGGATTTACTGATCTAGGAAAGTCATATGTGAGGGAAGCATACATCCTCCTGCCTTTTTAGAAGTTTTTTTTTCCTCTTATTGGCAAATTACATGTATAAAGGACAGAATCGAGAAAAAGTCGTATAAAACAGATAAATGATAATGACTTTTCAAAAACTGTAAACGGAATAAAAATATATATTTGATTTTAACATTGTCCTACGCACATTTCTAAAAATCAGTGTTTGACTAAATATATCCTATGGTTTTATTTTATATTCACGCATTTTAAAAAAAACTGTGTGTGATTATAAGAAAAGTCCTCAAGTCTAGTACTCTGCTTATACTAGTTATGGTAATTATACATTACCAGCAGCCTTTCTATAACCACCGTTGCTTGATTGACGTCTTCATTTGTGGCAGAAACAGGGTCTGTCTAGTGCTAAATAACAATCAACCGGTATCCAACAATTGGGCGGGATTAACTGTGGCTGTTGGAATCCACAAACCCACTCTGAAATGTCTGTCTATTAAGTAAACCCTATGTGTTTCCGACGGATTCCAAATAAACAAACACATACGTTAATCACCCGATTCTGATATTATAAGCGGAAAACGGAAAACATAAAAAGAAGTTTTCAGCAGATATGAATTCAAATCATGTCCGTAAAATGAATAATTGTGAGGAACTATATTCTGCAGCGTACTCCGCCATGCTAACAATCATATGTCCCCCCAACCACTGACCTATTTATAGATCAGTAGTCCCAACTCACCCAGCTCTCGTGGCAAATACTAGTTTGTGCATTGGCCAGCTGAAAATTTGCCGGCTTAAATGATTGGGACTGTACCTGGTAACTGAACTCTCAAATAACCGGGACAAATAATCGGAAGCATTCGATAAGATATATATAACTCCACATTTCCACTAACAAGCAGCACTGTGAAAGTGTGCAAAATATCAAAGCCCTGGATAAGTTACAGTATTTTGGTATCCATTCGAGTATTATATCGTGAATATTTAAAGAAAAATTCAAACGCAACAAAAAGAGCATTTCGGACGTATAGAAAAAGACTAAATCATACCTTGCGCTTAGCCCAAAAAAAATATTACGAAGATAAGTTTAGCGCCGTAAATAACAATATTCGAGGAAAATTATAAATTCTTTATTGAATCGCAATAAACAGAAACAAAGTAATCCATCATTTAACATTCAAGGGCAACAAACAACTAATCCAGATATCATTTCAAACAAATTTAATAAATATTTTGGGAAAATTGCAAAGCAATTGGATGAAAACTTGCCCGTGATTGACAAAAATTTTAGGGATTATCTGGACAATGATCAGTTTCCAACATTTGACTTGCATCCAACAAACCCATCTGAGGTCAAAAACATAATTATGGCTTTCAAAAGCTCTGCTGCACGAATTGACAGCATCAGAATATCCCTTGTAAAACCCGTAGCTGATTCAATTGCTGAACCTCTTTCACTTCTAGTCAATCTTTCTTTTCAAAGTGGCATGTTCCCGGATTCATTAAAAATAGCAAAAGTGACGCCTGCTTTCAAATCTGGCGAAAAATCCAGAGTAGAAAAATATCAACCTATCTCTCAAAGTTTTTGAAAAGGTACTCTCTACTCGGATGATTGATTTTTTTAACCAATCAAATATCCTTTTCCCAAACCAGTTTGGTTTTCAACCATATTATTGCACTAGCTCCGCCGCTCTTCTTTTGCAAACGGCCCTTATCGAAAACAAAGAAACAGACAATTACAGTATAGCAGCCTTCTTAGATTTATCAAAAGCTTATGGAGAAGAATATTATGGTTAACTGTATCATAAGCACTACGGATTTCAAAATCACATTTATGATTGGTTTGACATCATGAACTCAGAGAACAAACTACAATAATTCCCTCTCTAATCCTGAAAAAGTCTGCTGTAGGGGGTACCCCAAGGGTTGATTCTAGGGCCCATTATGTTTTTAGTATACATCAACGACATAACCAGGACATCTTACTTGCTTAAAATGATTCTCTTCGCTATGCCACTTGCGTTCACCTTTCAGAAAAAGACCCAGTCGTTCTTGCCGACACTCTGTCAAGGGAACTCAATAAAATTCATACATGGCTGGTCCCTAATCGTTAAACTTAGTTTTTGTGAAATTAAGAGTTAATGTTGGTTAGACCTAATAAAAAATCTAAATTACATAAAAAGATATCTATTAAAATCTTTGATACCGAGATAGAGAGAGTCTCTTGCTACAAATTTTTAGGCATTTACTTCAGTGATACATTGAAATGGGACATCCATATTGTAGAGTGAGTGAGTGAGTGAGTGATTGGGGTTTTACGTCCTGCTCAACAGTATTTCGGTTATATGAAGACGTTGTCTCCTTGTGACAGGGCGGATTTCCACCGCTCTTTTAGGTGCTGTCTCACCGAGACGACTTGCCGAAGACAACCAGCAAGCCCCCTCACCCAGTCACAGTATACTGACACCGGGCCAACCAGTCGCTGCTCTAACTCCTATTGCTGAGCGCCAAGCGAAGCAGTAACAGCTACCACTGTTAAAGTCTTTGGTCTGACTCGACCCAGGCTTGAACCCGGATCTCCCAGGCCTGAAGCGGACGCTCTACCGACTGAGCTATCCGGTCTGGTCCCATATTGTAGAAGTTTGTAAAAAAATATCTCGTAATATAGGTATTCTCAGTCATTTAAGATATTGTCTGAATCAGAAAACCCTTTATATCCTTTATTATGCTCTAATTTATCCATACCTATCTTATTGTAACATAATTTGGGGCAATACCGTTTAAACCCATTAATTAAGCTTCAGAAAAAATCCATCAGGATCATAACGTTATCCCATAGATTAGAACACACTGTCCCTCTGTCTAAAAAATTAACGATATTACCACTTCAGGCATTAAACGACTACCATTCAATTTTATTTGCCCATAGGTTTTTCCATCATCTTGATTTAGTCCCTGTTAAGCTTCGCAGTACACTTCGGAAAACGTCTGAAGTTCACCGTCATGTAACCCGTAACAGCTCCAACAACTTCTATAGACCCTATTATAAAACCGATATGTCTTTGCACAGCATACGCATTAAAGGCCCAAGAGTGTGAAATCGGCTTCCCTCAAATATAAAAACAATATAGTCTATCTTGCTCTCGAAAAATAAAGTAAGGGAGTATCTCTCTGATAAGGTCATTGTGTAGGCGGCGGATGACGACTGGTTGGATAATAGCATTTCAATGACCAAAAAAAACTGTTATATCTACGTGTCTATAACGTTATACATAGCACACACTATTATTTCCATTATTTAATGTATTATGGGATAGAACAAGCCTTTCGAGGTTTTATTCACACCATCTTTTGTTATTGGTTTTTCTGTATAAAATTATATGGTCAATAAAAATGAAAAAAAAAATTCAATCTATTGATGTGTTATATGACTTCATTGCTCCGGATCATCGTCCCCTCAAATTGACGATTGACTGGGACAGCATTCCCGTGTTATCCATTGTAAGAGATAAATCTACTGTTACCTACCATACAGATTAGAAAGTATTAACTTTCAAATTAATATTAAAACATGATGTCAAGGGTTTGGGTTTTTGACAAAAATGGACTGTTCCTAACTTTTTTCTGGGAAAAATATATTTTTTGTGACGAGAGTGTTAGGTGCATGTTTTAGAGGTCGCACTCTTGGCAACTATGAACAACAAAGTTTTAATTTGGTACATTTCTTTAACCTTGTGCTGCCTTTGGCTGTCTGTACAATGTATCATTCGCATGGAACATTGTTGGGAAATTACAAATTTAGTCTCTGATACCCAGTCAAGAGAGCAATACAATAACTTTCAAAATCGGGAAGTTATTCAACGCTTTTAAGCCCCGCCCACTCTTTACCAGTGGGTATCGGATTTGTCGAGGACTGCTCATCTTCACTGCTCAGGATGTGAAAGTTAATAAACCAGCTATGCTCGGGGGGGGAAATTCAGTAAGAGCCGGAAGATGATGTCAGAGACAGATGTTGGGAGAGTAATTGGATTGGGGAAAACTTACAAAATGAGCTGAAACCATCCAAAACCCCCCTTGCATCTCTCATAATATTTGTATGCTTCATGCTGTCTAATGGGGCCCATTCATCCGTAACTACGGCCCTTGGCGCCAGGTGGCGTGCGTGTTCCGTAAGTTATTCTGTACTAGCGGTTTGTGTATGTTTAAACATTGATTATGGCTTACGTAAGATGGACCGTTTCGAAGTTAAAATCGAAAATGCAGTTTGTACTGGCTGAAAGGAAGTGCTGATTGAAAGGTAGGTTTTCTAGTTGCAATTTTGACTCATTTTAGAGTAGGTCCCTATATATTATTATATAGGCCTATACACAACCGAAAGCGATGTTGTTGTTTAAACTTTGGGCATTTTACTCAACACTGAACAGCTGACAAAATAATATTTTTGCTATTTTTGTTCTGCACTGTTGGGCAAAATTAATTGGCAGAAGGCTTTATACTCTACAGAAATAAAGTAATTTGTCCACTGTTTGTTGGCATTGTTAGACCTGTTTATTTGGCCTAGTAGGCCTACTCGTACACTTGACCTTGCGCTTAGCAGCATGTATTTTAACCAGTACAAAGCTTCTGGATACACTGTCAGCGACCGTAAACCAGCCCCTACCCCTATTTTTGTAAATCCAATTTCACTTTCCATTTCATTTATACAAACGAGATCGGAAAATAGGTATTTTTATTGTGCTATGGCGTACACACTAGTTTTGTTATTCTTTTTCTTTCTTTAGGCTTGAGGCATATGAAAGAAATAACAATTTTAAAGGGGTTCCGGTGATTTTGCCTGATCCACTCATTCCACATCGGCCAGAAACTGGATTTAAACAGATGCACAAAATCCAGCTTACAAAAATAAGGAGAGAATTGGTTGACTCTTACTTTGAATTTAGGATGGCCCAAGATCACATAGCTGTGGGAGATTTGTAGGCCCAGGAAAAGGGAGAGGCACTGCTTGCCAGTAACAGAATTGAGGCATGCAGTGTGCACATTACTCAACCAGAGGTCCATATGACTGGAATTGTTCGGGCTGCCATGAAAAAGAAGGTAACTTCTCTTTTGGCCATCTCGGTCAAATAGCTCATAACACACTGCATATACGTCACAAATAAAAATCACTTCAGAAGCTGTCCAGACACAAAACAAGTATAACTTGACTTTTTGTACTGATTTTAAAACCTAAATGACGGTTTGGTTGTATTACTTTTAGGTGACTTATAATTACAAACTCCGGATTGATGAACAAAATGCAGAGGTCCTTAACCCTTTGACAAGGGAATTTTACTATGACATCACAATAAGTAGAGCGGGTTAATTGGGGAGAAAACTGCGTTTTTGCATTGCCAAACGGCATCTGACGTTACTAGCAGAAACACATTTGGATACGGCCAGTGATGAAGTATTGGCATGTTTCAATTCCTTGATGGACACAAATATGAAAGTGAGATCTACTGTAAAGATAGTCTTTCAGCGGTGTAAATAATAGAGTGATAAGAGAACTCACCATACAAGGCTAGGTTTCAATCTAAGTCCAAAACGTGGAAGTTTTTTAAAAGATTTTTAATAAAAGGAAAGTTACTTTCGACAAAGAGCTACTGTAAGCCTTACGCTCCCAACAAACTAAAGACATGTGTGATTAAGGAGGCTGTTGTTATTAAACCTAATTGTACGTGTTCTGTTCACGAAGCATGCTCTTGTGAGCCAATTGTTTTTATACTAGTTCAACCAATGTTAACCAAACAGCTGTCTTGTCAAGACGGTTATGTCCAAAAAAACTTACCAAGCTTTATGTGTCGAATGGATACGGACACCCGTTCGCCTCTGGTAGAATGTCCACCCGAATTTGTTACAGCAAAGTTTGTAAAAGTTACTGATAAATTTGTAGTCAAGCTTCCAATGTTTGAACTGGATTAGTTTGAAGCTTCGGACGTATCAATCTGTGTTAATTTCTGTATATTTTTGTAAATGTTTTGATTCTAAACACGGTAATTATATTTGTACAAATTATATGGTGTAACTAAAAAAAAACGATTTGTATCTTCAGTATACTTGCCTTCGTTATCTCATTGGAAAGACTGTATCAAAATTACCACGTAACTTTGAATTTTTACTATAGTATAAATAGTTGTACCAAATTTAAGCGTTTTATAAAAAAATACCGCCTACTTGTACATGGCATTTACCATAGTCTTCCACAGTATACCATAGAGCATCGACTTTTACCTCAGTAAACTACAGCTATGGTACAGATACTGTAGAATGCTATAGTATACCATAGGGTTACCACAGTTTACTACAACTCACCATAGTGCACCACAGTTTTACTATAGTATACTACAGCTGTGGTACAGATACCCTAAAATACTAAAGTATACCATAGTTGTACCATAGTTTACTACACTTTACTATAGTATACCACAGAAATACTATAGTAAACTATGGTACTTTTTCATAAGGGCATGCACCTACTCAGACAGATAGGCCTAAGTCGATCAGTATAACATATGGAACAGTGGCGCCACATGGGAGATAAATCATGGACAACCAGTTACCGGCAACAAAGTGTTGCTTGTGGGGAAAGCGAAAGGCGTTCTATTGAATTTGAAAAGCGTTAGTGATATTAATGGAGAAGACGTAGTGGAGGTAACACGTAGATGGACGGATAAACTTACCACTCTTGGTGAAACTATCCGATTAGCAGCTGGTCAGACGATGTTGCTCTTATTCCGACATTCACAGAAAATGAAATTTACAATTATTTATTTATTATGATTTATCAAATACCAAGATAGAATCAACACTATCCAGTATCCTTGATAATTAGTTATTAAACCTTACAACTGGAGTTGAGCTAAAACCAACAAACCTATTCAATATTTGAACCTTACTGGCTCGTTCTTTGATTGGCATTTAGAAGTTGGAGTCAATTAAAAGTAAGGAAGACACTTGTTGGATATCAACTTCTTGTTTATTTTATTATCCATTAGGATTCCATTTATGGATGATTACGATAGAAGTAGAACGTATCGATGTTTATCAACTAGGTGTTATCCAAAAAGTGTCTTCCTTACTTTCTGGCTTGTATTTAGTTTATTTATACTTTAACTACTAAGGTGCCTTCAGTAGCATTGCCACAGATAACTCAGGGCAGTAATTTTTTTATCTCCTTGTTTAACTGACATTCACTGCCTATTCTACTTTTGTTTCATTTCCAGGGAAGGTGAATCATGCAGCCATGTTGCATTACTCTATACGTTGGAAGACTTCTCAAAGAGATGGGACACTTTCATGTACATCTAATCCCTGTTAATGGAATAATCCAAGGAAGAGAAAATTAAGTCCCATGAAAGCCCAGGATATCAAAAATTCTTGCAAGGAGACATGTCTCAGACCATCTACATTTAATGTTGAACGTTTCAGCAGTAGACTCATGTCTCAAAACTCCCATGCAGGATGGCTAACATGTTACCCCGAACCAGTGTCATCCATACCTATTCTGCATAACATCCAGTTTAGTTACAGGGATACAGTAAACATTGAACAGAGTACAGAGCGCTAGCGGCTGCACAATATACCAATTGTTGCGAAATGTCTAAAAATTACAAAGAAAGTTTTGACCCGTCACATTAGAGTTAACAAAACACTTTTTTGTACCTTTTTACCCAATCACATAGAACCATACATAACACTAGGACTACACCAGGATACATTCATCTGTGAATTAAAGAACATTTTATATTGTGGATGTGTTCTTCTGTGTGCGGTTTTATCCGGGTTAACTAAACTGTTGAACTTCCCGCAAGTGAGAACAGTTACACTGAGGCAACCAAGGCCCAAGCTGTTTTTGCCTTTCATGAGGCAGAGATTTGTAAACATCAAGCCATGGTAGAACAATGTCTATCGCCAATGCTGCTAGACAAAATACCACCATAAAACATAGCCTCAACTGAAGCAGACTAGCAGTGTACATTGTAGTGTAGAGGGCTCTGTGATAATGCCAGATATCACCATTCACTGCCCTCATCAAACTTACAAGCCTAAGATAAACCCTCAAAAAGCTATAATCATGTTATTCCACAGTCAACCATCAGTGTATTTTAATCGTCTGTCGTGAAAATCACGAAGATCCAGAACTTTTACTTAAAAATGAACTTTTTATTTTTGGATTTAACATTGCCATTTATTATTCATGCCATTTATTTTTTTATGCCATTGACGGATGTGATTTATACTAATGCTCTTGATTTTTTTCTAATATTTTCTTTGATAACCAGCTCAGAAATTACCTGGTAACTGATTTAACATTAACTATCAAATTAATTAATGTTGCCCTCCCTTAAATCATGTGACTACAGCAGTCATCTCCCTTTGGTTTAAATTCAGCTTGGAACATATGCTCACTTTCAGAACAGGTTTTCAATGGGATAGGTTACTCAGTGCCAGTTTCAGTAATCAGAACTACACACTCCATAGTATAATCAGAACTTAGCCTATCCCTCTATCTCCGAACTATTATACTCTCATTGAATATCAAGAGATTTGTGTCAACGGCTGTGCTTTTCCTTCTGTTTTTTGTGGACAATAATTTAATTTCTCAATTTGAACTGAGTGTTTTTATCCCGGGGGTTTCTTTCATGTGGTTAACACCACCACATCGTCCCCACCAAAAGGCCTGTAATAATATGTCTGCTCTTAACCCAAGGTTATATGCCCTAATATGCCAGTTAGTATGGGAGATCAACCGAACCATATTCAAAGCCAGTCATCTGATATGGCAAATGACTCGTTTTCTTCTTAAACGAGAACTGTTATTAACCAGGATTAATAATTTTAATGACCAACCAGAGAACTATAACATTTGACTTTATGAATATTGTCATAGATTTAAAAGCATTAGAGCTGCTAACGCCAGAGAACCATCCAAAGCTCTGAAGAGAGTATGGGAGCGCCTAGAAGAGCGATATGGATGCCCAGAAATGGTCAAGCCTCCTCCAAAGCCCATGGGGGGGAAGTGCCCAGTAAACCAATATCATCATAGGAAGCAACTCTTTCAACTAAATGTGTCGAAGACATGTGGCAGCCATTTCAAGGGCAAATCATGTGGAAAGATTGATTGATTAGAGTTTAACGCCGCGCTCAAGATTATTTCACTTATATGGCGGCGAAAAGAAATTATATCATACAATTGTTACATCAAAAATACATTGGAACTGAAAAATGACAGAAACAGAAATACTAAAAACTGGTAAAACACTGTAAATCATTTTCGGAGATTAAAAACAAGAAATATCACAATTATCTCCAATGAAGCAACAATAAACAATTTATATAAATAACCATTTTATAATATACAAATGTGTAAATATGTATTTATATTCTGATAGAGTGTAACTTTAATAACAAAAAGGTTTATACCATAATAATTAAAAATTTGACCCAGGATAGTCGCCTTTTACGATCAAGATTGCCTGGGAACTGTGAGCCAATTCTTATCCCCCGAAACCCACACGGGGACCCAAGGATTAGTCGCCTCTTACGATCAAGCACCTTGGGAAGGCTGAGGGTCATGTGGAAAGACCATGCAAGTGAAGGTGTTGTTCCCACAAGGAGTACCAGAAAAAGCCAGATCTATCTATGTTATACTTGACGACCAGAGTGATGCCTCACTTGTGAACCAAACACGTTTTGATCTATTCTCTTTGAATTACTTGCAGCTACAATACACGAGGTCTATATATAATATATTAGAATACAGAAAATTTCCTTCCAGATGTAAATTCGCTGAGGTAAAGCCAATTCATAAAAAAGGCGATTCACTCGATAAACAAAATTACCCCCCAGTAAGCATTCTCTCTGGATTTTCAAAGATCTTTGAGATCTGTATCAAAAAGCAACTTGAACTTTTCTCTGACAAAGTTCTATTTCCTTGTATATCAGGGTTTAGGAAAAACTATAACATTCACCATGTATTAATTTGATTGGACGAGGACTGGAAAATGTCTCGACAAATGGGGTGCTGCTGCATCGCTAATGATTGATCTTTCAAAAGTTTTTGACTGTATCCCCCATGACTTATTACTTAAAAAAATAGATGCTTATGGAATTTAGTCTTTATTCCTCTTTTTACAAACTGTATATAATTAGATGAATTTTCTTATAAACACATGTATATATACATATATATATCTTTTCAATTGTTAAAAAATATATTTATATATCTATCTTTTATTTACTTATACACATATATATTTATTCATTCATACCAAAACAACTTTAAAACAAAAAATAGTTATTTGTATTTGCGGGTATCACCCTGTCCACGAAATGCCCCATTTTGTATTTATTTTTAATTTCAGGTCGGTAATAATAGCTGCTAGCCAGCTAATGTTTTATATTGTTGTATATCTGACAGTAAATAAACAATATTCTATACTCTTCCTGTGCTGGTTTCGCACAAACTTCAGGACGTAAAGCCACCAGCCTCGTGATTGAGTCTATAGACAGTACTGCTTCAATCCTCCTTCCATCAATAATTGAATGCAGTAACATCCCTAACATCAGGAATGAAATTCCAACACCAGATGTTGCCTTACATCTGAGTGACATTGTAAGTTTATCCCACCAACGACAACGCCCAGATTGTACCCCTCGTCGGGAGATGTACCCGAAGCTCATCACGTCTTTGACCAAAGCATCGGCTCCAATAGATCCCCCTATGCACAGAAACTAAACTTACGATGGGCTACATTAGTGAATCCTGTTACAAACGTGAACAAAACTTAATTGCTTCATGACGGAAGACCATCTCTCTCATCTCTCTAAATAACTCTTTACATGTGGATTTTTTTAGGAAAATTGACTTGCAGCATTTTATTTGATATTGACTTATTCTTATTTTTCTAAAAATCTGAAGGTCAACATAGAAAGACAACAAACTTAAGCGGTGTCGCCTTTTAATCGTCTTATACTGGCAGGCAAGCAACGATCCTACACTGTTCAGATGTTTGTATTGTTTGACTTTCTGTTGCATGAAATTTGAATCCAAGCAGACGTTTAAACAAAATAAATTATTTTGTCACTCACACAGACCGTTTGAAATCACGAGAAGTTTATCATTAAGGGGATTTTAGTTTTCTGTAATGAGTTAAGTATATAATGTAACCTTTTATAAATAAATATGACTTATCATTACCATTAAAATCTAAAATATTGGCGTTGATATAAAACAAGTATAGTCTATACTATTGTTAACATTTCTGAATTCCTTGACTCAATTTAAGCAAGTTGTTAGTAAGACTATCAAGTTGTTCTTATTTATTGTTATTTACTTGAAAACGGTGTTAGTATCTACACTGAAAAGTTTTTCATCTATATCAACTCTGTGTGGAGAAATGAGAAATTGGTTACTGAACTCCAGCCAAGGATCCACTGTAAGCAGCCAATTCTATCAACAACTGAATCTGTTTGTAACTGGGAGACGTTTGACGATTACCCCCAATACCTCAATCCATTTGCTAAGGGGGCCATGGCTGAACGTTTCCATCACCTTATGAGTGAAACGAGGAGAGAAGATCTCATAAGGAAGGCCCAAATAAGCAGACTTGAGAAAGAATTTCGAAGAAACTGGGAATCGTTTGATAACTATCGAATTTCTCAACCCATTCGCCAAGGAGGCGACCATGGACAACTTCCGTCGCCATTCATGGGAGGGGTACGTGATAAAATATTTGGATTTCCCACAACAGTTGGACAATCTTCGGATCCTTGGGATTTCGTTGACAAAAAGGACAGGTGCAGAGAACCACAATCCTCTAAATGTCGTTCGGAGGCATTTTGTCAGGTGGGCTATCATGAACACCTCAATCCATTTTCAACAGGAGATTTCAAAATGAACTTTGAGGAAATACCATATAAAGATAATGTGAAAGAGACACCCGAACCAGTTGTGATTCACAAGAGGAAAATTTGGAGCTGATGCCGATTGATCAAATCTCTGAGTGGGAAAATTTGCGCACCCTTCTCATGTGTGCGACAATCAAAAGACTTGTTTTAATTTCAATTTGATTTGCCATATAGTGAATGTTAATCATCTCGACTTGTTTATTTTTTTACTTACAAATACAAATTTAACTCAGCGACTCATCAAGTGTTTTGTTTATGACTTCATACTTTATATCGGTCTGACGGTCAGATTCCAGCTAATAGTAGTTTTTTTATTCCATGGCTATTGTATTAGAATTTTCGCATGACTGTTAAACCAGTCATACATCGCAAAGTACCGGTACCAATCGCGCTAAAAAACAAAGTTAAAGGGTATCCCAAATGCTGGGACATGCTTTGAATTAAACAATAGAGCTATTCTCTGTCTTTAGTTGTACAGGTTATTTATTACTCTGCTACGAATACTTGCATAGATATCGCGCTTCAAAGTGCACCCGTCCTCAAAAAAATTCTTTAACTGTGGCGTCAAGCGGGGAGTTATGGCGGCGTGTACATGTTTTTCCATTTGATTTAGTGTTATTTCACTGCCGTTTTAGGTGTGTAACAAGCATAATGCCAGGGCGATGTGTTGGTGGTTGTGACAACACAACTGCTGACTGTGTGAGTTTATATGAGTGGCCAAAAGTCGCCAACAATTGGCCAAAGTTTGTTAAATTTAGTGTGGGACGGACCATCTAACTGGTCATACGTCTGGTCGGCTCATTTTGAAGTAGACAGTTTCGATGAAACCTGTAGTGTTGCGTCGAAATTCGGCTGTTCCGAAGAACAATCTATCATGTAACAAATATCATAGCTTACGACGGAGACCAACCGCCGCATATTTTCCCAACTGTGTTCCAGCAAGGCAAACAGGGGCGACAGCAGACAAGGCGTAGAAGCACTTGTGTCCCTGAGAGACGGGAGACAAAACAGAAGCTGCACACTCGCTGCTCAATCTTTCAATCTTGCTGTTTCGTCGTCGTTCAGGGAACCCAGCTTTGGCGAAAATTTAGACATGTTTGAAAATGATTGTAACTCTTCTGCTACTGTGAATTATAGAGCTGGAGATACGGATATGCTGTATCTCTCAGCAATGCCTACCCCCCCCCCCCCCCCCCCAAAAAAAAAAAAAAAAAACTAAAGCTAACCGGACAGTCTTTGAAAAGTGTAAAAGGTCAAGAGTGAGTTATACAGCTCTATAGACCCCTTTATAGACCCTCAGTCCAACGATGGTTTGAATCCCACTTAGGCCAAATAAAAAATAATTGAAATATTTCTGACTGCATTTTTCACTTCATGGTCGTATGAGAGATGGTGTTGCCAGGTAGTCAAAGGTTAAATAAACCAAATTTGTATTACCTTTACTTGTATGCCACACATCCAGGGAATGTTTTATATCAGCCTTCTCCTCTCTCAAATATTTACGGATAGATGAGTGTCGATCAGTGGTGAGTTCTGTCAACCGTAATTGCTTCCCCTCTATGTGCTGAATGGCCCGAATCAGCCCTGCCTTCTCCATGGCATTACTACTCGAGACTTCAGTAATCTGATAAACAAGATGTGAAATATGTTATGTTAGTTAAGCACCATAATGCAGATATTTACAGTTACAACTTCCATGTGAACAATCTTGTTTTGACTGTTGTCCATCAAGGTGTAAGTGCCGTACTTTGCACTATGACCTGGACTGTCAGCACGCCCATCTCCAACTGCAGAGAAAGTACCACCAGATGATCTTATTGTGTCTATCACTTCATTCTGATCAACTGTCCATACAGATGCCAAAGCAGGGTGCATTTGATTTGAGGAAGGTCTGGTAGGATATTGCGGGCATGCTTTTAGATTTTAGAAATTGCAGATCCGCAAAACAACATGGCAGATGACAAAATCAAATTTTCAGCTGGTGTGTCATTTACGTAGCGTTGACTTCTCATTGCCTTGAAAATGTGCAAACCTTGCACCTCTGAGTTACATGGTCAAAGCTTCCAATGATTCTTGTCAACTGTTGGATTACACACAGATTGGCAGAAAGGGCACATGTCAAAAAGTTGGAGCAATGACGGCTCACTGAAAAGGAGATATCTGCCGTTTTGACGTTTTGTTGGGAAGCCTCTGATTCACTGCAATGTAATAAACAAAAGGGAGACATTGTTTTTTTTAGTTTTAAAGGTACATGTACTTCGGTATTGGGATGAGAACTATTGTCAAATAGCATATCTTCCACATAACACCCTATGTCGAATGGTTGCAAGTCTGTACATAACTTTTACACAAGCCAGAAGATTTTCCCTGTGCCCGTGTGTTTTAAGTGTTCATAAATAAATATGCCAGAGCTCCTGATTTCTCAAATATTCAGGCACTAATAAAGACATACGAGTCTAAGGTTATTTAAGGTATTTTGTTTGTTAGCTGGGTTATTTAGTACATTCTGTTCCAGGAAATGATTAATATTGTTTTCCTTAAACTGCATTGTGTAATATGTTGGCTAATCCTCTCCAAACAAATAAAGAATTTAATTTAATTAATTTAATATAAAATATCTTCCACATAATTAGACTTGTATATATAGTTAGTGTCATTAAAAACGCACGGTTGAATTTTATGTTTCTACCCCAGTAAGGCTATTGGCCGTTTACGTTTTGTTGCTTACTGTTAGTTCGAGTTGAGTTGCAATAACTGGATAACCTGTGGTGTTCCCGACGCGCCTGTTGTGAACATTACGCAACATTTTCTAATAACGTCCATTGAGTGTTTCACCGTCACTGAGAACAGCTTTCAGGGCTCATTTGTTGTGGGTTCAACATTTCACACGAAGCTCAGCATAGGCGAAAAAAAGTCAGAAAACATTACCATGCCCCGACTTACGACACAACAAAGGGAACATGCCATTGGCATGTTACAGGCGGGTCTCAGTTGTGCAGCCGTAGAACGTCACATGCAGTGTCTTCCATCCACAATAAGTCGCCTCAAACATGAAACTGGCAATGTTGCCGACCAACCACGCCCTGGTCAGCCTAGAGTCACTACAGCCCGCCAGGATCGGTACATCGGTTTGTTGCACACATGTGACCGATTTCGCACCGCGACACAGACTGCTCGTGAGACAGTGGGAATTGGAAGGCCCAGGGTAAGCCTCAGCACCACCCGCACCGTCTCCAACAGATACAGATGCATCCCCTACCGAGGGCCCATATTGACACCCGCCGCACGCCAAAACCGTTTACGTTGGGCTAATAATCATCAGAGCCCACACTCTGCAAGGTTGACAAGACCTTGCAACAGAATAATGTGTACATCATGGAATGGCCAGCTTACTCCCCCGATCTATCGCCCATAAAGCACTTGTGGGTTCAGCTTAAGAATGCCGTTGCACAACGTCAACCCAGGCCACGCAACCGACATGAATTGATCCAGATAGTGCAGGAAGAGTGGGACCAGATCCCACAGCACAGAATAGCCACATTCATAAGGTCCATGCGTCGCAGATGTAGTGCTTGCGTTGATGCCCGAGGTGGACATACCCATTATTGAATGATGACACCTTCAATTTCTGTATCAATGATTTGTTTGCAAGGAACAAGTCACCAGGGTTTCACATATTGTCAATTCTTTGTCTCATTGAGGCGAATGCCTTGTTCTTCAATTTGAGAGTACTTACAATATTTTACACTTTACATTCTTTGGGTCGTGCATTTTTAATGGCGCTAAGTATATTTTGTAGTGCCTAAATATTTGAGAAATCAAGAGTTCTGGTATGTTTTCTTCACTAATTCCCACAGACCCCAGCCAGGATTTTAGAGGGGCGTGGGGGGGAAGCAATCACAGGCAGATCAGCAGGGGGCCCGAGGGGCTGTGCCCCCGGCCGCTAGCGATTTTCCATTGGCGGACACAACACTTCGGCTTATAATTAAGCGTACCCATTACTGAAACAAATAATGATTAAATAAGGCAAATTTGAACTAAAATCAATAAAGATTTTTTCCACCCCTTTAATGAAACTGTGGAAATCTTCAAACATGTCATAAACAGTACTTATTCCATTTCGTATGGATACATCAGTCGCCTCGCATATTATAAAACCATATGATGCAAGTATCAGTGAGCTGTTATTTAATTGTAGTTACAGTAGTGTAGAAATTAGAGTTCGTGTACACATAGTCCGAGCAAACCAACTGTTAAAAAATCTGAACTGATTTAGTAAAATCTTCAAGACACCCAATAGACGGTCAGTGTCAATGAATGTCTCTCTTAATCACATGAGACAGAGGGAAATTTTTGGCGATTTAGTTAACCACATGAAATGTGGCTAAATAGCCTTTCAACATCTACTGATGACAGACATAGGGTGTTGGCTGGTGAAGTGAGGACTGCTCCAAATCTGGAAACTCAAGGGATGCGACAAATTGCAGCCATTCGATCCACTCTGCCACAACTATGTCCTCCTCCAGGCCAAAGTTAGCGGCCAGTGAATGAATGCTTTCCTCAGAGCAGGTAAGTCGCTCAGAACATCCATTGGCAGAGCCAGGGCGGTGAGACTAGATACGGTTTCCAGATTGACAAACCTACTTCCAATGTGGACCTGCAGAGCTTTTAAAAACGGCAGACGTATTTCGTCCTTGAATTTTGCTGGCGGGCAGTTATGTTTTAAGATAATTGGGTCATTATTACCGGAGATAAGCATTTTTTCTCCCACTGGCCAGGATCATTTTCTCTCATTTTTAGCATATTTAATGTATGAGAGCGAAATAAAAGATGACTTAAAAAAGAAGCTGCTCGAAATTGGGCTTACGTTCACACCTGAAAACTGTTTCATAAAGGTCAATCAAATAAAAACCAAGTCAGGATGTTTATTTTTACAGTTTTTCTGTGATTAATTTATGAGATTATGCCACACTCGAGGGTATTCCAATGATATAGCTTGTATTGCTCTGTGTAGCAGAAAGTCGTGACATTCTGCTGGTACCTGGCAACCATTCCACCAAATGCAAATAAGTGATTCAAAATCCCACTTGAAATAAAATTAAAAATTTGTCACTTTAAATGTTAGCCTTTTGTGCCTGGCCTAGGTTGAAGAGCGTAGGTGATTGGACTGATTGATAATTTTAGCTGAACTCAAGATTTGATCACTTGTCAGGTTTAGCATGCATGAATCACCATCTCTCCAACCTAGACCTTTCACTTACAGCTGTTGGGGCTTCCATGGCTCAGTAAATAGAGCATTGGACGCTCAATCCGAATAGCCTTTCACCAAAGGGTCGAGGGTTCGAATCACAGTTTGAATAGGCTGGGCCTTGCCCGCTTGTATTTGTCAACTCCTCGTCGTTATCAGCTTGAGGTTCAAACTGATACGGCTGAACCAATACTGTCTCAAGTTTAGATGCACCGTCAGTATTCTTAACCCGTCTTTAAAATAAGTCTGAATCTGAGCTCAAACTACACGTTTTGTATGAGCGATCATCCTTTTTTTTTATTGATACGCTGATGCCCTCCGTGACGTCACAGCTCAGAATTTTGTTCTCAGTGCAACTTTGAGTGACAATTCTGATGATCGATTTAGACAAATGAGAACCTTTTCTGATATGATTGTTAACCCATTGTATCCAGGTTTCAATCATGTTTTCTTAGAAAATTAAGGCATTTGGATAACCTATAAGAACTACAGTATTCTCGTTATTTGGGGATTACACTTTCTTCAAATTATGGTAGAAATTCTTCTACCGATTTTTGGGTGATGCCCGAAACGGGAATCGAACCCGGGTCCCAGAGTATGGCACCTATCGCCAGCACTAAATGCCGGCTGCCTTATCCATTCAGCCAACCGGCCTCCTCTAAAAAAGGAGGTAGCTGACTGGTAGATACTACAGCGAACATTTAGTACCCCTCTGGTAACGTAATTGACACAGCTCCCATTGCTGAATGAATTTGTTTAATTAGTTAGTGTTTTATGATGGTATTTCCACACCAACAACTCACAAGTATGAGGATAATTCGACCTACACCATCATCAATGCCACAAGCTGCTTCTTACCTTTACAATTACTCTCCAAATCAGTTCCCTCCTGGACGAAAGAATTTAGCTAGATCTCCAAAACTCTGTGGCCAAAGTATATTTACGATGGGTGGCCATGCTATATTTAAACATGTAACTCAGGAGAATCACCACATTGTTCGTGGATTTTCTCTTGATATCACCTAATTTAAGCAACGCAACTGGCCCAAACTTTATACAGATTCAATTTGATCCTTTAGTTCGCCGTTACATAAAAAAAAACATTCAAACGCTCACATAAAATCCCATAGTTAAAAGCATTGGCCGTCCCGGAGCATATATATATTGGTCTATATAGGGTTACGGTAGATATATTCATCCCTAACCCTAAATGTTGCTTAAATTGTAGATTTGGCCATGGAAGCGCTCAGTTTCTACTGGACAAAACCATGATTCCGGGCACGTCCAAGTGTAGTGTGATATGTAGTCTTCCACAGTAAAGCAGAGATATTTCGTTTACGTCTGTCTCAACAGCAAGAGGGTGAATGCCTACCTTTTTAGCGAGTTTTCCTTTTCCTCTTATTAGGCCAGTCTTTGTCATTGGCGTACTCCACCGCATCACCCGATCTAAATCCCATTGAAATGGTGTGGGCTGACTTGAAGTTCTTTCTTAAAACCCAAGTGCGTCCAACAGACGAAGAAACGCTCTTACACGGCATGGGACGATATTGGTTAACCCTGACTCCGGCAAAATGCTCCAGGTTTATAGAACATTTGAAGAAAACCATCCCAAAAGTGGTCTTGTATGGAGGCTGTGCATCAGGACATTAGTAAAGCTAAATTGTGCTGAATAAAATCCCAATCTATAGATAGATAGATGTTCTTTATTTAAAACAGGCTCGATAACTGCTGTAGGTAAATACCTATTTTCAAGCAGGTCTATGAAATGTCTATGAAATTGTTAAAATAGCTCTGGTCTTAAAACAATGTTTAACCCTGAGTAACTGTTTGGAATAATCACGCGTAGGCATCCAAATGTATTGTATGTGAGAGACTTATTTTCAAAAAGTATATAATAAATGTAAGAAATATTTCAAGTTTGGGTTTCTGTATTTGGGTCCGTAGGCTCGCCTTTCTGGGATTTGATAACACACTTTATTAATAGTTTGAGCTCAAGTCTTGCATTTCTAATGGCAAATATACCTATTAAAGTCTAATTATTCTTTGGTCAATGTTAAAATTGCACCCAACGCTACAGTGACCTATCTCGGCATGACTGTTTACCATGGAGATATATGATGCACAGCTCCTCAATTGAAAACTAAAGTACGGTTGTCATTTTATATCACTTAAAAAGTAAGAATGGAACTCCAGATGTAAAGAAAGTATGTTGTAGAATCTTTGAAAGGCCGAATATGACTTGGAAGCAAATTTTGAACCATCTTACAGAGCCTAAATTAGGATGGATCAGTCATTATACGGTAGAAATATATGAATTCATGCTGGACTGAATACACGACAGTTAATGTTGTTGAAATTTAACTAACTTACTCCTCCAATTGTTTTGTAAAGTTGAAGAGGGACCGTGACCTTCTATTAACCGCTTCACAGCAATCCCTACCCCACTTGTCTTCCCTCTGACACCTTGGTACCGTAAAGGAGTCTAGAGATATAGTCTTTACGGCAGCCTTCCTGCGAGGACTTAATGGGTCATTTCCCATCCCTCCACCCATCAACGGCTCTGGTTTTATCAATATACAAGGCCGAGCTCATTGGCAGTGTCGTAGAAATTCTTTTTTAAATTGTCACTAACCTGTAGGACTTTACTAATAGTCGACGCACGTGTTTTGCAGGAGTCATCTGTAAAGGTCAGTGAGGACTTATGGCAGCAGATGTCTATAAAGAACTTTCTGCTGCTGACGCGGACAGAAGTTGGATAAGTATTGGGGGTGGGGATGGGACATGGATGGCGAGGCAACAGTGGTATTTGGTGTCTGACCTGACATAACTGGTTGTGAGGTTAGTGTTGTCTGCTGTGTCATCGTTGCCTCAGAGAGCAAAGTAGTGAAGGTGGGCAGGGTTGTTTGGGGAGTTGTAGGCGCTGTAAATAGGGTTTGGGGGAGTAACTAATAAGTCAGTGGTTTTGAGGTGTGTTCACTGTCACTATTTTGGAAGGTAGTCTTAAATTAAAAGGGTTTGGGGTGCTGATAATGAAATGCAGGTGGTGGAGTAGCACTGTGGCTGTCCTAAATGTCATTTATGAAGTTGAGCTCAACAGCTTTACTTGGCGGTGTCTGTTCCAAGCGCCTTGCTAATCCTTCTAAAAGCGTGAATTGTTTTTCCTGTCCTTTCTTCAAGGTGGAAATTTCTTGTATCAATGCCGGCAATATGAAACAGTGCTCAAAACACTGTCATCGTTTCGGCAACGACCTCAACTCTCCCATTTTTCAAGAAGTCTGAAACCTGTAACACATAAATACTATTCAAAATCAAAATGTCATGATAAATCAAACAGAATCAGTCAAATCAAATAGGCCCATTATAGATGTATGATTAATTAAAGCAGGTTTTTACCTGTTGTTTCCTCATCTTCAGATGAATCTGGAATTATTTCACCAATGTACTCCTTCTGTCAATTCAAAATACCACATGTAGAAACATGGCATGGAAAATATGGCAAGAAAGGATATAAAGAGGAAATTAATAAAAATATAAAAACATCACGAAACCCAAATTAAGTTGCAGAATTATTAATATTCACCTCCGATGGAAACACATATTAAAATATCCACAGGTCGCTTTGCTTTATATCTTGTATTTAAGTTGGGAATTTCAATTAGAACGATTACAAATTTCACAATTAATTCTTCAGCAATAAAAAACACAACAACATAAGTTCGCTTACTTTCGATGTACAAGACTTCCACCTTGTACACGGTTCCCCCATGGTGCAGGTTGGTCGAACTTGGGCTGTCTTACAATTGTCGTCTGTCCGTCTTCATCTTACAAAGCATAACTGTAATAATCTTCTAAAATCAATCTTTAAGTGGTATAAAGAAATGACTGCCAAGATAGTTATAAATAATACATAAAAAAGACAAGCAGATTGAGATCATAAATCTTGTATTACCTGGCGTCCTTGTGACCTGTCGTTTAGCTCTGTTGACGATCATTGTTGCTTCTTGAGGTGCTGCACATAATAGATGGTGGTTTGTAATTTTTACATGAACGAAAATTCCCAATTTTCAGTCAAAAATAAGCTATGTAAATATTTTTCTCGTCAAAACAGAACGTTGAAATTGTCATCTATTTTTCTCGAGACGCGCAATTCACTTTAAATTTCAGATTTTTTATAATCAGGAGTTATCGATTTTTGCATTACGTCATACACAAACTTGCATGAAAATTTACATTCAAATTCACCCAAAAAAATCAGATCATATTGATACATGTTGTGTGAAATTTTGAGAATGTTTGAAAGTGGTTTTTAACGGTCATGCTTATATTCGTCGAACAGTGAGTATACTGTATAGTTGCAGTACTAAATGTACTAATATACCAGTAGTAGTCCGTTTGGTAATATCAGGCTGTATAACACATTGTAAATCAAAACAAATATTTTCAACACTGTTTTATTATGCCTACAAAGGTTGCAAATTTAACATAAATTGTTCTAATGATGTACTGTATTATTTATTGGGAGAAAGTGATGGTATAAAACCCATTTCGCTACATGTACAATGTAAGCATATAAAAACATTTATGTTTTTTTATGGCAGCTACCTGCTGGTACTGGTAGGCTCGCATCGTGCCAGCAGGGTGCGAGCATCGTCCGAGCACTGTGCTGACGGGATGCGAGCATCATCCTTGCACGGTGCTCGCATCATCCTCGCGTGAAGCCAGCATTGATAGGGTTTACTTTACTGTAAGCTGTGAAGATCATTTCTGTCAGAGAAAGTCTTTGAAGAATTCCCAATTAAATAAAGTTCATTTCTTTGAATCAACTCCGACCGTAGGTGGCCTTTTGCGTTGCGTTTTTCAGCATCTTATCCAATTTCCCTGTGTATAAGTTATTGACATGTGTAAACACGTACAGACAAGGTATTTCCAACCCTCCTTTGGATATTTTTGATCGCTGCCTTTGAGTTGAAGTAATTTGACATGTTATGGTGCCACCATTTCGAGAAATCTCAGCTGGTAAGTGTCCAACAATACCTATTCCCCTTCTCCTTATTGCCACGGCGTGTAAATCCTTCTTATTTCCTATATCTCCGAGTCTGTAAACGTGAAATCCTGGAACGACAGATGGGAATTCAAATTTGTGTGCGTTCAATGTGTCAAAGCGATATATTACTTTTTGTTGTTGAGAAAAGGTGAGTTAGTATAAGAATCTAAAATAAACTTCTGACTGAAAGCTATAAAGCAACATTTTCTTAATTGTTGCCTAGATTTAACTGTCCTTAGTTTGATAGCCCGCCTGCTTCGTGGAGATAGTCATATGCAGTAACTGTTTTCACATTTCCACTATCCTGCTAAACAAACCATTATAATCATACGAATCACTACCGCATTCTGCTAGAAGTCCAGTTGGACCCATGATTGTTTTTCTTTACAGATGATATTTCCTAATACCTTCTAATTCTCATAGATTTGAAAAAAAAATTTCATTTTTCATATTATTTCCAAATTGAAGCAATGTGTTACACGTGCAAAAAGGTATTGTGAAATATTATACATAAACAATAACTGTTAACCGTATATATTTAAGCATGGTGTCATTCAATCACTTCCTACCATAGTCCAAACTCAAAATAAAATTCCTAATTTGAAAGCTGTCGTAACCGGCCACGGTAATTCAGTTAATTGGTTTGGTCAAATTAAGTATTACTACAAGGCGGTTAAAAAACTTGAATATGAAGTTAATCGCATTTGTTTAAATGTTCGAACCAGTGTGTTACGTTTGACCTAATTACTCACAATGAAAACACTTTGGATAATAAATGATTTTATTTTATACAAATCCAAACAAAAAACAAATAAAAAGAAAATTATCTAAGTTGATACACGTTTGATATAATTCACATCCAACATCGGTGGTAAAAGTCAAGAATGGATCCTCATCCCCCAAGGAGTCATCCAGTTTAATTATATGGCATGAATTTTAAACACTGAAAGTATATGGCATGAATTTTAAACACAAAGTAAAAAGATCAACTGAATGTAACATTTACAAAAGAGAAAAATATTGTATGAAAAATGAGAGGAGACAACAAAAGAGAAAAATATTGTATGAAAAATGAGAGGAGACAATAACTGGAAAACATAATTGTATCTGTCTACCGCTGGTTCCCCTCAACTAGCTGAGTTTAGAAAGGACGAGTACAGTGATTCCACCTGTATTTATACGCCAAGATAGCAAAATGGTAGCTAAAGTATATGTAATTTACGCGTCATCTAACACCAAGTTTAGACATAAAAAACCCCCACTAAATTGGGGTCCCCGGACACAAAATTGCCATTAATAAAAATGCTTCAAAATGTCATCTTACATGAAGTTTACAAACAAAGAATATCATAAGTGAAGTTCCTATTTACATTACAATTCTAGTTATATCTTAGCATCCTAACAGTAATATCAACCTTAATCACAATAGCAGTATGATGAGGGTCTAATCATAACACAGAGAATACTACGTTTGCTTGGAGAGGCATGTATCTGGATGGTGACATGGGGGACTGTGTGAATCTGTAAAGAGTGTTCAGAAGTGGCATATTATCCCTAAAGGGCAAACATAACGCCTATATGTAAACCCTCTGCAGATATTATACCCAAGCTTCTCAGGCATGCAAGGTTACAAATAAAAAACAATGCACCCAGCTCGAAGTCCTGGACGGCCCACTGGGTTTCCATGATCAGTAATAGGTCTTTCTCAATGTTTTAATCTTAAGTTTCCCTTTCATATATAGATACGGTTCTTAAGTACAGGTAGCCCAGAGGAATCGCTCACTAAGACAAAGGAGTGGCTGGACCAACCGGAGTGGATATTGACCTTCGCACACCTTTCAAGTGTATATAACATTAACAAAGGATTCAACCGATTGTGGGGCAGGTTTCTTTAAAGTGATTGTACTGGTCGGTTTAGTCGAAAAGCAGAATGACTACTTTAATATTCTAATGGTAGAATTTAGAGTGGAAAGCAACAAGATTTTTATTGAAATCATGCAGGAGTTTTGCACTTGTGGTCTGCCGGTTAGGATATCTGTTTCAGGCCTCTTAGCCACACTAGTCAGTGATCCCTGTAAATTTTGGATAACAAAAGTTTATATTCTAAATCTTTTACCGGTGTACTTTCAGTACAGGATTTATGGTCAGCAGAGTTCAATAGCGGATTATTTTCAAGTTGACATGATAAATCCTGATTACTTTGAACACAGTCGAAACACCTTTACTTCCCACTTCCAGCAATACACTGACTGCCTGTCAATTACCAAGCCTGCTTTCCAGGTCACCTTGTTAATTGCTTAGTCTCAGTGTCAAACCACACCAAATACAAAATGACAAGGCCTCCTAAAAAGCAGCACTTGATTATAACACATTTTAGGACATTAGAAGTTAACAATTTCCCATCTTTTCTGTCTCATTTTTTTTAATAACAACAATTTTTATGATTAACCATTAGAAAAAAAATCACAATTATAAAACATGAAGTGTTCTGTTTTTATATATATAAAAATTCTTAGCTTAAAATCCATTACCACAAACATATATGTTACTAGCAAATTTTCACTGAAGTTTATCATAAAAGGTCCATTAAAATGTCAACAAAGTTGAAAATTCTAGCATTAAATCTCTAGAATACCAGATTGGATTGCTGCCAGTAGCACATCGCTACTAGCACCTTTTTTAGTCCAACAGTCTGCCAACTGATTTTTAGAGGTTGACCAGCGAGCACTTTCAATCTGTTTCTCCTTAACCCATTCACGCCGAGGCGCGGCTTTAGCCGCCGATTTTTTGGCATTCTCTTGCCGAGGAGCGACTTGAGCCGCACATGTTTTAGGCTGTCTCTTGCCGAGTGACGGCTAAACCCGCAGATTACACAAGCTTACAGCCGTGTCAATTTTCATCGATTTTCTTGATGCCAAAATCATAAAAGTATGAAAACTTGGTTTAAAAATGCTTTTCCTATCTGTTCATGCCGTTTTTCCTGAATAAAACTGATAAAAAACCTTATTAGAAGACTTTGAAAACGGGCGAAAAAAAATTTACTTCAGCGAGTAACCGTCCGACATACTTCCTGCATTCACACTGGCTGTGGGATAAACACCGTCTACCAGCGATCATATTTTCGGTCATTTATATTGAAGACAAAATTTAGAAATTATAAAAATCAGGCACATTAGGGCCTTTCTTTTCCTTTTCATACAATTTTTTAAAATAAAAACGGTAAACCTTTCTTGTGGAAGACTTTAAAAAGCGTGTAAAAATATTTACTTTGCCCAGTCATGACTTTAGCTACTGGCTGTCGTAATATGGATCCATAATATCAAACCAAAAATTACGAAAGTGTAAAAATCGGATTAAGTAGTGCTTTTCCTTTCTTCACGTATATTTTTTGGGGATAAAAACTATAAAAAAATCTCCTTGAAGTTTTGAAAGTGGAGAGAAAAAACCCCGCTGTTTTGGGATACAAAATGGCGTCACGTAATCGTAATCGAGTGAAGTCATTTCAAGATGCTGAAGTCGATATTGATAGCATTTCTGTCCGAAACAGTGATTAAAACTCAGAGTTTACCATTTCTAATACGGGTCAAACGATTGCAATATTCCACCAGATTTATTGGGGTCCAGATTTTCTACTGAGACGGAAAACGGGAGCGAAAACTAATCGGTGAAAACAACAACAACGTTCAGAACTACGGTAAAATGAGAAAAAAAACTTTGCCTGCTAACTTATTTTCGGAGCTTTGTGAATACTGGACCAGTGAATTTATTACACCCACATGAGGTTCTTTGATGTCTTCTTTTTTTTGTTTTCTAACAATGAAAACAATTTTTTTGTCATACAAAACTTGATATGTCAAAGTTGATCTGTCAAAACATAGCCGGCATAACGCAAAATGAAATTTGAAAATGCATGACAAAAAAATCCATTTTAATTAGTAAAAGAATGTGTAAAATGTAGATATCCTACATTATAAATTCTCTACTTTTTACTGGGATATTGACAAAGTCACCAAATGAATTAGAAATAATAGAAATGAACAAAGACTAATCAAATCAATACTGTGTAAAACTGTGTCTAGTCGTAGTAGTACAAAATTTGCAGTTGTTTATAACTTTATTGATTGTAATTATCAATTTAGAATTCCTGGAGAAAAGTAAAATTTCATGGAAAACACACGTATGATCTGGAGATTATTTTGATCTTTTTATATTCCATTATTTATGAACGAAATAAAGAAAATTTCCATAATAGTGACAACAAGTAAGATAGGATGAACAGTGAACTGAGTAGGTCTACTGCTGCTAGGCAGGAGGGAGTTTAGGCTTCAGCTGAGCTCTAGGCAGGACAGCCTGAGTGACTGCTAGGGGTGAATGAGTTAATTAGTTCTTTGATGCTACTAATTTATCGACCACATGTTTTGTTGATTTAACTGCATCAAACAGAGAATGACAGTCGGTTACACAAATGATAGGAAACTTATCTGGTTGAGGAACACCAAAACACAGTTCAGATAACAATATGGCTAGAAATATGCCATTGTCTATACCATCAGCTAAGGCTAGAGTTTCACCAGCTAAGGTACTCCGAACGATTCTGCGTATGCGTTTAGATTTCCAACACAGGGGTGAAAATTTTCTATCATCACCTAAGAGAGCAATGAAATGGCCTCCTTGGGTAATCTCCCAGACGAAGGCACCCAAGGAGGAGTCACTAAATACCACCAGTCTTGCTCTGACATTGTCGGAGTGGAGTTTACAGATTACTTTGTTAATATCTAAAAGAGTCTGCACAGTGCCATTTTTTACTTCAGCAGAATAACTTGATGCATCAAACATTACGTCGGGCCCACTGTGACGTGCTGCCCATAGAATCTGTCCAATTTTAGATCGAAGAGCGTCTGTTTCAGTGTCAGTTAAGGAAGAGTCTCGTAGCCTTTTTCTGTGTTGATCAATCGATACAGGTTTAATGTTTTGTACATAGTGACTTTGGTTTAGGCCAATGTTTCTGTTCTCATCAACACTTAAATTTACACCAATGTATCTAAAGGAATGCTTTTCCTCTTTGCCAACATTAAGAACTGAACGAATCTTTGGGATTACAGTATCAGAAAATTGTTCACTGCCAGCCCATAGGAAATCGTCTACATGACAAGCTAATATTCCCTGGGCTTCATCTTGGTCAAACCAGAAAAACACTGCTGGATCAACTAAAGAAATTTTTGCTCCAGTTCTTAATGTCGGGGAGTCTTTTGGGAATTCAGTTTGTAATTCTTCGAAACCTCTAGCCACAAGCCTTGCCTTGGGCTTGAGACCGTCAGATGTATCCCTTAAGCTACAAATCCATCTACAAGAAACACACTTTTGTCCATTTTATGGAACTTCACTATTCACTTTGATTCAAAAGACACATTATCAACGACAAAAACTTCATCTGCTTTATCACTCACTGGCAAATCAGGAAATTCTAAATTGCTAACAGTAGACATATCAATAGACCCAGTTGTTCCTGGAGGTTCCGTATATTCTATGTTGTACCAGTTTTTATTTTACCCATTTTAAACTGAACCAGTGACATTGTCGACAAATTGGACCATTTTACCAACTTTTAGCTGTTGTTCACTAGTATGAGCATTCTCTATAGCAACATTATTTGTTACCTGAAAATTGTCTTCCTCATCTGAAAACTCCGGCACAATTGAACTTCATTAGAATCGGGTTTGAGAGCAACATTATTGATGTTCTTCATAAACAGACTTGTCTATTAGGTTTTCATTTTGATTTGCTCTCCACAATCTAGATTTATGCACTCGGACACATAACCCACCATGGCGGACAAATATAACAGAACCATCCTGACCTAAAACTGTGCCAGGCCCTTTCCATTCAGGATGTTCAGCACGTTTGTAAAAAACCTTTTCACCAGTAACAAAATTGTCGGAGTATGTTCGAGTTTGCTTTTGCAATGCACGCCTAATGCATTCAGAGCTTTCTGATTCTGTAAATGCCTTTCTGGCAGCATGCAAAGAGTTTAAATTTTGTCCAACTATCTCACTGGTAGTGCTTCCCTCTAATGCAGGAAATTTATCAACAAGGATTGACGGTAGATTTGGATTCTTTCCGTAGACAAGTTGATATGGGCTATACCCATGCACACTTTGTAGTGTGTGCTTTGCTATTAATGCCCAGCTTAAAGCTGAATCCCAGTTACATTTGTTTTCAGCCTTAACAATATGTTAGTAAGTGTTTGAATATGTCTTTCAAGCATGCCATTGCTTCAAGGACTGAATGCTGCAGTTGTTTATACGGTAATATTAAAATTCTCTGCCATGTCCCTGAATTCCTGGTTATTGAATTCTCCACCATTATCAGTGAACACTCTTTCAGGTGCCCCATGAATACTTATCCAACACTGAATAAACTTTGATACAATTTCAGAGGATTTTTTTAGAATATACAACACATGCAGCACTAAATCTAGTGAATTGATCCATGACATGTAAGTACCAAATGTTTGGCCCAAGTTGGTGGAGATCAAGAGCAACAGATTCATTGTGTCAAGTAGCCAAGGGTAAACCTACTGCTGGTTTAGGATCAGGTTTATGGTATGCTACACAAATTTTGCATTTCTTGATAATGTCACTCAACATGTCAAAAATCCCTTGATCATCAGTACCAGCACTCTTCAATAACTTTGTCAGCCTATCTAGAGATGCATGTCCAAACTGCTTGTGTAATTTTGTTAATACTTTTGGCATGTTTTCAGTTAGAATCAAAACCTCATGTGTCTCACAGTTATGTTATCTTCTAAGTGAATCAACTGCTATATTTACACAATAATGCCCACTAGAAGTGAATTCCAGATCAATGTTTTCACCAAACATACTTGCTTGATCAGTTTTTAAATTCAACCCAGTGTTAACCTTTTTCAAGGATGACTTTGATTATAACAATGGAATGTTCACTTCAACAACTTCTGTGTCTATCTTGCAATGTGTGCTACCTATCTTAGCTGGAGAAATTTTCTGTTTTCTGGGTGAGATACTTATTTCATTTGGTTTACAGTTGATAGTAGAGAGATGTTGTGCAAGCCAACTTTCCCCACAGACTGTTTAAGTACAAGCTGTATCGATAATGGCACAACTAGCAGATTCTGCCACTAGTACCTCAAATTGGGATGGTTCTTTTGTGAATAAAGTTAAATTTGAATCTTCAAGACTCGCTTCATTTGAGTTTGTGTGTTCAGTCATATGAATTGGATTTTTTACTTTGTCTGGACAATCTTTGGCCCAGTGATTGATGTTAAGGCAACTTGCACATCTGGAATGTTTGCCATATCTATTAAGTGGGTTTCTACCCTTTTGAATAGGCCTTGCAAAGTTTTGAAATTGTTTGTTCTGTTAAGCATAACATGCTCCCAGATCTCAAACTTTCTCCAAAAACCCTTTTCAAAGCCCCCTTCATTGATAAAAAGGTTAGCTCAGATGTAGCTGAAGAGCTAATTGTCTATCTCTCTGACACAAATTAGCTTGAAAGCCAAAACAGAATCGGGTAAAGTCATTTCAAATTTCTTGGCTTTGTTATGCTATGCTCAAATTCAATGATATAGTCAGACATACTCAAATCAGAAGATTTCCTATAACCATCAAAGTTTGAATAAGCTTCATATGCAGAGTCCTTGGTCTAATTTATCAATCAAAGTTCTCATACCTGTGTCCTTGTCTAAATCATCAGCAGGAATTTCCAAAGCTGTTTCCCTAGCTTTACCTGTGAGTGAGAGGGATACAGCCAAAGCCTGTTTTGTCAGTGGAAGATCAGTGACCCTTCTCCATACCTCCACTTCATTTTTCCATCCATCAAAACTTAGCATCATCAAATTTTGGAGGTTGTTTGACATTACTAGCCATGTTTGTTTGGCTCTGCTACTAGTGATAAATCCTGATTGAACTCTGAACACAGTCTCTCACTATTAGAAACACCTTTACTTCCCACTTCCAGCAATACACTGACTGCCTGTTCAGTACCGTAGAGTGGGGTGAAGATGGCCACCTTCGGTTTTTTTCTTTTCAGTTCCATTTCTGATTTAAGTCCGCTTTTTATAATCAATCACTTGACACACATTTGAAAATGAGGCTCTGATAAAGTTTATCAAGGTGCCATTTGTGAATTTTCTCCTTCCCTTGTAAGTATTCTCTTAAAATTTTGATAGCAAAATGTGTTAAATCAAGAAGTGGCCAAACTTTATGTAGCGCACTAGTCGTATTAAATACTATGGAATTCGTTACTTGACCAATAACTCGCTATAAATGTGTGAAAATAAAAACATGTGATTTGCAACCCTCATGGCTTTGACCTAGATTTCAAACTGCTTTTATCACTGTGGGGTGGAGTTGGCCACTTTATTGAGGTGAAGTTGGCCGGGGGCCAGGTTCCCCCCTACATTATGGAACTACTGCAGTATGGTACAAACACATGTTAACTACCTAATACATGTTTTTTTATGAAACTAAAACACAGTTTACAACAAAACATCGCCTTACAGAATAAAGATAAGTTAATAAGTATAGATACTACTAGATAGTAATACCTTTGTCACTCATAACGCATTATGCTTAATAACGGTGTTATAAGGTTAGCTACAGGTAAACCAAAACATCGCCTTACGAAATAACGTGTTCATGTCTAACCATATTAACTTTTAAATGCAAGGATAACCCTTTATTTGTTTACATCTTTTTAGATTTTATCATGCCTCGGAATTACAAGCCTCAAACTGAAAGCAAACGTTTATTCAAGTATACAGATGAGAATCTTGAAAAGGCGTTAAAAGCAATAGATAATGGTGCTAGCCAGAGACAAGCTTCAAAAAAATACAATTTCCCCCGTGCCACTCTCCAGAACAAAATTCCCTCTCCAACACGGAGGACAGCCAGTCTTCACTGAGGAGGAAGAGTTAGCATTTGCTGATCATTTGTTGACTCTGTCCACATGGGGTTTTCCAATGGATTTTTTGGATTTCAGACTGACAGTGAAAAGATATTTGGAAAAATGTAATCGGCAAATCCCCAAATTAAAAAATTATCTACCAAGCAATGACTGGGTTCGATCATTCCTGAAACGACGAAAAAATTTGCTCTCTCCGATGTTTCACCAGACACGATATTCAAGTATTTCGACAATCTGAAATACACCCTTGCCGGCATCCCAACCCAGAGGTGTCTTAACGGCTGCACCACAAGTTTCCATGCCGTTTTGAGGGCTTTAATATGCAGTAATTTGTCCTTTGTTTATCATTTACCGCTTCAACGTGTTATCAGAAGTTTCGATTGTTATTTTTCGTGTTAATTTCGGTTTAAGGTTTGTCACTGTAAAGACATGTTTATTATGGTAATAAAACTTAAGATGTTTACTGCACACCTTCAGATATTTTCTTTCCTGATTTTTCACACTGATTATTGATCTTGGGCATGATAATATGCAAGCGGCCAACTTCTCCCCATCACATGGGTGAAGTTGGCCGCATCGTTTTTTTGTTATTGACAAAAAACTTCTATCAATAGGTCATGTTTATTTAACCCTTTATTACTCAACCCGGCCGTAGCCGGCCGGATGCTGGGAACCCAACCCGGCCGTACCCGGCCGTACGGACCAGCTCGAATAACTATCGCAATCTCGGTTGAAAACGGCTAGAAATCCCAGTAATTTTCCGTCAGATAGAATTCTGTTTACTTCGCGGAGGATTTCCCTAAAAAAAATTTACGTCACAGCCTCGCCTTCGAGATTTTAGCGGGAAAACCCCTTACCTGAAGTCTTAGCCAGTTTCTAGGCCGATAATGGCGGTCAATTTGACTGACAGTGATTCTGACGACGGCGATTTTTTGGGATTTACTGACGAAGATTTCACTGAAAGACAAGGGGATAACGACGAGAATAGTTTGGACGATTCAAGCGAATCGGATTTTGATGTTTCTGATGCAGAAAACGACGAAACAGAGTCAGAATCTGAGCTGTCTAGTGACGAGTCCGAAAATGACACGACAACAACATGGAAAACTAATTTGACAGATGTGAATGTTCGTGATTTTTTAGAAGATTCTGGTCCCAAACATCGACTCCCAGATACATGTAACCCTCTGAATTTCTTTTTTTTGCTATGGGATTACCGGTTTTTCGATTTATTGGCAACAGAAACCAACCGTTATGCGCAGCAACGTGGAGCCCTGTCATTCGAGACCACACCTGAGGAGATTCGGGCTTATTTCTCCATTAATATCATGATGAGTGTCAAACAACTGCCACAGGTTTGGTGTTACTGGAGTACGGATCCCAAATTGAGATGTGATTTTATTTCGAAAATAATGTCTAAGAATCGTTTCCTGTTGCTGACAAAATACCTCCATCTATGTGATAATGCTAACACACCTGGGCGAGATTCAAGTGAGTATGACCCTTTGTACAAAGTCCGTCCGTTGATTGACTCAATTCAGTCAAGATTTCAAAACAACTATTACCCATCTCGTGATTTATCTGTTGATGAAGGAATGATTGCATTCAAAGGGAGACTTTTTTTCAAGCAGTATTTGCCTAAAAAACCAACAAAGTGGGGCATAAAAGTATGGCAGTTATGCGACTCTAAAAATGGGTATTGCATGAATTTCGAGGTCTACACAGGTAAATCAAAACAACCGATGCCATTTGGATCCGGATACCATGTCATGTCTCTGGTTGAACCCTACTTGAACAAACATCACCACATCTATTTTGATAGATTTTTTTCAAGCGTGAAACTTGTAAAGGATTTATTTAGCAACTACACTTATGCATGTTCCACTGTGATGTTAAATCGTAAAGGCCTTCCACCTGGTCTGAAAGGTAACAAGCTCAACAAAGGTGAATCTGTCTTTTACCAGGACGGTAATTTGGTTGTGACTTCATGGCGTGACAAACGTACTGTATCTTTCCTGTCGACTAACTGCAGCCCTAAATTGATAGAACAACAAGTTAGACCCAGCACTAACAGAGGTAGGCCCAGAGATGATACACCTGTGCGGCAGGTACCTGAGGTGGTGAGAACCTATAATAAATATATGGGAGGTGTTGACCGATCCGATCAGATGAGGTCTTATTATGATGTTGGGCGTAAGTCGAGAAAATGGTGGAGATATGTTTTGTGGTACTTGGTCAACTTGACAATTGTTAATTCTTACCAGCTGTTTACCTTGAGTGATCACAGGCCCCCATTACCTAAGTTTTATTCACACCTGAAATTTCGGATTGATTTAGCAGAATTGCTTTGTGGTGGTTTTTCTAGCCGAAAGTGTTGTGGCAGAAAGCCATCTAACCGATTTACTTTGTCCATCCCAGCAGTTAATCTTGGTTCACACAAACTTGAGAAGATAAATGGCAGAAAGAGACAGTGTAGGCATTGCATTTGCAAAGGTGTAAAAACACCTAAGGGTTACCCAGTGGAGACATCCTTCAGGTGTAGCTGGTGTGATATTCCTCTTTGTAAGACTGCTTGTTTCCATCAGTATCATTCCCCATCAGAACAGTAGAAATATTCAGTTTCTAACAATGACTGTTCAATACCTGTATAATACTAACTTTTTGTTCAAGCTTACCTGTATTACCTGTGCTGATTGATTTATCTTGATTCACCTTTCTTCTGAAAACTTTGTCATCATCTGCTCTGGATTTCAAGAGATAGACTTGCGTTTGCAATAGGAAATTAATTTGATGAACTAACATTGTAACTATTCACCTTGATCCTAAGTGCACCAGAATGTTACCTGTTGATTTAACTGTATTTTTACCTGCCTGAGACCAGTTTTTCGCTGCAGATATCACCTCCACATGTAAGCATTAGCTTTATTAACAGTTGACCTTCATTTTTCTGCTTTATTAACATTTGACCATTAACACAAACTCAGTTTTCAGGCATTTACCCCCTGTTTTTACCTGTTTTCTGACTTTAATTAGTTCACAGGTAAAAATCCTACTAACTTATTGTGTCCAAAAATTGTTGGTAGTGTGGGCCATGTATCTCTTAAGGGTTGACCAAATTTTCATGAAGCCAATTTACTTGGTATGGCCCAGAAAGCACTTGAATGATAACATGGTGTTTTTTTGTAAAATATTCATTTTAATGCGAATATATAGAGCCTGTTATAGTATTTAAATGCAAGTAGTAAAGGGTTAAATAAGGCCAACCATAGTTTTCAGACATGATTCTGAGGCTTGAAAAAAAAAACTGAAAATTTTTCTCAAAATACATTGACCGCAAAATTATATCAGCTGTGGTGCAATAATTCCCGTTACAAGAAACAAAAAAACTAACGAATGAACAAAAATAACAATTTATTTGAATTATCAAGTAACATGACTTGTTTGATCCCTTTTATATGTAATAAAGCGGTTAAAAAGCTCCACGGGAAGTTTTTTGGGATCAAGCTATCCTGATTATAAGGGTGTCTCATTATTCATTCATTTATCAACAGTAACTAAATACTTTACGTCAATGCTAAAATGTTAAATGGAAAAGTAGCGTCATTCAGAGCTTCACTGCTGAGTGGTGAGAAAGTCTGGCTTTCTTAGCTGCCTTTGCACATAGTTCATTAGCCTTGCGTTTGTTCAGAATGTTCTTGGTCTTAATATCAAGCCTATCTCTCTTCTCACCAGCCTTCTGTTTTCTGTCTTCAAGTATGGTATTGTATTGGGTACGAGATGACTTCATGTTCTTCAATAGAACCGGATCTATCTTTTCATGAACGTAGTCTTCTTTTTTTAAATATTCCACAGCAGGCTTTTGTGAGGCAAGAAGGCCATACTTAATGTTTTGAATTGCTGTGTATGTCTGAATATTGAGTTTACCTGACTTAGCATCGATAATGTCATTCATTAAGTTAAAAGAAGACTCAACCTGTGGACCATGGAAACATGAAAGTAGAGCATTAGCCATTTTAGAAAGTGATGGATAGGCAGTGATCACATCCTCTTTATTCCACCAAATATCTATTCTGCTGTCATCAAATTTTGGAGTAGAATCAGTTTGGTATTTACGAATTTCCAGCTCATATAACTCCTCTTCGTTTTCTGAGAGAACATTCTCAGCCAAAGTAGGTAGTTTCCGAAGATGAGAAAATGTCAAGGAATGGCCTCTTGCAGTTGGGTCTAATGCAGAAACCGCCTTCAAGAATGTATTGCCCAAGGGTAATTTCTTCTGGAGGAGGGCTCCACATCCTGAATAAGCACATTGCACCTGAGACAGAAACATATAATAAATTATCAACAGCTATAATGGAATTTTCAAACATTCTACTGAAGTGAAAGATGTCCTGTGTACGGCTAAGGTTGATGATACTAAGTTCAACAAACATGAACAGTTTAGTTTAGAGGAAGTCATGTAAGGTATGTCAAAAACCACAAGAAAAAATACAGTCATCACACGTTGTACCTGCTTCAGGAAGTTTTGGACCATATGTCTATTAGATGGTGTTGGATTCTTAATAAGCTTAAGGGCTTTAGCTCCGAGGAACATCTGTTCTGGTTTCAATTGACCCTTTGACAAGTCCAGCTTCTTCAATTTGGATCCTGATGATGCAAGGTTGATAACCTCAGATTTCATGTAACAGCCCAGGAAGTCTTTAAATAGCTTAATCTACAATACAATATATACAAAGAAGCAATAAGAGGATTTTATTCTTAAGGAAAATAAAAAATCAAGAATGTTTGTAGCAAAATGCAACAGGAGGAATTTATTTTTAGTATGTACAATCTATATATTCATCATTACCTGCTCTTCATACAGTTGGTGTATGCGAGGCTCTTTCAATTCAAAGAGAAGAACAAAATTGTTCAATAAGGGAAATACAGAGGTGTATAAACCCATAAGCATCCTAGTTTGTCTCCTTTGTGTGAAAATACGACATACAATTCTTTCTTTCCTCTCTCTACCTTCTTTTGTCAATTGTTTTTCCTTCATCGCCTAGAATGAAAATAAATTATATTCTGAGTGAGAAGAATCATAAGACGATTAGAAATACATTGTTTATCCATTTACATTATATTGATGCTAACTAAATCCATTGGAGGGAAGCTCAACCTATATGATAATCAATCTTAACACTTTATGATCAAGTTCAATACTTGGTCAGAAGAATCAATTCAATAAATTGACTTGAATTGATTGAATTGATTTGGAATAAGTGATCGGAAGTAAGTTAGGTGTTACTTATTTTCAACAAGAATTAGTTATTCAAATTCACCAACTAGGGAGACTTTAATCTTAATCAATGCACTTTGTGAAGCTACGTTCATAAAACTGTTTAAGAGTTTCAAGCTATATTTAGATGAGTTCAGATTAAAATATAACCAAATTTGATTTAGTAGGTTTGGGTTAAAATTACCTAGCAGAACTTACCAACTGTAATTTGAGCCAAACATAATGAAGAAAATTTCAAATAAATCTGAAAAATAGTAACAATGTAAATCAAAACCATGCAAAACCAACACAGAGTTGAAAATTTGAAAATGAAACAATTTTAATTAAGCAATGATGCAGAAAAACATGCAAATTGAAAAGAATCAATAAACAATCTGTAAGGCTAACCTACCTTCCAGATTTCAGAAACCCTTTCGCGGGAGAGTTTTGATACTTGCAGTCTTTTGTAGATTTGTACGACTGTGGGGAGGAGGTCAGAATGTTCCTCTTCGCTCAGCCAGACAAAATAGAAAACCGTCAAAGCATCAAATAACCTCACGGTATCAGCTGCAACATCATACACAGAAAGCCATCTGTGGCTTACATACCTCTGTGGCATTGTGTACTTAATTCCAAGTATCTCACAAATTTCTTGAAACAACTCTCTTATATCTGGCGACCACTTAAAGTCATTGAATACATCATTTAAAAGTCTTTCCAAGAAATAGTTGAATGGTTTGCAAAATGCTTTTGCGGCATTATGAATGTGGTGACATGCATCACCATCAATGTCCAATAAATGTGGAGCTTTATTCCTCCTTAATCTTGTTTCTAAACCTGATTTCGAACCCCTCATGACATTACAAGAGTCCATTAAAACAGACATTAAGTTTTTCCATGGGAGTTCTTTTTCTTCAAACAGCATCACTAACTCATTAAAGAGTGATTCACTATTGACTTTAATACATGTCAGTGACCCCAAATGATGTACCACCACTTGTTTATTGACAGGACAAGAGAAACTGACAAGAATAGTCAGTACCTTTTGGTAATTTGTACTCGTACTCTCATCAAGGTTAAGTGAGAAAAACACAGACTTAAGTCTATCCTTCAGATGATCTCCAAAAGTTTTGCCAAGCCCAAATCTTGTTTTATAGGATGCAGTTGTCCTATGCATTTGTAGAGCGTCCAAGGCCTTCTTGTCATCTGACAATTTCTTTGCAAATTCTATTAAATGTGGTACAAGTGCGAAGGATAACGAATGTTCTGATATAAACCCCAAAACCATAGCTTCAAGATTTATCACCCTGTCTTGTATAGGAGTTGAGGTCAAAGCAGGGCTTTCAATCTTCGGCTGTTTGGCTGCAGCTTTGAACATCGGGTGGATGCCATAAGGCACATCTGCATGACCTGGCGTCTTCGAAGTTTGTCCAAACAAGCCTGAATTTCATCAAAATAAAATTTAAATATTTACAAAAAACACATTAAATTTTCTTAGAAATTCATATTACAATTATGGCTATGATTTGCCATGAGTCACACCAACCCCAAACAAAAAAGATACTGGATTTTTATTATTATCATTATTTTTTTTTGTATTCCAAAATAATTGACAACGAACTAGATATTCGATTATAACAAATTGTGTCATTCGTGGTCCAAATTTCGTCACGTGTGCGTGAAGAAAAGATTGAAAAAAAAAAAAACATTTCAAAAGTAATTTAATTTTAATAATGACGTCGTGTGCGCAGCGGTCTGCATATCTTACCTGTAAGACTATAGTTAGATGATACGAGCTTCAGTTTCTCGCGATGTACTTTCTTGGTTAGATGTTGCTCCAAATTCTTGAAACCTCGACTTCCGTAATTCAGTTCCTTACTGCATAAGTCGCAGAACGCCATACCAGGTTTGTCAATTTTTCGAACAAACCGGCGCAACGGGTCTCCCTCAACCTTTCTGTCCAGCCATTCCCATTTCCACGAGTTTTTAACGCTTCTGTCGATAGTTTTGATTCTGATATCTGCATCGCGATCAACAACGCGACATCGGTCCGACATCTTGATAGTTGGGAATTGCGCGGGAAAAGATATGAGCTCTTTTTTCGTTGGACGAGATATGGCCCCCAACGTAGTGAGCACGGCCAATAAAAACATCGATTAGACCACACGATGTTTAGCGTGACCGTGCGCCAGTTTTCAACAGACCGCTTTGGAACTGAACGAGGAGAGGATTTTGGTCGGTGAACGCGACTTACATACAATGCATTTCAAAGTCTTCGGAACTGATATATACAAACAATATGCAAAAAACAGAAATATTTACATACAAGTGAGTTATGAATAAAAGCGGAATTTTAATTTAAAAATCGGAATACAGAAATAGAAAAAACGGATTTCCGTTTTAAAACGGAAGAATCTCATGTCTGAGTTTTTATCCTGCACAAGACAAAAGTGTAAAATTGGCCAGGTTCACCCAACTCTGCTTTCCATGTCACCTTGTTAATTGCTTAGTCTCAGTGTCAAACCACACCAAATACAAAAAGACAAGGCCTTCTAAAAAGCAGCACTTGATTTAAACACATTTTAGGACATTAGAAGTTAACAGACAAGTGCTTGTCCGGGGCTTGTATAAAAGAAAATATCTTTGTACTGGATAAAGACATTTCACATTTGAATGGTTTGAGATTATTGAAAGAACGGTATTTCTTAACTCTAATTTAGATTTTTATAGTGGCACGAGTTGCTAAAATTCACGTCAATTTCTGATCGTTACGACAGAAAGAGGCTTTGAAAGCCATCCAAAAACTAAAGGTTTTGCGTTCGAAAAAAAAAAGGGAAAAATCCATACATTGTGGCCCATACGAAACGGAGGTGTTCGGAAAGTAAACAAAATTTAAATAACCCGGACGAACATTCATTCATTCTCAAGACTAGAAGTATAAAAAGCTTCTGAATTATTGAGAAAAATAACCAATAATTTCAACATTCTGTTTCGACGTAAAAATAAACAATTTTTGCAGCTCATGCCACTTTAAAATTGCCCATTGTCGGAAAAAAAGGAGGAATTGATATATATATATATAAACCGCTATATTCAAAAACTTAATATTGGAATTGTACAGAAATCCCTAGAGGCTTCTTACAGTATAAAAGGATTTCGAGCAATTTTACATTCAGTATGGTCATGCGTAAAAACCCTGGAAGTACGGAAATTAGGAACAATGAAAAGATCAAATAATTGGAAGAGAATTTTTTATTGGCAGTTGTTACAAATAAAATGCGGGACACCAAAGCTGGTTCAGAATGGACTACGGACGATCGACTATCACTGCAAGAGAACAAAACAAGTCATAAATGTGTAAGGAATTCAGAAGCTGTATTTATGTAGTGTTTAATATTTTCTAGCTGAAAATTAAAAATTGGACAAATTCCACTGTACCGGAAAAAAGCTTGATCTAAAACCTTTAATACTCACACCTCGAGTGCCTTGCACTCTTAACACCTTCAAGAAATATTTCTTCGGGGAAAAATGACTTGATGAGGGGATTGCCAGTACGGCACTCCTCTATTTCACCCTCTAGAAGAATCAAATTGTCGTCTCTAGAAAGGAAAACAAAAAGTTAGATGTCAGTTAAAGTTATAACAAGTTTACTTTGTGAAAATTTAATACTAAATCATAGTTAAAAAGAGAATTGCTTGGTGCATCTTTTTGGATCAGGGTTCCTAATTCTAGACAAATACTCACATGTCGAAACTTGTCGCTTCAACAAAACCTTGAAAATCTACCGTTTCGCCTACGTCCTGAAAAAAAAAGATTTAAAATTAGACTTGAGGGTCTTTCCTGATGTCCGGTTGTAGTGTAGACTTCCTTTGGCTAAAGACATTGGAAATAGACAACTTTAAAATAAAATAAAATAAAAAGGGGGGGGGGGGGGGGAATCTTAGCACTCAGACTGCTAGGTATTGAACAATTAATGTTGGCCTCTCATTAACGAGAGAATGATTATCAAATAAATTTCAAACAGCTATAATAGTTGGTTATACCCCAAAACAGCTTTCTGAAGTATACGTTAAGGTACAAGTTACAGGCAATAAAATTTTCCCATAAATTCCGGGTATTTGAATTTTGTGCCCTAATAAACACACAGGTTCGGTTCTTACGAGTTACTAATTTTCATCAATTGTTTTTCAACCAGATTGTCAAAAAGGTACTTCAAAATGAAATTTCATGACAAGGCTAATACTGCGTTGGGGAGGGGTGGGGCACACTATTCTGGCAAATGGTCTATACGAACCAAGATGCGTGGTAATAAGAGATACTATTCAAAGTAGCCGGGATGTACGAGTACGTTTTGGAGGTTTATATAAAAGCTACCTAAACTTATAAAAAGATATTAGTACCAACTGAAAGCTCTTTTGTGAGTGTACAAAAATGACTAACAACAAGCCACTTTCATTTAAACGACATTTTATACTTCGGTTGAATGCTCTAGCCAATTAAAACGTAATATATGCGGGGTTTACCTCTACTGTAGTCAAAGTGGTCGAAATAGCATCCTTTTTCCCTTGGTATTCGTCTATTTTCACGCAGGAAACTTTCACTAGTTGCTATATTGGAGGGGTTGGTAAACTTGCTTTTCGTTCCATAATTTAACTTGAATAGATTTGTTTTGGCTACTTAATTTGAGTACTTTCCTTTTGCAGGACGACCCAGACCATATCGGAGAGACCTATAAAATTGAATAAGAATTTATTTGGGCTAATCTTAATATTTTTTATTCAATAAAGTGAAACGCAAAGTAGAATTTCCACGTGATAAATAATCTAATGTCAACGAGTTCGCCGGTGATGGATACTCTCCTCTTCCTTGCAGAGGTTACCCCCTCCACGACGGTAACCTCCGGTGGGTTTGTGAAACCCTTTTCCAGTTGTTCGGGATAGGGAAAGTTCCCACATTGCATAATCTACAAAAAAAAAAACACTTTGTGCCATAATGTGTATAAACTAGAAAATGGAAAAAATCACACCTAATTTTCTAGAATTAAATCTCAAAATAAGAAAGGGATTGGACAGATAATACTGTTTGTCAAGGTCATTAAAGATCTAAATTCCTTGCCACTGAATGTACCAAAGGGTTATGGTCTTACCTTTGAAGTGTCGTACACTTTGATCGTGTCTCCCACCACAACATTTTTTAGAAGTTGGAAAAACATTTCATTGAATTTTGGTATCTTTTCTGTCGGCATTGACAACTCTTTGACGGATGTAGACATCTGGTCTATTACCGATACAACTCCATAGGGGCCTCTCGCGTTGTTCCTCATTTCAACCGGGCTTATTACCTGCACTCTCATGTCAACCTGTACACCGTAAAAAAAAATTAACCATTTCACTAGACGGTAATTAGGAGAACAATGCATTGGAGGTTTCCTTAAAATTTGGAATATACATAATCTAGAACTTTCGCTTGAAGTACTGGCCATGGTCTCTATTTTTTGTACTGGTTTACTAAAACTGCTGAATGGTGTTAACAGAAAAAGACATTGGGCTTTATATAGAATTTTAAATTCCTTTTTGTGTTAAAATATTAACATAATTGCATAGTTTGGTGGGTGTAGGGTCATAAATATCCTGATTAAAAAAAAATCAATGTAGGCGGAGCAAGCGTGGAAAAGTTTTTAATTGGCTTCTTTAGTTCTTTACTAAATGTTCTATAAACTGGGGCATAGGTATTTTAGGGGTACATTTAGCTTTAAAATCACACATGTTCAATGTTTGTGAAATGAGATTGAGTCCCTTACTTCGCTTATTAACAAAGATAACAAGCATTTTGAGAGTATTGCATAGCAATACATAGTCCCCTACCCATCTTCTCTAGCCAAGATAAAACCTGAATAACGTAAGACTTTCATATGGGTAACACACTTCTAGGTTTATTCAAAGATGACCTTTCTGTCTTTCTCTGAAGACTGTTTTCAAATCATAAATTGCAATACATCAATATGTCATATATATATACAGGACAAGAGTAACATGGCTTGGATTTTAAGTATACATAGTTAAGAATGTACAAATATAATTATCTCCTGCTGTTATTGAAATCTGTCTGCAGGGTTATCAGTTGGTTGTAAGCAGTGGGGAGGAAGAGCCCTTTGTCACGGTTGAGGTGTGGGTTAAGTCTCTTGATCAGAATGGCTTCCTGGAGTTTCCTTTTCTTTTGAGGCTCTAGGGCTTGAATGTTTCTGCCCATCCTATCCCCATATGTGCTCTAAACGATTCAATTCCGGACTCACGCAGGGCCAAGGCAGAGTTGTTATAGCTTTGTTTTTGAAGTAGGCTATTTACTACTGCCTGGGAACGATGAGGTCTGGTGTAGTGTGTGTAATTTGATATATTCTTATCTAATACTCTTTAGCTATGTGTGATACTTAATGGCCAATAAAGATGCTGGGAGTAGCTAGTGGTTCAGTGCGCCCTCAGCAGTGAAGTGGTGTTGTTTATCACTAGTCTTACATGTCATCTGACACATACTGGTTAAATCTGAATAGTACAAACTAAGGACAAACATTGGCGACGAGGTATATTGGAAAAATGGCTACTGCTTTTTCAGAAGAGTTTGGAGGAATTTGAAAATTTGATTGTCATTCAGATCCAACTCAACTGTTCGTGCCAAAGCCATCACAGATGCTGACCAAAAAAAGACTCTGCTGGTGCAGAAGATGACTACGAAATGGCAATGACTTTATTAACTATTTCCAACCTTAAGGCAACGTTACTTTCAAGAGGCACATGTTCCATGAGACAGATCAAAACGAAGGGACAATAGATCAATATGTGATTCGACTACGACAACTATCTTTGTGTTGTGAATACTCCAATGTCGACAATGAGATCCGGGATCAAATTGTGCAAAAATGTAAGTCTGGATCATTACGTCGTAAACTGCTACGAGAAAGCGCTTTGGCACAAGATCTGGCCAGAGCGGAAGAAGCTGCTGATTTCCATGCCAGAAGGATGGAAATCCATTCAAAGACAGGCCATGTGAATAAACTTTATTCCAAATTCAACAAAAGTAAACAAATGTCGTCAGAAAAAAAGAGTCAAACGGCTACCAGCAAACGAAATTTACAAAAAGTAGACAAACAAACAAGAATTCATGCTACAGATGTCTGATTTTCAAGATTTAATATTTTCAAGATTTAATAGATCTTCAGAAGAAAAATGGTGCTGAATTTTTAGCGGTTACACCAGCAGTGTAGCATGTCGAGAGATTATTTTTTGTTTAGCAAAGCCTCTGCGCAGTGACGTTGAAAGTTTACTGCAGAATTCTAACTTTCTGTTATGTGAGGAGGACAGATCCTACGCCCGTAAAACCCGAGAAGAAAAACAACTGGTATATTGCAACTAGGGAAGAGCCTGTAGAGCTGCTCTTAAAATGTCAACGTATGACAAAGTTTGGTGGCGTATCTGCTGCAAACATTAGAGAAGCCATTGGCAATGCCTTTCAATCCTACAATCTGAATGAAGAAGACCAAAAACATCTGATTTCTGCATGTGCAGATGGTGCTAGTATGAAATATAATTTCAAGGAAATTGAAGATATTTGGGATACACTTCAAGTGTTGTGTTTTACAGAAAGAGAACCTGCATTGCACAGAATTGACAATGTCTGGTGGCCTTGCCAAGTTATTAAAGTTGGTGATGGCAACAAGCTATATAAAGTGTTATTTTTAAACGAAGATGCAGTGTAAGTAAATAATATGTTCTAGATATTTTTGGAAAAACTTACTGCTTTTTTTAAAATAATTGTAAACTAAAGATCTGTGTGATTTGATTTTTGATAAATCTGGGACGTTTTTTGTTCAGCATGGAATGCAGAAAGAGGGAAGTTGACAAATTTTGAAGGATGTCACAAACAGACAGATTTTGCGTTGATTCACTACAGTTTCATTGGCTTGGTTTTACATTCAGTTCTTGTTCACACATTTTTGTAAGTTTTTTTCTAATATTGTTTTTTTTTACATAATTAGTAGTGAGATATTGAGTTATACAGCTCTGATATAAGTGATATCACCACTTTTACCGATAACATTTATATCATCACTGCCAGTGCCGGAACTATTTTCATTGGAATTGTAAATATCTTCTCATGATTATATCTTTAATTTGTGAAAATTTGTAAAATTAGTAATCAAGTCTCCTTTTATATATTATCGAACAATTCTTAGCATTATAAATTGGGGGTTAAACACTTTTACACAAACCAAACATTTTTTTCGCTTTCGCCTTATGTGGTGCTCGCTGGGGTATTACTTTGAGTTTGGCCTGGGCCAGCAAGACTCGCTAAATGTCAAAAGGTGTTGCAAGTCTACCCCACTTTATAGGGCCTAATGTAAAACAATATTGTACACCTGGAACATTCAAATTGATTATTTTCAAGAATATGGAAAATGTATCGAGAACCGACGCAAATCATTGCAACCGTAGACAGTGGGATGTGGTCTGAGTGCCGGCTGATCGTCACGCTCGCTCTGGGCGAAAATGCCAGTGTGAAAGAAGCGACTCGATTGATTCTGGTAACGAGAAATTAAAGATCTAATTTATCCTAGCACATTTCAACACACTTAATCTAGTAAATCTTCATTTTAAAATAACAAGACCTCGCCACTTAAAGGTTTAATTAGAAACTAAAGTATAGGAAGTGTTCAACTTCACCGTCGACGACAGCGAACCTCGATGTTTGTTGTCGCACGTGCACTGTGTGTCCTTCCGCACAGGCAAACGCAGGTTGTTATCAAGAAATAAGTATTTTGTTCTAACTGTAACTTGTTTCATTAATTACATGTATGAATTGCAACTTGAAAATAAGAATTTTCGATGCAAATTTATATGTTTTTGTTGTGTTAAACCCCCAAATAACGCGCTATTTTTTCCTACGCCGTACAGGCCTATGTGTGATGGGTCATTTTCTAGGTCAAGTGACGACCGCGAATCATTCAGTTAGTCGCAGAAAATACACGAAAATCTCACTAATAATTATATAATAAATAGAATATTTGATGTATTATCGGTAAATATCATTTATATTTCATCTCGTGGATTAAAAAATCTTGTATTTTCACTCTTCGCTTCGCCAATCGTGAAAATACATATTTTTTAATCCACTCGATGAAATATAAATGGTATTTACCGATAAACAACAACTATCCTCTATATATCAGTTTAAATATTGAAGATAACTTATTAGCTTTATAACTGTGCTGAAATTTTTCAAAACGTTCTGTTACTATTTTGGTCCAATTTTGACCAATATCCTTTTCTTATACAAATATTAGAAAGTAAACGGTTTAGGATTGTTACAAAAACATTTTTTTTTAACTTATTGAATAATTGTAACTTTACATTTGAAACAAATATGCTGCTGTTGTGAATAAATTTTCAACGTAACTTCCAGATATAAAGACTGTCAAAAAAGGGAACATAAACTGCATTGTGTAAATTACTAATTAACAAACCTACTGAGATCTTTCAGCACTTCTAAGCTCTATATAAGTAGTAAAATGTGATGTTGTCAATCTCTTTCAGTTTCCTGATGATCCTTCACAGATTTGTGACTTTGAAGTCAGTGATGAATTGAAACAATTACAAACCGGTAGTCGTGCTACTAAAGAGTGTGCCCCATTTTGGAGATGAAAAAAACCCAACACCATCCAGCTATTTAGAGGGTTCAGAATTACACAATAATGTTGGCATAAGTTGGTGACATCGTGAATTCACTATTATTCTCATATAACTTCGTCTCACACTCTTTTTCGTTACATTCCCTTAAAGGGACCTTGTTCCGCTGCGCTCCATGGCGTCTCCAAAAATATGTTTGTCAATAGCAGCATAATTCCCCTGATAATTCAATCCCCAGAATCTGTTGTACATACAGGCCTACCTATATAGGTGGAACAACAAATAGTTAGATTTAGTAGCATCATGTCCTAGCGATCGCGCAAGGGAGTAGTTAAAGGGGCAACTCTTTTATTGTTTATTTATTTTCAAATTATTAATAAGTGTGTATTCTCTATTGGAAAAGACTTTCTCAGAGAAGAGTTCTGTCCCTTGTCCCACAATCTTCTATGAGGGAGGTGAATTCTGGATGAAAGATTTCACGGTTGATTTTGGCGGTAGAAGTTGAAAATGTAAAGTGCCGAAATTTAACATTTCTAAAGGTTAGTATTCCGTTTTCCTTACGCTATCTTGAAGTTGAGGTATATTTGATTATGTTTTACTGTACTTGGAGTCAAATATGTACCAGCTCATTCAAATATTCCGAATGCTAGATTTCCATGTGTATTTTATTGTTACGAAGTCACAAGGCAGAGTATATAGCGGACTGAACTATTATTTGTGGGATAATTGAAGTGTTGATCGCATTTCACGAGGCGAAGAGACTTTACAATGTGTGTCATTCTCTGTCACAGTAGTTTGCAGTTCAAAATAAAAGTGTTGTATTAAAACATGCTTTTTAAAGTCACCAATTAGGTATTAGAAATACCAGGTATGCTACATTTATCCACTGAATTCCAAAATATTTCTTCAGTCATTGTGTTATCGCCTATAATAATAATCCTGCTTAGAACCAGGCTTTTAATAGTCAATTTTCTATATCAAATGTTTTCAAATTCAAAACTCTCATCTTATTTCAGTTTAAATTTCTAGCTAGCGTGTAATTCTTGAAACCGTTTCTGTCAAGCCAGAGATGAGTTAAAACTTAAGCATTTTTGCTTAACTTCTGTAGCTTCATTAAACCTTTGCTAAGAAAAATTCAGATAAATATATTTGTATAATTTGTGGATAAAATGAGGGTAATTATGAATAATAGTAATTTTTTTTTTCATATGAATGAGGCCCGTATAATATCACCAATGTTTGAAATGTCAGAAATACAAAAGTTATTCAATGGGCTTTCACCAGATGTCCAAACAAGAGATTGGGTGACTTTAAAGTTTGAGTTTGGGTTGGTCTTGGGTGTTGGTGTTAGTGTCCACCTGAAGCTCCAAACACCATGCATCGAGTCAACACTCAGTACAGACACCAGTGTTAACACTAGTGTTCAATTAGCAAATAGTCTGTAAGAAAAGTGTTGACCTGAAGCCGAAACACCGACTTGCGGTTAACACTGGTGTTCGTCCAGTTTTGGCACGGCTACAATCACTCTACTGTTCAATTTGTACAGTAATATTCGACCTGACATCTTGCACTAATTAGCATACAGTAGCAGGTTGTCTGTTAACTTTCCATCCAAACTTTTGACACGATGTAAACGGTCTCCACTACTTTCGTGTGTGGATACTTGACGGACAGTCCAAAGGCAATCCATGGGGGCAACAGGGATAATCCTGGGGATTTTTTTCCTCCAGCAACCACCTCGTTAGCTGCAACACACAACATGGCTGCTAATACCGTTGACTTTAAACTCAGTCTGGTGTTAACCCTTAGGGGTTAGTTTTGTCTCCAATAGTAAAGCAATTGGAAGAATTCCGAAATGAACACCAACTGCGGTTCAACTCAACAACTCATGCTCCAACCCGTGCTAAACTAACACCAAACCCTAACTGTAAATCTAGGTTACACCAACACCAGGTGTCAACACCAACACTCTTATAGCAACTTATAATTGGTGTCATTTTAGGTGTTGGGTGTTGTGTTAGCTTCAGTGTCAAAACATACACCGACTATAATCGTGGGTAACACCGACAGCAAGTGTCAACACCAACACCATGGCTCGAGCTTATAGATGGTGTGAACCAGGCTTTAAGTGTTGGTGTTAGTGTTGGTGTTAACACCCAACTTTAAAGTCACCCATTGTTCTAAACTCACAGAGCTGTGCGTTTCCCAGGTGTCAGATTTGAAAATTCTTAAGCCCAAAATGGACTTGGCTGAAATAGTGTCAGTAATCCATGCAAGGAAAACGATATTTGATGACAAAGTTAAGATTAACCCTTTTCTAATATGACACCAGATTCAGACAGGGAGTAGCACATCCGACATTATGTGCAAAGTGGTTTAATTTGGCCACCCAGCTTTACATGTAAGTACCAAAGTTAAACACTTTATTATTATTGCGTGTAAATTTGTTATGATCTTAACTTGAAAACCGTGTCCTTATAAATTTGTTTATTAAATACATTATTTTATGCCCCCTCACATGTTTATATGTGGGGGGGGGGGATATATAATTTGGTCTGTCCGTACGAAGGATTTCCGGATGATAAAACTGTAAAGGCCTGACATTTTCTCTTGAATTTTTTTGTTATTATGTATATCGACAATACCTCGAAAATTCTCTCATAGGTGGCGCCACTGCTGGCCTGACTACGTTAACACTATTAGAATTTGAGGTTTCCGGGCGTTATCTCTATAATGCCTTGACATTTTCTCTTGAAATTTGTTTATATTATGTATATCCACAATACTTCGTTTGGGATTTTGTTTTGAGAAAATCTCTATAACGTTGACTCAATATGTGTACTAAATATGAGGCTGCTATGTCTGAACCTTATTACCATTCACACATTATAAACGATATGCATGAAACTTTATTGAAAACAAGTTGCCTGGGAGACTGAATTTATGGATATCAACAATGTGAAAATTATGATTTATATACATGAAGTCCTGAATGGGATTTCTTTTCAATAAAACAAATTGACATTGTGCTGCCACCACTGCATGACCTAGATCTAATACATTTACAAGGCAATATTTGTATTATTTCCACTTAGAACAGAGGTAGGATTCCAAATTTTTACTGGTATAACACAATGGTTGTCTGCTCATTATAGCATCTCAGCAACTGGTATATGTTTCGAATGTAGTGATTTTTCAGAATCTATTTTACTACTTCAAGATCAACTTGCACCTGTTAGGCGGGGGCATGTATCACCATCCGTGATAATTAATGCACATCCCTCCAAACAACAACCTTCTTCAAAGGGGGCATACCTCAATAATACTATTACTTCTAGTTTGGAGAATAGAACCTTAGCAGACTTTGGCGAACCATTTAGTAGAGGCATTGTCAAGAACTCATTTTCATCTAGCCCGGCAAGAAAATATTGCTTCCAAACTAGTTTCTAAATACCCTAATTCCTTCACAGACATGATAGGATGCGAAATCTTGGGGTCTGGCTATTCTGGATTAGTGACACAAACCATGGATAGGATGGCCAATACTATGGTAAGCGATCACTCTCTGGTTGATTGATTGTTTGGTGTTTTACGCCGCACTCAAGATTATTTCACTTATATGACGGCGTTGTCAGTTTTAATCGTGGGAGGAAACCGGGCTCTATGCCCTTCCATTGGTAACTGGCAACCATCCCACATAGATCACTCTTTGGGGCTGTTAGTGAAGGTGAGGAGAGCCAGGAGGTTGGTAAGTTATGGTTGTGCCAGTTTCAATCCAGTACATATGCCACCGGGGGAATCTGATGAATCTCTGGACGCCCTGAAAAATTTCTTAAAACCGGAAGCAGAAAAGGTACCCCCAGTGAGAGAGGAGTCTAAAGAGAGGCTATATATGATGAAAACTTATGTTCTTCAAAGTAGACTCGTTAACCAAACCCCACCTGTGCCCATATTACATGTGAAGGAAGAATAACCCCTACTGTTTGTAAAGAGTTTTATGCTGAACCATTTCAGAGAGCTAACAAACATAGACATTGGTCAAAAGTTATCTGAAATAATCTGGCAGACAAAGCATACCAGTTAATCTTTATCTCTGTAAAGAGAATAAAATCAAGAGGAGTGAAAAAGAGGGTAGACCAGATTAACCAGTGGGGCGGTATAAAAGGAAAGGAGGTTCTTATCATACCCTTAGTTGCTGTTGGTCTTGGAGAAGAACCAAACCTGTTCATGAAGTTTTACGAGGTAAAGTATACTATTCAATTGTTGGTTGTTTTTATTTTTAATGTGTTTCCTATGCCAGTATTAGTTATGATTTTACAGATAACTACACACATGATCACGAGTTTTGCTGGGGCCGGTTGTTCAAAGCTCTATTAAGTTAACGGCCCGTTAGTGCTGCTTAACGTTACGTTTGTTAACGTGCCGTTATCTTTCTGTTGCTAGAAAGCCAAATTTACCATCCGTTAACTAACGGTCCGTTAAAATCTAACTACCTAGCAACCATTTTATATTTTCCCACAATTCACTAAAATTTATCCCATAATGCATTACACAACCACTCAACATGGCTGCCATCGATAATGATTCCAAACAGAAAAAGCAGAGAAACAAAAATTTTAGTGTGGAAGAAGAAAATGTAATTCATTCAATGGTTGAAGCCAACCTGGACATCATCAATTCGAAATTCAGTAATGAAGTAAGCAATAGAAGTAAGGCAGATGTCTGGAAAAAAATCACAGACAGTGTAAATTTGATAGGGGTTGCTTTGAGAAGTGTTACTCAAGTGAAGGAAAAGTGGGGCAATATGACACAAAAGGCCAAGAAGTGTTATACTTCACACCGTAAACAAACACAAATGACAGGAGGAGGTCCACCACCAGCTGAAATGGGCAGTGTGACTGACAAGATCATAGATCTCATGAAGGACACGGCATCTTTTACCGGCGTTCCTGGTGGAATAGACTCGATTATTATTCTAGTGCAAAACGGTACGAAAAATCTCCATCTTAAGGTTTCATATCAAATAAACTTCACCAATAATCCAAATTTCTAGTTCAAAGGCTTATAAATCACGGAAATAATCCATAGTCACGAAATGTGGACACATTGACATTCAACTGTTCAACATCAACATTTTCCTTGAAATCAATTCACAACCGTAATTCGTAAATAACTTTTCCATTAACACAATCAATATAACAAACCTTTCCTCAAAACACACTTGTTATTTCTCAACTGGAGAAAGGATTGGTGTTTTCCCCCCATATTTTGTCAAATATTTTAAAGGTAGACCGTTAAATTTCCAGAGACAAACCACAAACGGAAGTATGTAGTGCAGCTAACGACCTCTACTGGCAGCCAAATCTAGGTCATAGCATAGGGCAAACATAGAGTTGTCTTGCAATACTTTTAAATTAAAAAAAGAAAGACCCTTCAAGAAACTTCACGGCTATGCAGGCTTACTTTGGAAATAAACAAATATATTTTATTTCATGGCTGGCATTTATTTTCTTTAGTAAAATAAGACATTGGGGAAAAGACTTCAAAAACATAAAATTGGTAATACACAGAAAATAAAAGACGAGATAGACAAAATTCATGAACTATCATTCTTTATTGATTAATGATATTTCTTATTTTAAATGTTATACTCCGAAAAAAATATAAAGCAATTTTTAGCTTATGGAAATTACATGTAGCCAAATAAAAGCAAGTGTTGAAATTTAACCTTTTACCAAAGGGGCGTGAGCTGTGCTTTATTTTTTAATATTCATATTTTGCATTTGTAACACTTTATATTGAATTTCAATATAAACAAATAGATAACTAAATATCTTACCAGCTTAAAGTTTTTTAAATATTGAATTTCATTGAACACATATAGCCCTAGGTACATGTAACTTAATAACAATTCTATACAGTTTTAAAAACATGTTGAATTTCAGTGAACACATATAGGTAACCAAATATTCTACCCCTCCTGTATGTGCGTGCCGTGTGCAAATATACATGTTAAGTAGAGATGACTTTTCAAACAACATCGAGTGTGTAGTGCAACATACCGGCCGGTAGGTTTACCTCCCCCGGAAGAAGTGATCTTTTGCTTGTCATACAAAATAAAGGATTTAACCTGATAATGTTGTGAGTGTGGTTATATTCTGTCCTGTCATGAACGTATAAAGTCATCAAAGGGTTGATTTCACAACATTTCTCACGATAGCGTCACCAGCAACCCAGCCTGTCAAGGCCGTAGCCATAGTGACATTGTCATTCTGCTTCAAAATATCTGGGTCAACCGTCGCACGTGACCAAAGCTTATCGTTGATTGGATTAAAGTTCCCACTCTGTTCCGGGGAGGGAAAAGGAACGGCAATCCTCATCAGGTCACTTTTTCCTCATTTTTCTCAATTATCGGGGTAGAATCGACTTTAATACCTTCGTCTTGGTATTTATTGCGTAACCCAATACCGCTGAACGTTGGTTCGCACCTCGTCATACCCCTCGAATGCTGCGCATTCTCGTGGTTTGACTCGGTACGAACCAACGTTCAGCGGTATCGGGTTACGCAACAAACACCGCTACGGCGGTATTAAACCCTTAAACAACAAACTTTATACAGTTTTAAAAACGTTATATTAAATTTCAGTGAACAGACATAAAACTAAATAACAAACTTTATACAGTTTTAAAAATGTTATATTAAATTTCAGTGAACAGACTTAAAGCTAAATAACAACAAATATTGAATTTCAGTGAACGCATATGAACAATGCAAAATTCTGATCAGTAAAAATGGATAGTTTTAACCACCTGCATGGTCCTGTTTTGTTTGAATATTAATTTCCATTTTATATTTTTGTCTCCAATTTTGATCACTTTCAGTTGAAGACCCAAACAGCTGTTTCAATAGTACAATACCTACTTACAACGGTGTCACACCTGCAAAGAACTACAGTGTGCCTATTATAGATGTGGAAATAGTGCCTGGAATATCCAACATTCCAGAGGAGGACCAGAGTGATTTTGCTGGTATGCCAGAATCTTCTGCCAGTTCTGTTCCTGCAGTGTTTTCAGTAACTGATACTAGTTATAGTGAGGGGAATAGGTCTTCCAGCAAAAGAAAGAGGAAGTGTAGACCAACGCAGGATGATGTTCTTGAGAAACAGTGTGAGGTCTTAGAAGGGCAGCTGAAGCAGCAGGAACTAGAGAAAGAAAAGACTAAATAAGAAACCCAAAAGATGCGATTACAAATAAAAACTTTTAGAAAAAATGATTATGAAACAAGATGAGATTGATATGGGTAGTATTAATCCAACTGAACTACTTCTTTCTTTAATGAATTAATTCTCGTTTAAATTGAAAAAAAAAACTTGTTGGTTTTTTTTATACGAATAAAGTAGCATGAACTGTCAAAATTCTGACTTCTTATAAATTCTGATTGTCAGGACAATAAGAGAATTTGAAATTCTTCAAAAAACTTGACAGTGGAATAAGAAAAACCTATTGGTAAAGCCAGTAAACTGTACAAAGTGAAGATGTGTACTAGTACACAATTCAAATCACTCCTTTGAGTGGCATTTAGAAGTTGGTGGTATAACAAGTCAACGAGTTACTTATTGATAACAAGAAAACCAAAAATACATTAAGAAGTTGTTATCCATAAGTAACTCGTTGACTTGTTACCTTTCAAATAGCGGGATGTATCAGTACATTTTAGAGTTTGTGTTGCTTAAAAACTACCAGAGCACTTATTTGACACTTTTTGATAATTTTTACAACAGACAATTAGAAAATTTTGTTTCAACCAAATTTTAAAGTGGCATGAGCTGCCAAATACATCAGAAATTTCTATCTTTGCTTTCTTATGGGCGCAAAACCCCTGAAAAGGTTTCATACATGTATATGTCCATTATTGGTACACATAACGGTTTCGTATAGGCCTAAGGGATACTGGCTTTACCGATATATTTTTTTCAACGCTCAACTTTTCTTGACAATCATAATTTATGAAAAAGTCAGAATTTGAGCAGTTCATGCCACTTTAAATTTATTTGGGAGCTAAAGCACTTTATTGTTTAAAAACTAAAGATTCAATCACATATTAAACTATGATCAATTATGTTGTTTATTTTATTACCAGATACATTGTACTTTCAAAATTCAAGCAACGGTATCAAAACTCTTTTAACATGTCTTTTAACTACTAAATTCATTTCATACCGAAAACAAGTAAATTCTTGTCCAAAAATTCTAGGTTTGAAATTGATGTAGTTACATTGTATTAGATGGAAAAGAAAACGTAGGTTACGCTTTCATGGTATCTTTTACCTCACTCTCTTGATATTTGTCTGTGGACTGCACTGGAGACAGACTAATTTATATCGTCATGATATAAAGTTTGCTGAACAAATATTATAGATCAATTTTAAGTCTAGGTAATAAAAATACAGAAAAGAATGATAACTAATCACGTACCTTAAGAAAAAAATGTGTTAGCAATGTGGTCCCGAATACCTTTGCCATCATTCCTTCCCCTGTAGTTATCCACAGGAGGTTGAATTTGCATTTCATCCTCAGCCTCATCATATAGCTTCTCGTTACGGGCTATCGCTATGTTGTGCAGTATCGCACAAGCCACTACAACATGACATACCCTTCCGGGACTCATTCTTACCTACAAGTAAAATTGCAACGTTTCTTTTTTTATATATTTTTTTTGTGATATATTTTGACATTAGGCTATATACACTTGCTCCAGATTTAAGCTCAGTGTTTTACAATCTAAGTAAGGTCAGGATCTTCATTGAAAAATTCAGATGAAATGTTTTGTTGTAAGTACAGGTAGGCCTTTAAAATGTGGACCGCCATGGCTGTTGGTAATGTATTCATCTTCTAATGATAATCACCCCCTTTTTTGATCCGATGTACTTACCTCAGAATGCAGTACATGGAATCGTCTTTTCAGTCTGCCGAATGTTCGCTCAATTGTCACTCTGGTGGCACATAAACGGTCATTAAACCTTTGTTGTGGTCCGGCTTGGGGATTTAAATAAGGGGTTAAAAGGAATGGTCTGCATATATAAAAAAAGAAAAATGGAATTAAATAAAAGAAACAGGTGGCCCATAAACCCTAGCAAATATACAACCACCGTGCAATGGCATAAAAGTCAACCTCACCCCCTTGAAATTCGTAGCAATAATGTGCATATTGAAATGGTAGTGACAGCTAAGAAAGCATGTCTGACTCACTGTCTAGTCATCTGCACTAACAGTCCCTATACGCAACCCTTGGACCGTGCGTTGATGTGCCAGAAACTGTGTGTTTTCTGCTTATAAATGAGAACTACCTAATAACATATAACGCAACGTTTAACGGAAAGCATTTAGCTCTATATTTTATGGTTCTGGATAAAATTTACTTACAATTATCTATTTTTGCATGTTTCAACAAAACGTTACTTGAAAAATCTCAAAACGAATCTTTCATTGAACAACTGTACCTGCAAGGATATCCACTATCCCCTAGAATAAGACCATCTGCTAACATTGTGTTATTTGTGGCTAAGTAGTGGCTTAGGTTGGATGTCCTGAAGATGTGACTGTCATGGGTAGCTCTAGGCCAACTTGCACATATATTTGTTATTTTACCTGTAAGATATAACGAAAACCCAGACAATTGGTATATAACCTATCTGAAGTTATGCATATTTATATCAGTTTTATTGTTGTTAACATGTTACTATTTATCAATAAATATATATCAATATTAAAATACCTTCAAATGCTTTCAGTTATTCTGCTAATAATGATATGGAATATTTTATAAGCTATTTTTGAGTGATCTCAGCACCATTCAAACTTATTTTAAGGCTATATATTTCATTACAAATAAATCTAGCTTATTGGATAAAATGTAATTTAATCTCTTGAACTTGCCTTCATGGTCACACACAGCCTGTACATTTATGCTATGCCAGCCTTTTCTGTTGACATAAGATGGTTCATATTCGATCGGGGCCTGTATCCTTACATGGGTACGGCCAATGCATCCCAAAACGTTGGGAAACCCACCTATACGATCCTTCTTTTATAGGATTTTTATCGGCAGCAGTTGATGGCCAAACAATAAACTGGTCCCACTTTCTCACAAGTGCTTGACAGACATGAAATACTGCTCGAGAAACGGTGCTCTTGTCCACTCCAACAGTGTCTCCCACAACTTGTAAAAAACTACCACTAGCTAGAAAACGAAGTGTAATTAAAATATGTTGTTCTACTGACAAAGCATGGCTTCTCTCCGTGGACCGTGCCAAGTCCTCTCTAAGTAAATCTACAAGGTAATCGATAGAATCCTTCCTAAAACGGTACCTTTGATGCAGTTCCTTATCCGTAAATACTGTATCAATCCGTCTATATTCCCGCAATTTGTATATAGGGTTAAAATTCATAAATGCAGCGTTTGGTTGAATTATATAAGTCATGGTTATGTAGACAGTCGGTAAACATAAAAAAAGTTCTCCAAGTGAACGTGCCGTTAAAAGTTAATGGACCCCCCAACCCTCCGTTAACTTTAACGGTCCGTTAACGTGTTGTTAAAGTTAACGGCGCTTTGAACAACCGGCTGATATTACTGAATGGACTTATCTATCTGAAAGAGGTGTAAAACATCCTGCATCTACTGGTCGTATCTTGCACAACATACTGACAAATGATGAATTCCTAACAGCATTTGTAGATACCCCTCTACCTCCACAACAACTGGATGGTATCTGCAAAAGACTTGCCATAGCCAGACAACTTTAGTGCAATACAAAACCTCAGTAAAATAGTTTGTTACAACCCTGCCTTCTTCTCAAGTACAACAAACAAAAAGTAAACATAAAAACGATTGCCTGCTGTTTCATTGGCAGGTAACACATGTGTTCCAGGAAATAAGTATATGACCAATAAAGGTGATTTTTCGTAAATATTTATTATATTTTACTATCCAAAACATAAGTATACATGGTAAACAGTCAAGTAAAAAATAAAAATAGTCCAGACAACCAAAATAAAAATAGATACTAGTAAATCAGAGGCACAATGCTCCAGCCTGGGGCTCAAGAAAGGAAAACTAGACATTTTCTTTCATATTTTCGATTTTTAAGAAACCTACTTAGTTCAGATTCTGGGTCCGCAGTGACAGACAAAAACTCTGCATCTGTAAATGAAAAATGTTATGGTAATTTTTTTACAATAAATATATGTAGTATTCTGACAGTGTAGTAAAAACTAATTGTCTTTCAGTTACTTGTAATTGAAGTGCAAAATTTATATGTTCATTCTCCAAATTTCAATATTCGTAATTACTCCAATTATTCAAAAAGTGATAGATATATATACCTTTAACAGTTTCTGGTTCCATTGCAGTAGGTTTTGTGGCACTGGATATAACCCCTCTTAGTTGTATATTGCTGATAATTTTCTTCATGCTATTGTGAAAATTGTATACAACTTTCTGATTTTAAAGATGCACTTATCATTTTTTTTATTGCTTTGCAGATAAGTTTGTGTATCTTTGTGATTTTCACAGAGAACAAGCCTGGGAACGATGGCTTGGTGCCAGTAAAAATGGACTGCATCTATCCAAAGAGTGTATCCTGGGTCTTTATGCCCTCAATAGCCAAGGCTCAATCTGAAGAGCAATACCAGTAATCTCTTCAAAAGCTTCAGGTATTGCCATTAAGGGGTGGGAGGGAGAATGTTTCCAAACGCTTAACATACTGTCATTGTTGGGGCTCTTATTCAATTTAAATACTTCGTTAAAAAATGATTACCTTGTAAAACTTTGCAAAAGCGAGTTTGTCATTCCTACCTTTAACCTAGCACTCTTAAAAGATGCAAGATCAAATGCTTATGAAAAGATCTAAATTCTTTTCTTACTTAATCTTGTATTTTAAGAAATGCAAATATTGGCACAAAATTGTGACCTGGTTTACAAAAATCTTAAAAAAAAAAACAATGAGCATTGCTGGGAATGCGTTACTTAAAAAATAAGTTAAACATCATGACTAGACTCACATTCGCCGCTAAAATTCTGGCAGAATCTTGTAAACAACATTTTTAATTTGAAAATTTTACTTGTTTAATATCTGGCTTTCTTCATGGCTGCACAAGCCGCCTAATGATATGAACTATGAAAGCGAGTTTGCATATATACTTGTACAAGTAAAGTTCATGGAGATAAAAAATCATAACTGTTCTGTTGTAAATGTGTTTTACAGATATGTTTGAATTTGCAAGAAGTATTTCATCACAGTTCCAAAGCTGTTGTACAACAAACCAATGCTGGTGGTTCGTCACTGTTTCAAGAGATGGGACGAAGGCAGATTGATACCCTGTGATGACATAACAATTGTAAATCAAAACACATTCACCAGGCCAAAAAAAAAATACCTGTGTTTCCGTCTTCCCACCGACTCAAACAAATTTACGCAGAGTCAAAAGTTTTTAGGCAACTGTTAAAAAAAAAAGTCTGACGAACGCGTTTTACGTTTGTACTTGTGAGTTGTAGGCCGAGCATAATCAGGAAATGGTTGAGAGCGTTTTCCTAGAGTCGTGAGTAGGGGCCAAGAGAACCAACAGCCCAGATAACATTCCCATATGTTACCCATATGTTTGGTCATATGGGGCCTGTGTGGGGTACCCACATCGGACCCGTGGCATGGTGCATCCGAAATCCATATGGGTCCCATAAAGGGTATTAGACACGGTACCCAGATGGGACCTAATTTGGAAGAACGATACCAGATCTGGTTAACCTATAGGCCCCGTATGACGCAAAATGTGTCTGGGGCCCAGATGAGACCCATGGGGTACCCAGGTATGGTGTCATAGGGCCCATATCAGCCCCATCTGGGTTCCTAGTCTAATATTCATATGGGCCCATTGTGGGTCCTATTTTGGATGAATTACACGATGCAGGTCTGGATCCCAAACAACCAATTACCCTAATGGGAATCAGTATTAATGTACATGTATATATAATTTGCTAAATTGCGCTACTAAATTAAATCAAGTTAAAATTGAAGCATGAAATTTACCCAATAAAAATAAAATTATTTTCTGTTTGCCGGATACAAGACTTGCTCTATTGGTAGGATCAGATGTATATTATATAATATGAAAGAGTGTAAGTACTTCAATGAAACAAGATCAGTGAGCTGTCTTGGCGACTACAATAGAACACTGTCCGAAAGTAAGACTGCTTGCAGCCATTTTGCTATGCAAATGAGGAAAAAATACATAGTACGCAACTTTAGACAATAGGGAGATCAAAATGTCATGAACATCCTTTCAGCAGTAAGAACAAGAGATCGGTGAACTGATTTTAGCGACCACCATCAAACACTGTCTGAAAGCGAGGATGCTTGGCAGCCATTTTGAAGATACAAATGAGGGAAAATACATATTGTGCAACTATAGACCACGGGGAGAACCTGTATTCAAAATTTCCCAAAGACCCCTTTAGCAGTTTAGGGTAAAAAGTGATGAGAAATTTCAATAATAAAAAAAATAAAATAAACAGCCACCTGGCAGCCATTTTGAATATGCAAATGAGGAAAAAGTGAATAGCGTGCAACTATAGTCTGAAGAAAAAAAAAACAACAAATAAGTGGTCGACTGGCAAACATTTTAAACGAAAAAAAATCACATGTTGTACACCTAAACCACAAGGGGAACCTGCATGTGAAATTTAATGAAGATCCTACCAGCAGTTTTGTTTAGGATTACCATGCAGTCACAAGGAAAATTTACAGACACCGGACAGACAGGAAAAACAGAAATACTTAAACAGCTAAATTTATTGAATGTTGAATACATCCCACCCGTCAATTTAATCTAAAACAGAAGCCATTAGCCTGCATACAATTTATTTAAAACCACACAATTGCCACTCACTACAAACATTCACTAATTATAAGCTGGGCACTTCCAAAATAATGTAGAGGCTAATCTGTTGTTATATGGTACATGACAAGACACAGGAGTTTTTGCTACCAGATAGTTCATAGTGAGTGGTTAGTACGATTTTAATCATCTTGACCAATATCTTTCTGTGCATGCAAGCATATTTTACAAAACAGGAAAGTAACTGATATCGATTTGAACTTTTCCAGTGTTTAACTTCATTATAAACTCCAGTTGTCTATTTGTAGAACCGATCTAGCAAACACGCACCATTGAACTTGGTGTAACATATATACAATGTGCTTTTAAAACAATTAAGAAAACAAAGTCCCTTATTCTTCAAAGTTAGCGTCCTTATCTGGTAATCTGAATCTTTTGGTTCGTCCACCTTCCCGGTCTCTTGCATTTGTCAGAAACTTGGCACATGCTTTAGCTATGTTGTCGTTTGTTTGATTTGCATATGCTAATGGCGCCTTACTGCTTCTGCAAAAGAAAATGATTTTTGTATCAGTGATGACAAGTTTATTCTATTGCAGATACAAAAGGCCAGGGTCTGAAAGTCAAATCATTTGAGATTACAGACGATATTTAAATTATGGGGGCTAAGCCTATATATTAGGGATGTGGTTTCAAGTGAAAAGTTGTCCAGAATCTTGGTTCAAACAATCCAGTCGCCTAAGCATATCTAAGCACCCAATTGATCACAACCTTTTTCAAATCCCTATTGACAGCTTTCTGCTGCAATGTTTTTGTACAGACTAAATTGGTGGCTTTCAATTCTATTTATCAAAGTCTTACAAATGTTCCTTAAAAGGTACATAACTGCTAGAAGAAAGCAACACAAGAAGGTATGCCTCCTTGAACTTTTTGTCTAAAGCCTTGTGCTCTCATATGAACCAGACATGTTTTGATTTGTCAATACCTCTGACAAGAAGCTCTCAGCAGCAACTTTATTCCTACAGGTGGTACAGATGTATTATGAGGTTGCCCCCCCTCCCACGAATCACACAACTTCAAACTGGGGTTATTTAAGTTAGACGAGATGATCACACATACTAAATATTAATCCAGCCACTCCTTCAAGCTTTCCCAAAACATGCTTTTGGCACCAGTCCAATTAAATTTCCGTTGAACTTCCACCTCAAAGAGTGATGTTATTATCCTTGCAACGCAAAAACTGAGAGTTTTTCCACCCAAGACGCCAAGCCTACTCATTTATTTGAAACAAAAACAAGCAAAACAACAATGGTAAGTATGCAAGGTTAATCATAGATGGGGTCTACCGGATTAATACCAGCTAATACATAAGTCTATGAATGGGAGATGTAAAGCCCTGTTACTCAAAATAGAGAGCGTTGGTTCTTAGTTAACTTGGTGTCAAGTTAACTGGGCCACCTGGTGGCAAGTGACTGAGGAGCTAGATTTTTATAGAACCTAGAAGGTGTTCATGGGAAATTTATGTTTTCATGAAAGTTAAGACGACAGGTATGGAGATTGAATGAAAATAAATTCAGCCTCCAAAATCTGAAATTAAGACAGAAATAAGGTGAAAAACTGTACAACACAGCTTGATGCACCAGCCTTCATTACTGGTATATAAATCGTTTTTATTACAATCTTTTTGGAAGAATGTGATTGTCATGCATATCTCAACAAACACAGGTTACGCGTGAATGAGTGTTTTCAAGATATCTGATGAAAAAATTTAAGATTTTCTTTTTGACAAAGTTTCGAGGACAGGTCCACCAAAGATTTTACTACTGTGGTTTATTGAATAAATAAAAACAAATCACTTAACACTTTCTATTAAATCTTTTTCAAGCCCTTTCATTTTCATAAATATCTTAATCAATTTTTCTGGTTATGCAGAAATTTACCAGAGCTAATAATAGTTATTTTTTAATAATGAATAGTTAACTTACCAATCCGTTTCGAACGGCAATATCTTTGATGATCTCCTCAAACTCCTTTGCTTTTTCTAAACTCACCAATGGCAAAAGGCCATTGGGGATATCAGGCTCCTCTCTTGAACTTTGGGGCTGACTGAGTTCTGCAATTATGGTTTGTTGTTGATCTAGCTTTCGTAGAACAGCGTCTACGTTAGAAGAGACCGTTGTTATCAGTGCAATCACTTTCGCCTCAAAACCTAAACAAAACAAAAATAATCTTTACGTGTTCCATACAATCAACAACATTGCTATCTACTTGCTAGTATAACTTTGCATTTTCTCAGAAAAATATTTTGTGCAGATCAATTTAAGAATATGAGAGATCTTCCGTCTCATTGTCAAATATGTGTATATGTACAACCTGCAGTTCACGCCTGCTATTTTGTCAGGCAGGTGAGGACCCAACAAATTATGTCCTGGTTTGAAATCCAATATATTATACTTGAATTAACGACGTTATAGGGCAACTGCAAAGTTTTTCGTGAAAAGGCTGAGACTGGCCTAAAAAAAAAGCGAACTTCCCTTCTATAGATTAACGTAAATTACAGGAATAAATTTGAACAGAAATACACCTGTCTATATCAAAACAGAAAGAACTATTTTTTCTCTCTGCGTGTGAACTTTAAACTACTCGCTTGTCTCCCCCTGAATCGAATGTAAAGTAAGTCAAAGTCACGCGCGGCAGGCGTTTAACAGTCACAACAGCAAACATTCTTTTCGTCACAGTGGCGGGATATTCCTTTGTAGCGCTACGTTATTAAAGTGGATATTGTTGCACTGCGGAACATCTACGACAAGAATGTGACGTCAACATAGAACACTTGACTTACTAGAACGTCATTTTGTTCTATAACTAAGGACGGTAAGCAATACCGCTTTTATGCCAAGCCGAAAATAGTACCATTATATATAGATGAAATAAATAAAAGTATTGGATGAAGAAGTTCCCAAAAGTCGCCACGTACTTTATTAGTGTACATATAATGACATAATATGCTTATTTATAGCCATAACAAACTTTGCAGTTGACCTTTAAAGTCAGGATTGATTGATTGATTGTTTGGTGTTTTACACCGCAGTCAAGATTATTTCGCTTATATGGCGGCGGTGTCAGGATTATTGGGGGAGAAAACCGGGCTCCATGCCCGGAGGAAACCCCCGACCTTCCGCTGGTTCCTGACCACCATCCCACATACGTCGACCGCGAAAAAGCCCAGTCTGAAATTTTTGCCATGGTCTGAGACGCATTGGTAGAAGGCCTGTTGGTGTGGCCAGTATGGCCAGGAACAATAATCTATATAGCAAACAAAAGCTGAAATAGTAGCTTCACCAATTCCCATCTGTTAAAGCATATTACATTTTATTACATGTACATAAATAAAGCATGTGGCAACGTTTGTGAGCATTTTCATCCAATATTTTAGTTTATTTCATATATAGTTATTATTCTTCATGCTAGTTTCTGGCATTCTGATTGGCTGAGCCAGAGGGAATAATATGCAAGGTCAGCCCCTCATTCCGGAATTTACCGATCGACGAAATCTGTACACTATCACCCTGCCAAACTGAGTGTCCCCGGAAAAAAACGCACTGACACGAGACCATTCGCTATGAATGAATTCCGATATGAATTTACCACACTGACATGTAAATACTTTTTTCTCCTTCCATCAAACTTTATAATATTATTCAGACATTCAGAGTAATAAAATACAGTTTCATTGGTCTTGCGTGATAATGTTTTCTCTTAGGGACATAATCCACCATGTCACCTTGGCTGAAGGGCACTGTATTTAGTATTACTGTCGGCTTGACCAAAAACACACATCGCTTTACATCCTTGATTATATAACAAAATGACGTACCTGTACAAAGGCAAATGTTTAATGTTGACGTCATTCAGCCATACTTGCTGAAGTTCATTTTCCATAGAACAAAAACAGTACTTATTATGATTGACAAACACCGGTTGCACAGGACTGTATGTCAATGTTGTTCGATTCAGGGGGGACAATCGATTAGCATTTAAAGTTCATAAGTGGTGAGAAAAACTAATTCTTTTTGCTTTGATATAGACAGGTGTATTTCTGTTTAAAAAAAATTTGTTGTAATTTACCTTAAAGGGGCATGAGCTGCCAAAATGTTGATATTTTGACGTAAACACAGAATGTTGAAATTATCGGCTATTTTTCTCAAGACGTATAATTCAGAAGCTTTTTAGTGCTTCTAGTCTCAAAAATGTACGATAAAGTATTGTTTTTAACTAACTTTGACTTAGAATGAATGAATGGTCGTCCCGGTTATTTAAATTTTGCTACTTTTCGAACACGTTTTCGGTTCGTACAGGGCACATACTGTATGGATTTTTCTCATTCCTACGCCAAGTGTTTAGTTTTTCGATGGCCTTCAAAGCCTCCTACTGTCGTGACGATCAGAAATTATGAAAAAAGTGTGAATTTCGGCAGCTCATGCCACTTTAATCTATAGAATGGAAGTTCGTAATTTTTTTTTAATCCAGTGTTTTTGGCTTTTCATGAAAAACTTTGCAGTTGACCCTTTAATGTACTGAGTGATTGGTATTACCTGCGCTGGCAACTGGCCTCTTTTCTGTTGATGAAGAAGTTGGGAATACACCGGAAATTTAGCGAACTGTTGGGGGTGGAGGGGCAGTGGGTGGATTTGGCAGAGGAGGTTGAGTTGGGAATACACTGGGAAGTTGGCGTACTGAACTTGGGGGTGGAGGGGCAGTGGGTGGATCAGGATGTGTTTAGTATTCCAGTTCTTCCTCACTAGACTCATCCAAGAAACGCAGTGGTGGCCTGGAATGCAATCAGATCGAACAAAAATGAACTTAGGACAAGATTTAAGTACTGTTACAGGACAGTAATGGTAAATAACATTAACAAGTTCTGAAGGTAATGCAGTTTATACATCGGTTTGGTTTCGAAAAAAAGTTACTCTGAGTAAATCGCGACAAGACTCGTTTAAATTGCAAGGTAAGACATTAAGCAAGCTGAAGGTGTGGATCTTTTACCTTGCCACGGCGTTTCTAATGGATTTCTGGAGTTGAACGTAAAGTGTATAATTTTTCCTATCCGCTCCAACATGGTGAATGTTCGAATATTAAAATTAAAGCGACGGAGCTATCTAAGGCTAGGCTAGCCTATAATGTATTCCACTAATTTTAACTACAGTAAGCCTTAGCCCTACCACTTTAAAACCAATTATTTTTACTCCCGATAACTATTACAGTCACTTCGTGCATTCTGGTCAGCCTTCTGGATTTCGACTGTTACAGAGAGAAAACTCATTGCTATCTTTCTTAATTTGGTCTAGATGCACTGCAAATTTTGTCTTTTTTACGATGAAGTTAAATATTTCTTTATACTGTATGCTATAAATCCGGTTGGGACAATTTTAAAACTTACGTTTTTTAGTACGTTCCTGGTCAACTGCGTGCATTTCCGTCCACGTGACATTTAAGTTTTTAACAAGGGAAAGCACTCAAAATCTCTCTAAACAAAAGGCATTTCCTGTCGGCCTGACCCACAAACTACCGAAAATAATATTGCTATAAACGGACAAATATAATGTTATTTTATTACAGAAATGGAAAAAATAAATAAAAGTTTAATGTAAATATTTTCTTATTTAAGCTAGCTTAGCTACAATTTATTTATCTACAGGAGTTGACCAAAACACACATACCAACCACCATTTCTTAGAGAGTTAAATTAAAATAGATTTTTCAAGAAATATTCTAATTTTGACTACCACTGTAAAACCATCTATTTTTACTCCGGATAACAGCCATAGACTTTCGTCTAACGGCCATTGGGCAATTGTTAGAGATACAAATCTGGTACCTTATACTCTCCGACGACAGACAAAATGGCGGCTGTTTTTGACGGGTCCGAAAGATTGTCTTATTAAATCTTTAAAAATAAGACTTGGCTAAATCTGATATATGTTATTGAAAGGTTTTAGTTACGGGATCACAGCAGCATCAAAATTTTACCGCCTTGTGGAGTTTTATGACAACTGAGGGAGCAAAACCAGAAGTGGACCACAATGCACATAGTGACTGTAATTGCTATCGGCTGTTATCGAGGGCATAACGGCCATTGGGTAATTGCTAGAACTTTTTTGACAAATGAGTACACAAAATCGGAAGAGTTTCGCGAAACACGCATGTTGGCTTTAGTTTAGCCGCCATATTTCATACCACGTACTACATTGACTCAGCGTACTCTCAAACTTCGAAGTCGAAATGCAAACGATTTACAATTACAGTTAATAGATACACAATCTTTACTTTGAAACACTCTTATTGCCGAGGAAGACAAGACGATAACGTTTTAGACAACTTAACTACGTACGTCGCTGATCATTTCTGAGATCCACTTACTTACCAGTCCAGAAGAATGTAGCCAAGTTGAAGTTTATGAGGCATGAAGGTTCACAGCAGACGACAAAGCCCGCCAAACGCGAGTCACGTGAGTTAGCTGTGACGTCAGATAGAAGTCGAGCACGTGATATAACCGAGTGTGCTAAAACATTGCAGAGTTACGTCCCTTTGAAACAGCCAGCCGTTGAAGTTTAACATGGGAGTAAATGGTAAAAAAATACATTTTCTGCTGTAGCATTTAATTATCGGCGAGAATAGAAATCAAACTTTTACAAATTTTTTAGAATGGTTTCCTCTCGATCATCCTTAAGTTTGAAGATTTTTACTCCAAAAAGTTTGCAGATACATAGCAAAAATGGGTTTTACTCCATTCACTCCCATGTTAAAATTCAACGGCTGACTGTTTCTGATTAGGGACGTAACCCTGCACAGTTTAGCGAACTCCGAGGAGCCCTGTTATTCTGCTTTGTGACATGTCGGCACCCCTAACTATATTCTTGACTTCGAACATCTGGGTACTATCATTTTTTTGGAGGTGAAGATTAACATGGATGTAAATGGGAGAAAACATATAGTGGAGGATTTCTAAATAATTAGAAGTGATAATCAGCTGCCGGTTGGCGTGGAGGTTGACGAACTACATTTGTAGTCTCTATTTTGGTTTATTCAATTTATTTTATCATTTTCTCCCATCCACTCTAATGTTAAACATCACCTCCAACTGTAACAATCAATAAATCAGCAACTGTAAATGCCCAACAGAAAACCAAAGCCTTTTGATTGGACGAGAAGCTCTGTGGCGTAACGCTGAAGTCGAGAATAGTACTACATATTATTTATTATACTTTTAGCACACACAGCTTTATCGCGCATATAGAAATTAAAATCATCCCCGAATCGATGAATTTCCATGCATTTTCCGCATGGTATCTATATGGGTCCATGTTAATATTGGCCCCACGTAACACCTGTATGGGCCCTATTTGGCATTATTGTGTAGGCTACGGACATGGGCTGCCTGACATGGGTCCCATGTGGGTTTTTGCTGGGCAGATTGCTGCCCACATGCCCGTGTAATTCCCATATGGGCCCAATGAGGGAATGTTATCGGGGAGGAAGTTTAACCCATTTCCGGACTTCATTGCGCGCTATTCAGATGCCTGTCTTCCAAGTTTTCCACGCGGCAACCGACATGGTTATCAGCAAAGATGGCGACAGCGATATATGGCGTTACAGCCCGGCTGTAGATTTTCCATGTTGTACCATGGAAAAAGCGTGGAAAGAGGCCGGAAACCACGGAAAAAGTGTGGAAACCATGGAAAATGTCCATGGTCAAGCATGGAAACCACCGGAAAATGTCCATGGTCCAGGGTGTATACCATGGAAACTTTCCATGACGAGCGTGGATACCGTGGAAAAGCGTGGAAAATGTCCATGGTCCAGCTTGAAAGCGTGGAAAATGTCCATGGTCCAGCGTGAAAAGCATGGAAAATGTCCATGGTTTGTGGACTCTGAAATTTTGCAGGCTGTTTGAGCATGGAAACTCTGGACTCTGTTAAATTCACACCAAGTAAACCATGGACATTCAGGGACTTAGACAATTTTTTGGAGTTGCATGTACTATTATACTGTACAGACTGCCAATAAGTGACGGTAATAACAGATCTACAAATAATATCAGTCACATCACAGAATTACGAGATATTGTAACATTTTCTCGAATGACTACAATATAAGTTTATACTGTATGTTTCACAAGATATTGCTGAGCAGAGTTCCACAATGGAAGATGGCCACCGTAGGGCAGTCCTTCATATATAATAATAAGTTTACATGTGCCACAACTGTGACAAGATATTCAGTGCTGAGCAGAGTTCCACAATAAAAGATGCCATGATCATAGTTCAGTCCTGTAACGTGAACAACTGAAAAATTAATCTCTTTCAAACTGATTCGGAAGATATCCACCACAGATATTTTCACCAATCCGGACAACCACAAGAGGTGCTCTTAATTTCTCGGCCTTCACAACTCCCAGTTCTTCTTGCCTATAAAAAAAAATAAATTATGATAATCTTAAAACAATTAATGCATAGAATGTGTTTAAGGGTGTGTAGTGTTCAAATCCATACTCAACAGTATTTCAGTCATAAGACTGTCTCATTAGTTCAACAAGAGATCCCAATCCCCAAAAAGGGATCTTAACGCCCGCCTTCATCTATTCCTATTAAAGATTGTTACAGCAATAACTGGTATAGGAATTGGGGCCTACATAAAAAAATCTGATTCCAGGGAGATAACTATTGTTGAGGAAAATTAAATTGTGAATTACAAGGTTAGCTCCCCTTGAAATTTTGGTTGAAAACAACATTGCCACCTGGTAGCCATCTTCAATATGCTAATGAGATGATAATGTACGATGCACTGAGCTAGAACTTAGGGAGCATGTCACAAGTTTGAACGTTCGTATCCGAATGTTGCGTCCGAAAATGAACAGTAACACGTTCATTTCCTCGAAGCAAATGAACGGCTTGTCGGTCAAAACTGAACGGGTATCCGTTCATACGATTGAACGTTCAAAAGATTGAACGTTCTTTTCATCTTAAATGTTGCGAATGAAGTCTCTGTAGACATATTCTTTCTGGTTTGAACGTTCTGATTAGATAGAACGATCGGATTTATACCACGGCCGTACTAAAATGGCCGACTTTGACAGTGTGAGTTGAAGACTAATACAGCCTACCCCCTAAATGCTTATAATAGGCCACCGAGTTAGTCATTCTTAAAACTTCCGATAACTACAATAAAAAAAATATCTTGTTGTGTATCATTACTCGAACCGAAAGCTGACGACAACTTTGTTTATAATTAAAGTCAATACGATCTGACAGTTTACAACTACGGACTGTAGGGCCTTCGGTTGTGTATGGCGTGCAGAAATCTAAGCGGTAAATCCATATCGTGTATAGCATGTCGGCCTAGGCTAAAGTACCCAGCATTCATTTCTAAAATCAAAACCAACAGAAGTTTGTTTGTTTTTTATTTTTTGCGTCCTAGTCGAAATTCGTATCATGTAGGATGCACTCGTGCGAGATGGCGCAATGCATGCATCTTCGAATTGAGAGATGAAGTTGATCTTGTGTGATCGGATCCATGGGTTCCACTATTAATTGAATCATAGTTATTGCCGTTCTAATTAAAGCCTAATTAAAATTTGTGACAGCCTTCAAATGTTTGTTTTATTTTTTTTAAAAAGGGGTGGAGGATGTTTAAACGGTTTTTTTTTCATTTTATTTTACAGATACAATTACAACCCAACAAAAACTTATCTTTGAAGAAACTCAATATTTCAAAACTCAGACAGCGACTATGAAATATGAAAAAAATCTGATTCATTTGAGTTTCCTTAACTTTTTTCCATGTTATTGCGAACATCCATATTCCTGTATATATGTAAATTGCGATGATTGGTGGAATCAAAATTGCAATACTGAACCAATATAATTCATTCTTGTATGCTTCTTGCAATAGGGCCTATGGAAATTGAAAAAAAGAATTATTTACATGTTTTCACTTACTTGTCCGTGGGCATCTTTTCACTACACCATACTCCAATGACAGCAACAATGCAGTTGGGAACCTTTTAGGCGTAATCACCGTTGAATTAATATCAGTAAAGTATAAATTTAATGCCCCTGAATAAGTCAATTGAATGGTGAAGATGTATTTTCTGAACATTGGGCGCCAACACAATTCAAGAAACTCACTTCATGTTAAACAATTTATTTTATCAATGCCATGTATAGTGGCGTATATGCCGTACAAACAGGTAATGTACATACGGTCAAATTAGGAACAATTGCTGACGAAGAAAACAAGACTGGAAGTATTAAAGTTATGACGGTATGATTTTTTTTTCAGGTGTATTAAAGAGAATTTCTCAACACAACACAGGTTCTATATTATGATAAAACGGGTATTAAAAATACCATACTTCCACGGGGCCAATCGATACGTAATAGTACATGTATATTTTAGTGTTCAAAAATATATTGAACTAAAGACAATTTGAAGAGCCCCGAATTTCAATTGGATAAGTTGAAACTCCCTATGGCTACATGTGGTTGTCAATGTCATGTCACTATTCAAATGCCAAAGTGTTTTTCCAACTGGTTCATACGACATCGTCCAAAACAACATATGATTCTACTACTAAGACACGCTATCTCCGCCCCTCTAGTTGGCGAATCGTATATAAAACCATCGCGCCTGTTTTTTAGTATTACACGCCTTTTATATTTTGAATCCATATCAACGATAAGCAACATGGACAAGTGGGTTTTAGAGTACCTCGGAAGCAAAAGGAAATATGGCTGGGACCAATACTACTCTAACGATGGTATAGCGGATTTATCAGAGACACAAATCGAGCAACTGATGGCTACCGAGGGAACTAAGGATGACTGGTTGTTTAAACCAAGTCCACTTGAACTTCTCCCTGAAGGTAAGAATTAAACTATTATTGTTTGTGGGCAAGAATGAAGTAATTGTAAGGGCATATAAAAATAGCCTCACATTTAATATGTCCTTATGTATGTATTGTATACTGATGTACTCGCCAAAGGCCATGGATTTCCTCCGGGTTTTTTTTTGCCGACACTTATCCGATAGACGGGCTACAATTTACCTGTAATATAGTTTTTATTGTGTTATTCATAAAGTACAGCCGATATCTTAAAAAACGCATAACGTTATTTTCTCTTGTCAGCAAAATTTAAATGGGCTATATTTCCTTTTTTCCAGAGGCACCTAAAGCTAAGATGGGTCGGCCTTCCATTGTTTCTAAGCATCCGGAGGTTCTGACAACAATCCAACAAATGATAACACAAAACTCAGCTGCTGCTCACAGCCGAAGGAGAGACGACACTGCTTTCTCGTTCGGCACATCCCTGAGTCAACTGCAGGCCGCAGTCCTTGCAACAAACAAAGTGCACATGTCAAGGAATACAATTCATCGGACAATGAATGCGCCAAATAAAAATCATAGGTCAGCAAGGTATTATAGTGGAAAAATCAATGCCCGAGTTCCACGAGTATCCAACTGCCTGACAACTAAGGACCACGAGGATTTCCGATACACGTGTGTTCAAGTTAATACAGTTAATGAAATGGCAGCTCTCTACAGTGACGAAGTTTTGTCTCTATCTTGTGATGACAAGAATAAAGTAAACATTGGAACAACATCGGTGAGTCGCCATAGCCGTTACCAAGCCTTTTTTGATAGGAGTAATATGCCAGATCTGCCAGACCATGATTTTCCATTTCGAAACTCTAAATTGACCCCATCTGGATATCTTGTCCTCACCAGCACAACAAACGACAGACGATCCAGAAGTATGTCCCCACCTCGTCATAAAACTCCCACAAGTCGCCGAAGGTCGCTTTCTCCATCTTCCGAATATCGTCCAAAATTTACCATGGACTCTTGTGGAAGACAACACGTTCTCTGGCCACGAGGAGGGCCACTTCATATGTTTCTACATTCTGACAAATATTTCCCCAGCACATCGCAGATGCATTTAAATAACCTGTTAACATTGGTTCCGCCACTTCTCGAATCAGGAAAGACTGTTTTGACAGTCATATGTGATGGAGGACCAGACTGGAGAACGGACAGCCCTGCAAATGTCATCAACTATGGTAGACTATGGAGAGATTTGGGATTAGATGCATTTATTCTCACCAGCTACTCCCCTTACCACAGTCGGTATAACCCGGTGGAAAGGGGGTTCTCTTATCTCACAAAATGGTTGACGGGAATTACGTTGCCAATTTGTCTGCCAGGAGAGGACAAACCCCCCCGTGAGCAAAACATCTCCGAAGTTGAACAAGAGAGGAAGGAGAAGACTGTCCATGAACGAGCTATGGCGTTGTGTACAAGGGTGTGGTCGGGTCGAGAGTGGGGTGGCTTCCCAATTACAACACAAACAGTACCATGTGACGGAAGCACTCTGAAATACAGAGACCACCACGAACTTATCAAACTTACGGCTGCCTCTCTGACAACATTACGGGGGGAACTAAGGGACATTCGTGAAGAATACAAATTTTTTGCAAGCCACCTAACCAGAAAGACATACCAGCTAGAATTCACCAAATGTAAGGAACGGTCTTGCCTACATTGCAAGGATCGGCCAATAAAAGCAACCAAGGTGATGACCTATTTACAAAATAATGGAGGGATAGTTCCAATGCCATCGTGGAGTTCCGTAACACATGGCCATTACAGAACTTTCCTGGATACTTTGGGGGACAATCCACATGGGTCAAAGACTCTTACTGAGGATCTGCCAAGTGGAACTTTGCAGGGTTGCAAAGAAGTGAACTGTCGTTACATCCCGGCAACCGAGACCGACAGAAAGCGGCACAATCGATTAGTGCACAGAGTGCTTTGAGAGAAAAATCCCAAATAAAAGAGGAGCAATGAATTTTGAATAAAACACCTAACAATCAATCAGTCTTAGTCCACTGGATCATTCCAAGCCACCTTATTACCAAAGTGCAAAGAAAACAAGTTTTATGAGCTTAAATAAAGGATGCGATTACATGAATCCAATTGTTTGTTGTTAAATACAGTATTTTAATATTTACATGAAAAATATATGCATAGTTGGAATAAAGTTAATATATTCAACTGGTACCAATTACAGGACACAAAACAAGTGACAAATTTAGACATTTCATAGGTATTTAACAAAATTAATACGATTATATATTCATTTTTCTTTTATATTCAAACCGGACTTTCCTAATCTTCTCGCCGATAACCCGGGTCATTTCTTGGGGTGGAAAAACTTCTCTAAATTGTAATTCCACAGCTCTCCTAATGGCTGTCAGCTTTGCTGTGTCCAATTTCACGAAGTACCACGTTGTGCCATCTTTCTGCACCATTTGACCGGTACCGGATTCGTTACCAAAGCATAATTCACGTTCGGAAAACATCAAATCAATTAGTTTTCTGACTAAGACCATTGGTCGGTTTTTTGCTTTCATGACAGCAGATTGATACCTGAATGTAAATAATGCACAAATGATTATATTGTGTGTATTTACAGTTTTTGAAATGGCATATATTATCTATTGTTTATTATGATAGCAATATTATTACATCCTGAATTATTACATTCAACAAAAGGTATGTAAGAAAAACAGTTTTCCGGAACTGTAGATAAACCAATTACGGGATTGGCAACTTACAGAAACTTAAAAAGCCATTGAGAAAGTATTTTCCTCACAGGTGCACTTACTTGTCAGTGCGCACGAACACTGGATCATGACTAAGATTTCCCAAGTTCATGTGGTCCTCTGGGGCGAGAGGTGTATTTTCACTGAAATCCAAATAATCATTTCGTTATGTAAGAGGCATGGATGTTATGTATATAAAGTGGAAACATTTTGAAAAAAGCTACCGGTACTAGGAGTGAATCAATAAAGACCCCCCTCCAGATTTTATTCTATCTCTAACTAACCATTGGGTGGTAATTTCCTGAAATGGGGCTCGTGATGCAGAGTGTACAGGAACAGCACGAGGGGAACCGTTTAAAAGTGGTGTTGCATTCCTGGAGGGGGACGCCAGAACTGTCTCATTAAGGCCTTCAGGGGTCTGGATTGCGAAAGTATTCGCGGGTACTGTACCACGAGAAGTTGGCGGCTCCAGCAGTATATTTCTTGAATCTGATCTTCTGATGGCGATTTTAGTATGAAGTGATGCCATTCCTTCACGGATGCACTTTAGCTCATCGATGATCTTCTCTTGGTTCTCCAAACTCTTTTCAAAAAATTCCTGCATCATGGCACACAATCTGTCGTCTGTTGGTGCAATTCTCGGTATTTCCGCCATTACACCGAGATCGAGGTCCCCTAATTGGTCACATTGCATCAACTGTTTAAATAAAATAATAAGTGAGTTGTGGCCCGCAAAGAGTTGTATTGAAAGATAATTTCATTTGAAATCATATAATATATAAAAGAAATAAAAGAAGCCTACTATTTCAGAAGCCCCGTTTAACACCCGACCAACTTCGCTGAGGTCAAGGTCTGTTGTTGTTATGGTCTCCTGTTCAACCTCTAACTCCGCCTCAACAGTTGGACAGATCGCAGACTCTGAATTTGTTATTCCTGACATATCCTCACAGCCTGCACACAGAGGAATACAACCCAATGATGTTCGTATCATAACTAGTTTAGATATATGCTTAATAAGTTGTCAATTTGTAAAACCCATAAACAATATACTTTTAAACAAACCATATATTTCTTCAATGTCAGCTTCCAGCATCTGGTTGCGCCATCTTGCGAGTACACGTTGGCCAACAGCAAAGGTGCCTTGTATATTGGATTTCGACACCTTGTAAGTCTTTCCATCAAGCGTATATCGAACTAAGGCAGAAGGAGATTGTGAAGTTCGCTACGAAAATATAAAATAATTAAATATAAAACTAGGTTTTAGGTTGCATATAAAGAAAAAATATTTTTACAGAGCACAGAACGTTCGATTTGATAACTATATACTATGAGTTAAATGTTACAATATCATTACCTGTTTTCTCTTATTGGCTGGCTCTAATTCTTCCAAATTCTGCTGGGAACCACTTGCACAAGGAACATCGTCTTCACTCTGTTAACATGAATAATTGTTAGCCTGGCAATATTGATTGTGTACGTTTAATATACATTTACAAACCCACAAAACCGTTTTCAAGAGAATATATATTATAAATATTGGCGCTGTTCATTGAGACCGTTAATAGCACAAAATACCTACCATCCATGGGTGAGTGGAAATATAACCCCTTGCATCAAAGTCTCGGTCCACTGCGTTGAGCTTGGTCATGTCATCTGAAAAATTACATAATGCTGGTTAGAATGTACAAGTATAAATAGCAAAACCTAACAATATTAATAATAAAAAAAATGTTCCCGCATACTGTGGACCGTGCAGTGGCAATAAAAACCCTATACTCACCACTTAATGCAACGATCTTACTGCGAAGAATGGCTGTTCCCCATTTCGCCATAACCTCAAAGTCAACAGCCCGTTCTCCTTGTATGGTCTTGGTGGCAACAATTCCAGTTGCCATATCAACTTGGAACAGTACCAACGCAAGTTTGGGAATTGGCTTGGTTAAAGCCCTCAATGATCGCTGTAATTCAGAATACATTAGAATTGATTTATAAAACATATTTCTGAAAAGGTTTTTTTTAAAAACAAGTTAAGGAAGTTTAGAAAAAAAGTTGGCAACCCATACTTTTAAATTAAACGAATTTGCACTGCCGAAATTGGAAATTGAACAAAGAAATCCAAATTGATAACAGAGTTACTGATCCCTGAGTAATTCAGACTTCATTGTTTAATTGTTGTAAGCTGGTTACGGTGACAAGTACATGTAAATGGGTCGCCAAATGTTGATTTGCTTCGGATGTGCTCCACAAGGGATGTTGGTGTTTTAAGGCTAATTATTAATGTTGCAACTTACCATTGAACTCATCTCTCTCAATTTTTCAACAAATGGGTAGAAACGTCTGGGAAGTCAAATTGGCTTTAAAACGAAGCGTGTTTATCAAATCGATGTGGTATATATGTAGAACAATATTAACTGATGATAAAATTGGGCCAAGCTGTTGGAATTTTTACGAGAAAATAAGCCCTGTTCGGAAATCCTGAAGCCGACGGAACTGATAATCTTAACACCAATAAGATATGCTGTTGAATGTGTTAATTCTTATATCACGCATCTTTAATTGAACAATAATTAACATGGCGGGATCAAAAAGTCATTCTCTATACCCCCCACTTACCAAATAAACACTCTCTCCAGGTTACAATCACACTAGGTTGGGGCCAATTTCTTGCTAAACCATAAACTCATAATAGTATATAGTCAACTTATTAAAGCAGCTAGGTGCGTTTTCACCTTGTATGTTTTTATTTTAATTATCTACATATACATTTATGATCACTAAAACACACGGACACGGGGAAAATCCTCTTAGTTCCGTGTATCTATTTCTCAAAAGAGATTTGGAAGGAACTAATAAGTTAAATAAATTTGCTTAGGTATATAATACAAAGGATATAATCTTTTCAAAATGTTATCACAACAATACATTTCGTCTCACACCTCTTTAATAAAACTGTATACCGCTTAACCCTATAACCTATACCTGTAGAGCAGGGTTACCGGCAATAACAAGTAGATAATCACCTTGATCCCTAGGTTTTATAGCAATTATATCTATTTGAGTGTAACCAGTATCGAATTCAAGAAGATTGAGATGGCTTTGGACAAAGAGGAAAATCTTGGTGAAATTTAAAACCAACCAACCTATTCAGAAACATCTGTTTTCATGCATAGGCCTATATTATACTAAAATATTTTCTTTCGCATTTCGTCTATCTGCCTGAAGATGTTCAACTATTTTACTGGTGTAGATATTTTGGACAACAGTGAATCATAAGCCACTTTTTTTTTAGTACGGCCAATTTTGTAAGTATTTTAGCGCGGACGTCTTCGAAGGCAACGGATTCTCGATGAGCAACCGTTTTCAATTTACTTCTTAAATCCGAATGTGAATTGTAATGTATTAAAATAAACTCATTTGCAGAAATGTCAGTTTCAAGAAACTTATTATAAGTAAATTATCAATCTCACATACTGGACAACCCAAAGTACATTCAGCGAGGTTGATATCCTCGCGCCCCAAGACTAGTTTTGAAATTTAGACCGCACATCTGAAGACTACGGTCGTACTCTTGAAGTTTTTGACCGAATTAGTTACGGAATGCTCTATATATTATCTCCATACACGTTTTACAATATGAAAAACATGTTGAAATAAAACCCAAGAAAGATACGCTACATCCATGGCTGTCCAGTGTCAATACAAGTGAGACAAGCGCCGCCATTACAGTGGAATGCGAAGTATACTGTACGGGTATCCGATCACTTATCGTACAGAACCAATTATCGTACACCCAACACTTATAAATGCGTCTTTAACCCAAGCGATCGGGTTTTCCCGTCGATGACAGCCAGCTTACTCATCGAGGCATTTTCTTGCAAAATTTCAAACTCCAAATATTAATAGAACTTTTTATGAAGTTACATTTGTCAGGCGATGCAAGAATAGTCGCCTTTGGCCGTGTCGGGGAATTTTCGAACACGACATATGACGTCACAACAGCTTTCACGTTGGGTGTACGATAACTGATCCCTTCACTGCACAAAAACATGCAGACGAGCGGGTGAATGTCCGGTCCATAAAAATTTATTTCAGAGTCTTGGGAGAAATTAAACTATTATAACAAAAGTTGGCTGAGCCCAGCATCACTTCTGTGAAATTTCTTGTCAATGCAAACACTGATGTAAATTTGAGCATTGAAAAACCGGCGAAAGTGTACGATATAAACTGATCGGATACCCGTAGGCCTACGGTCCGTACGGCTACCTGTTGTCAGCTTACTAGGAAAATTTAAAATTTAAGGCTTTCATGTAGCGATCAATCTACGCAGTGGGTAGGCTATTGCTTTTGTTAAATAGCTACTATTTTTTTTCATGAGGCGGGATCGGGTGTATATCTGAAGGGTCGTAATGTTATTCTGTGGGGCACAGACAAACCCGACCGAGACTAAAAAGTCGACCTCGACGCAGAATGCACATCAAACATGTTCAGATACTGAGATAGGTATTGTGAGGCGTTCATTTCTGCAGACCCTGGAAGTGAACGCACATGTAAACAAGCTAGAAAATGAACGTTCAAAAATAGCGCATACGGAAATGAACGTTCGGTTGCGTTCAGTTTTGAATAAGGGTATGTTCATTTTCTGACGGGATAGAAAGATTATGCGTGCAAAAGTGAACAGCCTTCTGCTAAAAAATGAACGCGTTCCAGTTCAAAGTTGTGACATGCTCCCTTAGGGGGATGATGTGTGTCATGTTTAGTTAAGATCAGGTCAGTAGTTTTCTTGGAATAATGATAGTACATGCAAGTTTCATTCAAATTTGGTTAAAAAACAACATTGCTTCCTGGCGACCATATTGAAAATGCAAATGAGATGAAAATGTACGGTGCACAACTAAACTATAGGTTGATGATGTATGTTGAGTTTGATTAAGATTGGACTGATAGTTTTCTTGGAATAAACGTAACAAGCGAAAAGTTAACGGACGGATGACGGAAAAGCGATTTGAATAGCCCTCTATCAGAATGATGGCGGGCTAATAAATTGTATCAGACTATCTCTTTTTTTTCAAAATTGGTTAAATTCATTGTGGGGAATTCAGAGATAATTTAATGTACATTGCACTTGTAAGATGAGTTATAAGCTGGCAATAACAATGATAACAAAATTTCTGTTATGTTAATTACCTTGAAAAAGTGAATCTCATTAAGTGTGGAACACGACAAGGAAGAAAGGACTGGGTGGACTGGAGGAGCTTCCCAACAGCATAAACTCTTCTAGAATCTTCTTTCATCAGATAGAACTGAACCTCAATAGCTCTTGTTGGGCCAAAGGTGACATTGTTGATTCCAATTGTGTAAGAGTTCTGTTTTTTCACTTTATTCAAAGAGGAACTGTACATGACAAAACCATTTCTAAAGATTTTTGAGGTAATTTTAAAGTCTGATTGTTCACATGGGCCAACAATGGCCCTTAGCTGTTCCATTAAATCCTCAGAAATATTAACTGTTAGGGGCTTGAGTATTGCAACCAAACACTGGTACGCCTCGTTGCTTCCTGACAGCCCACTTGATTCACCAATCATTTCTTTAAGGAACTGATTAACTGGACCATCACCCAAACTCCTGGATTTCTGCTCAACTCGTTTTTGAGCTTGCAGAACCCAAAACAGCTGCTTACAAATATTTCCAGTTCCATGGACAAATGTAACTCCACAAAAAGTTGTAATTATATTTGAAGGTTTAAATTTTGCAAGAAAATGCCTCGATACGTAAGCATGTTGTCATCGGCGGGAAAGCTTAATCGCTTAATTGGTTCTTTACGATAACTGATCGGATACCCGTAGCGTTTCAATTCTCCATTGAACGATTCAAATGCGAAGCATGAATATACCCATAGTGGGCCATGTAAACGTACACAATGCACCAAGTGCGTCAAGTTGTGTACATTTATGCCCATTACTCTCATCGGATATAAATTTGGAACATTTTCCACAAACTTTTTCAAAAGCAGATCCGCACGACTTACATTCTTCTTGGTGAAGGTATTTCTGAAGATGATTTATGTTGCCTCCACAAGGCAGCTGAAGTGTGTCAAATAAAGGTCTGGGAGGTGCCCAAGTAAACATGGAATGGAGTAAAACAACAGCCAGTTCCTCATCTCAGAAGCCTTCCAATGGTGATAAGTTTTTGATAGGATACGAGGATGTCTGTGAATCATGTAGGGTGGATGTATATTTTTCAACTTTTTGTCAATATCAGTGATGCTACCAGCTATGTTGAATGGTTCATGTACAAGTTGTAAATCAAACCAAAGTCCGAGAAAGGTTTTGGTTACTCCAATCAGTATACCATGCATGTAATCAATGACAACATTATCTAGGAGTGAAAAATATGGAAGGTACAGTAAAACACTCTCTCCCAAAAAACCGTCTGTTCTCTTTCCATCTTTCCGCGCTTTTTGGGAACTTATTCTCACAGCTTTGTCACTTCTTAATTCAGCAGGGGGCTGACGGACAGGGTAAGCATGGCAGTGCCCTTTGCCACTAGGGACAGTTATTCCTGGCTCCATGCAGTAGAGGCAACCATATTTTCCATTATGTTGAGTCATACTAAGTACACCAGCTCTAGCTGGCAAGTCCATGGTAATTAAAAGTAGCATCGCTTTAACATTCATTACCTCGTCACATACTGTTAACGTTAGTCCATTCTCGTACAAGTCAAGCAAATCAATGATGAGGGGCTTGAAGAACATGTTCATATTGGGTTTACCTACCCCTTGCCACACTCCCCATAGTAACATGTTTTTGCGGAGAAATCTTTCCTTTGGTGGGATTTCATTTATAAGAATATAGACTGGCCATATAGATACACTAGAACTTTTAAACACTGGAACACCATCAGTGAACAAGGAGAAAGTAATGTTGTTTGTTCTATCCAAGAACCCTCCTTGATCCAGCAACTTCTTATATACCTGTCCGCTTCGAACATCTGACATGTGTAAAGAAGAAGCAAGCCCACTGGCTCTACAGTTTTGTATTTGATGCCATATGCCATCTCTCTCCAACACTTCTTTCATCTGCAGCTTTAAATCGCTGGTCATGAAATATTTTTTACACTTCGGATCAGAAAACTGTCCTTCACATTCAGGAGTCAGACATTTCGCAGACCCTACAGAAAAAAGTTTTTTGCAGTAGTCACAATAGTAGTGATATTTTGAATTTGTGTCAGAAAAACCACAGAATTCTTTGATTTTGTTCACACTTTTCTGACCAAGGTTCTGTGGGGTGATATGAATCTGTAATAACTCCAGTAAATGCCTTATGCCAGTATCTGACAAATTATGACGACAAGCGAAGGCACTGACAGCAAGCTCATGCTCATTTTTTGTAATGGAACTGTTCCACAAGCCGATCATGTTTTCGACAACATAGAGAGGTGGGTCAGCCTTACACGAGACAGAAAGCAATTCTGAATCATTGGGATCTATGTCTTCTTCGATTTCCTCGCTTTCATCGGACGAAATATCCATATCCACCAGATCAGAAGCAGAGGACTGGATCACTTCCATAAGGTCTGAATGGCTGGTTAAATTGTCCTCTCCATAACTTAAAGCAGTGTTTTCATCTTCGACCTCTTGGAGCATAAAGTCATCAAAATGTGCAGCTGATGGACTTGGAATACATGTATCTGTTAGTTTACCTGAAGTCTGTTTCTTCTTCCTGGAACATAATAAAGACACTATTGAGCTGGAACATAGGAAAGCAGTGGCATATAAAATCAACATTTTTATATATTATTGTTAGTATAACAAAACAAAAACTTGAAGTAAGTCACTTATGATAGTAAGCTGAAGAATGGTGGTTTCTAAACAACAGCATGTTGATGTGTGTTAATCTTAACAAAGATTACGGTACCACAGCTCCTGTAGCAAGCCTAATTTCAACACTTATTGTACACTTAAAAACATTGATCATGATGTTATTTAAAATTAATATTACATGTATTTAATTCAGGACAGGAGCAAACTTCAACAACATTAAAACATTTCTTAGCCCGGATTATCGGTCTTACGGCGACTGGTATTATATGGCTGGTAATGTGTCTTGTCCCCTTAGCCCGAATCACTAGGGTAAAATAATATCGATATAAGTGTGGAGAAATATAGGCCTATACATGCAGTATATAATACTCCACGAATATTTAATATTCGGCCTAGTTCATTGGTCATGACAAAAGATTTCCGAAGATATACGAGTTAAGTATTTCTAAGATGCACCGCCCAGTTTTTAGGTCGGTTAAATGTTTTACTATGGCGGTTACGTCAGGTTGAAAGCCAGTGGACTTAGAGGCAAATATTGACTGCATAAAGGAAAGCTTACCACATTACAGCCGCGTAAAGTTGACAAACTCCTTCTTCTAGGTCTATGCTATCGGAATGTAGAGTTAAATACTTTATTCTTTGGTTATTTGTTGTGAAATTTGCGCCTCCGATTTTTTCGGCGGGTCTCCTTAAAAAATGTCACTTTTTTACTATGGAAGTGATCTGGGCTATGACGAACACGGAGAGAAAACAAAAATTCGGCAGAGCTCAGATTTCTCGGTTAAAACATTTCTTAGACAGGGAATATTTAGCCACAAATGATACTTCTCTTTTGACACATTCAACAGCAAAAAAAGAATATACCAGTAGTGTGTTGATCTTGGTACTGGGACAGAATCATCAACCTCATATCTTTTGTATCTGCTAGGCATCGTTTCAACTAATGTGATAAAAAAAAAAGAAACAAAACATAAAATTGACAAAGAACCTAAGATAATCTGTATTAAGTTCAATTCCAAGAGATATCGGTAATCCTACATTAAAAATGCTTCGAGAATTTTCCTGATTTTCAAAAAGTCTAATGAAAAATTAAATTAGGCAGTACTGTAAAAAATTAATGTTTGTTTTGTGAAATATACTAAAGGGTAGAAAGCCCCAAAAGCAGACAGATCACAGAAATACTTGTACATGTAGAACTTCCAACCCTCGTAATTCAGATTTTTACCACGGCAAAAAAAAAAAAAGTTGCCGCGGAAAAGTCAATTTTCCACAGCAAAAGTGATTTCACCACGGCATTTTTATCCAAACAATTCTCACTGCTCTGTTAACACCCCTATTAAACTGGAATGGGGATTACCCAATGAGACATAACTGACAGACAGTTGGAGACATTCTGACACCAACCACCTGCAGAGTGAAACTTTGTTTCAATCTTGGTGTGGGAATAACATGTAGCACTTCACATAGGCCAATGTATAGAGCTGCATATTCAGAGTCCTTGGCTTTATTGGGGCCTGATTAGATACAAACGAATGAGTGGTTTCTATATTAAATACACCTTGATTCTGAACAACGGTGACGGTCGAAGGTAAAACTATTAGTTGTAAAAAATCTCCATACATATAAAGTATTCTAGTAATAGTATAAATATTCTATTTTCCCAAGATGAATATTTTATTTTGTCTGCGGCATTTTTGATTGCCCTGGAAAAGCAGTTTTACGGCGGCAATCTCTGCGGCATTGCCGATTGCCGCGGTGAATTGCGAAGAACATACATGTACTACTGAAACCATGATGTTGATCAATTAATTTAAAAGAGAAAAAAACATATAAATCAAGTGAACGTAAAATGACAGAGGATGCAAATAGGTATAATGTTAGCTTACTTACATTGTAATCTGTGAATAGCCATTAAATGGTTCTTTAAAGTTTGCTTTCGGCTCAAAATTTGTGCACATGTTGAAACAGGACACATAAAACCGCTGTCACTCTGACACTGCCTAAGAGTTTCATCGCTGACCTAAACAGTGAAAATATTGGTAAAATTAGATAGATGCTTAAAATATCCAACCATTATAGAATTCCAATTTAAATTATTCACACAAGATGGTTTAGAAAGAGAAATTTGGGTGCAGGGGTCTTTTGTATTGTATCAACTTCGATCATCCACCAAAAAAGCAGGTTTAGCAAAGATGCATTTTTTAAAATTGATTTCAAAAATTCAATGTGACGTCTTAAGCATCTGGTTTCGTATTGAAGCCCCACATGAGTCAAGTCCCATACCTAGCCACACCTAGCAGCAAACAGTTTGGGATGATGTCTTCACAATTTGTATAAACCGGAGAACCAAAACACTTACCGGTACATTTAAATCGAGTGTTGTTGTTGTTGTCTGTGTGTCGCTAGCAGCATTCAAAGCAGGCTCGACGTCGCAGTTCTGTTTTTTCCTCTTGGGAGGTTCCATTGTCAGTTAAATTGCTGGTAAACTAACATCTTTTATTTTAACGACTTGGCGTTTCGTTAAAGTGAAGCGTGAGTATTGGTCTTGAGGCACAGAAAAATCCACCGGTATCATAACATTAACAAACCACATGCGTCATTTCGAATCTCGTAAACATCCAAGACTTTGATGACGAAAACGCATACGAGACTCTCGCGCCTTATGGTATTTGAATCGAGATTTGCGGCAAAGGCTCTCGTATGCAGTTTCGAACTCTATTGTAGAATGGACGAAAGCGTTCACATTGTCAAAATGAGTAGGCCCCGATCTTTAATTTCATCCCCTCATTATAAAGTAAACTTTGCGATGTAAAATATTCTGGACGAATTGTTGACTCGTATGTTTCGTTCTGTGTAGAAGCATTTGAATGGCAAGGGACGAGTTTCAAAAGTCGCGAGAGCGTTTAGGCGCAAAATTTGAAAGAACGGTTATAATTATCCTGTTCAATGGATCGCTTATTTGCTTTGATCTTGTGGTTTCACGACCAGCCAATCACTGGTAGTGTTATCAATTTGACAAATGTTAAGAAGCCGAGGAAAGAGACGACCGAATATGTAACTGGTGACATCGTTTCTGCCCACTGTTTTGGCTTTGGGGTGTGCGAGGGAGTTCTTGCAAAGATCGACGGTAAGTTTTTATTGCTAAAACTTTGCGCAACACAGGACCGGCATTTAAATTTTAATAGCAACCTTCTTTTTTCGCATTACGATGATTTATGTACTGAACATATTTATTATGTATACTTTCTACTGTTTTAATGGCGTCGCTGAGAGCCTGCCTTTTACCCACTGTCGGGACTAGACTGGTTTGAACAATCTGCTTGTCACAAACTCCATGTCGAGCTGCCTTTGCGCCCCTGAACGAGGATAGCTGTACGAATGCAACAAAACACAATGCTGGCAGTCGTCAGCCTGAGGCGTGACCTACTTTATCCATGAAGTCCGGCCCGCAGTTGACCTCGGGTCATGGCGGCAAAACTCAGTTTGGTGAACTGGTGACTATTTTATAAACTGGCCGTGCTTTGTTATTTCGCTCTTGTTTTCAAAATGAAACATATGAAATGAATCACCGATGTCTATAGATAAAAGTTTGTTCAAGTTGTTCTCGTTTCCTCGTTCCTGTTTATTAAATTTCTCTGAAAGTGGACACATTTTCGATAAGTGAACGAAGCATTCTGACTACAGTCACTCGCCCTAAATCGGGACAGTTACGACTTCTACTTTATTTTTACAGTATTTTATTTGATTGTTTACCTTTACAAATCAACTGTTTGTTGCTGTTACATTGGACTTTCATCTTCAAAAATTTAAAACATTTTGCATCAAGTTTTTTTAGCGTTGTAATCCGTTTTCTGAAGCAAAGTAAATAGAGGTTATGCAGTCGGATCACGTGATTTATCGTCTGTAAGCATTGACGCTCGTAAAAACTTTTCAACTTCCGAAACTTGTCTTGAATTTCTTCAGATATTGCTTTACTAATCTTTTATCTGCCAAGGCATGAGCCATTTACGAATAATACTACCGAATTCAAACCACACAGGCAAACTTTGTGCAACATGATTTTTTCCTAAATCGGGACAACCACTTTACAACATACGACACTGCCGTAAAACGGCGCATTCTGCAAATCGCCAAATACATGACCCGGTTTTTTGAGGCCGATCAAGCTAACTTTTTCGAATTTATTGGTGATTTCTTTCTTAGATGGATTAGAAATGTTTACGGTTTCATGCAAATAAGTTGCGAAATTCCATTTAGTCATGAACCGTAACTTTTGTGGACGAAATTCCGTGTCCCGATTTAGGAAGGGTTGTCCCGTTTTAGGGGAAATAGTCAAATTTTTTAAGACGATTTTTGAAATAGTACGCTGCTTAGAGAGACAAAATCATTGGATTATTTAATCATTAATAAAGTCTATAAACTTCAGAATATAAAAATTGGAACTATTTGTTTTGTATTTTTAATCCTGCGATGAGAAATAGAAAAGTGTCCCGATTTCGGGCGAGTGACTGTAATCATTTTGACGCTCGGAAAAAAACATTTTATTCTTTACTCAGTGTACGAGCGCCTGTGGGTCAACCTACGTATTATTAGATTATGTATTATCTTTACAGAAGATGGAAACTCTCTTAAAGTGTTGTTGGGAGATGGGTCCGAGTTTGAGGACCTAGTTAGGCAATTCTGCCCCCAAACTAGTAGTAGTACTAGTAAACCACCTCAACCAGGATCACCTAAGCCCAGGAATACATGTACTGTGAGAAAAGCAACTACTGGTACTTCAGCAAAGCCAAAGGCTACAAAGGTAATCTATTGAAACTTTTTGTTTTACTTTATTAATAATTGTATTGTAAGCATATTTTGTTATACTGAGTAGGCCCTATACATCATGTAATACACTCTTTTTAAGAATATTTTGATATTCAAAACAAATTCATTAAGCTTACAAATTAAACAAAATTGTTAATCCTGTCTGCATCTCTTTGCCTGACTACATGTTTCAAATAAAAGACACTTCATTTTAAAGCAATGTAGTCGAATTCCATTCTGACTACACATGACCACTAGTAGGCTTTATAAAATATTAAGAGTTAGACAGTGTTACTCTTACTCATGACTAACATTATGCACGGGTTACCGATTTAATCAATGGTATGGGATTTATATTTTTCAGAGCAAGGAAAAGACAACTGGGCAGACTGAGGCTACACGGGTAAGAACTTAACCAAATGTTTTTTCCAAATATTAACCAGCATAGCTAACTCAGCAAATTGAATGTTTTGCTTCCTCATTTTATATGCTGTCATTCATCTGTCAGCTTCAACATTCACTGTCCGCCATGTTTGTTGAGGGATGCTATTATCGGCTCATCACCGGTGAGGTTCACCGAGAATGAAAACCAGGCTGTGTCAATGAGAATGAAAACAGACTTTGTAAATAGAAAAAAACTGGTACCTATAAATGCTATTTTTTGCCAGTAAAATGGCAATATAACAATAAAAATATTTAATAATTACAAAAATAGTTTTAGTCTTCAAGTTGACAGAGATACTTACTATGGTATTTTTTTGTAAAAGGCCTACTTTTCAGAATATTTCAGTTATATACAACTATATTTTTTAACTCTATGTTAATGATGTTTTTTGTTTTGTTGATAATCATAATGTAGCACCACCGCATGGTTTAAGCCATATACTTTTCAGCGAGATAAAATTTACGATCACTGAATACATATTGACATTGAAATGTCTTCTTTACTCAATAGAAAAAACATTTGGAAAAAGCAGCAAATGACCTTGAATTGACAGAACTGTTAACAGTAACTGACCGTCCTTCAAGTCAAATAACTCACAGGTAATGTTACCTATAGTATAAAATGTGCTACAATTGCTTGGAGTCAATCTACTTAGGGAATGGTAATGGCCTATAGATATTTTGGTGGAAGGTTCTTAGAGATTTACTAGTTATTAGTAACTGTAATTATGTACCTACGTTTTGACCATCAAAACACCTTAGTTCTGTAGTATGAAAAAATACTTAAACACTTGGCAATTTCTTTTCTGGCTTTAAGATTATGTTATATTGTATTTTTTGACTTAGGTCAGAGTCATCATCACTGGTAGGCGAAAGCCTTCATGTTTTAAATGCTGAAACGTACGAAAGTATCCCAGCTACATGTATGCCGGTACCAGTTTACCCTCCTGGGTATCCAACTGCTGCACAGCATTACAGTTATCAGCAGTTGGAAACGCGGGTGCAGCAGCTAGAGGAGCGGCTGCTGCAGATGGAGCAGAATCAGCAATGGTTGTGGAGCACCTATCAACAGGTACTTTATCTGAACAAGACAAGATCTTCAAACATGTGGATAAATGCCAAAATTTCTTTGAAGTCAACAATATTGAAAACTTCCAACACCTTTGCATTAGGCATAATATCCCACTACTCACTACACCATAAAATTAGCTTGTTTTTGTGATTAAAAACTTTGAATATATATGAAGACTATTCAAGTTGTCTATTAGAAAGTAATTAAAGGCAAAAGGAGTCTTAATACATAACACTATGTACATTTCAAGACTGTTTTGCTCATGAAGTGTATTACAAAAAATCAATCCCAACCGCCCTCTCAATAATGTCAAGGCACACCCCAAGTTTGAAGTTGATCGAATCAATCATGAATAAGTTGTTGGTATATGTAAATATCACCATAAGTTCGGTAAATTGAACTAGGTATCTCAATGCAACAACCTAGGATACTAAACCATCACTTGACTGAAGTACTGACGAAAACGTACATGTATTTACCAAAAAAAAACTTTTGTTTTTACTTTAGAACCATATACATCAGTCTCCACAGCCAGTTTCTTCTGCACCTTGTTCTCAGGTTGAGCCACTCCCTTGCTCTAGCAACGATGAAATGGTGAGTTTCTGTGCAAATTAGCATATTATATGGTATATGGGAATATTGGCTTTGTTTGAATTTTAAATATAACATTAAATCTAAACTTAAGAGCAAGTATTTTTTTATCTGAATTCCCCCAGACTTTCCATATTTCTTTTGTCAGTCTAATCAAGAGAATTATTTTCTTTCAACAACATGTAGTTGGATTCTTTTATTGTTTGATGGCTATAGAAGTTCTCTTCTCTGCACTGTTTTCAGGTAACAGAACAAGCCGGTACAGATGTGTCCCAGTGCACATACAACGGGTTCACCAAAGTAAGCTTCAAGAATTTTATTTATTAATTTTTATGGCTCCGCAAAGCGAAAGCGGAGCCATTAGGTTTTCCGTCCGTTTGTCTTTCCATCCTTGTCCGTACAATAACTTGTGGATGATTCATCCGATGAACTTCAAACTTGGGGTGTGCCTTGGCGATTGGGATCAATTTTCAACCATGTGCCCAATACAATATGGCTGCCATGGAGCATATTAGATTATGAGCAATATTTTATCGGGAGTAAACTTGTGATAAGGCATTATTTGTTATAAGTTTTCAGCCATCTTGATTTTTAAAGATGGCAGACACCTTTTAAAATAATTAATGCCAAGAATATCATACATCATCTTTATTGTTTCATTTCTTCTTTATGTCACCTCTCAAACCACACTGCCGGTTCTAATACCCTTGTCAATCAGTTCCCCTACTTCGCGGAGCCATCTCCAGTGATTGCGTGCAATCACTAAATCTCTAGTTTTCTGACTCTATTCTACATAATTATATTCGCTTCCTTGTTCCTATTTTCATTATTAGAATTACAGCTTACCTATGTCAGACATTTGTCTTGTTTTGTAAAAACTTAGCTACAAGCTTTTTAGCTGCAGTTTATCTTTTAATTTTTTTCACTGTTGTATCTGACTGTTCTCAATTGATTAACATCTGTTTTCAATAGGACCAACTTTGTGCCAAAGTAAATGGAATGGTGGACTTTTCAAAGGTTTCTAAGCTTCTGTTCAGAACCTTGTATTCCGAAAGTGAATACAGGGGAAGATCGTTAGGGGGGAACAAGGCCAATAAGAACTTTGATGCAAGGCCATCCCTCGGCCATTCAGAAAGATTGGATGTACTCTACAGTAAGTTTACAGAAATATGTTGATTCAACAGCTTTGCATCTCTGTGTACCATTGTTTTTTAAGCTTGAGGCTTTGACCAGCGCTTGTGGCTGACATTCCTGTCACAGGTAAACATTTGTCTGCACACTATCAGGGCTTTATATTACCATAATTTTGGCACACCCTTTTATCGCTCTAATCTGGGAGCATCAGACAATGAATGCATTATCAGAGCTGTTAAACGGAAAATGAATCATCCAGATATAGAATATTCTTATTTAAAGTGGCATGAGCTGCCAAAATGTGACGTAAAAACAGAATGTGGAAATTATTGGCTATTTTTCTCAAGACGTATAATTCAGAAGCTTTTTAGTTCTTCCAGTCTCGCGAATGTACGATAAAGCACTGTTTTGAACTAAATTTGGCTACAAATGAATGGTCCCGGGTATTTAAATTTTGTTTACTTTTCGGACACATTTTCGAGGCGTACAGGCCACATACTGTATGGATTTTACTCATTCCAACACCAATCATTTAGTTTTTCGATGGTCTTCAAAGCCTGTAAATGTCGTGACAATCTTTTTGGCAGCTCATGCCACTTTAAGAAAGCATTATAAATATTTGTTTTTCTTTCACGGGCTTACCCTCTACCGCTGCAAGTAGAGGGTAATCTAAAGGCACATGGTTATGCTTTAATTATACATGTATACTGATTTATGAATTTTATATAATTATAATTTTTATAGACTTTGTTAGCCAATTTCTGGATGTTGGAATGTTTGACTGAACTATGCCTTCTTCTGTTTTAAATGGATACATATCTATAGATTGATGTCGTAATATTCGGTTTATTACTGTTTTTCAGAAATCGTTCAGGAGATGTTCCCGTCTATTACCCCAGCAATGGTGCGAACAAGGTTACGGGACATCCTGAAGCCAAGCAGGCATCCCGTATTATGAACGCGTTTTGTTGTTTTGTTGTTTTCATAATAAATTGTTGTTTTTCTTAAAATTCATTTGTCTTTTCTTTTTACTCGATCTTAATTACTGTGGACATTTTTCTGGTGACCACGGAAACTTTCCAGGGTGACCCCGGAAAGTTTCCAGGGTGACCGCGGAAACTTTCCGGGGTGACCACGGAAACTTTCCAGGGTGACCGCGGAAACTTTCCAGGGTGACCACGGAAACTTTCCGGGGTGACCGTGGAAATTTGCCTGGGTTAAACGACCTCCTCTCTCCTCAGGTTTATCTTTTCTTTTTCATGGAAAAAAAGCGTGGAAAGTGTCCAAATACTCCATGGTATCTGTTTTCCACGCTTTTTCCGTGGTATACCATGGAAAATCTACAGCCGGGAGTGGACAAATGAAAGCTTGAGGAAGGATCTAAAGTCATCCGAAGGTTGATGACTTTTGACTTGTCAGAAAATTTCTTTGGTGTTATGGACCGTCTCAAATGTTTGTCTGGCTTCCCTGAAGGTCATAATGAAGCCAATTGCTCCACGAGTGAACACTGGCCATCGATAGTGATTGTAGACTTGTCAACCAGTGTTTTGACAACTAGTTCTTCATTCGGATGAAATATTTATCGATTCCTTGTAATTGCAAGGTGCCAGTACCAGCAGTTATTCAAGAATCAACCGATATGGAAGTTTTCCAAATGTTAATGTTAATGTCAAACGCCAGAAAAAAGATACTGCCCCCCAAAAAAGGAAACAGTACCAAGTTTTCAGCTTTTAATTTTACTAACACACAGACCTTTTTATATAAATAGTTTGCTAAATTTTGTGTATCAGCTCAATTACTCGCTATATTTATATGGGGGGGGGGGGGGGGCATACGTACAAAGTGTTTCCAGACAGTAAATCAGTGAAGGCTTTCATTTGAAATTTTTATATATTATGTATATCCACAATACCTTGGATGAGATTGTGTTTCAAGAAAATCTGCTAACAGGTGGCGCTACTGCAGGCCTAGACCTCGTAAATACAGTTATGATTTGAGGTTTCCGGACGTTATCTCTGTAACGGGTCGACGTTTTCTCTTGAAATTTTTTTATAAGATGTATATCCACAATACCTCGGATGACATTGTGTTTCGAGAAAATCCGCTCATAGGTGGCGCCGCTGTAGGCCTAGACCTCATAAAAACAGCTACAGTACAGAGCAGAGATAACTTGGCCTCTGACGCACTTAAATCGCGACTGTTTCTGTGGGCATGTTTTTGCCAAGACGCGACTCGACGCGCTCAAAATGTCAGCGCGACCACTTTGGAACCGAAGTAAATTGCGCCACAAATTTACGGACGCGACTGGTCCTCTTCCGGACGAGACTCTCATTCACACGCGTCCAGAAATCTACAATAAAACTGAAGACGCGCTCATGTATCTGGTTTCAGTTGATTGGTCCGTATATTGTGCATGGAACAAGCGCGCTTGGTCAAATTTTCTCTGACAGGGCACACGCGGTCCGTTGTAAATCTCCATTCCACACCCGTAAGATTTAAACATACATGCACGTGTATCTGTACATTACAGATGATGGGGCGTCTCACAAACTACCAACGCAGCCGTGTTCTTGTCTTAAAAACTGAATATGAAAGGATGGATGATTTACGTAAAGCTCTTCAAAAAGAGAACATATTAATTTCTAAGCAGGGATTGTCAGATATGATGAAGAAATTTCACATATTTGGATCTGTATCGGACCTCCCAAGGGCTGGGCGACTTCCTTTACTCACGCCAGAACATCTTGACTTTATAGACGATCAGTTGACTGATAACCCGGGATTATCTGCGAGAGATATACAACGCACTTTGTCACACCAGTTCCGCGTGGATGTTTCCATTGACACCATAAAAAGAGCACGTCGTAAACTTGGTTGGGTCTACACATCCACCAGATACTGTCAAATGGTCAGAAGGGTAAACATGCCGTTAAGGCAGATGTTTTTGTCTCCAGTGTATGGCTGCTAATGATCAGTTTGATGATGTAATCTTCTCTGATGAGTGTTTAATCGAGGTGGGAAGTTCCCTTACAAAATGTTTTCGAAGGATGACAGAACCGAGGAAGTTAGTTGGTCGTCCCAAACACCCAACAAAGGTAGGCTGCTAATGATAAAAAATTCAGTACATTTTATTTATATTCAAAAAGTTAGCGAATCATAAAGCAAGACTGTACATGCATGGGCGATCCTTTTGGTCGGTTTCTCTAGACCTGACGGTTTTACAATTCACACTGTATTATAAGAACATCGCTAGAAACTAGTGTAAACTAAAGCACTACCCTAAAACATCAACTATGAAGAGGAGATTTTAGGTGACTGTAGGTGACAAGCTGGTTAAAATAAAATTATTTGCCGCATTTTCCCATCTTTTGTATTCCCTCTGTCTGCCTGTATGCAGACTCCCACATATGTAACTTGTAAACTTAGCATATTTAAATTATGTTCTACCCAAATTTTGAAATTTATTTTGGATTGGGCAGGCATATCAGCCCGGGGTGCCACAAGAATATGCATATTTCAGGGCTGGATATTCTGGAAACCCATCTCTGAATGCCACTTACCCCGGAGGTCATAGTTTTCAACAGGATAACCACCCAAAACACACAGCACGGTATTCTCGCCTGCGCCCACTTGCATGAATATGTGGTTAATTATTTTACTATCACTGCCTGATGATTTTTGCCATGTCTTCTACTTCGCTTAAGTAAATGTCTTACTCTGTTATTGATAGTTTCTGACATTTATTGGTCGCCGACGAGGTGCCGACCAATAAATATTCAAACATAAATAATGAGGTACCTGTAGGCATTAAATATTATTGAATTACCATGTCTTCCAGTAGGCACGTCGGGTCAATTTTATTCATCCATAGTTTGTTTCTAAAACCTATACCAACCTATTCTTCTCATGATTATAAGTACATAGTTATAAGATGTTATTAGAATTCCGTTTGACACGTTTAATCATAATTACTTAGAAAAATGATATTTAATAAATCAGGGGAGACAACTTCTGTCTCTAAATATCGGCCTTTTTCAAGCATTTTCATGAATGGTAGTTATTTTTCTGTTCAAACAAGTGAGCAAACAGGGTCCAGTGAAAGGGCATTGAAAAAATATACGGACTAGACATTTAGTATCTTTTGAGACTCACTTTTGCTCTTAAAGTGGCATAAGCTGCCAAAATGTTGATATTTTGACGTTAAAACAGAATGCTGAAATTATTGGCTATTTTTCTCAAGACGTATAATTCAGAAGCTTTTTAAAGCTTCTAGCCTCGAGAAAGAACGATAAAGTATTGTTTTGAACCAACTTTGGCTTAGAATGATTGAATGGTCGTCCCGGTTATTTAAATTTTGCTTACTTACTTGCATTCCAACGCCAACCATTTAGTTTTTCGGTGACCTTCAAAGCCTCTTACTGTTGTGACGATCAGAAATTATGAAAAAAGTGTGAATTTCGGCAGCTCATGCCACTTTAAAATATATTATCATGTTTGGAATGGTAATGACGGCAGCTGGTTTTAAGTTCAATCAGTGCGCTTGGTTAAGAAAAGTTTATCACTTTAAAAAAACTGACAAATATAAAACTTTTGTCGACAACATCATTCTGCATGACCAGTTGTTCTCAAGCAGATGACCCATTTCGTGATTGCCTGAATTTTAAGCGCTGTTTCGAAAGGGAAGACGTTTGCTGTTGATACACCACGTGTGTCGTCCTCCGGCTCATTAATTATCACTTAACATCGATCATCTCTATTAATTCTGCTGTCCCTGTTCTTCCAGGTAAAATACTCTCTGTCGTCATTTGTGCTTCTGGATTTTACTAGTTTATCGTACATGTAGCAAATGATTTAATCCTCTTTCATTTTGGCCCAAACATTTTAAAAACAAAATGGCGCAGAGGTAGGGTTTACGGGCTGCTTCCGTGCTTCATACTTCTCTTTAATTTTGTAGTTTTATTTCGATTATGCCTAATTAGATCAGGGTGGGGAAACGTCTTGACCGGGAGTCCACTCCTGAGAGCGACTAACACTCCCAAATGTTTGGTAAAAATAGAAAGTTCCTAAATTCCTTTCTGAAAAAAATACAGAAAACCGCCAACTGTTTTTTATGTAAACAGTATTCTGGATTTTCGGGGCGTGTGTGCCTTTAATGTGTATTTAATTTGAATTGTAAATTTTAGATAGTAGCACATTTACAAGGCTCTTTGCATCTCTTCATGTTATTTGACGTAGGCGTTTTTTTACATTAACCGAGTGCATGTGTCATAATTTGAGAGGTCATAGGTCGACTTTAGCAAAATCAGTTTACATATGACCGGTGTATGTCAGTCGTAAATATATACGTCTGACGTAACTTACGACAGCTTGATAGTGACCTGGGGTCTAATATATTTACACATCTTTTCAATTTTTATGCAGCCAAAGGGTGGCAAATGTTTCAAATATTCAGTTAAAAGAAACAAGGAATGTTAAAATTTAAATTTCATGATTTATGGAAGCATTTATGCCAACACACAATTGAAATATTGTTGTCAAGTATGACTGATAATGTTTTTGTTTGCAGGCGACATTCGAAAAGAAATTGTGGAAAGGCCCCTTGATCGAAAAAACTTTAAAATCTCGACTCGATGCCAAGAGACTCCTCAAACAAGACACCATTCGTCTGGCTGTCTCTAGGAGCCCTGGGGCGGTCAAAGCCACAGTTAAAACCAACGACCCATTCAAGGGACAGTATAACAGGGTAGATTTTCTTGTACCTTTTCTGTTTACCTATGGAATTATATAATTTGACATCCTGGGGATTATCCTGCACCTGATCAAACAGAGATATGGTCAGGGCAGTGGTCAAAGGTATATTACATGTCATCTTGACTTCTGATAGGAGAGACTATATATTGTCTTGGTAGAAACTTGGTTGGGGAGAATAGTTAGGAGAAACAGTTGAAAGAGACAAGAGAGACAGTTGATTGAGTTAAGAGTATTTACATTGATTTAGAGAATTTATATGTGCACTGTGTATGAGAAGAGAAGCCATATAATAATATAGTTATTCAAATTGGACATTGTGTTTTATGTGTTGATTTACATCCTCCGACTTGAACACTTAAGAACCCCCGTTGTTACAAATTGGTGGAGAACCCGGGCAGAGACACTTTTCAGCTGTTGCTACGCTCCCTGAGAAATCAAGTGAGTTATCATTTTAATTACCGATACCTTTGAAAAGATGCAAGTGCCACAGTTTGATGCTGCTACACTTCTGAGTATGCTGGGATTGAGTGAACCGCCTACAAGCTGGACAGTAAATAGTGTCAATTCAGAAGCTACGCAGGTAATTTTTGTTTGGGGCAATGCTAGCCACTTTCACAGAAATAAGAAAACGCCATCACAATTTTGAAGAGATAATTACAGGCAAAACAGGCACTATGAGACTGTCAAAAACTGCCAAATGTATCATCGGTAGGTGTGATGTGTCAGATAGATTCTGAAGTTCCCTCAATCAAAACTGGTTCAATTCCTTCACCAAAATTTATCTCATCTGGCTTGATTGAAAAACCAAGTGATAATTCAACAATAAGTGCTTCAAATAATGATAATACTAGTAACTGCAAAGGAAAAGCAAAACCAAAAGTGTTTAAAAAGATCTGTCGTCGAAGGGTTAAAAATGGCAAGGAGGAAGTGTTGGTTGAATGGGAGAACCTAGGTCCAGATTCCCGAGAATGGGTTCCCAGGTCAAGCTTGAGTATCCAGGAAGAGAACTGCCTTGAGCTTTATAACCCGCAAATACCCAACGACCAGATATGCAGCAACCAGATATCTGCAGCACAGTTGACATGCACATCCGCTTTAGTAAAAGATTCAGCTCCATCGGATGACCAGTTACGAGAACGCCTGGATCGTCTTAGAGCGCGCCAAGAAGAAGAGATAAAGGCTAATCGCTTATCATTGCCAGATCAAATTTTGTTCAAGGAGCAGATAGAAATCATTGAATGGGGATTGCAAAACAAACTGATCAGTAAGACAGGAGATGATATTGAAATATGGCTATTGACTTGGATGTGAAATATAGACTATGGACTTATAAAAACTTAGACAGTGCAGATTTTGAAATTGGGAGTTTAATAAAGAAAAAATTTGATACAACATTAGTGAAAATTGATTTCAATAAAAGATATTTGTGTGAAGTGATCACATGTCTCTATTTTTAAAACCGAGACCTGGATATCCGTTCTCTGGAGAATCAGACATTTTAAGACTCTTCCATATGTAAATTTCAGTTATTAATGTGTGTTTATTTTGTTTAAGTAATCTGGGTATGTAAACCTACATAATACCAGATTTTACCTTTTTCTGATTTTGTTGACAACCTACAGTACAAGTGGAAATTTTGAGAAATGTTTTCTGGAGTATTATGATATGTTTTATGGATTTTTGGGTTGTTTTTAGTTGATATACTTGTCAATTGGTAAACATTGAAATGAGGGTAATCCAACACGAATGTTGACCGACACTGGTCGTTGTTGTTGTAATCAGGCTTCGATTCTTTGTTTGTTTTTCATCCCATTTCTACATTCTAAAGCTAACTAGACATGTTTTATTTGGCCTATGTTTAAGTTTAGTGGTATTAGTCGTAGTAGGCTCATGTCAAATGGTTTTCTTAGTAATTTAAACAGGCTACGGCGGCAAGTCGGTCTTAAGTAACTTGAGGTAGGCACTCCAACAACGAAATGCACAATGTACTTTATCAGTAATTTTAAGCAACATATACGTAAATCATGTGCTCTTTATTTTATATAAAAATTTGGAAATAAAAAAAACAAAGCCAAATAGCTATTACGGCTAAACAAATAAATGTGGGTCACTCACTTGCTCTGCAGATAAAAAATGGATGTCAGAGCTCTATAGTACAGCAATTCGGAAACGCCATCTGGTGGCTAACTTTTAAGAAAAGTTCAAAGGGAAGTAACAATTACTTAGGGGCCATTACAACTATCCAATTGGTTCTGATTCAGATTTCTGAACATGTTTGCCACAAAATAATTAGAGACGTTGAGACGGCCCCTAATATACAACCACGTGACCTATAGATAAAATGGAAATGACGGAGACAGAAGGAGAACGTTAGCAGGGAAGTTTAAATATGATATTTCGTTGTTTTTACACTAATGCTATCGTCTGTGTAAGCGGCTAAATGCGGCATGAAGAAATACATTCTTGTCCTCAGATAACGTGGACTGCATTGGAATAGGTATTTAGAAATTGATGAATGTTTTGGTAAATGAAAATCAGTTTAGTTCAAAGAACTGATGTTGTTGTTGTAGTGTGTTCACATTGCACTGTAAACGTGTGCTATTTTCAGTTTCGTAAATTAATTTTTATTCAAGGATAAGCAGAATCCAGGTAATTCAAAACCGGAAGTGTCACCTGTTATTTCATATGCGCACGAAGGATGCGCCTTTATAGGTTGGAGTGCCTACTTGAGGAAATAGCTGTTAATCTGTCTGTGTTTCACAGTAGCTTAATTGTATTTGAGCAACTTTTTGATAATCATGGTGACCAAATTAGTAGCGGAGCACCTTCTTTCTATGGTTTTATCCGTAATTAAGTGAAATTGCTATTGTATGCCTACGTAGTGTAGACATTCTACCAGCAGAAATTATGACTGTTAAAGAAACTATATATCGAAAATGGTATGTTTTATACATGTAAAATTATTTCATTCATTCGCCCAGTTTCATACATGTATCTCTTGTGCCGAAAAAAAAACCCTACCTACCTACCCTATTTTTTTAGGCCTGCAAGCAGAAACACAGGTGTTCTTTTTTTGTCGTCTGTCGTCGAAGGGTTAAAAATGGCAAGGAGGAAGTGTTGGTTGAATGGGAGAACCTAGGTCCAGATTCCCGAGAATGGGTTCCCAGGTCAAGCTTGAGTATCCAGGAAGAGAACTGCCTTGAGCTTTATAACCCGCAAATACCCAACGACCAGATATGCAGCAACCAGATATCTGCAGCACAGTTGACATGCACATCCGCTTTAGTAAAAGATTCAGCTCCATCGGATGACCAGTTACGAGAACGCCTGGATCGTCTTAGAGCGCGCCAAGAAGAAGAGATAAAGGCTAATCGCTTATCATTGCCAGATCAAATTTTGTTCAAGGAGCAGATAGAAATCATTGAATGGGGATTGCAAAACAAACTGATCAGTAAGACAGGAGATGATATTGAAATATGGCTATTGACTTGGATGTGAAATATAGACTATGGACTTATAAAAACTTAGACAGTGCAGATTTTGAAATTGGGAGTTTAATAAAGAAAAAATTTGATACAACATTAGTGAAAATTGATTTCAATAAAAGATATTTGTGTGAAGTGATCACATGTCTCTATTTTTAAAACCGAGACCTGGATATCCGTTCTCTGGAGAATCAGACATTTTAAGACTCTTCCATATGTAAATTTCAGTTATTAATGTGTGTTTATTTTGTTTAAGTAATCTGGGTATGTAAACCTACATAATACCAGATTTTACCTTTTTCTGATTTTGTTGACAACCTACAGTACAAGTGGAAATTTTGAGAAATGTTTTCTGGAGTATTATGATATGTTTTATGGATTTTTGGGTTGTTTTTAGTTGATATACTTGTCAATTGTTTTGAGAATTGATGTATTGATGTCTTTATGGTGTATTACTGATGGGCACTGAAAACTTGTTGCTGTGTGATAATATGCCCAGAAGAAACTACCTTTAGCTGGTATTTTAGGGATACATTTTGTAGCTAAGAAGATTTAAATTTAATGCAGGGTTTATGTGGTACATGCATTTATAATTTTGATTTACATACTGTTTTTTTATTTGATTGGAGGTTTTGATTTAATTATGTAACTTTGAGAAATGACTGTGAGCCTTGGACTATCCTGGTTGTAGAGACTATAACTATTCCCTAAAGAAATAAATTTGGAGACCAAATTTTTGAAGGGAGGGGGAATTATAACAGGGTAGATTTTCTTGTACCTTTTCTGTTTACCTATGGAATTATATAATGTGACATCCTGGGGATTATCCTGCACCTGATCAAACAGAGATATGGTCAGGGCAGTGGTCAAAGGTATATTACATGTCATCTTGACTTCTGATAGGAGAGACTATATATTGTCTTGGTAGAAACTTGGTTGGGGAGAATAGTTTAGAATAGTTAGGAGAAACAGTTGAAAGAGACAAGAGAGACAGTTGATTGAGTTAAGAGTATTTACATTGATTTAGAGAATTTATATGTGCACTGTGTATGAGAAGAGAAGCCATATAATAATATAGTTATTCAAATTGGACATTGTGTTTTATGTGTTGATTTACATCCTCCGACTTGAACACTTAAGAACCCCCGTTGTTACAACAGCTAGAGGTCGACATTGATGGTGTATGTAAACTCTTTACATACGAAGATGTGATCAGAACCGAGTCTCCAACTCCAAACCCAGCTACCGGTGGGGAAAAAGAAGAAACAGAAGACAGTTGTGACAAAGAAGGTAAATAAAACAATTTATGTTCAACGGTATATAAAAGCTTAGATATATTTCGAGAGGGTGAATCAATCTATAATAGTAATGCAACTGCTCTTCCCTGAAGCCCTCTAAAATGCAGTACATAAACATTCAACCACAGAAGGATAATTAAAGTTTCACTATGCTAGCTCTGGGCACAGACAATATCTTTAACACATTGTCTCCAACACAAAAAAATCATTTTCGAGGTAGATAATGCGGCAAAACGCCAACCCATTACAGTGTTTAATTCAAATGCCAATAAAAATGGGGAAGTTCTGCATTAAAGGCACACTTGCCGCGAAAATCAGGAATATTGTTTACATTAAAAAAGAAAGACCGTTTTCTGTATTTTTCCTCAGACAATATAAGTTGGGAACTTTCTATTTTTACCAAAATTTAAAAGTTTGGTCGTCACTTTGTATTTTTAATTTGAATTTGAAAATGTGAATTGTTAGGTGCCCGGAACGTAAACAAACCAAACTGCTCGCTGGTGCGCAGTTTAGTCGAGTGAGTGAACTAACGGCACAGTGTAATTTTACGTAGGCCTATTTATCTGAGAAATACAGACTGACGATCGGTTAACAACGACTGGAAAAGCCTGCTGATAATTGTTTGAGTGTAAACCACAGATAAAAAGGCCTGAAATGAGGGTAATCCAACACGAATGTTGACCGACACTGGTCGTTGTTGTTGTAATCAGGCTTCGATTCTTTGTTTGTTTTTCATCCCATTTCTACATTCTAAAGCTAACTAGACATGTTTTATTTGGCCTATGTTTAAGTTTAGTGGTATTAGTCGTAGTAGGCTCATGTCAAATGGTTTTCTTAGTAATTTAAACAGGCTACGGCGGCAAGTCGGTCTTAAGTAACTTGAGGTAGGCACTCCAACAACGAAATGCACAATGTACTTTATCAGTAATTTTAAGCAACATATACGTAAATCATGTGCTCTTTATTTTATATAAAAATTTGGAAATAAAAAAAACAAAGCCAAATAGCTATTACGGCTAAACAAATAAATGTGGGTCACTCACTTGCTCTGCAGATAAAAAATGGATGTCAGAGCTCTATAGTACAGCAATTCGGAAACGCCATCTGGTGGCTAACTTTTAAGAAAAGTTCAAAGGGAAGTAACAATTACTTAGGGGCCATTACAACTATCCAATTGGTTCTGATTCAGATTTCTGAACATGTTTGCCACAAAATAATTAGAGACGTTGAGACGGCCCCTAATATACAACCACGTGACCTATAGATAAAATGGAAATGACGGAGACAGAAGGAGAACGTTAGCAGGGAAGTTTAAATATGATATTTCGTTGTTTTTACACTAATGCTATCGTCTGTGTAAGCGGCTAAATGCGGCATGAAGAAATACATTCTTGTCCTCAGATAACGTGGACTGCATTGGAATAGGTATTTAGAAATTGATGAATGTTTTGGTAAATGAAAATCAGTTTAGTTCAAAGAACTGATGTTGTTGTTGTAGTGTGTTCACATTGCACTGTAAACGTGTGCTATTTTCAGTTTCGTAAATTAATTTTTATTCAAGGATAAGCAGAATCCAGGTAATTCAAAACCGGAAGTGTCACCTGTTATTTCATATGCGCACGAAGGATGCGCCTTTATAGGTTGGAGTGCCTACTTGAGGAAATAGCTGTTAATCTGTCTGTGTTTCACAGTAGCTTAATTGTATTTGAGCAACTTTTTGATAATCATGGTGACCAAATTAGTAGCGGAGCACCTTCTTTCTATGGTTTTATCCGTAATTAAGTGAAATTGCTATTGTATGCCTACGTAGTGTAGACATTCTACCAGCAGAAATTATGACTGTTAAAGAAACTATATATCGAAAATGGTATGTTTTATACATGTAAAATTATTTCATTCATTCGCCCAGTTTCATACATGTATCTCTTGTGCCGAAAAAAAAACCCTACCTACCTACCCTATTTTTTTAGGCCTGCAAGCAGAAACACAGGTGTTCTTTTTTTGGCCTCATCAACTGGCAAACACACTTCACTTTGACCTATTATGCCAACTTCTCTTTGGTAGATGATCTACTCAGCTGTGAATGCCTTGATTGGATTCCAACCCATCTTCCATGGCAATATTCAACCGTTTTCCCAGCTACACCTGGGAGTCATTTCCTCCTACCTATGATCAAAGTCCCTTTTTAACTTCGGACTTAGCGGAGGATGGAAGCAGGTCTTCACAAGTTCAACCAATCCTTTGTGAAGATTTGCAGTCTCCAGAATACATACCAACCCCAATAAAAATAAAAAAAATCCAATGCCATTAGGAACAGATTTGAGGAGTGAGAGGTCAAACATTGCCAGTCTTTGTACAATAATAACAGACTGGTCATAAAGATATCATGAAGCTAGTGACAGAAGATTTAGAGAACACTTTAGCATGGTGAAGGCCACCTCTCCCAGAGGAAGATAGTATGATATTAGAAACTGGCTCTATGGCACACACTGCAAATTGTACCTCATCTAAATCCTCCTCTAAAACAAGACGTCCAAGTTGGCAACATCTACCACTACCTGTTGAAAGGAAGAAGAGAAAAAATATTCATTTAAATGAGACTTGACCGTTCAAATGATGTATTTAAGAGGTGCAAAAATATACAGATTGCTAGTGTTTCTTGAATGAAGAAACACTAAATAAATGTCTAAATGAATATTTCACAAGCATCCTTTAAAGTGGCATGAGCTGCCGAAATTAACACTTTTTTCATAGCTTCTGATCGTCACGACAGTAAGAGGATTTGAAGGTCATCGAAAAACTTAATGATTGGCGTTAGAATGATGAAAACCCATACAGTATGTGGCCTATACGAACGGAAAATGTATACGAAAAGTAAACAAAATTTAAATAACCGGGACGACCATTCCTTCATTCTAAGCCAAAGTTAGTTCGAAACAAAACTTTATCGTATATTTCTCAGACTTAAAGCACTAAAGAGCTTCTGAATTATGCGTCTTTAGAAAAACAGCCAGTAATTTCCACATTCTGTTTTAACGTCAAAATATCAACATTTTGGCAGCTCATGGCACTTTAAGTATGGCCAGGTTTATTTGGAGACGAAAACGGCCAATACTGAAAGGTAGTCCCTGACGTTCGACTTGTACCTAAAGACTAGTAGCCTAGATAAGGCAATGAAATAAATTGATTGATGTTTTGTGCTGCACTCAAGATTATTTCACTTATATTGCAGTCCCAATTAAAGGCCTGTGCTGTGTTTGATTTTCATTGAGGGACCCGGTTTCCTCCCACAGTAAAACTGGTAACTTTTTACTTGCATCCATGGGACCCATCTCATTGCAATTTTGATACAAGTAAAATAATCTTGATTGACGCATAGAACATCAGTCAATGAAGCATTTTTTGTGTCCAAGTGAAACAAGGAGAGTCAGAGATTCAGGTTTTAAGAGTCTGTTAAATCCCTGATGGAGGTATTTGTCTGTTAAACGATAGAAGAATAATTGTGGCTAACTAGCTGACTGAATTTTGTGTGCTTGAGAATCCTTTCAATTGTAAATAAAAAAATAAATATGGAATTGAGAATAGTCAAGTACATTGGTTGTTCACTTAATATGCAAGGTCTATTTTAAAAGGCACACTCACAGCGAAAATCCAGAATACTGTTAACATAAAAAACAGTGGGTGGTTTTCTGTATTTTTTCGCCGACAGAATAAGTAAGGAACTAGAGCCAAAGACATTAACCTTCTTCAGTTTTAACAGTTTATCATTAATGGCCTACAACCTCTAGCAGTGCTGGAATGCACTCTACACCAGCTGAGAAAGCAGAAACCTCCTAAAAAAGATGCAGATGTGGAAAAAATGGCAAATGTGGCTATCGATGCCATTTCACTGCTAGGCCAAGCCGGATATCAGCTAAACATCAGGCGACGAAAAGCGATTAAACCCGAGCTCCATTCTTATTACAACAAGAGATCCCTTTACGCCCGCGCTCACCAATAACTGGATATAGGAATTTGGGCCTACATAAAAAATTCTTATTCCAGAGAGATAACTGTTGTTGAAATTTTGGTTGAAAACAACATTGCCACCTAGTAGCTATTTTGAATATGCTAATGAGATGAAAATGTAGGGTGCACAACTAGATCCTAGGGAGATAATGTGAGCCAAGTTTGGTCTAAATGAGACAGGTAGTTTTCTTGGAAAAAAGGTAGCAAAAAAAACAATATTGCCCTCCTGGCATTGAATATGCAAATATGATGAAAATGAACGGTGCATAACTAGGCCATACGGTGATATTGTATGTTGAGTTTGGCTAAGATTGGACTGATAGTTTTCTTGGAATAAACGTAACAAAAAAAACAACATCGCCCCCAGGCGGCCATATTGAATATGCAAATGAGATGAAAATATATGATACACAACTAGACTATAGGAAGATAATGTGAGCCAAGTTTGGTGAATATCGGACTGATAGTTTTCTTGAAATTGAGAACAAAAAAAGTATATCGCCCCCTGGCGGTGATATTGAATATGCAAATGAGATGAAAATGTACGGTACACAACTAGACCATTGGGTGATTATGTATTTTAAGGTTGATTAAGATTGGACAAGTAGTTTTCTTGGAAAAAAGGTAACAAGCGAAAAGTTAACAGACGGACGACTGACCACGGAAAAGTGATTTGAATAGCCCTCCATCAGAATGATGGCGGGCTAAAAACAGGATTATGTCAAGCATCTTCAAACAAGTCTGCTTCAGACAGAATAATTTTGAGGCTCTTTCTAAGTGATTCAACACGGCACTAAATGTGAACCTTGCGCTGCTGAACACTATGCTTTACTCACAGCCAACAATGTTTACACCTGTGGATTTGTGATTAATCCGAATGCACCATTTCTTAGAACATCCCCAGTTTGGGTTATTTGAAATTAAATGTCCGTTTTCCAGTTCATATATTAAGTATTCAAAAGTTCATGATGGAAAACACACACTGAAAAAAAACATGATTATCATTACCAGGTCATTGGCCAACTTCGCATCACAGGCATGCAGTGGTGTGACGTTTTCGTCAAATCCCAAACGGATTATCACTTGGAAAGAATACTACTTGATAAAGATGATGGCCAACCATGCCATTCTGATGGAGGGCTATTCAAATCACTTGTCCATGGTCCGTTCGTTAACTTTTCGCTTGTTACCTTTATTCCAAGAAAACTAACTTGGCTCACATTATCTCCTTATAGTCTTGTTGTGTACTGTACATTTTCATCTCATTTGCATATTGAATATGGCTGCCAGGAGGGCGATGTTGTTTTTCTTTGTTACCTTTATTCCAAGAAAACTACAAGTCCGATTTTCACCAAACTTGGATCACATTATCTCCTTATAATCTTGTGTACTGTACATTTTCATCTCATTTGCATATTCAATATGGCCACCAGGGGGCGATGTTGTTTTTCTTTGTTACCTTTATTCCAAGAAAACAACCTGTCTGATTTCGACCAAACTTGGCCCACATTATCTCCATAGGATCTAGTTATGCACCCTACATTTTCATCTCATTTGCTTATTAAATATGGCCGCCAGGAAGCAATGTTGTTTTTGAACCAAATTTGAATGAAACCTATTATCATTATTCCAAGTAAACTACTGACCTGATCTTAACCAAACATGACACACATCGTCCCCCTAAGTTCTAGCAGTGCACTGTACATTAGCATATTCAAGATGGCTACCAGGTGGCAATGTTTTTTTCAACCAAAATTTCAAGAGGAGCTTACTTTGCAATTCACAATTTAATTTTCCTCAACAATAGTAATATCTCACTGGATTTTTTAAAAATTTTTATGTAGGCCCAATATCACATAATATATACATTAAATGCACTGTACTCCCCAATTCCTATATCCAGCTATTGGTGTAACAAACGTTCATGTGGATAGCTAACAACTCTTGTTTATTTACTTATAACAAACTAAACTGTCAGCCATCAATCTCAATACTTAATATACATTATTAGCTGATGCACTGTTAATTTTTCTTTTGTTTCAGGCTTGTTCACCATATGACACCGGGTAAGGTCGTGGCCAGTAATCACCAGAAGATGGACCTTAAAGAACCTTGTGTCCACTGCCCGATCCACCATTGTCCGTCAGCAAGATCAAGAATGCACCACCACCTCAGCCACCACACCACCACATAAAATAAAACGTCTGATGCGTGCATGTACGAAAAAGAAGGTAATAACTTTGATGATTTACTGTTAAAAACTAAATGACACCTCTGCATTTCTTGTGAATAGATACTAAGGTTACAGACACAGTCTTCGTTCATATGAGGGCTGAAGGGTTCGACAACGTTAAATGCCATGTTTGTTGTCAACCACAAAACTGGATACAAGAGGGTGGGCCTCCATCCCCATGGCAAAATCATTCTGCAAATTAATGGATGTGTGTAAGAAGAAACTAAGGCCATGCCATGAAGCAAACTCTAACTTTCTCTTAAAACCTAACGAGAACACACTTCAAGCTGTCTCAAACTTCTGAGCCGGAGGACGAGACAGTCGATGCCGTATCAACAGCGTCATCATTGTTCCCTTCGTTAACAGAAATGATTTGCCAGCTGAAAACTCAGCCCAAATCAACTGGTAACACTCCTCCCAACATACCTCTTTCTAGGGAAAGAAAACATGCATATATTGTGACGAAAGACACATTCACTGTTCTCACTGATGCAACTAGTGGCTTAAAGTACATTTTAAAAAATGTGGATGAACTCACCAAAAATCATCACAAGATTGACAGAGAATCCGTGAGCGGCGTGAGTCCCCTGGAAACGACTGCGACTGTGAGGTTCATTCTTTGACAGTGATGACATTTGGTATGTTAACAGTCCAGTTGGAGAAAAAACACTCAGTAGCTTCTTTCATGGCCCGAATGTCAAGAAGTTGCAAATTATCAAAAGAGTATACAAACCACTGTGTAAGAGCCACAATACTGTCACCAAATAATTAAATTATGTCGGTGACTGGACACAAGAGTGGTTCATCCTTGGGTATGTATCAGCGTGTGAGCGACAAGGAGAAAATAAACATGGGACAACGCATAACCGATTCTCTCGTCACAGGGCAGCCTGTGTTGCAACCGCGAGTCTCCTCGCTTTGACGGCCCCTCAACCTGCTGAAGTCTTGTCCAATCAGCCTGCTTTGCATCCATCTCCGCCACTTCCTGGAGTTCTTTGAACGTTGTAAATGAGTTCTTTTCCAATGACTTTGACGTCACAATTGTTTGATTTTGATGCACTTCCTTGCAATAGAAATGTAAACCTGGTGGAAAGTCCTTTTTCAACGGCTGCAAAATTGGTTCCATAAATATCGTTATCAATCACAAGTGAACACCGACTGTTTTGACAATCTATAGATGGACTATATTCATGCACTGTAAATACTGTTTCGTTTTTAAGTTTCTTTTTAAGTTTCGTGTTTAAGTTTCTCGACTACATTTCCCTATCCGAAAAAAAGAGTCGTGACTTGCACACAATGAAAAAATTACACTCATCATCTGTCGTTTGAGTTCCATTATTAAAGCTTGAAATCAGTCGCTCATGTCGCTAATAAAATCATTACCATGGTTCGTGGAGGGGGGGATTAAGGTATCAATTACCATGCTGACCATGTAAATACTTTGTATCCCCCCTCCACAAACCATGATAACTATTATTATAAACAGAGGAAAAAAAACATATATAAAGGTCATTTTAACATGTCAAACTCTGGCCAACCAATGAAAACGCTCAATTAAATCAAGTTGAGCGTTTCACGAAATGGCGGAAAGTCATTCGAAGGATCTGTAGAAATCAGTTCAAAACAGACTGTCGTCTAGTGGCTAGTTTTTATTCATCACTCAGCTTTACACAATATGGAAAAGTTGATTGGATATTCGGTTGCATGTTCTTTTAAAAGATCCGTTTCTATGAAGTTGAGGTAAAGGCTTTTAATAACTTATATGTGCAGCCGTGTCTTTAGCTTGGAATTATTTTATTTAGACGCAGACAAGTAACTCACAATGATTTCACAGCTACCAGTTTGGGTCATTGGAAATTATCAAAAGACGATAACAAACTTTTTCGTGCATATAAAACATAAGTAAGCTTTTTTTGTTCAATTTGATTGAGTTTCTTCTCTCTCAAAACAAATAATTGCGAAGGAAAGGCATACACTAAAGTGGCCTTATAAAAACGCAAGCACCATTGATCTTAAAATAGTTACTTTAACATTCTAACCCTAAGGGAAGCCAAGTTATCGGAGAATATCAGACAGCTGGGGTTTTTTACCCTGTATTGCGCTGTGACTTGTCAGCGTCCGAAAAGCCACGAGTAAGGCCAGAAGTAAGACACGAGCAGTACAAGGCATAGCACAGGGGAGTGCTATCACGACCAGTACCGAGAGCTTCACCCTGATGCCCACCCCAGTACACCAATCGTGGCCCAGGGAGCTGGATCTTTAACAGAGGAAGATATAATTGAGTATCTGATTCCAGTGGTGTCATGTCAATCTACTGGACTAAGTATGCATGTTTCACAATATTTACGCCCAAAAATTATGGAAGAACAATATGTAGATTTAGCGTTATTGTTACCACTTTCTCCAGGTCAGAAGTCCGAGAAAAAAATTGGTCCTGAATGAGACTGGTGAAATTGTCTATAGTAGTAAAATGATAGATAATATGGATAAGTGCCTTGAGGCTTTTTTAATCTTCATGGATATTTATATAACAGCACCCCCGGATGCCGCCCAGGGCCTGCTAAAGTACCTTCATACTATTCGCTTTGGGTTCAAAACGGGGGGCTACTAGTGGGATTGACTATGATATCCAGTACAGGTTGCATAAGGCGCAAAATCCTACAGGTCCATGGGCAGATATTGATTCTGAACTGTGGCTTTTGTACATGGGGCCATCAGTGGGTTCAAAACCACTTGTTCTAGACAGCCATGCACATACAGACATTCATGTTTACGGCGCACAGGAGAGCATCCGGTTTTGGCGGTCACACAAAGGCCTTTTCATCCCCAATTTAACCGAAATGCAACAGGATTTAGGCAAAACTATTACAATTCAGACCCCTGCCAACGTTAAACAAACTCTAGATATTTGGGCTTTATGCCAAACTCCTATAAACCTGCAAGTCCTCGATAGATATCTAAAATTATATCCTAATAAAAACGCCTCAGAGTTGTTGAGAGTTTTAAATTACAATATCAGGGCCCTAGATATCATACTGAGAGTAAAAATCTATTGTTTGTTAGTCAGCATGAGCGTGAAATACAAGAAAAAAATTAAAAGGAAATAAATAAATAATCACAGATAAGTGTTCATTCATAGGCCCCGAGATGTACTCTGTAACTTACGCATCATTTGACCAAGTTACACAAATGATTGCAACACGTGGGAAGGGAGCAAAAATTGGAAAGCTTGATATCCTTTTTACATTCTGTTTATTACCAATACATCCTGGAGATTTTGAATTGTTGGGTTCTATAGTCATGGTCTATAATTACTTTGATAAGTGCCTCCCAATGGGTTGATCCATTGTGTGCACACCTCGAAGGTGCTACGAGAAATAGAACATCACCTAGATGATTTTATTTTTGCTGGCAAGTTGGTAACCAATGTTGGGCCAGTCTCACGATGGTCGAATGATGACATCCAAACCTTCGGGCAATTGCTCTGCTGGGCAAACCTTCCTGGATTAATGCAATGGCGCGTTCTCTATACTCGGGTGTCAATCTTGGCATATCGCTACGTCTTCACCAGAACAGTAGGAGGTGTACTGACCCTAGTTTCTGAAAGGCCACATCTTATACCCCATGTACGCATGAAAATTTCATGTAGCGCGACATAGCCATTGAGCCACGTTTACATTTTTGTGTTTCGGCAACATGTTCAGTGTTGCGCTTCCACGATCGCTGAAACACCACCTTTACATGTTTTGGCATTGATCTGACGTGGCTTCAATCGGATTAGCAAGATTGATGTACAAGAATTGGACTGTATTCGAAATATACCAATTTTAATGTTGGTGCGTTTTCATTGCGTCTCAGAATATGATCGATTATCATTGACCTAGATTTGAGTAAAAATCTGGGTCAAAATTACACAGAACTAAGAGCGTATACTTCAAGGTTGTGTTTATAAGTTACTTAGGTGTACGATAAACGAATGCACATCTGAGTAATTTAAATTTCGTTTACATTTCGTTAACGTTTAAGACACAAACATTCAAATGTCAATAGAACTGTCCTAAGTTTTGATCTCGAGCAAAGAAATGGGCGACGAAATTTTAACGCAAAATTGTTGTTTGTGTCATATCAATGTGAAGTCATAAATGAAAAACGTCACAAATAAGTTACGTCACTGTTTCCAATGACAGTCAACACAGTAGTTTTCTGACTAACAGCTTCAACAAGTAAATTTATATAGGAGAAGACAATCAACAAAATGGGAAGAAGATTTCGGTGGCTACGTCGTGTGAAAGAGACATTTGTGAAGATCCTCAGACGGTTTATACGTGTGTGTTGTGTTTGTGGCCCTCAGAACTAGGGGTTAACACGATTGTATTTCGACAAGGAAACTGTTCTATGGTTCTTCAACCGAATCTGTACCTCGGGTCCAATTGTGCATATATTCAGATCTCCATCTGTCAACGGCCAACGTCTCCTTTACCAATCAGGAACTGTCGCCTTGCAGTTCTACATCACTAGTTCTATATCACTGGCAGATTCGCTCCCTGGACTGTCTCTCTGTTTGACAGAGGACATGAATGAATCAACTTCATTCCAAAGGCGATACTTTGAGCCTGAATTCGACGGGTCATTCCAGGATCAGCCATTAGTGTCATCTCCCCGAGGAGAAGATCAAACCAGAGCCGCCCAGCTAGAGATCACTTTCATGACAGTAGCTCTGAAGCTAATATGTCAAATGAGGACGTTCAAAATGTATCTGCAGCAAGCGAGCAAATAGAACACGACATCCAATGGGACAATTCTATTTCACATTCGGAAGATGACCTAGGATCTCACCAATCCTTCCAATCTGATCCATCAGACGTCACAGATTCCGAATCTTCCGAAAGTGAGGCTGACTCTGACTTTATTTCAGGCGACGAAGAATCAATGCTGCAGTCTGACGATCAACCATTCGTGTATATCCAAAATGATTCCGGTTTTGAGGCGATGTTAATTGACGACCCGTTATTCCGGGCACTTTTCACAGCTTTTTTTTGCGGAATGAGATTTAACATTATTGCATTGCAACATAACCGAAAAATTATGGCTGAATTTTTTTCATTGTTTTCGAAATCGTTTACAATTGATCAATGTCGTTTTAAGATGTCAGAAAATTCGAAGCATAAATTAAAAGACGATGTACTGTGTTTGTGTGAAGTCTGTTTATACATTAGTGAGAATGTAAAAGAATGATTGTTATTGTAAATACGAATCCAAAGTTTTCCTGGTTAAAATTCATCGATGGCTTTGCTTTTTTCATTTGTTTTTTTTTTTATCGATTTATTTGATTTTGAAAAATAAACTATATCATGCACTTTATACACATATTATTTATTTCTTATTATATACATTTCGTCAATGTATCACATTAAATGGACGTGCCGGGACCGAGTATCGTTAAAATGTGTGCTATTTTACCGTTGTTTATATAAAAATGAGGCTATTGGTAACTTTCCCAGCTCCCACGGACCACTGGATAAGGAGTTTTATTTGAGGATTCCAATGTCTGCTTTGTTGTAGTAAAAAGAATCGAGCGCTCAGTAGAGCCTTTCTAGCGTTTGGTCTACTTTCGGCTGTTTGTTTACTGACTGTCAGACACAAAACAATAGCAGCATGGGATTCCCTAAATAAGTCGTTAAATGTACATTTTTGGCGGAAAATTAACTTGCAGCCGTTTTTTCGAGATTGATCACTCTGTATTTTTCTAATAATCTGAAGGTCAACGGAGAGATCATAAAAGACCAACGCTACGATGCCAAGATAAAATCGAAACTCAAATTAAAAGAAAAATATTCCAAAAGCATAAAATATGGTCAACACAAAGGCAATATATGGACATTCGGTTTGATTTATCAGCAAGGCTTGAATCTAACAGTCTATCATTGAATAAAAAAAAACAGGATTAATTGATTGCTTGCTGTTTTACGTCACACTCGAATTGTTTTTACTTACATGGCGGCGTTGCCAGGTTAAGTGGGGGCTGGATACTCTGCTCTTAGTCCGGAAAGAACCGGCCCTGACCCTGATAACAGATCCTGTTCATTTGTACTTTGGAAGCCTAATTTTGCTTATTCTACTTATTCTACCATTTTAAAGTATTAACTATGTTATGTGTTTCTCTATATATAATGCCTGTAGAAAATTGTCTATTGTGTGTTGTAATATCTGATGATGAGAGTAGCTACTCTCGAAAGCTCATAAATATACCCCATCATGTACAATATAGTATGAGTTATCCTATGTGTTTTGGCTTTAGTAAAACCACTCCATAGTAGAATTTAATTTGTTTATACTTGAATGGCCGCGTTGCGCAGACTGAGTTGGATTTGATAAACCCAATGTATACCAACTGACTCACCGAGGACCAAAATTGACGAGCAAACTTATTCCTCGTTTTATTGATTGTTTCAACCATAATTGGTGAGAAAATCTAACAGTCTCTAATCTCACCAATTACCGCCACAACACAGAGCATTGAGTATTTTGAGATAATCCTATGCACAGATAATAAATTTGTTAATGAACCTTTTCCCATTGACATAAATTAACGAAAGATTAATATGGCCGTGGCTTCATCAAACGATGAGGATAAAAAATCCCAATATTATCGTGACAATGATGGAGAATATCGGTCCTATGATATCGCTTCTGAAACTCATGCGTTAAGTAACCGGAACGTGCGATGAACAGACAATGAGCAACTTTATATATACCTATGTCAAACAAGTCCCCATATATATATGCCTATATCTATACGCAGACACAAACATTTAGAAAATAACCCATCATTTTTATTTCACCTAAAAGAGCCGATGTGTGTATTGTTTTAATACAATTCTAAACACCCTGGGCAAATTCTCATGTCACTTCATATATAAACGACCTAGATAACTGACCTATTTAAATCTACATTTGGACCGACTTCATCTGACAGAAAATTTGCTCAAGTGCATCTTTACAGACAAAAACAGATTCAAACGCGTGGACGGCGTAAGACAGTTAATTGTCTCGGCATGAAATAGGAAAGTTGATTCAACAAGCTTAACAAATCCAATTAACATGGAGTGATAAGTACATTGTAAACTGAAGAAATGACCCCTAAAGTGAGACAACCATCTAAGATTTGCACCGTTGCAGCTAATCTAGATGTATATTTATGATCACTAAAACACACGGGCACAGGGAAAATCTTATTGTCTAAAATCTAAATATACATGTGTATACTTCTTCAAACTGGGGTTACTTAAAAAAAACTAAGAAATTTTAATTACAATAGCTACTGGTATTTGCAGGGTCTTCAATACAAGTTAGAACAAGAAAATCACTAAATGTTAATTAATGAAAACACACGCTATTCAACATGAACCTTTATAGACCATTCTCTAACTAAGTTTACTTATGGACAATAACTTCTTCCTGTTTTTGGTATAGCTACGTTTCGGAACGACAAGACCGAGAAACTTTGCAACCAATAAATTCGAAAGTTATTTTCCACAAATATGTGTTTTGCTGATGCATTTAATTAAGTCTTCGCCTCTGTAATTCTAACGTAACGTTAAACCAGAGATCAGTGCTATTTGATCACAAAAAGATCTGCGTTTAATGCGTTCCATAAATATATTGCATAATTAAAGCAGACTTTAACTTATCTATATACGTCGTCTAATATAATTTATCTATGTTACCCGTTCTTAATATATCATGCTTGGTTATAAGATATCCTAATTTCTTCATAGCGGCTGATTAGGCTATTAGCTAATGTATGTGATATATCAAGCAAAGGTAGACTTGCACGATTAAAGCAATAAAACGACCTACCTGGATGACAGGTGAATGATATTCAAGCCAGGTAAGTGCTAACAGGTATTTGGTACTCTCCTAGGAGATTTGATAACGGTGATGTTAATCCTGATAATATAGACTGATCACCCAGTAGGGGTCCACAAGCTCCTCCTGCGACCGATAGCTTCTGGAACTGACTCTAAAGGAAGGTGATTGTACGAGAGAAGACGACTTATCATCTCTCGTTCCGCTCCAGTGAGCCGAGGTTTTAGCATCTGTATCTCCCATTTTCATGAGTCTGAGCGAAATAAAAGGGCCATAGTTCCGTGCAAATTAGAATATAATTCATCAGATAGTTTACTAAGCGCACCTAGTTATTTATATCAATACATTCTTAACGGTCTATAATAATCAACTGTGACTGACAAAAAATCTTTCCGTTTTTGGGGGTTGTGGCCAAAAAATTGAACCACAGGGAAACACATCGTCGAAACCCACGATTAAAACTTACGCTCACGCTCACTTTACCCGTGGGACAAGTGGAACCATATCCGTCGTTTCTAATTTAATATGCATGTTGACTTTGATTGGTTCCGCCACAAAACTGTGGCCGAAATTTCACCAATTAGAATCCGCGTTACGTAAGCATCTATGCAGTGTTCAAAACAAAGATGGACGACTTATTGGTTTATACTTCAATTCGATAAACGTGTCTCCAAACTGAAGAGTTACAACGTTTATAACGGAACTTTTGAAATGTCCGATAGTAAATGGGCGTTCCCAGAAAACGAGACTTTCAATCGCAGTTGGCCCAGGGGTAAAGTCGAGCTTGTTGAGAATTTAACCCTGGGTATCCGAGGATGAGGGAAACATAGATCATGACTAAACCTTATACGACTAAACTGGCAACCTATTACTCATACCATAAGGGTAGAAAGTCTTATAATATAGATAGCTTTTGATACTTTGCGGTTTGAAATTAATTTAGTGTTCGGAAGTAATAACAAAGTCATATTGTTAAAATAAAAATGAATTCTTTATACAAAAATATGCATATGTACATATATATATATCACAGAGTTAATTCATTGGAATAATTTTGGTAACATAAAATAATAAAATAAAATAAGAATGCGGGTTTGATTTAAAACATTATTATATGGAAAAGACGACGTCGACGAGCAAAAATGTGAAGGATATGGATAAAACCATGGTTACCCAAAAGGAATGTCAAGGAAGGAATGTCAGCATCTTCATGGAAGAGCTGAGGTCTTCAGACCACACTCTAAGCTGCATAACACTCTCAGAATGAGTTATTATATTAAAGTCGATCCAATCATATAACAGGATACGGCAATGCGCAGACCGATATCAGCAGCAGAAAGACCAACACTACGATAACTGGCATCTGGTTATTATCTGTGTTATTTTAAATTGCCATCCAGTCAGTAGCGTAGCCAGAAATTGGCTCAAGGGGGGGCGAATTATCACAGGTCAACAAGGCGAGGGTCCAGGGGCCGCCCAGGCCCCGGAAGCTCTGGGGTCCTAGATCGCCAGAGATGCGTTCTGAGCGTTTTCCAGGGAATAAATCTGAACTTAATTTGTGAAGATTTATTTTTCTATTTCCGACTTATTTTTCAAAAACAGGAAGATCTACTATTTCATAATCAATATTCGTTTATTTTGTTATCATTCTAAATGCAGCGCTGCAAGCCAATCATGGTCTCCGGATCTCTCCATGAGCCTGTTTTTCATTTTTTTTCTATATATATATAGATCCGCCAATGGGCCCTGCTAAAGCGCCATAGAGCGCTAATCCCAAACTGGAGGTACCGGAAGACACTTCCCTGGAAATTTGTCTGTTTGGAGACCCAAACTTCCGATTTCCATACATTCGAACTCGAAGAGACTAACATCCACCTACTAGAACTACACTTTGGTTAGGTACCCCTCACCAAGTCTCTCTGAATGTTTGAAATTCAAATTTGTAACAATTATTACAAAGTGCAACTTTGTTGTTGCAATCAAACAGTGCTCTGTGCTGTGCTCTGACACACATTTTTTTTTTGGGGTGTGGCTGAGGGGGGGGGGGCCATGGCACCATGGCCCCCCCCTGGCTACGCTACTGCATCCAGTAGACCTATATATTTAATATTTCTCTTAGGATAGATGTCAAAATATTATAACGTTCATCATAAATCTGAATTAAAGTTAAAAGTGTCCTATCTGTCGATGGAATAAGAAAATTGCCATTTTGTTTTTGGAACTGAATGGATTCTAACTTGTGAGTGGCCTCCGTGGGTAGATCGCTGGACGCTCAAGCCAAACAGCCTTCCACCAATGGGTCGAGGGTTCCAATCTCACTCCATCAAAAACAAAATTGTGTGACTGGGTTTCCATCCAATTGACCTATGTGGGGTGGTTGCCAGTTACTACTGGAAATTTGTGGGTTTCCTCCGGGCATGGAACCTGGTTTCCTCACACAATAAAACTGGCAATGCCGCCATATAAGTGATATAATCTTGAATGCGGCGTAAAACACCAAATAATAAACCAATGTAACCTTCGATGCATTGTGGAAGTGAACCAAACACCATGATATTTTCACAAAGTGAAAAACCAACATATATGTCTTCCTGAACGGCAAAGTAAGTAAAACAGGATAAGACACATGTGTGCGGCTAACAATATATGTAAGTCCCATTTAATAATTTTAACTGTTTTGTCTGAAATGGTAGACCATCTAAAGTTTAGTTTTAAAAGATTAGCTTTCCAACTGATAAGAACCGGTCTTTATAGACGACTAATTTGGTGTTCTATAGACACGGTAATTTCTCGTATTCTGTATCAAATTTCTCGATTTCCCCATCTTTCCAGTTTGCCATGTTGAAGTCATGTGATCATAGGAATGTCACATGGACCATTGTAGCTACTGATTGGTTGAAATCAAAAGTAGGACACAACAAAAGTTGTATGCTGTTGAAAAATAGAAGCATGTTTCAACACTGCCCGACAAGTTGCACACTGTATTACGTTGTTGAACACGGCCGTCTACACGATAAAACATTTGCCATCCAACATCATAGAACAAAAGTTGTACGTTGTTGTACAACAAAAGTTGCATCATGTAGACGGGCCTTAACACATGTAAAATCCTTAAGGCTTAAAATAAATAACTAACTATGGTGACAAGTTTCTTACTCTGTTAAAAGAGAGTGTCTGGACCTTTCAACAGGCCTGTATTTAATAGTTGTAACATAAAACTAAATGCTACAAATACTCTGAACACCCATGAGGGGATTTGTATCAATTAAGTCATGTTTTGTCACATGTTGTGGATATATATGTTTATATAGAAAAATAAGAGAAAAAATCGCCTGGTGTGGACAAGTTAAATAATGAAGAATTGTAGAACGCCTTTTTTGACTTCCTACATTCTGTATATTCCAACTCATTGCAGTTTCAAACTTGTATTATGGTATTTTCATTCTGTAAATTCTAACTGCAGTTTAGGCGAAAATTAAAAAAGTGTTTGTATGCTGTTACAAACCCCTTGTAAAAAAAAATGGGTCGGTAGGTCGGTTTTTCTGTCGATATTTTTTTGTTAATAAATGAAGGATCTTCCACAGCTTTTCGCAGGGATTAATTTCGACTGGGTTTTTGGGCTTATATGGGCACAAACATTTACAATAGCCCACAATTTCGTTCAGTAATAATAGCACAGAATCAGGATTGTGTAAGGCTGATATCCAGTAGAAAATAGCCCACACAATTTTCCAAAAGCCCACATTCTTTTGGTATATGGGCCTTTTTCAAGGCTGGATTTATCCCTGTTTTCGTCATCCATCTGTTGTTGTATCGTATCAAAATACCTGGGTCACTTTTTATTAGGGCTGGGGAAGATCAGCAACATTTACCCACCATTCCACATCTCATAGGGGCCTCCATGGCTCAGTAGGTAGAGCGTTGGACGCTCAATCCCAACAGCCTTCCACCAATGGGTCGCGGGTTCGAATCCCACTCAGTCCAAAAAAAAATGGAAAACTTTCTGACTGGGTTTTCACTCGAACGACTTATGTGGGATGGTTGCCAGTTACCAACAGAAGGTCGTGGGTTTCCTCCGGGCATAGAGCCCGGTTTCCTCCCACAATAAAACTGGCAACGCCGCCATATAAGTGAAATAATCTTGAGCGTGGTGTAAAACACCAAAAAATCAATCAATCACATCTCATACTGTTCTTCTTGATGAGCTTGGCAAAATAAACTCAGTGTCGACTTCGAAGGACATCATGATTCAGTAACGACTTTCAGCTTTCAAATGACTTACATGTACCACAGTACATGACTACATATATCGTGTAGGTAATTGTCGTAGATTCCAAAATCAACACGAGTTTCAAGTGACCGTATGTATTCAAATCCAGAGAGATAAACTGTTGTTTTATTGTTTGTCAAGTGAAACAAAATACACATCAATTTGTTTGTATTCAATCTCTTCGAAGCCATTCCGTTCGCCCATAAAACAGAATGTCTTTTCACCTAAGCCACAATCTCACTACACAAGCTGTTGGCAGCGGGGTGACAACTTACCAAATGAAATAGCAAGATTTCATTGGTTGACTGGAAGTGCCGCGATCCTACGAGCCAGCAAAATTCAAAGCCTGGGGCTGTGCCATTTTAAGCAGCATACCCCCTGTATTTTGGTGTACTTCCGTAATAAAGCAAACAAGTTTATTAACAAGACAGTCGGCTGAATAAAACGTTGGGATATGAAATAAATTGGTTCACTTTGAGGGTGTATGTTCCTGGGAAACTGATAAACATGAAGTGTCTCGCTGGAGCAGGTAAGGTAATGTGTGTATAGACTGAGCAGTTGTTCTATCTACCAACGCATGGCAAACCGAAAAGCTGTTTTTCACAAAACCTGGGAACCGGCACAGAACCAGAACGATCGTTTCTGGGAAATCCCCATGCATGTTTGGGTGTCGATTGATCGAGTTTAACGCCACCCTCAGAAATATTTCAGCAATATTTCAATTATATTGCAGCTTTTTGGGTGTTGAAGAAATTTATTAAAAAGAAATTCAGTGGCGAAAATGGCAATAAAAAGTCACAACATTTTTATAGGGTCAGTCGTGTAACGGCAAACACACATATGTTTAATTTCGGCCTTTAATATGTATTGTTATTTTCTTTGGAAATAACAATATATCAACTGCAGTTGGAATATACAGAATGCTGAAAGTTGAAAAGGCATTTTATTCTTTACTATTAGTATATATTATATATATATATTTGCACTATTTACATGAATACATTTTATTCCTGCTGATATTCAAAAAAATTCCGCTTGTTTTGTGGACTATGGTATGGCAAAACTAAGGCCAGAATGAATATTTTCGTCAAGCCTACAGTCTAAGAGTTCCAACATTTGTACAACCAAGGTATTTAATTGATTTTGATTCATGAACTGCCAAAATTTGAATTTTTATCTTAAATTCCGATTATCAAAATAATTCGAGAAAACGATTGACTGTAAAATAAAAAAAATTCATACGAACCGATGTTGTGTTCGAAAAAGTAAAAAAATTTAAATGACCGGGTTGCCTGTTCATTTGTTTTTACCTGAAATTACTTCTAAACCATACTTTATCAGACAATTATCAGACCATATCACTAAAAAACTTTAAATTTACACTTAGAATTTGAAAATTATTGGTTATTTTTTCCCCTGTTTCAATGGCAAAATATAACAGTTCAAGCTGCCGCTGCTTCGCTTGTCGTTCAGCAATAGGAGTTCGAGCAGCGACTGGTTGGCCCGGTGACAGTATAATGTGACTGGGTGAGGGGGGCTTGCTGGGTGTTTTCGGCAAATCGTCTCTGTGAGGCAGCACCAGATAAAAAAGCGGTCTCTCTGCAACAAGGAGACAATGTCTTCATATGACTGAAATACTGTTAAGCAGGACGTAAAACCCAAATCACTCACTCACTCAATGGTTAAATATCAACTTTCTGCCAGCTCATATCACTTAAAAAAAAAGAAATTGTTGTCCTAGATTATTTTCTCCAGCAGATTTACTTCAAGTTAGCAATTCTACTGTTTGCAGGTTTCCAAGCTGTTGTCAACGGCAAGACGAAAGTGGTTCGTGCCATTCTGTTTTCGTCAGTGTGTGATGCCCCAGCAAGGTGTTTGATGCAGAACTTTACCCAGTTCAACGGATTCTTTGGCTGTGCCACCTGTTTGGCCAAAGGTGCATCAGTTAAAATCAGTGAGCGCAGATCAACACTAACCTACCCATTTTCCCCACATCCTGGAAATATATACAATGGTCATGACAAATAGAGGACACATTTGGAAACACTGGACAATGCAAAATTAGCTGAAGAAAATGGAAAGACAACTTTAAGAGTCAAAGGATTATCAGTTCTATTTGGAATGCCCAAATTCAAACATCATTCGAGGTCACCATTGATTATATGCATTGCGTGTTATTGGGAGTTGTCAAGATGAAGTTGAACCTTTGGTTTGACAAATCACATAAACAGAGCAACTTTTACGTAGGAAGGTCCATGGAAACACTGAACCAAAGAATCCTGTCTTTTACTCCACCATGGAACATTTCAAGATCACCTAAAGGCTTTAATGATTCGTCTCAGTGGAAAGCTTCCGAATTCAGATCATTTCTCCTGTTTAATTCCTTGCCATGTTTATGGGGTATCTTGCCAAATGAGTATTTTACGCATTACATGCTTTTGGTAGAAGCTATTCATATTCTCCTGCAATCTTCAATTGCCTTAAGCGACATCAAGAAAGCAAAATTAATGCTGATAAAGTTTTGTGCTGGAATTGAGGAGTATTATGGGTGTAGATTTGCCTCCTCAAATATGCATGCTTTGTTACACCTTTGTCAGAAAGTCACTGATTTAGGGCCTTTGTGGGCGCACTCATGTTTCTATTATGAAGATCTCAACAAAGACCTCCGAAACGTTTTCCATGGGACACATAAGATAGAATTCCAGATACTGACAGTCGTCACAATTCAAAAAAAATTCCAAACATGATAACCCTCCTTACACCAGGATCTGCTTCAGAGCGCCTCTACAAAGTCATGACTGTGTTTTTGCTGTCCATCATCCATCAACTTTTCTTGTTTGTAAGATACAGGGCTTGTACAGGTTTTTAAAAGTTGTCAGTTCTCAAAATGGAAAAGTGTCTGAATATGTTTTTGACACAGACCAAACAACCAGTCTTAGTCAGAACTACATGGTGGAATTGGAATAAAAAAAATGTACAACTTATTTATGGGATTTTTGCAGTTGATCAAGTATTGGTGTCTGTATGTTCGTGATCTGATTATTTTCATTGGCTGTTGCTTGTCTACAAGATAACTGTAGAATCAATTGACAGAATTGCATAAAATTTATGATTTTCACATTGGCAGTTGTCTGTGTATCGGTAGGGGGGGGGGAGACATGTTTTGGTCCTAAACAATTCTAGGTTTACTGTGGTGTATGGAGTAAACCCTATAAAATGCACCCCATAACTGTGGGCCAGCGTTGCTCTGACCAATGTCACATGGAAATTTGCACACATAATTCTGGGGCATTGAATTAGCCTGCACAAGAGATGTTCCTGTTGTATTCAAGAATCTAGGTCAAAGGAAGGACAGACTCTAAAGCCCTGTCCACACTATCCAACATCACCCAACATGCTGCTTGCCAACAAGAGACAACTTCAAGTTGCTTCATGTTGCGGCATGTTGGGTAACGTGTCCACACTATAAAAACAAAGGCCAACAAGTCAAAACTTCCTGTGAAAATGTTCCGCTGTGTTGCCTGATGTTGTGACAAACTTTTTGAAGAATTTGCGGAAAATTTAGTTTAGTTAATAAGATTGATTGATTGTTTGGTTTTTTACGCCGCGCTCAAGATTATTTCACTTATATGGCGGCGTTGCCAGTTTTATTGTGGGAGGAAACCGGGCTCTGTGCTCGGAGGAAACCCACGACCTTCCGCTGGTAACTGGCAACCTAGTTAATAAGAAAAATGAAGGTCAGTCAAAAGAGACTCGTAAGAGGACTTTCGGCAGTAATAATTGCTCTGGCAGCCAGTTGGCGTCAACGATGCCAAAAACCCCGAAAACGTCGTGTTTGGGTAAAGGGATGGATACGAAAACGGGGAGCCCTTTGGGGCCTACTATTGCCTCCTGAATGTATTAAGTAGTGGTAAATCGTAATTTCCTTAGAATGGATCAGGCCGCCCTTTCAGAACTTGAAAAGGTAGAGCCGTCAATACCACCTGGGGAAAGACTGGCGATCACGCTGAGATATCTTGCTACAGGAAGTCCTAAACATAAATTGATACTCGTCACAGAATGCTACATGCTTTTGTCTTTGTGACAGTTAATATGGGCTGTATTGAAATATTACCGTTTTTGAGTGTCACGGACACTGTATGAGTACATCGTTAGGAAATTGGTAATTAAGCCTACTCGACTTGATTTATCAAATGATTAACCAACTGATCGATTTAGTGAGTGAGTGACAATATTCCAATCATGTGACGGTGATGTATTCATGTTACAAGACAGATTTCCATCGCTTCCTCACTCAGGTGCTCAGTAAATCTGAAAATGTGGGTATCATTGCTTTCATAAGCGATGATTGCAGATTGCAGAATTTCCCAACTATTCTTCTAGTTGAAGTTCTTCAAACTCTGTTGCCAAGATATTGATGATGGGGGCCCAACTTCAACTACTATTCTTCATGACATACAAACACTCTGTATCTCTTTTCGTTTAACGTAAATAGTTATTTGCTTGGGGTTTTACTCTGTACTTTTCCCTATACATTTATATGATCATGGCAGCGCCAGGTTTATTTGTTTATATTGACCGCCGTCGTCTCAGTAACACTATGACAGAAAGCCTTTTATGAAATTAACACAGACCGAAGATATCTAGAATGAGTACCACAAACTATGGATGTTTAATTTCCAATTCTTTTACCGCCATCTTGAACAACATGTACTATCTAATCTATCTATCTGCGAAAACTTCGCACCTACGGTATTTTAAAAAAAATCTATATCCTTGGCTGAATACCTCACATGTGTTAAAAATAGAAGATACAAACAAGCAATGTCGTCATTAAGACTTAGCTGTCACTCCCTGGAGATTGAAAGGGGACGTTATAAAAAGACTAACAGTCTTGATCGTTTTTGTCCTTTCTGCCTTAATGTCGTGGAAGACGAAATACATTTCCTGGTTTCCTGCACTGCCTACGATGATCTTCGTCAAAAATTGTTCTCAAAATTAAAGGAAATCTCTCAAAATTTTTCAGATTTCAATACCTTAGATCGGAAAGAAATTTTTCTATTGTTGATAAACCCACCATGTGAGGTGTCTTATTATATTTGTCAATATGTTTACACATGTTTTCATTTAAGAGACAGACTGCTAAATACACTTTAGTAACTGTCTATAGACAGTCTAAAGTCTTTATTTATTTACTAAATAAAAATAAAACTAATGAAAGATATATATATAACACAATGTATCATACATACTGATTTTTATCCCATAAATGAACCATTTTAGGTGTAATAAAGCTAGTGCATAAATTTTCGATATGCCCCACGGGCAATAAATATCCTGGGAATTTGATTGGTCCGGCAAAACTCATTCATCGCGATTAGCCAATGAAAAGGTACAAACCCAAAGCCGGACTACTTTTTTGACAGCTGTCAAAGTCGTCTGCTTTTTTCACTGTAGCAAAATTCAATGTTTCATCATGACAGACTTACAGATTGGTGACGTTGTAAAAGTGGACAAAAAAGGAGCTGGGTGCGTGAAAGAATTTACAGATAACCATTTAGTTAAAGTTCAAATAATCGGTATAGATTTTGACATAGAACTGTCGCCACGAAGACTGACAAACGTCAAGAATACCATCAACGGTTACATTGGCGTCCGACATCGGTCAAGGTAGGCCTATGGAATTATTTAAGTAACTTAAATTTAAAATATCTGAAATACTTTCGCATATTAATTTTTATTGTTACGTGGTACTTCGATTTGCGAGCAAGTAACAAGACATTATTTTTATTTCAAAACAGGTTACATCCAAGGGACCGATGTCAACGGCCGGTTAAACGAAGCTGGCGAGCAAGGCGCCGCCGGAGAGAGGCCTCAATCCCGGGTGACTGACTGCGGAGACAAGACGAAGAACCGTAGGTTTATTCCTGTCAACGAAGGAGATGTGTTCAACATCATACGAACCGAAGAAAATCAAAACACGACAAAAAAAACATCGTTTGATATGAAACTCTTAAAACAATTTCTTCAGATGACAAATAATGGAGATATGCGAGAAATTTATGACATTCCTCCAGGAGAATTATGCAAAATTCTTAGTAAATTTTTCGTAAGTGTACGTAAACCGGACGGCGAAAACTATGAGCCCTCCTCTTTAAGATCGATGTTAGCCAGTTTCGAAAGGTATCTGAAGAGACATGGTTATCAAAGTTCACTAATCACTGATATGCAATTTTATACTTTACGCGAAACAGTGAAATCTAAACAAAAAGAACTTAAAAGAGACGGTAAAGGTAACTTACCCAAATAGGCAGATCCGGCTACTGATGAGGAGATTGATCATCTTTGGACATCCGGTCAGTTTGGCGTTCATAGTCCTCAGGCCATAATTAACACTCTCTGTTTTTTTACCACAGTACACTTTGGATTGAGAGGTGACACAGAACATAGGAATATGTGTTGGGGAGATGTAACTCTTTGTACAGATATTGACAATAGAGAGTATTTGGAATTTTGCGAGAGGCAAACTAAAACGCGCACCGGATCAAATCCCAACTGGACCCAAGGACACTCGCACAGTAAAACCCAAAATGTGGGATGTACCCACTAATTCATCGAGGTGTCCGGTTTCTGTGTACAAGAAATACAGTTTACTCCGACCGGCACAGTTTTCAAATAAAGATGACCCTTTCTATATTGCCACTCACACAACACGTGAAATCCCTATCTCCGGCGAACAGTGGTTTAGAAGACAACCAATAGGTAAAATCAAAATAGGCAGTTTGATGAAAAACATGGCCGTAAAGGCAAATTTGTCGTCTAGCAAAAGATTAACAAACAACAGCGCCAGAAAACGCCTTCTTCAGAAACTAAATGACGAAAATATCCCACCGACACAAATAATGCAAATTTCAGGTCATCGCAACATTCAATCTGTAAATAATTACAGTTCTATTTCTGAAAACCAGCACAGGGAAATTTCAGGCATATTAAACTCAACGTCATCTGTTCAAACTCAATCTGCAGTCAAATCCGTTGAAAATGACTCCCGAAATGTTATCTCCAGTCAGCAATCCATGTCTCGAGTATCGAGTACGACCACAGCCTCAAATGTCGCGCCAATATTTGGAGGTCAAATTTCTGGAGGAGTATTTAACGTTAATCATTACAATTATGAAGCACCCAAGCGTAGCAGAATTCGTGTCATCGAATCTTCACAATCTTCAGATGAGGATTAATATGCTGTTTTACACTGAACTGTTGCCGATATTAACTGTTGTAATCTTCTGTTAGATTCTTTCTCAAGTTTCAGCGCGCCATGTTTACGATTTATGTTTGCTTGACGAATGGCGTGTTGACACTGTTGACGTGTTGTCTGTTGTCAGTTTTGAAATATCCCTTTGGAAAGTTTACTAAATTACAGTTTATTGTTTTTACTTTGTACAATAAAACTAATTTGCTTTAAAAATGATTCGTATCTGTCGTATCATTTATGAATGCTATAATTATACAATTAAACAAATTTGTATTGCACTGTTTTCTTCCGCTTTCAACTGTTTACTCAGCACGGCTGTTCACTCTGACCGCATTCCAGTAAATCAATGCGCGTTATCTATAGTTTCACTGAGAGACGACGGCGACAGTTGGTTTGTTTTTGTTGAATTTAGATCTCTGGTATTTATGGGATAAATAGGATCTCCACCTCGTGACCCTGAGATATCAGATTTATTAAACTTGAGTAGTAATTTTCATTTGTTCCTCGCCAGAGGCTCGGAACAAATGAAAATTACTACTCTCGTTTAATAAATCTGATATCCCAGGGTCACTCGGTGGAGATCCTCTATATACCACTCAAAATATGTGTTATGCTGTTAAATGCACTGATTTAGTGCCATTATTGTTCATGTTCGTTTTGTTTTATGCCCTGTCCTAAATGGATGTTTTATGCATAATAAATTGAAATTGAAAAAAAAAAATTGAAATTGAATCAATTGGTACTGTTTATACTGTATACATGTAATTATATACTATTGAGTATTCGTTTACTTGTAATACTAGTATCATAGTCAAATAAAAATAACCATTTTAGATTCGAGTAATTGCATGTGTACCTTAGATGAGTTCCTGTCCCATCCTTTCCGCAATACCCCATAACCTAATGCCTTGAGTTATACATCTGGGGTGGGTTGTTCAAAAGAAAATTAGCTGAATGGCAGGTTAAATGACGTGGCGTAACAAAGAAATTCCTTTAAGCGGCGTCATCTAACCTGCCGTTAAGCTAATTTTCTTTTGAACAACCGGCCCCAGTTGCATTGGGCATCAAAACAGATGCAAGTTCTAGAGGTGCTAAGGTGCTTGAAAGTTTCAAAGTTAGCAAGGCGCATATGTGGTGCGGACAAGCTTAAATAAAAGCAGAGGTTTTAATAAGGTGCAATTAAGACGCAGAGATAGACCGATTACTTCACAATCAATGTTTACAAGGCCCTAGCTGGGTGCGTGTCTTATTAAGGCGCAAATAAATAAGGCACAAAAAACATATAGCCTTTAACCAAGGCATGCTCAGGGTGCATGCCTTCGCAAGGCACAATCACTGGAGGTGCAGATATGGCGCAGTGACCAAGAAAGGCACTCATTGACTTCATTTTTGTGCATAGGATTGACGTTTCTTGTGTGGATCGGATTAACTTTCTTCTCGGGTATTTAATTGACTTTCTTATTTTCTTTTCTGACTTTCATTCTTTTTTAACCACGGATTGACAAATTTCTTCTTGTGCCTGGATTCTCTTCGTACATACTCGGATTTTTTTTTTTACTTTCTTGCTCGTAAGCCCTTTTAATATAGCCCAAGTACTATTATATTTATACCTGAATTTATTTTTTACACTCACGTTGAAAAGGAAAGTTGAACTGTCTGTAGGCTGTAGGCGAAACCCAGTTCAAATCTTTATTTTAACAATTTCTCTATATTGGTTAGATTTTGGGGCCAACTATAGACGTATAATATAGAGATGATCTGTCAGTGTCAGTCTCAAAACCATGTAATCACCTGTGATTGTGTTTTCTTCAATGAAATTTTATGTTAGAGTTTTTTACAAATGCTTTTAAGTTTTTCAGCCCTACAATTTATTTTACACTAGTAGTATTTACATTGATATTGATTCTGATACAAAAGTATGATCTCTGACATAATAGTTAACAGAAATTTCAACTATTAAAACTTGAATTTGATAAAGCTAGGTTTAGTTCCGTATAATCACACTCAAAATTCTAACCGACTGTTTCGTACTTTCCATTTTAATTTATTCTTCTATTTCTTGCTTGTTTTGTACTCTATTGATGGCAGGTTCTCCAGTGCAAACTTCTGCTGACCTCAATCTTAAATTTGTTAGAAAAAAGAGCAACAAATCATAGCACTTGTTATGAAACTTTTGCAACATTGTACCTGTCCATCGGGAGGCCACTCCCAATACTACTCTTTCTAGTTAGTCTCCCCTTGAGAGCTCTTCACACTTGGAGGTAGAAATGTACTACGAAATGGCGCGCTGGTGGGGTTGATTTTGTTGCGGTGGGGCTCTAACTTTATGCCCGGAATGGACAGGCAGGATTTCTCGCTTTTAACTGTGCCGGAATTGAAAACTATTCTGAAGGCTAGGGGAATGAGCGTTTCCGACTACAAAAAGGCACAGTTTGTAAAGTTGTGTGAAATTGCCATAGATTTGGACTTGCCACTGGAGCCAGAAGCTGCTCCTGCGCTTCGAGACAAACAAACCGTTACACTCTCTGATGGAACTGTAATCCAAATCGTACCCATATCGACCATAAACGACTGGAATTCTAACTTGACAGTACTTCCAGACGTGGAACAAGCTAATGTGTTAATATATTTGGTACAATACGGTTGGGAAGGGTCGAAGCTGCTGTTTAAAGATGGACACGTCTCTGACGTTGCTATATCAAGTGTGAGTGGCGTGTCCTACGTAAAGGCTAGGTGTGTGAGGGAGACCAGCTTGTCCGAGAAGCCCTACTCCGTTTGGTTAGTTCTGGAACACACTGGAAATATTTTGACTGCAGGATGTGAATGCCCAGCGTGAGTATTAACCTAAATATAACATTAGTCCTATAAACATAGGACAAATATCTCCGGACTAAACAAGAGTTCAGATGAATACTTGGTGTTGTTTTGTGGCTTAATTTGTTGTCTGTGTGGTAAGATAGTTTTGATTTTGGATGCGTGCAGCAGGAGTAGACGATCATAAAGTCAGAGGCATATGTTTATCTGACTAAATATAACATTAAACTATTTAAATGAATAAGCAGAGTTCAGTTTCACCAAAGTGTGTACATCAATATTTTGTTGTAAATTACGTCGCCCTGCACCATAAGGCGACATCATTTAGTGATTTACGACAGGAGATATATCAGGAGGTGTCATGATCCAAGGCTTACCAAAACTCTTGTATTCATTTGTCTTCAATTAATTCCCGCCAGTAAAACGCACCATCTCTATATTGTTTACTCACATTTGTTGGCATTGTTTCTGTCTTTCACATATTGGCTTTATGCATATACAATTAAAATCAGAAAATCAAGACTTGTGATACCAGCAATACATGTGTAGTTAGTACTATTTTTTTGTTAAAGTGACTTGGTATGAGTTCACATCATTTCATTGAGAGTGATGGTCATATGGAGATTTGATCATTAGAATTCTTTTTTTGTTTCATTCTGTTTCAGAGATGACGGGATTTGTAAACATGTGGTGGCGTTGATGTTTAGTTTAAGTTGTTGGTGTGACCGTCACAGGGATTGTCACAGTGAAGTAGGTACTGATGTAACCTGTCAGTGGGATCGTCCTAGGAAAGAGTCAAGACCAGTGAAACTAGACGACATCCCATAAAGAGACCTGTATGACTGTGACGACAAGAACTATCATTTGTGTAAAGTTGAAGGTGAAATTCATCTGAAAAAGAGTAGCTCCTGGTATAAACAAATCCAAGGACAGTTGGCAGTCAGCAGACGTCTGTGGTGTGATTTTGTGCTTTATGCTGGTAGTTCGTGTAATATATTTGTTGAAAGAATTTATCCTGATGTAAATTACTGGGCATATGCCCTACCCGTTCTTACACAATTTTTTGAGAAATACATTGCACCGAAGTTGCTAAGAAGTGCACACGTGAAAGGCATTGAGTATTAAAGTGACTGCAATCAATTTATATGTATTTCTATATGGTCCACTGAAGTGATTTGCAGGCAGGTGAATTTTGGGGAGAATTTACTTTTGGGGGACTATTGGTAGCATAGAAAAGAAAATAGAAATCCAATACTGCCGTACATGTATTGATCTCCTGATGATGATATTGTCCTGTGCAATAGAAGTTACATTGGACATCCATCGATATTCATATTTTAATATTTGGCAAAGGCAAGAGAATATATCACAGACAAAAGCCATGTATCGACAATCGTTTCAACATTATGGATGTAGAGTAAGCCTAGTTGTACATTTTTGTGTTAGGTATCAGATGTCAGAACGTGGCTTAACCCGATGACACAACTATGTTATTGCCACTCATTGTGATATTTCTATGTACATTTACTGTGATCTAATCTATTCAAATTATGTCAGACCAAAATATACATACAGCAATTTCAATACTTCGACCTAAAATAATAACCTCTTCCATCTTATTGATAGAGGTGTTTATGCCATGTTGATAATTCCCTCTTCCAATATCCAAGAGTTATCTTCCCCGCATCCGAGAGTTACTGATATAGATATGAAGTTTTCCATATGAAGATCTGGAGTTTTTCTTCCAATGTACATTAAAACTTTTGGGAAAAATTAGTTTGGTTTCAATCCGGTTTGTTAAGTTTGATTTTAAGAAAACTGAAAATATATATAAACATGTGCTGGTGAAGGCAAACACCTCCCGGAAAGGGCAGTAACTATTGGATGCAGAAAGATAACTCTTGGATATGGGAAGAGGGAATTAGCTTATGTGCCATTTACGATACTCCTTCTTAACCTTTTGGCCAATCAGTACTAGATTTAGTGTGAAACATCATTGGAGGAGGCCAATCATATTTTATATAAATCAGACTGGCCTGACCCCTGGGGTCAGAGGGGTGGGGAACCAAAAGGGGAATTTTGAATTGAAACACTACTTCTCCTTAACCTTTGGGCTGATTACTTCTAACTTTGTCTCGAAATATCATTTGAGGACGGCAATCATATTTTTAAAATAAAGTTGGTCTGATCTCTAGGTCCAGAGTGCTGGGGCCCAAAATGGGTAACACCTTTGAAATGTTTATCTGAAATTCTACTTCTCTTTAATTCTTTGGCCAATTACTACTGAATTTGGTAGTAAATATCATTTGGGGAAGGTGCTCAAATAAATGAGGTTGGTATAACTCTTCTTTTTTATTGTTACACTTTAATTGAATAAAAATATTCATATTTTGGAAATGTGTTTAACATTAATCTTAATCAATTAATATATGTCAATGTTGCTAAATATTGTACAACACAAAGAGGAGATAGCAACAAACAGTATAAACAAGTTGTATTAATGACATATGTACCAAATAGAGGTTAACTTTGTTATTTTAAAAACTGGTCATACATATATAAACATATATAGTGTGAGACATTTCATATTGGTTGTGTTAATTATTTTGTACATGATATGTAACTTCCATCCTATAATTCAAAATTAAATTATTTATTTTAATTTTAAGAATATTTATTTATCTTTTCATTAAACAAAAATATTCTGAGATGAAAAGCTGCAAAGCTAATGGCCTTGCCCGCTTCTGAAGTCACAGCAGTACTCTTTAATGTTAAACAATTCTCACCAACCGAAAACCCCACACAGCTAATATTGGGATGAAGGGCTCTGAACAGACAATTTATAGTAATGAGGCTGGTTTCAGCCCTCTGGATTTACTGTGCCCCATAGCTCAGTCAGTTAACCAATTTGGGATACATATTGCATACAATTGCCACAACTGTTACAAGCTGGTTCATCACTGGTTTGAGGGACCATGGCATCACCTGATTGATTAGTCGAAAGAGTTTCATCCTTTGTATAGCCCGTTCAACATGGATTCTGACCTTTGCAATGGACCTTGTCTTGGAAATCTCATTAAGGGAGAGATATTTCCCTTTACCCCAAGAACATTTACGAGTGAATGGTGGTATATTCAGAATTGCATGTCTAAGTGTCAGAAGGTCCCTTATCGTGAAACCGCGATCAGCCATGACATCATCTCCCTGTTCTAGTTTATCCAAGAAGCCACTGTGCTCGGTTATATACCTATCTGACGCATTTCCACCGTACAATTCGGAAATAAAATTAAATGAACCAGCTGGTGTTATGGAAACGAGTAACTTTGCTGTATTGGTGGATTTGTATGAACTGTATGTTGCAGACTGAGCATGCGGGGGTCGTGGTTTTTGAAAATAAAACTCCGTACAGTCGATCACTGCTCTAGTTTTGGGATATTTCTTTTTGAAACTGGAAGGCATATGTCTCAACACTTGCTCTCGGGTTGGCCATCTCAGAAGGTGTCCTAATGTACACTACATAAAAGTCGTCCAGGTGATGAAGATCTGGGACACCCGAGACTCGGACACACCTAAGAGATGACAGAGGATGAGCGTCGTCAGGCCGAGACGGATCCGCATCCATGTCAGGATGAATTCTTGATACCTGGAGAGTTTCCTTTGTGGGCCAGTCTTATCGTGGTTCCTTCGAGTCTGGTAATTTTGCTCCTTATGATCCTTTTCACCTTTCCAATAATTCAAGTTTGAATGGCTCTCATCAAGAATACTGAAAACCCCATTCAAATACTTTTTATTCGGAAAGCCTGTGTACGCTCGAACTGTAGCATCGGATTCAGTAACTTTATCAACAACAAGCTCTCTCAAAAGGCTGCTTTTGTCATCCAACTTTCGATTCATCTCTGTATTCTGATGTTCCAGTTCGTGAATATCAGCAGCAGTCAAGTCTGTTTGGCAGGAGGTGCTCTCTGTGGCAACTGATCCGTCATTACTAATTTCACACCCGTACACATGGTCAGACAATACCTGCGGAGTAACCTCTGTTACAGTCCTGGGCTCTGAGAAAAACAAAACAAAAAAACCCCATCAGATATTGTACAATATGTGGACAATTTCTGTTAACAGTTAACCATTCAGATTGCAGATTGCTTACTGCCATCTACATGTACATCAAGAAACTAATTAAACTCTGACCATGCAGACTAACATATTTTGATTTACATACATGTACTCATGTTAAACAGATCATAATTTAATGATGCCAATGGGTACTTCACATGGCTTATTCATCAAATAAATTTGAGCCACTGCGTGTGTTCCATACCAATCAATAAATGCAGCGGAAATAGCAAAACTATACCAGTACATGAACTTGAGTGACCACAAGACTGTTTTTAAATGCAACTAATTTACAGTAGCAAAATAATAAAATATAGCATGGCCATGGCAGAATGTTTTGACAGATTAGTACTGTTACCTTTTTTGTCTCCTTCCACAGTTTCCAACTCTCCAGACACATATGGGTAGCATTCCAACGTAGGACTAACAGTGGCATGTTCGGATTCTTCCATGTCCATTTCCGCCTCATTTTGTTGCTCAGGCAGAGGACATCGAGCCAGCTCTGCAGTTTTTGTGGATCTGAAACATCAATAAACATGTAATCTACAAGCACATGTACAGTATGTTATAACATGGAAACACGGTTAGTTGAAGACCTTGGGACTGTTCACATAACTTCAAAATAAAGTTTAGTTAAAGATTTAAAAAGACTGTTCGTGTTTTAGACTTCTTTAAACGAGTGAATTTGGTTTAACGTCGCTTTCAACATTATTTCGGTCATATCACGACGGCGTACCAAACGCAATAAAAAAATGGCTGAGAAAAGAAAAATTTGAAAAGGGATAACATAAAGACTTCTTTAAAAGGTGAGTGAGCGACAATATTGTTACCCACTGAACATGTCCGATTTTTTGCAGATCAAATGAGAATGTAGATCAACTAATGTTGTTGAATCAGTTCTAAATGCTTAACTTCACTCTTTGCCACATTTTCGGCTTGTTTTGATACCGTTTTGGCCATTTTCATATTGCATTTTGAAATTACTTACCTTTCTAACACGGTTTGACCCCAGTTGTTGGACGGGAATCTCGTCGGCACTGGGTTACTACCGTCCAGTTCAAAATGCAAAGAACATATACATGTATACTTGTTCGGCTTCCAATGCCAATCTCGGCAAATTCCATCCAACCACTTCTTGCGTAGAGACGATCTTTTGGCGCTTGGCAAAGGGTGAAAAGTCACGCGAGCCATCCATGGGTATTTATCAAGTTTATCCCTCTTCAGGGTCGCCGCATTGCAGCCTGGCACGCAACAAAAGAAATGCGGCATGTCCTGGAAGTCTCTTTCGCGTTCAAGTATTCAAATTTAAAAAAGAAAAAGGCAAAACACTTAAATTTATCTCGATCCAATCCAGGTGCAATGTGACGTCTGCCGTCACTCAAAAATCAACCCCACCGATGCCGTCCGCCAACAAACCTCCGCTGACTGAAGAGCTACAATTTTCCAAGGGACACAATCGGTACCGATAACTAGAGAGATGCGTATTGGAAAAAAGCGAAAGAGAGACTCAGAAGGCACGAAAAAAGCCACTGTCACAGTGAAGCTCGCCAAAAACTGGCAGCCATGACAAAGGAATCTGTAAACGTCCAACTTGTTTCACAGAAACAACAGAAAGCTGTTGATTATGGAATTAACTTCCATTCAGTTTCTTGCCCGCCAACGTCTTGCACTTCGCGGCCACGACGACGAAGAGGGAAATTTGTACCAACTTCTTAAGACAAGGTCAGAAGGAAGTCCAAAACATGATCGATGGCTGAATTCAAAGACTTATCTGTCTCATGACATCGTCAATGAACTGATCACCATTATGGGGAATACAATCCTGCGAAAGGTCCTCATTAAAGTTCGTAGGGCCAAGTGGTTCAGTATACTCGCTGATGAGACCAGAGACTGCAGTAATAAGGAACAGCTTGTCGTCTGTTTGCGTTGGGTTGACGAACATTACGACATACGAGGAACCAGTGGGCTTGGTAAGCCTACCGAAAACCGATGCTGACACTAGCGTCAAGGTCATCAAAGATGTGCTCGTTCGCTGTGGATTACCATTGAAAAATTGCAGGGGCCAAGGCTATGATGGGGCATCGAATATGATGGGCCATCTTAATGGAGTTGCGACAAGAATCCAACGCGAAGTTCCTGCTGCTGTGCGGGTTCACTGTCTGGCCCACTGTACAAATCTGGTTCTTCAGGATCTTTGCCGACAGAAAAAAGTAATCCGTGATTCCTTGGATTTAGTACGAGAGATTGCTCGTTTGATAAAATTCTCTTCGAAAAGAGAATTTCATTTCATCGTAAACCAGATCAATGCCCAATCGCCTGAAGGATCTGGGCAATGAGCCTGGTTTCCTCTACGACTAAAAACTGTATTGATTGTATAAAGCCAATCGAATCACTGAATACCATAAAGCTTTCATTTCGGTTACACTTACTTCGCTATTCGGTTTTACAAATCATGCATTGCATGAGTGGCATTCAAGTTGGTTTGACGAGTCCAAAAATATTTCTGCATGTATCATACCATCAAATAAGAAATTTAGGAATCCAAATTCATTACTGTCGGTGTCTAAAATGTTGTCAGGCCGTGTCAGTTCCTTGAATTCCACCGTGGAGATCTTATTTAGATCGGTGCACCATTTCAACGTGCCATTCGCACTCGCGGTTGTTGTTGCACACGTCACCGAACTAGTTGAATTTTCAACTCTGTTTTTCACTGCATTCCCAAGAAAACAACTCGAACGAATATCTTCTTCCTCAGAATCAGTATCTGATAGACTTAAATCTCTGTCAGAAACACTTTTAACTCCAAATTTTAACTTTATCGGCGTCAGTGAAGCTGAAGAACACGTTGCCTTCTCTCCGGTTTGTACAATCCGCCATTTTGTCGAGACTGTCCGTAACTGAAAGTGCTTCCGCTAAAATTTAGTAGAATATCGATTCAACCAATGGAATGTTACCAAAATCGCGCTCAATTAAACCCAAAGACACTTAATATAATGAATTTCATTGGCTATTGTGTAAAAATAAAATATTTATTCCATAAAACAGACCAATCGAGAGTGATGTTATATGCGCGGGTTTATCCGCTCCTCGGGAAATGGGACTGCCAGACGAAGAGCGGATAAACCCGCTCACCGGGAGTAAGGGGGGTTGGCTGCACGCGGCTTAACCCGCTCGCCGGGAGCAATGGGTTAAGAAAAACAGATGGCCAAGGGCAGCAAGATTTTAGTCATTACACAATCTTAAAAGTGGAGGTTTCTACGCTGCTTTCTACAAAAACAAATATTATCAAAAGTAATGATACTCAGAATGCCTTCTTTGAAAGCAATAAAACCCTAAATATTATCAAAAGTACTACATGTAATACTGGGAATGCCTTCTTTGAAAGCAACACAAGGGTGAAAATTCAACTGCAGGCCACATTAGCTCTGGCTAGTTGTCAAAAAGGAATTTTTAAAATGCAAATTGGTATTAAAAGATCAAGTACTGTTTAAGGGATATCATGATATATTCAGCATATTTCATTTTGTACTTGGTGTTTCATCGTATTTGATGTTGATGTAGTTCAAGGTTTATAATCCCAAAATATTCTTACAAATTGTGTTCTTTTTCTCACAGCAGACAACAGCAGTACCCCAACACTCACGATAAATATAGCATTTTGTTTTTATTATCTTCCAATTCAATTTAAATCTAATAATTTGAACGGTAACAGAGTTTGTAATGCGTAGTATTTTTTTATTTTGGTTGATCCAATTATATTAGAACTCCGTCAAAATATTGAACATTTATTACAACTTCACAATACAACAAAAAAAGAATCAACAAATAAACACAAATGCTGTCCAAGCACACCAAGACATCATAGGTCCATCGTAAAAGAATTGCGCCACAACAATTGTCAATTAGCAAGAAGGATGGCAAGGTCCATGAAGTAATAAATGTCAAGTGGAAAGTCCGAAAAAGTTGGAATCTCCAGTAGAAACTCGTCTCCACAATAATCCGCCAAATCCTGGTGAGCCAGAAGGTTGCGGCTGAAAAGGAAGTGCATCACTCCCAAGTATTTATAAAGTATCAAATTAACATATTGGAGATAAACAATTCGTGCCATGTTACATGCAGTTAGCTTAACCATTTACGCTGCAGGGTGTAGAAAGTGAATTTTTTTCCACCTGGTCCATACCTGACTAAACATTTAATTCCATGTTGAAGCATAGTGGGGGATAAACTAAGTGAAGAAGCCTAGTATCATTAATCTGGTTGCTATTTTACGATGCCTTCACAAATTCAAATTATGATAAAACGAAATCGCGAGAGTACTTTTCAAACCATGCAACAGTACAAAAAAGTACCTGAACAGGAGAGGGTTTAAGTGACATGAGCTGCCAAAATTCTGACTTGTGAAATTGATTGTTTGAAGTACCTTGAACAACTAAAGGATTGACGGTAAATAAAAAAATCAGTACTGGTATAGCCAGTAAAGATAAAAAAACTATCTTACATACTTCCAAAACTGTTAAAGGCACACTTGCCGCGAAAATCAGGAATATTGTTTACATTAAAAAAGAAAGACCGTTTTCTGTATTTTTCCCAGACAATATCAGTTAGGAACTTTCTATTTTTACCAAAATTTAAAAGTTTGGACGTCACTTTGTATTTTTAATTTGAATTTGAAAATTTGAATTGTTACGTACCCGGAACGTAAACAAACCGATCTGCCCCCTTTTGGCGATTTTATGTTTCAGTCGAGTGAGTGAACTAACGGCACAGTGTAATTTTACGTAGGCCTATTCATCTGAGAAATACAGACTGACGATCGGTTAACAGCGACTGGAAAAGCCTGCTGATTATTGTTTGAGTGTAAACCACAGACACAAAGACCTGAAAGGAGAGTAATCCAACACGAAAGTTGACCGACACTGATCGTTGTTGTTGTAATCAGGCTTCGATTCTTCGTTTGTTTTTCACCCCATTTTTTCAGTCTAAAGCTAACTAGACATGTTTTATGTGTCCTATGTTTAAGTTTAGTGGTATTAGTCGTAGTAAGCTCATGTAAATTGGTTTTCTTAGCAAATTTAAACAGGCTACGGCGGCAATTGTGCCTTTAATAGTGGAAAGCTCTTATTATATACTTCGTAAAAAAAAACTGTTATATTTAGCGCCTTGTGCTAAATTTCAGCCTTTCTAAACACTTAATTAGCGTGTTACATCCACAGTCATACTGTTGCCTCCAGCTGAGATTATATCTGTTCTCACCGAGGTGAGTAGATCTCTGACCGAAACTGGCACCCGTAATTTACTATCACCTCTGCTCTGTATCTTCTAATTTTGTTTAACTGCAAGTGAAGTTTGACTCGTTGAGGATGCGAGTCCCGATCTCTCGTTTGTTGTCTGCTTTCATAGTCTTTGAATCTCGGGCCGAACACTTGGTGCCATCAGACAACATAACACTCTACAAACCTCTACAATACTTTACGAAATGGAATACATAAGTACATCTCTTCTTCAAAGATTTTATAGTATTAAAATTCACTAACAATTGTAGGAAATGAGTATAATATCAGCTGCATAGCTAGTTATTTAAAGATTTTAGCAAGCATCTAGCAAGCATCTGACTAAATCAATGTTGTGACTTTGAAAATGTTGAAAACAGGATCGCGTGCCTGTCGCTAAGTAGTCATAACTGATCATGGTATTTCACGTAGTAGAAACTGGATAAATGACGACGCCCCGAGTCTGTGAATGAGGTAAATATGAAACATGAAGAATTTAATACGCAGAATGAGATATTTACAGGAAAAAGGTAAAGTGACAACAACACTGTACAAAAAAGTCATTTCGTCACATTGCCCTCTTCACTCTTATAGCTGTCCTCACATATTAGGGCAGTCAAATTATTTAAAACATGTACACGATACTTTTTGTCTCTCTGTTAAGAGGACGTCTATCTGTGGCCTTTTTGTTGCGTCTGTCCGTTAGGGCAGGTGTCCATCGTCTTGTAAATTTACTGTGTCCTGTATCTGTAGTTTGTTCTTGGTGGTCTGTGTGACTATGTCGGTTAGTAGTTACATTTGTTGTGCTGTCCTTACTAGCCTTTGTCTGTGATGTGTCTCTATTCTTTGTCTCAACTTGATCGAGACGGGGCAGCCACACATTATTCAACTTCAATTTTGGATATGCCTTCCTTAAGTTCAATGATCCCACTGAACTCATCCAAAAGCTTGGGGTTATCCCTCAGAACTTAGGATTTCTTTTGAGTCCGGATCTTCTTTTAATTGGAATTTATCACATTCATAGTCGTTAACTGAGTATTCCCTGGACATCTGCTCACCCTCTGAGGCCTCTGATTTCACCAGTACCAGCTGCTTTGCTTTTTATGTCTTGCCCAGGATGCTTAACGTCGAAATGCTTTTCCATCCCAGACAAGTTGTTTGCTATTTTGTGGTACAGCTGGCACTGGTATGCGGCTTCATCCCTCTGTCTGTGGCAAAGCACACAGTGCCGAATAAGTTGTTGTTTATCTCCTTGATATTTGCAAGCCGAGCAAGAATACACGACCCCTCTCGTGTTGCTTTTGACAGGATTCTGAGGAAACCAAAAAAACAAACAATAGCTTCGTCTAACATCTTTAAATGCCCCTTTTCCCCCCAAATAAGTTTTGAAATTTCTTTAGTTTGTTGTGGTGCACAACTTTGTTTTTCATTTCCATCATATTGTATAGGGTAGTCCAACTGTTTAAACTTGTGCGAGGGCAGGGCCCGAATATGGCATAAGGAGTCTAGGATTTTCTCTTCAAATAGTGACAATGTTCTGGTGAGTATCATTTTGATTTGTAGTGGGTTTGACAAGAAGGTCAGTTGACCGTCCCCTGTATCAGTCCCTGTGAGTTTGACGGATGAAAAGTATTCGAATTTCCTGTACCCATCTCCTGGTGGTCACTAGGTTTAGTATAACGACTTTCCGGATTAAATCTTGGACAAAATGGAGCTGCAGAATGATTTAAAATTCTTTGGTTGTGAGATGTTGCATGTGAGATGATGTCCTCCGCATTTGAAACACAAACCATCTGTGGCATCTGGTTCAGATACATTTAAAACGTGATATGAGTGATAATCAATGATCGATTGAGATAGTGTTATTAGTGACTGTGTTACAGTTTACACCGGTCTCAACAGATCTTCTTTTTTTCTTCTCATCCGGTGGGGCGTGGTAGGTAGGAGCCTTCCTTCTTCTCTTGACCGATAAAATCCTGCACTCAAAGTCGGTGCTAACTGCGGGCAACGGATCAGGGTGAAAGACAGTTGGTCCTTTACCACCAAGAAAATGTTTTGAGCATATATATATATCCTTGCGTACGTTTTCCATAGCTTCACCCATCGTATCAAGTTGAGTTTTTGGCTTGGGGAAAGGTAAAAATACAACTTCGTTCATGTCCTTCCTATTATCGACATATCTTACACTTGCCATAGCAGCCGTGTTTGACGGGCATGACTGCAGAGTGTTGGAATGAAATATACTGATATTGATAATCTGTTTCTTTCAAATAGCTGTAAACAACACACTTATCAACAAAATGATTCCAAATTTGACATGAAAGTGAAGACAGGTGGCGCCACAGTGCGATCTGGAAGTCAATAATGTGTATGGCCACCATGTGTGTTGATTACGGCGTTGCCTCCTCTGAATCTCGTCCCACAAGTGTTCTATCGAATTTAAAGGAGGGGAAAACAAAAAAGCAACATGAAATTGTAACCAACAATCACCCGTAGGTAAGATTTACAGCTTAAAAATTGATACCCTGAGTTTTAAGGTGATGCAGAAAATTGCACATGTTTAAATTGGGTCACAAAAACGATGGGGCCGCCATTTGTAAAGCGAGAAATTGACCAGAAACAGATGTGCCTAGAAATTAACCTAGGCTTAAATGGCAGACTAAGAGAGTTGACCAATTTCACTTTGGGTTGCTGGGTATGCGTCTACTGATTGACCGAAGAAGACACACCCCTAAGCACTGTTGTGATGATGGCGGCCAAGTAAGCAAGTTGGTCTCGTATAAAACCATCAGATTTCGACTAACTTCACTTCAGGACTGTGCGGTGGGAAAAAATCGTAAAAATAGGTCTATGGTACCATTGGAAAGTGAAATTCGCCGTCCGTTTAGTGTATATGCCAGTTTTATTTTTCTCCTCCTTTAAGTCTGAACTGAGAGCAGGCCATTGAAGGATCTGTATGTTGAAGAATCTGTATGGGAAGTCTCTCGTTGTCCTTGTAGTTTCCGCATATGTAGCAAAGCGGTTTTGCAGGTTTTGTCGGACAATGTCCATCTTGCCTCAACGTTGTTCAAGGCCGTCTTCCACTAGGAAGGTGGTCTGTTGTGCTTCCATTGCTACAGGCGGGTATATTGTTCGGACATGAAAATTGAAGTGGTTTGCCACAGCTGTTACCGTCTGGCCAGCATGAAGTCTTCCCGAGGCTTGGTCTCTTTGCTCCTGTGAGTCGTGGCATGTCACTACTGTCAAACTGGAAAAGATATATAATAAATGTAAAAGTACATATATACTAAGGGCTATGTTTCCAATGTGTATGAGTTTAATATCGGTTATTGTTTGAAGTAAGCCATACATTTTTTTTTTTGGCTTATAATTTGTGACGTTAATAACTTTATAAGCCATGAGGGAATGGACTCGCGCTTTTTCACTGTCTTTTGCCTGACTCAAAGGAGGCTGGTCATTTTGCCTCTTCTTATCAGGTCGAAAACTGTTCGAGACCAGGCAGCTCCCTGTGACAGTGGGCATTGGAGGCAGTGCATGGAACTAACCTCGAGTTAGGGGAAACGAGGGAGAGTTGGGCCTAGAGGATAGTTGTGCCACCCCCTCCACCTCAGTAACATGGAGTATTTGCTTGTATCAAGGAATAGCTTTCATAGTTATCTGACCTTTTATGTAGGAGGCATTGCCATATTTGCAGTTCAGAAGCACAGGCTCGTTGAACAAGTGTTTTTCTTTCAAATAGTTAAACTTGACTTCTACGGTGAGTTCTTAGATAACCAACCCATATCATGATATTTTATAAAGTGGTGCATTTGCACAGTGACTATGTATTACCTGCTGCCATTATCCCTCTCCCCAAAGCTGGTCAGCGAAAACAGACAAACGGAGGTCGCACAAGAGGCTCAACAAAAATTCTAACAGATACTCAAGCTCAACATTAATAAGGCGAGCTCAGAAAAACAAACCGAAAAAGGCCTTGTTTAATACTAGGACCCCCATCTTCTTCATCAGATGACAGTATAGCCGACGATATGGAACTGAGAGAGGACCGTGATACCGAATTGGATGACCTTGTTAACGACATAATCAAAGGAGACTTTGTGGCGGTTAAATTTGAAAGCCGGTGCTGTATAGTGCACTATATCGCAAGGGTTGATGCTGTTGATAGTGATAAGTGTGAGGGTACCTTTCGTTTAACAGGAATTTAGTCTATGCAGACAACACCAACATTTCTAATTAATGAGAGGTTCTGCGTCTTTTCCATTGTTGTGTTGTGAAGAAACTCCCAGTACCCAAGAAGCTTTCCTCCATTTCCTTGTGACTTTACCAGATTTTTTAACTTGTTACAGCACACAGATCCAGGAACAGATGTTTTGTGGATGTTCAATTTAGTTTTTACAAAGGTTAGATATTTTATGTTTGAATAAAGTCTTCACAACTTATGAATGTTATTATATAACTTATTTCTAGAAACATGCAAAAGTTTTTTACGAACTCTTAAGGCTCAATTCCTCCCACACCGAGGGATAGTTGGGTCAATCTGCGACTTGAAGAAACTTGCGTCTCTTGTCTGAGGGTTTAGTTGCATTATTCCTTTAACTGTACAAATAGTAGGGCTATTGCATCATGTAACCACCTGTACCAAAATCACACCTTCTCTGACATTATGATTAGCTGTGTCTCATAAAATGCCCAAAGTGGCCTAACTTTCCCATGCCTCACTTACGTTGAAGAGCATACAGTATTAAGTAATGCAGTTACCTCATAACCCGTACATTTTGTGTAGAGTTTTAACTCATTCATGATGTGTCATTTAAGAGATACAATCACACGTTGATACATACAACAGTTCCCAATGTCGCCATTAAACACACTTTGCCATGCTTATTATTTTGAAAAAAAAATTGTTTTATTATTTTAAACCGTGATAGTTGTTCTACTTTGTGTTGGGAGAAATGTGCAGTGTAACTTGTGATACACACAGAAATCCTTAAAAAACCTGAAACACTGTAGGCTTGTCATTTCTAAAAGAAGAGTTTCGGGAAACCCAAAATACGCCCGGAAAGGCACAGTAACTGCGGCCATACCAAACCAAATCCTTCCATATTTATTTAAATTTAATTTTCAAAATTCAGAGGAAGGAAGTTGAAGCTTGGTAAAAGGTGATGTAATGTCAACAAAATGAAATGTTACCACTAAAACCTTTAAAATCCATCTGTATCAAATTTAAAATGGGCTATTTGGATCAAAGATTATTAACAAGATTTGTACTCGGTACAAGTCATCAATTCTCGCTGCTTGTTAAATCGTGATGTTAAACATTGCTTGTTGTCAATATAGTTTGGACTAAAATGTTTCAATTTTTTTAGAAGAGTAGTTTATAATTTACTAATCATACTTAAACAAATGCAATTAATTGGCAATTTTGCAGCTCACACCAATTCAAGTAGATTTGAAAATTTTTCTCATAATATCATTTTTCTATATTATTTGGCTACAAAAAAAAAACAGTTGAGCATGGCATGGCCATGTGGTATAGAAGAGTCCGGACCATAAAACTGTCAACACTTGTAGTGATAAGAGACTATGTAAATAGAACAAGGCTGGGTTACTTATCTCTTTGTCTGTAGATAAAACTTTAATCCTTATATGTATTTTTCATTTGATTAAAACGTTATATATTGATTTAAGAATAGTTTTAATCAATTTAGAAACATTATTGCAATTTGAAAAAATCCTTTTTTGATGAGAATCGGAAAAGTAGAAGCCATTTTATAATTTAAAGGTTATTTTCATGAAAATGAAAGTAAGAATAAAAGGGAATGTACATAATCCAATAATTTGCAATAGTTGATATCATAAACAATTTTTTTACACACTGTCTGTTAATATGGTATGTAACATGAAAGATTTGAAAACATCGGATCATATTTGTTAAAGTTATGGAGAGAAAAAGTAAATATTACATAACCCGATATGGCTGCCATATTACGCAATGTATGATGTCAAAAATAGTTCCCGACACACCTTCCACCCATAAGGTATATACTCAGAAAAAATTGTGCAGATGGAATCAAAACTTTAGAAGTTATGGAGCGGAAAGGAAAGCGGACGCCGGACTGACGGAGATGATACCATAATACAGCCCGCTTTTCAAGCCGGGCGTATAAAAAATGTTCAACAAAACTGGCTTACATGAGCTTTATCCAAACATATACTCTACGCTTCTAGAGACAGGTCACAATCAGAATTTGGAAGCCATTTTGGCGATGCTGAAATCCAAGTGCTCCGAGTCTGATCTTTTGTCGGAAATTTTACAGCCGACCAATTCACAACAGGATATTGAAGATTCAACAGTTCAGGGTAATAATGATCTATTAGTTCCGAATAATGGGGAACCAGACGTTCGGGATCTTGAAAGTCCTTCCGCTAAGCCTAATGGACGTATAATATATGTCCATTAATGGTGAATGGTATTCTTGGCGTTCAAGTGAGAGACAACAGTGAACTATATATTCCTGTAGGATCAGTTGTCACGGATCTAGGCTTACGCATTAATGACATTGGAGAGCTCCAGTCGGACCTAAATCTCGATGACATGTATTTGGCGATGTCGATGATGCGGTACAAACTGACGTGGAACGTTTCTTATTGCAAATGTCAACTGGCAGAGGACAGTCAGAGGAACTAGTTACAAAACAGAATGACAGCTCTGATCGTGGTGAGAAACTGCCACCCATGATAATTTTCAAAGGTTGGTAAAATTGCCTTTTCTCTGTGACTCACAAAAAAAGTAAATAAAAATATAGTTATATGCAATAACATTTAGTTTTATATTATATTATATACAAAATCATTTCATCCTTTTTGTTACATAGGGAAAAGACCTGTGAAATTTGAAATACCCGACGGCTGGATAGTCACAGTTAATCCCACAGCATGGATGACCGAAGAGCTGATGTTAGTTTGGTTAAAACAAGTCCTCAAACCCTACACAGAGCGGCGCCCGACCCTCCTCGTCATGGACAGCTTTGCGGCACACATGACCAAAGAAGTGGACACCCTTTGCCATCATCTGAATTGTACCACGGCCATTATTCCTGGGGAATGTATGTCCAAAATCCAACCGTTGGACGTTTGCTTGAACAAACCTTTCAAAGACAGCCCCAGGAGGTCATGGACCGCCAGTATCAACCAGAAGGTAAATCTGTTTGTTGTTTTTTTAAAGTCTACCCTTCATGTTTTGTTCGCTCTTTTCCCCCCAGCCATGTCAAAGAATAAAAACAATATTCTCGTTTTTTTGGGATCCTCTAAAAAGAGTTGTTCTCTACAAAGAGGAGGCTGGTTGGCTGAATGGATAAGGCAGCCGACATTTAGTGCTGGCGATAGATGCTATACTCTGGGACCCGGGTTCTTTTTAATTCGATTATGATTTTTACCTGCAAAGTTTGTGATGGCAGAATTGGGAAAGCTGCCTGGCAGGTTATATTATATTCATTACGACTCCTATTTATTTATTTGTTGTTGACTTCTCAATGTTGGTTATCAAATTGGCTGCCAGTGGCCTCCTCTTCCGACACTGTTCGGTGATGTTTGTAAAGATCCGCTTTTTATAAACCAAGTAACAAGTCTGACTTATGGATAACAGCTCTTAATATGTTGATTGGCAACATTTCTATCTTATGTCAAAGATAGTTGTGGGCCAAAAGTTGTTATGTGTAATAAAGTACACTTTGATATACATTTATAAATTTTAAAACTATTTAACGTTTTTGGAAGCTGATTGTCTCTTATCCTTTATCTCTTTTTCAGATATATGAAGAAGAAAACGTCAAACCAACAGAGGTCCTCTGGAAAGAGATGCAAACATTGAAGAAATCTGTGAAGGAGTTCAACAACAGTCTCCAGATTCAAAACCAATCACTTTTGTCTGCTATGGCAAAGTTGACTGGTCAGTATAGTTTTATTGATTTTTTTTTTATTTTACACTTTATTTAAAAAACATTCTTAATTATGAAAGCAAGCTACATTTTACACAACAGGTATTCTGTGACAAAGGAGAACATTTGTAAAGTTTGTGTCTGGTTAAAATTTTATTGCTTATGTTGGACAGTTCATATTTTCTAATCTGGCGAATTATAATTATTTTTTTTTTTTGCTTTTGTTGTCTGATAATGTCTGCGTTAATATTTATATAACTGATTATAATCTGAAAATTCTTCAAAACATCAGGATTAATATGTGTTATACTGCTGATAATAGCTGGTATGTCAATCTCGCTCTAGTGGGTTGACTTGTGTTTATATTAACTTGTATATCAATTATATTATCTATTGTAAAGCTTATTCTAAATTAATCATTTATTTTGATTAAATCTTTCCCAATAGGGATTCCAGGAGCAATAGAAAATCTAACCAAGATGGTGTCTGCAATAGGGGATAAGCCTATATCCTTGAACCCTTCACCTCCAACACAACCTTTGTCCCCTCTATCAAATCAGCCGAGTCCAACTTTAAACTGTTTTCCAGTCCAACCTCCATCACCTCAACCTCTATCACCACTTGTTCTACAGCTGAACCCACCTTTGTACCCTCCTAGACAGATCCAGCATATACAAACAGAGCAAGAAGAATATGTTGCTGATTCGAATCTTTTTGCTGAAGCAAATTCAATGGTGAGCATTTTGAATTTTTATTGTATGTGTTTCCTGATAAAATGCATTTCAATGTATTGATGACATCATAGAGCTGTCGAAAATTGTTCATTTGGCCTCATTAATACTATAATGTAAACTGCATTTTAATATCACTTTCGAAATTGAACCTCTTATATTTTGGTTCTAAAAAGAAAATATCATCGAACACAAAACTCTTTATTTCTAATAATTCTTTGATAAGAATCTTTTAAAAATATTATTTGTATCTTAATCTGATAATTCGGTTTCAGTTTTCAATACCTCAACGGCTATTAAACCAGTCATCCAAAACAGATGCCAGAAAACTGACAAATGAGATTCTGCATGGACTATACAGTAGAGAATTTTTAGCTACTCATTCATTTTCTGGTGGAAAAAAGGGCGGGAGGACTACCGACAAAACCAGCGATGGACCCTGCTGAAGTAACAGAGATAACTAGTAAGTTCCTTAATTCCACTCAGTAATTTATTATCATGAAAATAATGAGATTTATCATTGATTTAAAGGATAAATTCGGTTATTTTGGGCTGCCCTATCTGCAGATAACCCCGCATCATACCTCTGCCCTGATGGCTAGAGTTGCGACCCCTTTATATATACAACGCTAGTGGCGCTGTCCCTTTGGCTGAAGGCACCCTCTTGACCTATTCTCGCCTTTAACAGAAGACATCTTGTAGAAATAGCCAGAGTAATTTTAATCACATATTTCACGATGCCCAAGTCAAAACAGTTGTCCCGAACCAAGCGTGCGCCGAAGCCCAAGTTGGCATGGTCACCTAAATCAGGGACGCGGCAGTCGGCTAGCAGGCCGTCGTCAACCCGTGCGAGGAGTAGGCCTACCAACTCAAGGACTGCCAGTGCCATGCCGGCATCCAACAACAACATACAGCCAGCAACCGGTAGGGCCAGTGATTTTACTGCTTCTGAATCACAAGTTGATAATTCTCATTTTATGGAAGTTTTATCTTCTTACAATGAAATTTTGGATATGTTAGACTCAGTTAGACCGCACATGAAGCGTCTTGTGGACGCAGTTTCTCCTACAGGCTGCAATAACAACAGCATGCCTGCAGATATTAATATTATTAATAATAATGGTAGCGATATTTTTAATCAGGCAACTAGTCCCAAACCTACTGAGTCTGCTACTAATAATATCAGGCCTAATGATTCAGAATGTTTTTCTAGTTTTATACCCCAGGAGATAGTAACTCCGACTGGGGGAATGCCGAATTCTTCTTCAGTCACTTACTACCAATACCACTACCAGTAATATCGACAATATGGCCATCCACCATGAGGTCACAACAACCATGCTCAGTCCTTGTGATGCCATTAGTTCCCATGTACCACTTAACGTTAAACAGTCAATTTGGAACGTTGAGTATGTTGAATTTTCCTTGTTACTCAAAGCTAATACAGAAGGTGAACCCAGTTACTCAGTAAGTTTTGGTTCGAATGATGGTAAAGCCATGATGCGCCCGAAGGTAGTATCCAAACCAGTTTAAGATATTGACACATGGATAACAGCATTCTGCATTTTTATGGATATCTATTTAGAATGCCATCCCAGCAAAGCTAGGGAGCTGCTTAAGTATCTTAACACAATTCGTTTAGCTGAATCACGATATGGCGGTTTCGGTTGGTGGGTATATGATCAAAATTTTAGAATACGCCTGTCTCACAACCCGTCTCGCTCATGGGGTGTTTTGGACGGTGAGCTGTGGATGACTCTCATGATTCCTTCTCCAACAGGGTCTAAGGAGGCCAGTATTTCAACAAAGCAACCCCCAAAAATGAAAGAGTTTGTCACAATTATAATAACAAAGGCAAATGTACTTTTCAAAATTGTAGATACTCACATGTATGTGAGAACTGTAGGGTTAAAGGTCACAGCATCATTCAGTGTTTTAAACAAAAACAACCAACGGTGACCTACAAAAGAAGCCCTTTCGTGTTGGCCCAAACACCCATTAAATTAGAGTGAGTGAGTGAGTGATTGGGGTTTTACGTCCTGCTCAACAGTATTTCGGTTATATGAAGACGTTCTCTCCTTGTGACAGGGCGGATTTCCACCGCTCTTTTAGGTGCTGTCTCACCGAGACGACTTGCCGAAGACAACCAGCAAGCCCCCTCACCCAGTCACAGTATACTGACACCGGGCCAACCAGTCGCTGCTCTAACTCCTATTGCTGAACGCCAAGCGAAGCAGTAACAGCTACCACTGTTAAAGTCTTTGGTCGGACTCGACCCGGGCTTGAACCCGGATCTCCCAGGCCTGAAGCGGACACTCTACCGACTGAGCCGAGGTATTGTGGATATACATCATATAAAAAAATGTCAAGAGAAAACATACGGAAACCTCAAATCATAACTGTATTTACGAGGTCTATGGTCTGCAGTGGCGCCACCTATTAGCGGATTTTCTCGAAACACAATCCCATCTGAGGTATTGTGGATATACATCTTAAAAAAAATTTCAAGAGAAAACGTCAACCCGTTACAGAGATAACGTCCGGAAACCTCAAATCATAACTGTATTTACGAGGTCTATGGTCTGCAGTGGCGCCACCTATTAGCGGATTTTCTCGAAACACAATCCCATCTGAGGTATTGTGGATATACATCTTAAAAAAAAATTTCAAGAGAAAACGTCAACCCGTTACAGAGATAACGTCCGGAAACCTGAAATCATAACCACCTCAGCCAAAACCGGTTGGGTCACTACAGACAACACAGATTAAACTGACTGACCAACGGCTATCTCTCTAATAAGCATATTAAATTGGACATTACCATAATAAAGTGAGGGCTATAACACTCCCCCACCTTGAATTAGTGAGTGATTGGGGTTTTACGTCCTGCTCAACAGTATTTCGGTTATATGAAGACGTCCTTGAATTAGTAAATTCAAAAACAATATACAAAAAATAAAAATATTAAAAAAAAAAACAATATACATCCTTCAGAGGAAGCTGTACAAACTACAAGAAATAGTAACTGCATGTATACATACGTACGTCTAACTTACTTAGACTTTTGTAGAAGGACCAATTTAGAAATTGGTTGGACCAACTGATTATATCTTCGGGGTGTCTTCGAGGTTCTCGTCAATGACAAGAACCAGATCTCCAGATTTCAAATTTGTTTGAATAGAGACCCATTTATGTCGAATTTGGAGCTCCGGTAAATAAGACCTTAACCACCGTTTCCAAAAACGATCTGCAATATGCTGTACATGAAGCCAATGTCTGCAATAGGTATCTGAAGTATGAGTCATACCCCAAGGAAGTGGACAGTTATCTTTGTTAAGCAAAATATGATTAGGTGTCAAAGGACAATCGTCGTCCGGGTCATCATTACATTTGGTCAATGGCCTACTGTTAACAATGTTTTCCACTTCACACATTACGGTGTGTAGAACATCATCTGACAAAGTGTCACAAGGACGAATAATAGAAACCAATACCTGACGAACAGTACATATTTGTATGTGTAGTCATAGACTGATGAATATGGACTTGACGGTATATTAATGGTGATTATTTTTCAGGAAATTCAATCATTGAGGAAATCAACAAAACAGTAAAAGATGCACAGAAGAAGGCATCAATATCCCTCCTGAATCAGATGAAAAAGAAACAAGCTAATGATCCTGTGGATAGTGTACCAGCGTCACCAGAAGTGAGTAAATCGTACACGTTGTTTGGAGACAAAACGGACACATAGGTTATTTACAATTGATTTCAACTAAAAAACTGATGTTGCTTTATATTCAATGTTATCTATTTTTCTTTAGCATAACGAAGAACTGGAGAGATTGAGAGCGGAAAACATTTCACTTCGAGCAGAAAACCGTAAGTTGGCATCAGAGAACAGCGATTTGAAAGCTACTCTTTTAGCATTAAATGGTTAGAAAGGTTTTTTTATTTCACAATCGGAAGAAGGTTTTAACATGCCACTATATATGTTCGTTTGAGTAGTGTTAGAATTTTGTATTTTTCTTTTAATAAATTTGCCCACGGTTGTGTTGGATTTGAAGGCCTCTATACAAACATTACAGAATGTAGCTGTGGGTGGTAGTGCTAGCCAACACAAGTCGGTTTTCCCCATTCATGCACCAGAGTCAGTGGATGGACCATCAGCCCCTTCTCTCCAGTCAGAATCCCCTGAGTGCGATACGATCTCGTTAAATATCACTTTTGAGATGTATACAAATTTGTCGTAATAATTGTGTGCGGATATGATTTGATTAAAACATCATGTTTTCAGGACTCTCCCTTAAGTAAGATGGTTCTACGAAATGCTCCCGAAATTCGCCACAGAAGATGGTTCTACAAAATGCTCCCGAAATTCGCCACAGAAGTTGGTGAACGACATTATGTCAGCGATGTATTCCTGTGAATATATGTCTTCCCATTCGCTTTCTGTAGAATTCTGTAGATTTATTCCATAGAATTCTGTAGATTTATTCCATAGAATTCTGTAGATTTATTCCATAGAATTCTGTAGATTTATTCCATAGAATTCTGTAGATTTATTCCATAGAATTCTGTAGATTTATTCCATAGAATTCTGTAGATTTATTCCATAGAATTCTGTAGATTTATTCTATTGAATTCTGTAGATTTATTCTATAGAATTCTGTAGATTTATTCTATTGAATTCTGTAGATTACTTTCGCAAAATTACTATAGAATTCTATGGTATTTTTTCATATGTAGAGGACCTATTTATGATGGCCAGTGGAAACTACAAGACTCCCTCTGCATTTTCAGAGGCTAAGCCCTACAGTAGATGGGTGGATGAAATAAAGGTTTGGCAAACTGTTACAGAATTAGAATTAAAAAAAACAAGGTCCTGCCTAAGCTTTATCATTGCCAGAAAGTGAAGGAACCATAAGATTTAAGGTCTTTATTGAACTTGGAGTTGACAAATTAAATAAAGAAGATGGTGTAGCAACCTTGATATCTTTTATGGAGGCAATATATAAAAAAGATGAACTTTCAACAGCATATGAAACTGACTTAGATAGATTTTGCAAGATCCCGTCGATGTCCATGGAAGGATATATAATGGAATTTGAAAAACTGTACATTAAAACCCAAAAGTTTAATATGTCTCTTCCACAATCTGTTCTTGCCTTTAAATTGCTGGATATAGCTGAACTAGTACACAAGATCGACAAGTGGTTCTCACGGGAGTAGACTATTCAAATGAACCTTCTCTTTTTAAACAAATGGCAATTTCATTAAAGAAGTTTTTTGGGAAACAATCCATGTCTGCTATTGAAAGTGAAGAAAGGTCTAAGTGGCATGGCTGCCGCTGTAAAAGTAGAACCAGTTGTTTACCAAACTGAAAAAAATGAAGAAGTGTTTTATTCAGGGTGGAAAGGTGTGTTGGTTATAATGGACGTGGACGTTACTGCGGTAGTAACAGGGGAAATTCGTGCAGGTCCGCGACGGACTTCTCAGAAATTTATTTTCATTGGCCCGAGTATCTGTTTGCAAATTTCTGCAGCTAATACAGAGCTACATTCATTCATAAAGGTGTTTATTTATGTCACTTGCAATTCGCGAAAGCTCTCCAAATTGAGAATTGTTAAAAATAAATAACACGTACTACATAGATTTTCCAAATGTCCGAGGCCGTACGCGAGGCATGATTAGTTTGTCATTTACTCTGCTTCCGACACCCGCTGTTGTTGTCAAGCGAGTCCAGCAGTGAAATTCATTGTCAGTGTTCGTCCACGTTTTACCGGCTGAGGAGTGTGCCGTTTCCACGGGCGTCAATGGACTATTATTTTGAAAGACTGTGCGCTTTAAAATGGTAATTGTTTCGCGTAGCCAATCTGTTCTATGTGTTGTTTTGGACAAAACATTTACCTGTCAGTGTGGTGTAGATATTTTTACTCCCGGCCAGGGAATAAAACAATTTTAAAAAAAAGTTTTTGCGTCTCTAATTTGGGGGTTTTCTTCCCTACGTGATTGACGCTACTTGTGATATTTATTATACCCATGGAGTTACCCGCGAAAGTAAACATTGGCTCGAACCGCGACCTGTGTTTGTAAATAGACTGCAATTTCAAAATCTCAGAAGGCAGCCAACACCAAAGAAGTATATCGAGGAGATGAAAACGTCAAATTTAGAAGGTGGTGAAAGGTCATACAAAAATGAGAAACTATGTCAGGATAAATTAACTGCTATTTATAGACATGCTGCAATGTTATACCAAATGAGTGAGGATGAAATCCGATTTGACCGCCAAATTAGAAACAGCATCAATACAAAGTGTCGAACAAAGAGGCTGGTGTGCATTAAATGTGTTTGATAATAATATGTAAATTTAAATTACCAGATCTATTTATCAACACATTTGTGTTCAGTGTTTTATAGCACATGTATATGACAGTAGAAATAAAAATATATAATTAGTAAAGGATGTTGTTTTAATATATAAGATTAGGTTTTCGTTCATATGAAGATGTTTTAACATATTTTAGGATTGGTCGAATTCTTTGGCAGATTTAAATAAAATTCCAGTGCATCCCCACGAAACAAAGTTTCAATGTACAAATAACAACTGCTCACCTTGGGCAAATGTATACAAAATGTATTTGACCTAGCATCAGAACTGTAGTAGTCCTGACAAGGTTGCATATTGAATACCCCCCCCCCCCCTCCCTCAAACAAACATTGAATGTACAATTGACAACATGTGCACTAAATTTTATTGACCTGGAGCCGGTTGCACAAAGGTGTATTAAATTTAAGCTTGGATTAAAGTTAAGTCAGGTTTAAATTGCTTAAGTCTGACAGTTAAATACAGTAGTTAATACAGGTATTAAGTATTGGAGACTTGAATATTACCCATAATACAATGTAAAATTTGTTCCTTACTGTTCCTGATATTGATAAACTCATAAATGTGGAAACACCCGTTGCCAGTGTCGTAAAAAAGGAGCGAAGCGAAAAAATTTCTGATAAGGAGCGATATGTGATAACAAATTCGTTCTCCTGCAAATTTAATAATGCGTTCACAAATCAAAGAAAACACAACTTGTGGAAAACCTTGACTAAACAAAGATGGAGAGACAAAACGAACGGTTGAGCAGGTAAAACGAAAATGGAAAAACCTAGTATCAACTTCCAAGAAAGAAGTCGGGAAATTTTGGGCCTCTCAGCAGAAAACCAGTGGGGGTCCACCTCCGAAAATTGGTATTCATAAAAAAGAAGAAATCATTAATAATGAAAGACATAGGTACTTACTACTTCAACATCTGTGTTTACTATACAGGTACTTTATATCGCTCTTATAAATGAATACAAGTCAACTCCTACATATACTGAGTCAAGTCGTCCATAAATATTGTTGGCCTACTTGAAATTGCTTATTTGAAAGAATATTTTAAGAAAGTAATAAACTACCTCCAGATTCCATAAAAAATAACTGCTGTCAGATACTGATGATGATACGAGCCGCTCTAGTTTGACTGATCAATACAGTAGTGAATTCCACTCTCGTACATAGCAATTAACACAGGAGACCACTCAACAGCGTGAGTCTGACTCGCACACAGTTCAAGTCAATCACACCGAGCCGGGGTGCTGATTGATTGAAAGAATATTTTAAGAAAGTAATAAACTACCTCCAGATTCCATAAAAAATAACTGCTGTCAGATACTGATGATGATACGAGCCGCTCTAGTTTGACTGATCAATACAGTAGTGAATTCCACTCTCGTACATAGCAATTAACACAGGAGACCACTCAACAGCGTGAGTCTGACTCGCACACAGTTCAAGTCAATCACACCGAGCCGGGGTGCTGATTGATTGAAAGAATATTTTAAGAAAGTAATAAACTACCTCCAGATTCCATAAAAAATAACTGCTGTCAGATACTGATGATGATACGAGCCGCTCTAGTTTGACTGATCAATACAGTAGTGAATTCCACTCTCGTACATAGCAATTAACACAGGAGACCACTTAGCCGAGAAATCTTGGCTCTGCCGAATTTTTTTTTTTCCGTGTTCGTCATAGCCAAGATCACTTCCATAGTAAAAAAGTGATATATGTTAAGGAGGCCCGCCTAAAAAATCGGCGGCGCAAATTTCACTACAAATAAGCAAAGAATAAAATATTTACCACTGCATTCCGATAGTATAGACCCCGAAGAAGGAGTTTGTCAAACTTATGCCGCTGTAAAGTGACTAAAGATATATGATTGAAGTATTTCTACGACGCCCCGCACAGTTTAACTGGTCGTTTAGATGTTTTACAATGGCGGTTACGTCAGGTTGAAAGCCAGTGGACTTCGAAACAAATATTGACTGCATAAGGGAAAGTTTATCACTTTACAGCGGCGTAAGTTTGACAAACTCCTTCTTCGTGGTCTATACTATCGGAATGCAGTGGTAAATATTTTATTCTTTGCTTATTTGTTGTGAAATTTGCGCCGCCGATTTTTTAGGCGGGCCTCCTTAACATATATCACTTTTTTACTATGGAAGTGATCTTGGCTATGACGAACACGGAAAACAAAAAATTCGGCAGAGCCAAGATTTCTCGGCTAGAGACCACTCAACAGCGTGAGTCTGACTCGCACACAGTTCAAGTCAATCACACCGAGCCGGGGTGCTGATTGATAGACGTAGACTAATTATAGTGATTTTAGAAATTTAAAAGATAAAAAAAAAAATGTTCATTACATTTTTCTCCAATCCTAAAATAAAGCGGTTATGTTGATTTTGCCCAGATCTGCTACTATCTGTGGAATGGATTATTGTCACAAAATAATTACATTTATTTACTTTTATTTTACAGGCGGCTATATGTATATTGGAGGCTAGTTACGGCTTTTAAATGAATTAGTTGGAAGGACATCAAATATCTGTAATCCTACTTGTCTTTGAGCACTATTCACAAACTGTTAAACATTCCTGACTGGCATTTTGTAATCATTTGATCATTATTAATTAAAAATTCGGACATAGTTGAATTACAGTACTTCATCATTCTTTATTCCACTATTTTTCAGGTATTTAAAGCTTTGGAAGGCATTCTCCCTGCAAACATGAAACTGGAGGAAATCGTCGCCGACTTTGGGGCGGGTATGTGGCAGGGCGCACATAGCGTATTTCCTAGTGTCTCCATCCGTGGCTGTGTCTTCCACTGGAACCAAGCTGTATTCAGAAAGATCCGAGAATTAGGTTTGGAACCAGCCTGCAGAAAGCAGGAGGCTTCGTACCGGTGTACGAAGAAGATAATGGCGCTGCCGGTCCTCCCGGCACAAGACATTCCCGCGACATTCAAAGGTCTATTTCCTCACTGTAGTGCCACCCCCAGTTGCTGGAGCTATATGAGTATGTATCCAAGACTTGGATGAGAAGCAGAGTTTGGCCCGTAAGAAGCTGGTCGGTGTTCGGCCAGACTATTCGTACAAACAACGCCTAAACCAAAGAGCAGTGAGAGGTAATCTGTACATCCTACTGGGACTCCTCTACGAAGAAGCAGTGCTCGTAACAGTACAGCTAAAGCTTGTCAGTGAAGGAAAATTGAAAAGACACCAAAGAAAGGCAACAAAGGCAAAGAATGGTAAAATAATAGACTTATGGAGACGTTTTGACACGGGACATTTGAGTGCGGCTCAACTGTTAAGAGCTGTTAGCTTTGATATTTGATTTGTACATGTAAGCATAATCAGACTAAAAGAGTTAAGTACTATGTAGTATTATGTACCAGGACTTCGTTAATAAATTTTGTTTTATTTATACACACTTTGGTTACTGTTTAATAATATGTGATAAGCGCTTATTCTTCTCATGTCTTTTTCTCACGGGGTGCCTGTGACCACCTGGCATGCCTGGGCGGACAGTCCATGGAGCTTCTTTCAGTCTCTCTGGTAATATTAATTAACCCTTTGACTTGGGTTTCAATTAAGCCCTTTGATTCTGGTTTCAACCTAAAAAAACAAAGCAAAGTTTATTTTCTTCTAATCCTAAAATAAAGCAGTGATAAGTGAGACTCGTACACCGAACAAATATCTTGTAATGGCGTAATTAACCCGAAAAATTTGCCGGCTAATTATTTTATAACAAAGTATACTTACCGTCAACGTTTTATTCTTAGGTAAGGGTAAACAAAAGCAGGTAATCGAAAAGTATCAGTTGGCAAACAATAGGCTAAAAACCCTAAGTTTCACGGTGGACAGCAATGTTGAAGAGATAGGCCATCATTGAGCTACCACAGTAGTTCTATATGGTATGGACGACTTGACTCAGTACATGGACGAGTTGACTGTGGACGAGTTGACCTGATACCTTATAAATATTCATGTTTTGGTGATGTTATTTTAAAAAAAAAAATGGCTATCATTGACAGCGAGTGCTTAATTTACGGTGGATTGTAACACATCAAACCTTTCTTACGACATATGGTGAGTAGTTGATGCGTTTTACTAGGTTTTTTTTATTGTTCATAACAGAAACTGGAATCGCTCTTGTCCTGGAGATTTTTACCGAACACCGGATTATATGCTTTGACGTTAACAACACAAGGACTGCAGTTTCTCCTTCAGCTAACACAAGCTTCGTCAATTTTTTTAGTTGAATAATAATTATATTAATATTTATAATATGTCACTGTCAACTGGTTACTGCTAGTACTAGTACAGAAGTTACTACTACTAGTAGTAGTAGTGACACTGACAGTGTTATAGCTCCGACATGTAGAGTTAAATAATGTTAGCAGGTTAGGTCCTACTGTAACTGAGTTAGTTTAATTCTGTTTATTGTTAACTATGCCAATTTAGCTTATGAAGTTACATTAGCCGTTACTAGGCATTAGTACAAAGTCGGTTTATATATAAACTTTTTAGATATGGCGGTTTAATGTGTGGCTCTTCCTAACCAACAAGGAAGTAAAATTCAACTGAATACAGATGAGTGTGGGTAATCCGACTATGGCAATAGTTACAATTTCATTCACTATACTTACCTGATAGGTGCTACAATAAGATATCATTCCGGTTTTATCGTGTATAACTCGCCTCCCGCAGAGCTTTTACTATGTGCCGCGACGTCACTTCTGTCTGCGCGAGTATACTTCCCTGAGTTTCTTTTCGGCGAAAATTTGTGTAGGACGTGTTTTTGGACAAACCGGTTTTACGGGTTACCTTAGTAGAAGTTTGACTGGGTTGAGGTAGGACCGTTTATTTATTGCTCTCGGCAGTATGTCCGATAAGGACGATACAGTCTCTGAAGACAATCAGGAGATTGTGGAATCTTCAGCGAAGTCTTCCAAATCGAAGCGACCGAGTCGGGCGTAAAGTGGCCAGGCCACACGTGGTAGCTCGGCGTCCGTTTCCTGGGAAATGGATTTATTTAAGTCCAGTATTGACTTGAGAATGACTTCCTTGGAGAGCAATATTGCTAAATTATTAGAACATATTGCTAGTGAGAGGGATACTGGCCAGCACGTGGCGCAGAGACCGGAATACTCACGAGAACATACTGGCCTGTCACAGGCGCAGAGACTTATTGTAAGCCAAGACGCAAATACCTGTTCTCAACTGGGCAGTGGTCATAAAATTTTGCAACTGGAGGCGGACTTAAATGAATTTGACAATATTTCCATGTCAGTTAGGTCCTCTAAGTATAACCTGCCGAATGGTGAACTTAATTCTTTGGGCTCAAAAAAGTCTGGTCATTCTACTCATGGAGATGAAATACGTTTTTCTCAATACAGCTTCTTGTATGATATGGTAGAAACTCTGCTTATTGAAAAGTATGGAACCAAGGCTGCTTTCACTAACATACAGGGTTGTATAGTCATCACAACGTTAGAGAAATTAGCCTATCAAGGGCAGACAGCTTCTTGTATGGCAATAATTACCAATGCTTATATTCAGCAATCTTTAGGTAGCATGTTGATTAATATGCAGGCCACCGAGATAAATACTGATGCATGTATACAACAAGTAAGAGATATTTTTGCAATATCATTCAAAGCTATGGACCAGGCGGGTAGGGCAGGGGCCTTCCATCACCTAATACGTAGAAAATTGGCTATAATTGATACTGGCATGGCAGAAGTCAAAGATGTTGTTAAACAAATGTCATGTTTACCCCTGTCAAGTGAAGGGGTATTTGGTCCTGTTATGGAGACTAAGCTCCAGGCTAGGAATGACAGATCTTCCCAGGTGAAGAAACTAATTCCTGAGTTTGGTAGGCGTAAGAATTTTGGGCCGCATAGGGATCTTAAGCGGAAAGCAAGTTAGATAGCAAAACTGGTTGCATCATAATCAGATAATACCGAATAGAGGTGTCTTAGATCTGTAACTGCATGTACTTTATTGGAAGAAATAAAAAAAAACCAATTGTTAGAGTTTCCCTCTGCCCGTGTGTTTTCGTGTTTATAAATATAAAAAAACTATATTGAGAACTAATGAAGGACATAGCAGTATTTCACTGGTCCAATTTACGAAGCTATAATTGTATTACAAATATTCACAAAAATTCACTTTCCACTGTTGTGTATGTGGTTTCTATCAGTATAACATCTAACAAAGTATTATTTCTTATCTCATTTTGATTTCAGGGTTGACATTGTATTGAGAGATGGCGAAAAACCCGTGAAAGCGGCTCTGTCGGAGGATATAGCTAGTCTGTTATCTAGTCCGATAGGGGAGTAGTTCGAAGTTACATAGATTATTTTACATTTTACAATATAATCTCAATTTGATTAGTTTGGGTAACATACAATATATGTAACTATTCAAATGCACAAGCAGAGTTTTACAATAATTTCTTATTGGCAATTTAAATATGTAAATATATTCAAGAGGAAAATTTAAAAGTCTGACTTATGAATTGTATTATTATATATTCCAGAAAATCAAGTTAAGAATGATATCATCCGGCAAATCATCAATGCCTCTACTGAAGCTGAGGCTTCGAGCACCAAATCTTCGTCCACAATGTGAATCGGTAAACCTTCTGAACCTACCATTGTGAATGAGGCCCCGAGTAAAACTAAAGAGAAAAAGAAGCAAACTATTCACATTTGGTCAATGTTCGACGAAAACTTGTTAGGTATCCGACATGAATTGGCAGGGCGGGCATAGCTAGGGAAGTGGCTGAGGTAACGGGGAGCCAGTGCATGAACAAATGGAAAAACATTAAAAAACATACACTGAATTTGTTGACCTTCAAAACAGAACTGGCAAAGGTCGTGAGCCACGGCCGAAATTTTATGATGAACTGGACCTTCTGTATGGTACAAAGGCATCAGTGAGGGCCAAAACGATTTTTGTTTCTTTGGAAATGGGGGGTAAAGGGCTTCAGGTGGAGAGGATGCAAGTGTATCGACTGAGGGTCGACAACCAGACGAAGATAAAGCCGAAGACAACAGTTCCGCAACGCCAGGCCAGCAAAGAAAAAGAAGAAGCTACATGTAAGTGATAGAAGTTCACCACAAGATAAACCTATTAAATAAGCCTCTTTGGAGTTTGGCTAAAACCCCGCAAGATCACGCGAGAAATGAGTTTAGAGGTTTAACTTTCACTGACTAGCCATTCATTTAATATTAGCATCTATGGTGATCGACGGTTAGCGTGTGGTTTTGTCTTTGATTCTTTATTTCTAAATCATTTCTTTAATCCATTTTTTTTTTTAGGCACACCAGAAGCTATCAGTTGCGTTTTTGTCAGTTGACTGTCAATAATTTTTATTTTATCGCTTAAATACGCTTCGAAGTTGTCAAAAACCAACGGTGAAAACACAACTACGAAGTTTTATTTTTGTGTTAGAACTAATATTATTTTTTTGTCCGCCAAAAAGAAATATCTAATGGCTTTGTATATATTTTGATATGTCTTAGAAAAAGATTTTCGTAAAAAGTATAGATTGTAAGCTGAGATTCACAGACATAACAACAGGGTTTCAGCCAATCTCCATAAGCACTAATGTTTATCGGACAGCCGATCGGTGAAAGTTACACCCCTAAACACGGGTCTCGCGTGATCTCGTGGGACTTCCACCAAACTTGAAAGGGGCTTGCTTATTAATAGAGAATTCACAAAGGCAGGATTCCCTGCAACCAATGCTCCAACAACAACATTGAGATTTATCATTGATTTAAATGATAAATTCGGTTATTTTGGGCTGCCCTATCTGCAGATAACCCCGCATCATACCTCTGCCCTGATGGCTAGAGTTGCGACCCCTTTGTACATACATCGCCTAGGCAACGCTGGTGGCGCTGTCCCTTTGGCTTGACCTATTCCCGCCTTTAACAGAAGACATCTTGTAGAAATAGCCAGAGTAATTTTAATAACATAATTCACGATGCCCAAGTCAAAACAATCGTCCCGAACCAAGCGTGCGCCGAAGCCCAAGTTGGCATGGTCCCCTAAATCAGGGACGCGGCAGTCGGCTAGCAGGCCTTCGTCAACCCGTGCGAGGAGTAGGCCTACCAACTCAAGGACTGCTAGTGCCATGCCGGCATCCAACAACAACATACAGCCAGCAACCGGTAGGGCCAGTGAGTATTTTACTGCTTCTGAATTCTGAAGTTGATAATTCTCATTTTATGGAAGTTTAATCTTCTTACAATGAAATTTCGGATATGTTAGACTCAGTTAGACCGCACATGAAGCGTCTTCTGGACGCAGTTTCTCCTACAGGCTGCAATAACAACAGCATGCCTGCAGATATTGATATTATTAATAATAATGGTAGCGATATTTTTAATCAGGCAACTAGTCCCAAACCTACTGAGTCTGCTACTAATAATATCAGGCCTAATGATTCAGAATGTTTTTCTAGTTTTATACCCCAGGAGATAGTAACCCCGACTGGGGGAATGCCGAATTCTTCTTCACAGTCACTTACTACCAATACCACTACCAGTAATATCGACAATATGGCCATCCACCATGAGGTCACAACAACCATGCTCAGTCCTTGTGATGCCATTAGTTCCCATGTACCACTTAACGTTAAACAGTCAATTTGGAACGGTGAGTATGTTGAATTTTCATTGTTACTCAAAGCTAATACAGAAGGGAACCCAGTTACTCAGTAAGTTTTGGTTTGACTGATGGTAAAGCCATTATGCGCCCGAAGGTAGTATCCAAACCAGTTTCAGATATTGACACATGGATAGCAGCATTCTGCATTTTTATGGATATCTATTTAGAATGCCATCCCAGCAAAGCTAGGGAGCTGCTTAAGTATCTGAACACAATTCGTTTAGCTGAATCGCGATATGGCGGTTTCGGTTGGCGGGTATATGATCAAAATTTTCGAATACGCCTGTCTCGCAACCCGTCTCGCTCATGGGGTGTTTTGGACGGTGAGCTGTGGATGACTCTCATGATTCCTTCTCCAACAGGGTCTAAGGAGGCCAGTATGAATTTCAACAAAGCAACCCCCAAAAATGAAAGAGTTTGTCACAATTATAATAACAAAGGCAAATGTACTTTTCAAAATTGTAGATACTCACATGTATGTGAGAACTGTAGGGTTAAAGGTCACAGCATCAACCAGTGTTTTAAACTTAAAACAAAAACCACCAACGGTGACCTACAAAAGAAGCCCTTTCGTGTTGGCCCAAACACCCATTAAATTAGACAAATTGAAAATTATGCTATCTAACTACCCTAATGAGGCAGATGCAAAAATTTTGTCAGAGGGTTTTAGACTGCGGTGTTCGGGCCTTAACGTGAGCTTCCTTGATGTTAGAAATTTAAAGTCTGTCAAAGATTTACCCATTGTTGCCGAAACAAAGATACAAAAAGTGATTGATTTGAATAGCATGGTAGGGCCATTCGCTAATCTACCATTCCCTGTGTTTCGGGTTTCCCCACTAGGTTTAGTTCCTAAGAAAGATACTGATTATTTCCGCTTAATTCACCATCTATCTTACCCAGACGGAAATTCTCTTAATGAGTCTATTGATCCTAATGATTGTTCAGTTCATTATTGTACATTAGATGACGCTATAGACAAAATATACCAGGTTGGGGGAGACCCATATATAGCTAAAGTGGACATTAAGTCTGCTTTTTGTTTGTTGCCTGTCCACCCCTCTGACTTTAATCAGCTAGGCTTTAAGTTTAATGACCAATACTACTTTGATAAGGCAATGCCAATGGGTGCGAGTATCTCCTGTGCTATATTTGAGAAATTTAGCACATTTCTTGATAATGTGTTAAGGATGCATCAGGTCAAGACGGTGTTGTTCACTATTTAGATGATTTCTTTTTTGTTGCCAAAGATCGAGTAAGCTGTCAGATACTATTAGACTATTTTTTGACAGTGTGTGATTCGTTAGGGGTACCTATAGCTGAGGGTAAGACTGAGGGTCCTACAAAGATTCTCACATTCTTAGGCTTAACCATAGATTTAGTTAATTTTCAGATCAAATTACCAACAGCAAAACTCCAGTGTTTGTATTTAGACATAATAAAATGTCTCAACAAATCAAAAGTCAGACTGAAAGAACTCCAATCTATAATAGGCTGTATGAATTTTGTCTGCAGAGCTATACGACCAGGGAGACCCTTTTGTCACATCACTTTATACGTGTAAACGCTAACATGCGTGCTGATGTGGCAGGAATTTTTACACAATTTTAATGGAGTAGTTCTATTTGTTGACAGGTTTTGGTTGTCTAACACTAATCTTCAGCTTTTTACAGATGCAGCTGGTTCAATTGGCTTTGGGGCTTATTTCAGTTGGCACTGGTTGAATGGAAAGTGGCCAGTTGATTGGGTGACACAGGGTATATGCAAAGATATCACCTTCTTGGAACTGTTTCCAATTGCTGTATCTCTAATAGTATGGGGAGATCAGCTTATCAGCAAGAAAATACTTTTCCGGTGTGATAATTCAGCTGTAGTAGCAGTATTAAATAAATTAACATCTTCATCATCTAGAGTTATGACCCTTGTAAGACTTATTACCCAGCAATGTCTAAAACATAATATCACATTTAAGGCTATCCATGTCCGAGGTATTGAAGATAAAATTTGTGACTCACTCTCTCGGTTTCAGTTCACCCGGTTTCGAGAACTAGCACCTTTGGCAGATGTCTCCCCATACCCAGTTCCACAAAGCATTTGGAGTCTTTGTGGTTAGAGGCCTCAAACCTGCTGCACAATTCTCTATCACATCGCACGTGGAAGGCTTATAACACCGGTTTACAGTCATTTGAGAGATTTCGCCAAACGTTTGGTTTACCACAGGATTGGCCAGCTCCATTAGCTCATTTAGTTACTTACCTTGGTTATCTTTCAAAAAAAAAGTTCTCTCATACAACAGCAAAAACCTATTTGTCTGGAATAGCAAACCACCATAAGCTAATGGGCTGGGATAACCCTATGCAAGAGTTTGTAATTGCTAAATTACCCCAAGGCTTTCGACGTGGTTTTGATAGAAAAGACCGGCGTGCTCCTATAACATTGGATATTCTTAACAAAATTATACAAGCCCTTCCCCATGTGTGCTATACAGTTTTTGAAGCATCTCTTTTCAAGTGTGCTTTTATTTTAACCTTTTTCGTTTTTTTCCGAATTAGTGAATTGGTGGCGGACAGTGCAAATGACCAATCCGCTTAGAGCCTTAAGTACTGGTGACATAACATTTCGTCAAACTACATTTGGGCCTGGCCTACTGATTATAATTCGCTTCTCCAAAACTGATCAGTATGGAAAACAATCAAATCTGTTATTATCTCCCTTTAATAACAAGCTTTGCCCTGTTAAAGCTGTGGCAAACTATCTTAAACTTAGAACCCCTGGCCATGTGCAATTTTTACAAACAGCCACTGGTTCGCTCCCAGTTTTCGGCAGTATTAAAAGCTGCCCTTGGGTTTGCTAAAGTCCCAAATTCAAACATTTCTTCTCACTCCTTTCGCATTGGAGCTTGTACTACTGCAAGTCTGTGTGGTATGAGTGAGGATTATATAATGAAGTTGGGTCGTTGGAAATCCTCCGCTATGTATTCATATATCCGTTCCTAGAATTATCAACATGAGTTATAATCAATTTATCTGTTTCAGATTATAAAGAAGTTTGGATCATGGGGTCCTCTCATATATACTGGGCACACAGAAGAGCAGTAACAAGGCCAGGAGGGGCAAATCTGGGTCTCGGTAATAATGTATTTGTTCGTTGGGGTGTATACAGGGGTTTAAAATGGTTCCAGCTAGTTCCCTATATTCGTCACCAAATTCATGTTTGGCCTAAGCCAGACATGTTAATCATTCATCTTGGCAGTAATGACCTAGTAAGTCTCAGATGTGTTGACTTGATTAATTCAATTAAGGCGGATTTAGATATTATTCATGATCTCCTCCCCTCCTGTTTGATTATTTGGTCTAACTTGTTACCTCGCCTTGTCTGGAGTGGGGCGGACTCCATCAAAGCAATCGAGCTCTCTCGGAAAAAAGTTAACAGAAGAGCTGCTAAAAAATTCCAATGTTTGGGTGGTCATACTGTAAGACATGACCTTATTACTCACCAAATCCCAGGTCTTTTTAGGCCAGATGGAGTTCATCTGTCAGACATAGGTCTAGATATTTTCAACTTGGATCTAAATTCAGCAGTTGAGATCAATTTGCAGGCTGCATAATAAATATAGTCGATACACGAAGCATGGTGGGGATGTGTGTGTGAAGACACACACATGGGGATGTGTGTGTGAAGACACACACATGTGGGCGGTGCTTGTGAGCAATTCTGTTTGTAACCCATACCTCTGACTGTTAGAGGTGAGTTATCCCCCCTTTATCTCGTGGTATATTAGGGATTCTGGGTTATGTTTTTCTCTGCATGAGAATTTGTCTGTCTGTCAAACGGGTATTTTGGCAGACAGCCCCAGCTTGTTTACTGTAGGTGGGGGGGCTCCTGTCCTGGTACCCGGGAGGGAGTTGGTTGGTTTGACTCTACTTTCTCTGCTTAGTACCTTAAGAGGGGGGTAGAGCCTTGTTCATGGCTAGCCAGGGCTAATCGGCAGCCATGTGTGACAATTTGCTATCATTGCTTCACTTTAGCTAGCTCCGCTCACCTCATGCTCACAAGCTCACCATGCTTTAATTGTATTGCTTGGTTTATATATAATAAAAGCTGCGGCCAATTTCTCCAAACATTGTATGTCTTCACTTAGTTATTGTTAACAGCCAGTCCTGAAATAAACTGCACGCATGGATAGATTCCTGGACATATTTGAACGATCCACAGAAAAGTGAGCATGTCAGCTAGGGCCAGTTATTGATAGTTTTATTTTTATAACCCAAGCTTGAAACATATTATGACATACCAAGCATCCGTCCTTGTAACTTTTATAATTTTGACTGATAATAAGTTCATTACGCAGCAATATTGGATTGAATAAAAATTCCCCTTCACTACATAACTGCTGCAGGGGTTGTAACTTTTTATCCCCCCGGCATATAATGCGGGGGGATATAGCGATCAGCTTGTCCGTCCGTAATCATTTCTTGTCATCGCATCTCCTCCCACAGTTTTTATTGGATTTTTTTAAAACTTGCTTGACATACTGGATATCATTCCAGGATGTGCACCTCCTATTTTGGTTCCGCTGGTTTCATTATTTTTAGAGTTACTGCCCTTTTCTAACAGTATAAGGCGACAGACAATTAGTGCTTGTCATCGCATCTCCTCTCACGATTTTTATCAGATTTTTTCGAAACTTGGTGGACTTGCTGAATATAATTCGAGGATGTGCACCTTCTATTTTGGCTGCACTGGTCTAATTATTTTCAGAGTTACTGCCCTTTTCCGAAAGTATAGCATAGATATCGTATAATAACTTAAAATAAATAATAAATCTAATGCGGGGCCGGGGGGATACGGCATCTTCTGATGTTTAGTTTTGATCTAATCTGACGATTTGTCCTGAACTACTGCAGCCATATTAGACCATTTACCTTTCTCCTCATAATTTGTTGCATTCTGATCCGATTTTTACCTGTTTTTTTTACCTGTGATATAGTATAGTAGACCCCCCCCCCCCCTCCGATATACTAGTATTAATATATATGGCATTGACTGTATTAATAAACCAGAAGTAGCACCATTGACTGAAGTACAGGGTATTTGCAATGAATTGCTCTTTTATAAATAATTGCCGTAACCCGTCAAAATCTTTCCCAATGTTAGATAGCTCGATCCATCTCTCTAAGTTCCCAACCGGAACGCGAACTGAGCGGCGGTTTCAGCCTGTTCAGGCTTAGCAGAAAGAAATTTCTTCCTGAACCCTTCCTCAGTCAACCAAAATCTCTTAAACAGGGCTTTCTTCAATATAGCGTAATCATTAGCTTCTTCTGGTGACAATCTCACGTAAACATCAAGGGCTTTCCCTGTAAGGAGAGCACCCAGATAAACCGACCGATCTTCCGATTTCCAATTTTGCGTATCGTTTAAAGCGTTCTATGTAAGAATCTAACTGATCTTTATTCTCATCAAAACATGGCAACTTAAGTCGAAATTCAATACCGTTGCAAGCGTTGCCAGATTTTTGTACAACCGCAGCCGCTTTCGATTCTGTTTGCTTATTTTTAATTTCCAACTCTTAACCGTTTCAAATCTCGTTCATGCGCGCATTTTTCTCGTTCCCTTTCCGCTTGAGTGCTTAAGTCTGACTTAGTTAAATACCGTTGCACAAAGCCGTATCAGAACTAGGCTTAGTTAATACCGGTATTAAGTATTTGAGACTAGTATTAACTAGAATATTACCCATAATATAATGTAAAATTTGTTCCTTACAGTTCCTGATATTGATAAACTAATCAATATGGAAGCACCTGCTGCCAGTGTTGTTAAAAAAGAGCGTAACCAGAATTTTACTGACAAGGAACGATATGTTATATCAGATTTTGTGTAAGAGAACAAATCAGTTCTCTTTTGCAAATTTAACAATACAGTCACAAATCAAAGAAAAAATAAGTTGTGGAAAGCGTTAACAGACCGACTAAATGGAGAAGCAAAGCAAACTGTTGAACAGGTAAAATGGAAAAACCTGGTATCGACATCCAAGAAAGAAGTTGGCGAATTTCGTGCCTCTCAGCGAAAAACCGGTGGGGGTCCACCTCCGAAAGAACCGTCACTGCTCTCTCAGAAAATATGGGAGAGCAACAGCGATGCACTAGCTTTTGTTGGTTTGGCTGGTGTTGAGAGTGGTAAGTTCTTACAAAATATTGAAAATTGGTATTTATAAAAAGGAAGAAATGATTAAAAATGAAAGACATGGGTACTTTACTTGCTACTACAAAATTTCTGTGTTTACTATACAGGCACTTTATAGCACTCTCATAAATATTCATGTTTTGATGATGTCATTTCAAAAACAAAATGGCTACTTGTATCATCATTAATGACAGCGAGTGCTAATTTTTCGGTTGATTGAGCTTGCATCACATCAAATCTTTCCTATGACATAAGGTGAGAAGACAATAAGTTTTACTGGTTTTCTTATTGTTGTTCATAACAGAAACTGGAATCGCTCTCGTCGTGGAGATCTTTCCCGAACACCAGGTGATTTGTTTTGACGAACTCCACAAAGACGTCGAAAAACAACAAATAGTTGAAGTTGAACTTGAAGTTGAACAAGATGACGTTGGCAACGCAGGGACCGCGGCTTCTCCTTCTGCGAGCACAAGCTTTCTACATTTTTAGATGAATCTGAAGGGGAAGTTATTCATCCCTCTTTGCTTCAACCAACTGAAGATGGTACTAATTTTTGTAATATTTAAATATTACTATCCTGATTATTATAATTTATAATCTGTTAGTGTTAGTCAGTGTTACTACATGTACAGTGTACTAGTGCTAATACTATTTACTAGTAGTGTTGTAACTTGTACTTTTTACAGTTATACTTTACTTATACTAAACAGGCTTAAAGTGGCATGAGCTGCCAAAATTCACACTTTTTTCATAATTTCTGATCGTCATGACAGTAAAAGACATTAAGAGCCATCGAAAAACTTAATGATTAGCGTTGGAATGTGGATAATCCATACAGTGTGGCCTGTACAAACCGAAAATGTGTTCAAAAAGTAAACAAACTCTAAATAACCGGGATGATTATTCATTCATTCTAAGGCAAAGTTAGTTCAAAATGTACTTTATCGTACATTCTCAAGATTAGAAGCATTAAAAAGCTTCTAAATTATACGTCTTGAGAAAAATAGCACACAATTTCAACATTCTGTTTTAACATTAAAATATCAATATGCCACTTAAAGATAAGGCATGTGGCGTTAATGTTAGGGCCTATTGTTACTGTGTTAAATTCCGATTATTGTTAAAGGGACATGAGCTGCCAAATTCGACATGATTAAGACAAAAGTTGAACAGTTAACAAAGACAACCAAAAATGTAAACATGTAATTTGACATGTGTTTGTTGAATAATGAATATGTTATTCATTGTTAGCTATAGTGGGTGTATATCATTTATTCCTTTCAGTTCCAGTACCTAGACCAAACACAAGGAAAAGAAAATTGACGCAGCAGGATGTGATGGAGGCACAGATTGAGGTTTTAAATGCGGAGAAAAGGAGAATTAATATAGAGGTGGAGTGAGTGAGTGAGTGATTGGGGTTTTACGTCCTGCTCAACAGTATTTCAGTTATATGAAGACGTTGTCTCCTTGTGACAGGGCGGATTTCCACCGCTCTTTTAGGTGCTGTCTCACCGAGACGACTTGCCGAAGACAACCAGCAAGCCCCCTCACCCAGTCACAGTATACTGACACCGGGCCAACCAGTCGCTGCTCTAACTCCTATTGCTGAGCTCCAAGCGAAGCAGTAACAGCTACCACTGTTTAAGTCTTTGGTCTGACTCGACCCGGGCTTGAACCCGGATCTCCCAGGCCTGAAGCGGACGCTCTACCGACTGAGCTATCGGGGCTGGTAATATAGAGGTGGAGAAAATAAAAAAAGAAACTAATTTACTAGATTTAAAATCAGAACTTATTAAATTAAAAATGTCACTATAAGGGTGAGGGTGAAGGGTGAGGAGTGAAATGCTCATCTAAAGTAAACACTATAGCTGAAATACATAATGCTAATATACTGATGTTCCTTTTTTTTGTAATTCTTATATTTAATTTAATTGTGTTAATTTTGATTGTAAGCAAAGGGTAAAGTGTACATTATCAGAAGAAATATAAAATTTTAAGTTAAAATATTTCAGGAAAAAGACAAAAATAATTAAACTTTTTTGTTTCTGTTATCATAACAGTATTTATTATGTATTTCATTTAAAGTGTTCACTTTAAGAATAAAATCTATTTTTCACATGGCTTTGTAACATCCGCTAATTTCATAAGGTGTTCTTATATAATGAATTTTGTATTTTCATTATTTTTTGTATTTTGTATTATTTATTTTTTCAATATTTCCATCAATCCTCACTCTACCGAGTTACTTTAACCCAAAATTTGTTGATCATAGTTGATTCATAAATGCACTTTATTACATAAGTGGTTGTTACAGGGCTTTTGGAATCCTTCATTCAATATGCTAAAAGTTGCAAGGGCTGGAAAAATGCTGATATTTTTACATTGAAGCAGAATTTGAAAATTACTGATACTGATTTATTTTTGTTTAGAAATGCAGTTTATTAACCGATTGTCTCGTTGGGATAACTTCATAGAGTCTGTGGCCTTTAATTATGTTTATTTTCTTACATCAGCTTCAGCTATTACAGGGCATTGACCCAATTAATACTTTTTTACTTCATTGTCAGTCATTTAGTTTTATGGCTGTAGGCTTACAGACAGTGTACTTCTACTTCTTACTCTGTCTGCAATCAAAAGTAACAAAGAAAGCAAACAAATTCTGTCTGTCAAGGCCATTTATAAGAGAGTTTTACCTTCATAAAAACTAAATAATTGTCTTTGGAATAGCAGAATTCTGTCACCTGTACCAACTGAAACATTGATATAAAGATTAAACAAAATTTAAATAAGCCAGTTCATGTTGATCCAAAGTACTACTTTAACCTAGAAACATTGTGGAGACTGGCATCAATAAAAAGTTTCTATTTTGTACTTCTTAAAATAAATAGGTAGGTATTTTGACAATTTTCATTTTAATTGGAAAATATAAATATTTTGGCAGCTTATGTCTCTTTAAATATAAAACTTCTTGCTGAACACTGTATTAAAAATTGTACTAACACATATTGAGCAACAGTCTAAGACTGTGGGAAGTAAACCTTCCATTTGTACCTGGTAAGTGTAACCCCTTATAGAGACCATGATTTGGAAACCTATTTCGGTGAAACTGAATTTATTAATAGTGGTCTAAATTTCCCATTCCCAGATAGTTGAAAGTTTATTTTCTACAAGTGGTTATGATGAGTATTCACTGATAATATACTCACATTTATAATGATACCAAGGATTTGTACAAACCATTGTCCATATAAATCTGTATAAATGTACCCTTTCTAAAACATACATTTATATTAAAACAAAGAAGTAAAGAATACATTTTGGACTAAAATAACAATGAAGCAAGTTTTAAAAATAAACTTTACATATAGATGTGTATTTAAATTTAGTTGCTAATATATTGAGTTGAGTTATGTTATTCTGATCTTTTTAAAGGATTCTTCAATAGCACATCATAATAACTTCAATCTACTCAACATGTTGGGACTAATTTGGAGCATTATGCAGAGAATTTTGTGGCCAAATTCTTTAACAGACTCCTTTTTCCTTTCATATTTTCTAGCATTCAATTGTGAAAGTCTGTGTTATAGTCTTGAATTATAACATGTACATATCTTAAATCTGAATAAGATCACCTCTTATGCAAACAGTTTTTGCATAAAAGGTGATATTATTCAGATTTTAAAAAATTGGATGTATAATAATTTTAGTTCAGTTATTATTTCACAAAACAATGAAAAAATGTATTTAAATATATATACAAGAAGTACCCTGTGTTTTAGTGTTCAGAAATATATATATATATATATATTCAAGAATTTCTGAGACTTTTATTATACATGTAATTATTATTCATGCTAAATCATTTGATTGGTAATTTTAAACGCTGTCTGGGAGATTCCTTTTTGGGATTTGGAAGAAATGATAAATTTGCTTTACATGTAAAAGGATTTCGTTGCAGGGTAAAATTATTATCTAAGAAAAAAAAGTGTTTGTGATGTGTTCCCTTAACCATCCTCCCGGTCTGTATGTGGTGTGTGTATTATAGGGTCTTCTGATATGTTAATATCCCCAATCACTGGCTCCTTGTGTATAATTGCTATATTGTGTAAAAGTGCACATGCACCAATTATTTAACAAACTTTTTCCGGTGATAATCTAATTTCAGAGTGCAATATATGAAAGCGTCTCTTCCAACTCCCCAAAGTGCGTTCAATGATGCACCTAGTTTGTTTGTGTGCCCTGTTAAATTTATGTTGTGCTGATGTTGATGGATTTGAATAAGGAAAGAAATGATCTGCATGCCCTAACAAGAGTCCTTTTATCTCTCCCTTTTCCAAAGCTTGTCCAAAGCTTGAGGCGATGAAGATGAGAGTTCATGGTATGACTTTGTGTGTAAAATGGGTAGAGTGCCTGTTATTTCTGGCAGCAATACACAAGCTACATGGCCACTTCAGGAGGACTATTGCAGAACGATGTTGTTACTGCACTGGCCGAACTGGCATCTAATATCTGAAGTCAAAGATCCATCTAGAACGTGGGTTGATCAAATGAATGATTTCCTTTGCACAGAAGTATGCCCAACTTTTGTAAAAGCAGATGTTGAAAGGGCCAAAAGGTATGCTGTTAGTCAAGATGAGCCAGAGAGTAATGAAAATGAAACTAATGCAGAGTTTGATGATCCCGATCAACCGGAGTGGATGGATCTTGTTCAGCCTCAAGCAAAATTCCACGAGGAGGTAGAGGACTTCATATATGACGGTTCATCGGGACATGACTGGAGTGTTGACAACTCTTTGTATATATTAGATAAATGCAAAATTTGGTGGGAAAATCTCAATAAAGAAGAGGAACCAGCAAACTCGGAACTGAAGCTACCAAGTGTTCTTTTCCACACTATGAACAGAGAGCAACGGTTCGCTTTTAATCTTGTTATGAATACCCTGTCTGACCACCAACAAGGGCTTGAATACCAGCCCCTACGACTCATTGTGGCTGGAACAGCAGGCTCAGGTAAATCCTACCTCATCCAGTCTTGTGAGAGCAATAAGTGTGTTCAGGTTGTATGCCCCATTTTCTGAAAATTCCTATGCAATCTTCAACATTCAAAGATATGTCACCACCAGATGGGTCTATTGGAGAGGCGCTTCAAAGAAACTGTGAAGGTCTTGTCGCCTTACTCGTTGATGAACGGTCACTGATTGGTTGTAAAACTCTTCGATGGATGGAGAACATGACCAGATGTGGGATGTCACAAAAAAACAACATGGATCAGCCATGGGGAGGACTGCCTGTAGTTGTTTTCCTTGGGGATGATGCCCAACTCCCACCAGTATGTGATTCTCCGGTCTATAACTGCACCAGTAAAATCCCAGCAGCTATGCATGGTGCAGTTGTATGGAACAGTTTTCAACAAGCGGTCAACCTGAAGACTATCATACGCCAGGATAAAGATCAACATCAGTTGAAAACTGTTTTGTCAACGATGAGAGAATACAAAACAACACCTGGGCAAGCAGAATAGCTACAAAAATTTCAATGGAATTGGACTGCAGATGTCATAGATGTAAGAGAAAACAAATACCATTGCATGGGGCACAACAATTCATCAGTGTCAGGGCATGACGATTAGTAACAATGAACCAAATGGATTTATTGTTATTCATCCTAAAAAGTTCGAGTCAAACAACCCTGGTGCTCTTTCACGAGCAAAATCTGCAGGTGGACATGGCACAAATCCGGATTTTGCCTGGCACCCTGACGTCCTCTTGAATGAAGGTAGACTCTGCCATGTTGTGAATATATACTGCAACGACAAAAGCAAGAGGACAAGAAATCAGCAAGAAACAAGCTTGCTACTAAACAATGTCAGATTTTCAATATCTGGATAGCCATGGCAATTTAGAGGAATAATTTCAATTAGTTTTAAAATTAATATTGGCAGCACTGTAAAACATGTGTTGCTAATGTTTCGGCGTGTCTGTCCTTCTGAAACACATGACACATGAAAAATACTTAGTAAAACTTGCTGAATCTCCTAAAGATTATCATTTTTGGCTGTTTTCTTTTATAAACCTTCAAAAGGCAACTCATGATTTTGAAGAGAACTTTATTCACATAAGTTTCAACATATCAGTAGTTCGTCATTTTATTGTCTGTCCTTCCCTTATTATGTAAAATCCTTACACAATTTGTGGGTCTGTAGTGTATACAGCATACAATAATCAAATGGCAGTATTTCTCCAGCATAAAATATACATCTTGGAATAAAGTTACTTTATTTACACAGCCTATTACACAGCCTATTTAGTAATTAAAGGATAGAAATGCCACTGTGCTTGGTCTCCTATACTTTTTTCCTTCTTTTTAACATCATTGTGCATTTTCTGTTTGGTAGTCCTAATTCGTATGCAATTTATCTTCCCATTGCCCAAACATGAAACCATGGTGTTGAACGTATTTGGAAAAGTGAGCAAGGCTGTATAATACACAACCTTATTTTTGAACTATTGGAGGGAACTATTGGCCCCTATTCTGGTGAAATCTGCCGTATAGGGAAACTGGAAAGAATGTTGACAAAAGCCACACAAAGACAGCTAAGTAATAAAGAACTTCTACCGTCGTTTATTATTGTAGAACTACTGAATATATGATGCGATTGCTGGTTTTGGCAAGAGTTCAAATGATAACTTCATATGGAAAATTTTGGTCTTTTTTTCTTTGAAATCTTAACAGAATGAATAATAAATAATACATTTTCCGTCTCAACAAATAGCCTACACTTTTGTTTAATAATTGTTGAGTCATGACGTTGACTAAAAATAATTTGTACGCTGTGGGCGGGGCTGGTTTGTTCATCGGGTTATGACAGAAGCATATTAGCCAATCAAATTCCAGTATTTTCTGGAAGCACATTGAAAAATAAATTATACAATAATGGACAATAAGATATTTTATGATATTGGCCTTTTGAATTTTGCATTACTTCAAAAAGTCATAGTTTGTTTTCATGCTCTCGTTCTATTTTAAATAGCTCAAAGTAAGAAGTCACTTTATCCAGATGTGCAAATTGCTATGTATAAACCAAAGAACTCCGGACGAAGATGTTACGACAAAAAACATGCCTGTTACTTTTGTTGTGCACTTCTAAGCAAGACGGCCAGGCACTTGAAACAAGTCCATTCGAATGAACCCGATGTTGCAAAAGCCCTAGCACAGGAACAGGTTGCTTTCGAACTGGAGCGAAGAAGATTATTGGGAAATTTCAAGCACAATTTGGAAGTTCTGAAAGATAGAAGTGGAAAACTTATTGTAAGCAGGCGCCCCATTCTTCCCGAAAGTGGATGAAGATTATTTACCTTGCATATACTGTTACTGCTTTATAGATGTACGCGAAATTTGGCGTCATGTGCCACTATGCACGTATAATGAAGGTTTGCGAGGAAATGGGTGAATCGGAAGAAGACAAAGAATATGGCAGAAATGGTGTCTGCTTGACAACATGATGTAGAATGTTGTTAGCCGGTGCATCAAGCGTAACGTTAGCAAGGCAAGATTTCAAAGAACTTCAGGAAATTGTCCTCAAAAACATACGAAATGGACCTGAGAAAAGATTGATAAAAAATGATGAACTAATGCTAATATTTGGTTCAGCCCTTTTGGAAAAGGGAGGCTCATCTACAAGGCATACAATTTCGACTAAAATGCGCCAACTAGCTAGACTATTAATGGTGATGAGAGTAAAAGATCCATTTTGTAATCTCAGTAATTCTTTATGTGGACAGCGGTTTGATGAAGTTGTCCAGGCAGCAAAACAAATCTGTGGTAACCCAAAGTCACAATCTATGAGTGGAGTTAGCCAAATGACCACACCCTCACTGGGGCTTCAATTAGGACATTCCTTAGTAAAAGTGGCAGAAATAAAAAATGGTCAAGCCATTAGAAAGCAGAACCACCAAGAGAGAGAAGAAGCTTCATCATTCAAAGAGTTGTTCAACAGTGAATGGTCGGACAAAATATCATCACGAGCCCTACAAACCTTAAAAGAGAGAAAATATAATTCCGAACAGCTCCTGCCCCTCACATCAGACTTATTGAAGGTCACACATCATAGCAATGTCTTGGTCAAAACGTTCACGAAATGTCTTCTTATAAATACTAACATAAGCAATTGGAGAAGTTTGTCTCAAGCGGTTTTTGTTGCTCGGACTCTCTTCAACAAGAGTGAGGTAGCAAGAATGCACGTTACCTCATACACGAAGAGGCCAAAGTGGAAAGACGTGCAAAACGAAGAAATGGTGAGAAGTCTGAACACCATGGAAAAGAAACTGTTAGAAAGGTAACAATATTTTAATCCCCTTTAATTATTGGCTTTTTGTTTTTTGAAGTTAAAAGTTCTCATCTCGTAAATTTTCAAGAGAAAGTAAACAAACTGTTACCCTTCTGCACTTTCTTCGTATACAAGCAGTTACCATCGCAGTGTCAAATAAAACATAACCTTGGTGAAAAGAAGTCACAGCTTTATAAAACTGATCCATCAACTATGCTGTGAAGGTTTTGCTTTTTCGTTTCCAGGTTTGGTATGCTGCAACTCCAAGGAAAGAGAAATCGGCATGTACCAATGATTATCAAACCAGATTTGGTTTTTTCCATGGATTTGTTCATGAAAACCCGACAGAATTGCCATCTAAAGTCCCCGCATTTCTTTGGCATTCCTGGGAAGCACAGTCATATAAATGCTTGGAAGGTATGATTAATTTCCTATTAATCTAATAATATAAAAATAAAAAGTACTCTTCATTAACTGTAGACAATTGAATACAGGTACATACACGTTTGCACATTACAACATGATTCTGTTAAACAAATTTAATTTAACTCCGTTTAATTTCTACCTGCATGTATAGCGATATTTCATTCATGCTTTGTTAATCGTGCCAATAACAAGGAACTTTTCATCTCTATGTTTTCTAATAGGTTCTAGACGCTGGCTGCATTAAACCAGAACTAATTTCCTCTACCAACCTAAGAAAATACACAGCAACAGTTACACAGGTATAAATACTCTTAAGTTAATCTATACCTCCATTTCCGGAAGTCCTCCATGATATTAAATGGGATATCTATGGCTTTTGACTGTCATACAATAGGGGAGGGGGAGCGGATGGCTTATATGATAATTTCTTTTTTGCATATGTGTTGCTTTTTTTTCTGGCATAATTGTTTGTTTTTATTTAGGTTCTGGCTCTTTCCGAAGGGGAGTTGGAGTGGCTCTCAAACCATTTGGGTCACCACATTGACATACATCGTCAAATATACAGGCAACACGAATCCACCGTTGAATTAACAAAAGTGTCTAAAATACTTCTGGCTGTCGAAACAGGGACTGTATCAAAGCTTAATGGAAGCGTAAATGTTTACAAGCTATTTGCAGATATTTAACTGAATAATACAAAAGTGATGAACAAAGAATATACTGAAGTAACCAATAAGAAAGTAGATGACAAAGGAGATTGCCATTTCACTTGCCAAAAGAGTTATATTTTGTTCATATGTCGGTCTTTGTCGAGAATATCCCTTAAACCACCATTTCCTTCAAATTTTTATGTGACCTAAGGGGGGCTGTGGTAGGGCCCCTGTTAATTAATCTTTAGCTAGCGTGTCGCGGAGTGTTTTTTATACAACTGCAGTCTTATGTCACTCCAAACCTCACCCTGATGCAATAGTATGCTAGTATTATATAAACTCTCGCATACCGATGGGAACAAGGTAATTTTAAAGTTTGCGTCAGCCATTTTTCCCATTTTGAGTTTCAACACATTCATTGCCGAAAATTCACGAATTTATTGATGAGCCTTTATCGTAATTTATATTGGACAGTCGCCATGGTCATTGTTACTTGAAGTGTGATCAACGGTTCGAAGATATTAGTTCAGCGATTAGACAAATCATTCAAGGAAACTGTTCTGTTGAGGAAGTGACTTCGGCCTTCATTGAGAGGGCTGAAGGTGAGTGGACTCTTAAGTGAAATTTTCGTAAAGTTGAATAGTTTGTGGGTTGCTCTTGACAAGAGTCAGTTGGGGACTTTCAGTGAAAAACGAGTTTAGTCCTCGTAGCCTCTTGACATTAAATGTGTGAGTGAATTTGATAGAACAATCCGCTGTAGTCGACACAACAGATAATGGCGTAACAGATGATCATGTGGGAACAGCGGGTCCATCCTTCCGTCAAAACGGGCGTAACTAGTGAGAGATTAGCATTTCTCGACGATTTGTCGGACAATAAATTTGAGAAAATCCATGAACTGACTAAGGTTTTTCATACAACAAGTAAAATTTTACTTTTGGATGCTTTAGTTTTGAAACTGAAGGGTGTTTTTCCTGGGGTGAAAGCTGGCCATATTCCTGACTTCAACCAGCTTCTTGTTAGTGTTCGTGACTGCTTGTGGTATATTGGACCTCATCACAAGTCTTTCAGAGACCGAAACACTTGTGCCCAATCGTTTGAAGGGTCTTTTGTATTTTAACAACCCATTTTTTGCAAGCCATGGAGATATGTAACCAGTTCATATTACAGATCTGATACCCAGTGTACATTCCAAAAGATATAAATTTGAAAAAAATTACGAGAGCATGGTTTTACAAATGTAAATTCTGTACTTTTTACCGGATGTATTCCTGGTTCAAGTGTAATAATGTATATTATGTGTGGAAAGAAGAGGGATCCAATGATAATCAAGCCAGGGCATGATTGAAAACAGTGAATGAAGTTCTTCTCTAGGTACATATATATTTTAACCCTTGTCGTGTCACGTATGTTACACAAAGCAATTGCATTATTTAGAATCTTGAATATATATTTTACTCATTTTAAAAACTCTAAATAAAAGACCTATGTGGGATGAATAACATATATGGGATGGTCACCAGAAACCAGCGAATGGTCGGACTAACAGTTTTCTCTGGACATTATTGGTTTCCACCCCTAACCCGCCATGTAACTAACATAAGCAAAATAATCTTAAGCACGGCGTAAAACATAAATCAATATTTTGTTTCTAATCTATGATTTGTTTTTGTTTTAAAGGGCGCACAAGAAGAGGTGTCAAAATTTGGTGAACTTGTTGATGTTGGACAGGATTCAGCCTGCAGAGTTCCGTGCCATTTATAGGGTTCTTACTGGGGATAGTTCTGCAACAGTGAATGAATACACTAAAACTGTGGAGAGTCGTTTAATGGAATTTTTGACAACGGCAGATCCATTTATTATCCGCTATTATAGAGTGCAAAATGGAAGAAAATCTGTATTTGATGCTTTATGGGATGTATTACAACCTTATCAGAGAAAAAACAGCGGTTGATGATAGGCGTCATGGTGACGTCACAGTTGATGGTGATGTTGTAACTCACATGGCAGTTGCCATGAGTGCGAAGGACCTATATGAACAATCCTGAAGAACATATACCCTCTTTTAGATGGTTTAGGTTTCAGTTTTGGCCAAAAAGTTCCTATCAAAAAGCATCTCTATTATACGGACCAATATTATACATCTGCCATCTTTCTTTACTGTAAGTCTTTTTCAGTAGAATTTAAGGATTTTGTTGCATTTATTTGACAAACATACAATTTCTGTTGGAGAACCTGGTTGTCAAATAGCCTCTGTTGACAGAGGAAAGCGGGTCGCGGTCGCACATAATGCGACATTTGAAGTGATGGACCATGATTTTTCCCTTCTATCCCTCATACCAACTGTAATTCTTCATAACACTATTCCTGCCAGTGCTGATGAGTCTTGGTATAGGGGAAAACCATACGTTTCCTTAAAGCTAACTGCCACAGAACCATCCTCCGCCTTGCGAAATGCAATAGAAATTGCAGACTGTCTTATTACACAGTATGGGGGGAAAAAAAGTATGGTACCACCAATACTAGTCGTGTATACAGATGGTGGCCCAGAGCATAGGTCAAATTTTCTTTCTGTTTAAATAGCATTACTGTCTCTAGCTAAATACTTGGACCTAGACTGCATTATTGTCGCAAGAACCTCACCTGGCCATTCATGCGGAAAAAATCAACTGTATCTTGAGACTTAATGGTACAGGAATAATGAGAAACAAATGTGATGACCCAGAATTTGAAATGAAGTTAGGTAGATGCTCAAATCTTACAGATGTTAGGGGATTATCAGATGATTTCAAAAATTTTAAAGAAAAGATTGAAGGCACTGTTGCAGATTGCGAAGATTTACTGCACGCCAATTTTTCGGGACTCAAATTAAAAGACGAAACATTTAGTATATATACCCCTACTTCTGACCTTGAAATAGGTTCTTTCTTCAATGCCGCTGGTCTGGAATGTCGGCCAATGGATACTGCAGCTGACTTGCCAAATAGACCAGTTGTAAAAGAAATTTTGTCACATTGTTGTAAGGAAAGAAATTATTTCTTCTCATACAGAAAATGTTGTTGTGAAGTTATTATCGAACGGTTTGGCCGTTACATGCATTGACGTTTTTGGATTAAAAATGGAGACAGATAGTGCAATCGAGGGAGCCAGTCCACAACCTGAGGGTAGATCGAGACATCCAACCGAAAAAGGTCTCGAATATAACATCGATCTGAAAAAGAAAAATATCCAGAACATTTTTAGAGAGCTTTCTGTAAAGGCAGATGAGCTTCATACACTAACATCAAGCGATGCTTCCCTGGAAGAAGTAAAAGAAAAGTATAAAGATTGGCAGACCAGCTACGCCTTATTTTTGAAAACTAGTGATGATTTATCATCACTGATGTCACCCGAAGACAGAGATTTCTTCGTCTCGTCTGATTTTAGAGGAAAAGATTTATTCCTCAAAAATGTGAAGGCTTCTACCGAGAACTGGTTTTCTCTGAGACAAACCCCATTGCCTACGGTGCCCGACGGTAACTTGAGCGAATTTGTCTGCGCTGAAGACAGCGTTTCCCAGGCAGGAAGATCTACGCTGAGGCCTCGTGGTACATCGAGGGTTAATAACGGCAGTGAAGTTTCTTTGGCAAGTAATGTGTCGGCGGCCCGCTTTGCGGAGGAACAGAGGAAGGCAGAGCTACAACAAAGAGATATAGCTATGAGGAAAAAATACGAACTGGACTTGGCAAAAATGAAATTACAGATTGAACAAGAAGAGTTAGAAATACAAACTAAATTGGCAATTTCGCTCGCTAAAATGAAAATAATCGATAAATTTGATAACATTAAACAAGAACCAGATAATGATTACGTTAATGACACTATGTATCCTAAATCAATGGCTAACACTTACAATGATTCAAAATATGCCTTAAATAATCCTCATCCGCCAATTTCACATTCTCATAACGCCTCGCCTACTGTATTGCATGATTCAAATACTGCCAATGTTAATGCCCAAGGGCTTAACCCTTTCGTTCCCACATTTGTACCCAATGTTAATTTGTCACCCAATAATGCCCAAACTATAATGCCAAATGTCAATGATGTAAATGTCACAATGTTCTCAATTTCCAGGTCGTTCACCTACTGTCCAGAGGGAAACTTCAGAGGACATGCTGATGTCGGTTGTTCGCCATTTGAGTAAACCGGCACCGGATCTGAAGAAATTTGACGGAGACCCGTTGGAATATAGAAAATTTCTTCGACAATTTCATTCTAAAGTGGTGACGAACACTGACTCTAATAATGACAGAATGGCATATCTGGAACAGTTTAGGGCAGGGGAGCCTAACCGTATTGTGTCCGGCTACAGCTACTTGGATGCAGATCAAGGCTATCCTGCCGCCTTGCAAGAACTCGAACGACGCTATGGTAATAATGATATTCTGGCAGCCGCTTTCGTAAAGCGGGCGCTTGACTGGCCTGTGGTCAAGCCGGACAATCCTAAGGCCTTGGATGATTTTGGCATTTTCTTAGCTGAATGTGGCCACGCTGTCCAGACTATTACAGCATTAAAAGTCCTCGAATATCCGGACAATTTGAAAAAACTCATCAGTAAGTTGCCATATTACTACCACGATAAGTGGCGAAATATTGTGGAAAGGAACAGAGAAAAGGGACGTAGTGTGACCTTTTCACAGCTCGTTGAGTTTGTTTTACTCGAAGCCAGGAAGGCTACTGATCCGGTGTATGGGAAAAATGCATTACGCCCGGAGCAGCATGACACGAGACGGGACAAGCCAAAGGTAATTGCCAAGAAGGTGAAAGGAACTTTTGCCACAAATGTATCCGATTCTGAAACCGGGACTTCAAAGGTCTTTAATAAATCATATAACCACCAGCCTTCATTCAACAAAATTAAGGGTCCTGCTTTTGAAGCTCCATGTTTGTATTGCACAAAACAAAATCACAGCTTAGACAATTGTGAAAGTATTTTTTACTTACCTTACCAAGATAGAATAGACTTCCTGAAAAAGAAAGGTTGTTGCTACGGATGTCTAATCATTGGACATCAACGGAAAGATTGTCGTAACAAGGCTGTCTGCCACGTGGATGGCAAACCTCCGTATCCTGAAACTCAACCTAAAAGATACGTGAAACGTGACGACAAAGCTACGACTACTGCCTCTGTAAATAGCTACAATGAAATGATGCAGTCTGGGTCCAACGATGCAGAATGTACAATGGCTATCATCCCTGTATCAGTGAAAATGAAAAATGGGTTGAAGGTTGTCCAAACGTATGCCTTCATAGATCCAGGCAGTACGGCAACTTTCTGCACTGAAAAACTTCTGACAGAACTAGGCGGTTCTGGAAAACCTCGTCAGATCATTCTTGACACCATGGGTGAGCGTCAAACTTTGAAAACTCTGGTTGTAAACGGACTTGAGGTCGGCGATCTGAACCTTAATAATATCATCGAACTACCCAAGGTTTACACAAAGGATAAGATGCCCGTCTCATCAAACCAGATACCTACCTCTATGGATGTCGCTCATTGGTCTCATCTTCAAAACATTAAAATACCAGAGTTAGATGCAGACATAGGATTGATGATAGGCAATAATATACCAGATGCATTTTCGCCCATCGAAATTCGGACTGGAAAACGTGGTAGCCCTCATGCAACGAAATCACTGCTTGGATGGATCTTATGGAGTGTTACACGACCAGTTGAGGGAGCGAATATTGTCACTGTTAATCGAACTGCTATCATTCAAGAGATAGAGAGTTTAAGACAACTCGACAGAAAGATACAAGATGCCATTAAGCTCGATTTCCCAGAGCACATCATCGATGATCGAAAGGAACCATCTCAAGAGGATCGAAAGTTTATGAGCAAGGTTGATAATTCCATTAAATTCGAGAATGGACAGTATTGCATTAACCTACCTTTCAAGTCCGAGAACTTTCGGTTTCCTAACAACGAAATCCAAGCGAGACAACGTCTTAAAGGTCTACGAACTAAAATGACTGCTAACCCAACCTACAAGAAGGATTACACCGAGTTTATGGATACTATACTTCAGAAAGGTTATGCAGAATTGGTACCCACTGAGGAACTTGACAGACAAGACGGTCGGGTGTGGTACATACCACACCATGGTGTGTACCACCCCCGTAAGCCACAGAAAATCAGAGTGGTGTTTGACTGTTCTGCGGCCTATAAGGGCGCGTGCTTAAATACAGCACTGCTGCAGGGACCCGACCTCACGAACAACCTTTTGGCGGTTCTCCTACGCTTTCGTCAAGAAAAGGTCGCGGTTATGGGAGATATAGAGTCGATGTTCTATAGAGTCAACGTTCCAAAGGATGATTCTGACTGTCTCCGGTTCCTGTGGTGGCCAAATGGAAATACTAATCTCCCCCCTCTGACTTACCGTATGCGCGTCCATCTTTTTGGCGCCATCTCTTCTCCTAGTTGCGCGAACGTAGCCCTACGGAAGACCATAGAGGACAATCAACAAAAGTTTAAACCAGACGTGGCAGATGCAGTAAATAGAAACTTTTATGTCGACGATTGTTTGTCTTCTGTGGAGTCGGAAACCAAAGCCATCGAACTTGTTGAAAATGTCATTGCCATCTGTCAGCTTGGAGGTTTCCGCGTAACAAAGTGGGTCAGTTCCAATCGTAAAGTCATCGAGTCCATTCCTTTGGATTATCGTGCTAAGGAAGTACAGAACTTGAATCTCGAGTGTGAAGATCTCCCAAATGAGCGTGTTCTCGGAGTGCACTGGGATACTGAGAACGATAGTCTTGGATTCAACATTCAACCAAGAGACCTTCCCTGTACCCGGCGAGGGATACTTTCTATAGTCAGCGCTGTGTTCGACCCTCTTGTTTTAGCAGCACCATTTACTCTGATTGGGAAATTAGTTCTACAAGATCTATGTAGAAATCATATCGGATGGGATGAACCCCTACCAGAAGAAAGTTTGAAAACTTGGCAGAAATGGCTTGAGGAGTTACCCTTGCTGAAAAATGTCAAAATTAACAGATGTTACAAGCCCAGCTATCTTGGTCAAATTGCAACCCACCAGCTACATATTTTCTCAGATGCCAGCGAAAAGGGATATGGCGTCGCCGTTTATTTGCGGCTTGTTGATGTTAGAGAAAATATCCACGTCACTTTGGTTCTTGGAAAGGCAAGAGTTGCTCCCATAAAGAAGGTTAGCATCCCGCGGATGGAACTCACCGCAGCCACCATAGCAGTACGCCTGTCTAGAATGGTGAGCAGAGAACTTGACTACACCATCGACACGTACCAATATTGGACAGATAGCATGGCCGTCCTTCGCTATGTTAAGAATGAGACTACAAGATTTCATACTTTCGTGGCCAACCGTATTACAGTCATTCGTGATGGATCAGATATTCAACAATGGCGTTACGTTCTTTCCAAGTTGAATGCTGCAGATGCGGCTTCACGAGGTTGTCACCTAGATAAATTCCACAAAACGAAACCTGGTTCAAAGGTCCTCAGTTTCTGAGTCAGTCAGAAGAGGATTGGCCTCATCTCGACAACATCTCTGATCTTCAAGAAGATGATCCAGAGGTGAAAACTACAGTAAACACAGCTGTTATTCACACATCGACTTCCTTCATTGACTCTCTAATTGAACGTTGTTCAAACTGGTTTGAACTGAAGTCTATACTTGGATGGGTGCTTACTGCAGCGGAACGCTTCAAGAGTTTGTTGGAAAACAAATCGTCCAAGTCCACGAGATTACCTACTGCTAAAGACACCAAGCGCCAGCTGGCATCAGCTTCTCTTAACTTCTCCAAACTGCAAGAAGCTGAAGTTGTCTTGGTGAAATACGTACAGGAACAAAGTTTCTCAAAAGAAATAGCTATACTTGGCTGTCAAGATCCCAAAGCTATGAAAAACTTACCTAAATCAAGTCCAATAAGGAAGCTTATTCCCTTTCTCGACAACGGATTGCTGAGAGTCGGTGGAAGGTTAGATCGAGCCGACATCCCATATAGTGCAAGACACCCTGTGATTCTTCCACGAACCCGAATCGCTCATCTCTACCTCGATCACATCCACAAAACCGTTGGTCATCTCGGCAAGAATACAATGCTCAACACCGTTCGTCAACATTACTGGATACTGGGGGCTCCAACCCTCATTAAGGGACTCCTAAGAAGATGTGTCACGTGTCGTCGCTATCAGGCTAGGGTTGGGGAGCAGATGATGATTACTTCGGACCCATCGAAATCAAGAGAGGTCGCAGCATTTTGAAGCGATATGGAGTCGTTTTCACTTGTCTGGCTTCCCGGGCGGTCCATTTAGATGTTGCTTCGAGTCTTGACACGGATTCCTGTATCTGTGTGATCAGACGACTAATTGCGCGCAGAGGGCCCATTGAAGTAGTTCGCTCGGACAACGGCACTAACCTAGTCGGAAGTGAAAAGGAATTGAAAGCACAAATCGATCAGTGGAACCAAGCCAAGATCAACAAGACTTTGCAACAACAGAATGTGAGATGGATCTTCAACCCTCCGGCTGCTTCACACCATGGGGGTGTGTGGGAGCGGATTATTCGGATAGTCAGGAAAATATTGTATTCCCTCCTTCGACAGCAGTCTCGTCACCTTGATGCTGAATTACTAGCCACCCTCTTTTGTGAAGTGGAATCTGTTCTCAACAACCGTCCTATCACAGAGATTGCTCACGATTACAGAGATTTGGATGCTCTCACTCCAAACCACCTTCTCTTTTTTAGGTCAGGAGAAAAACTGCCTCCAGGTGTCTTCAACAAGAGTGACAATTATGCTAACCGCAGGTGGAGACAATTGCAATATTTGTCCGACGTGTTCTGGAGAAGATGGACCCTGGAGTACCTTCCCCTTCTTCAGGAACGCCAAAAGTGGCTACATCCCAAACGAAATCTTGAAAAGAACGACTTAGTCCTAATCATCGATTCAACTCCACGCAATTCTTGGTGTTTGGGAAGAGTTTTGGAAACAACAAAGGACCGAAGTGGTATCGTGCGATCAGTGACTCTCAAGACTAAAACTACTACTCTTGTTCGTCCTGTGGACAAATTATGTCTTATCTTAGAAGCAGATAATGCATGATACGCGTGTCAATTTTTTAAGATTTATCTTTAACTTTCTCAGACAAGATAGTTTTGTTAATTATGATGTTTTTTGTTAAGAGAAATTGCTGCGTTTCATACTGCGCAATTTGGGGCCGGGTATGTAACGGTCCAAATTAGGTTTTACTTTCTTTAAGAAGCGTTGCTATTTTGTTTCGTTTGTTTAACTTCATTTGTGTATGTATCGTATGGTCTAAGGGCCGTAACTCGTGTTTACTCGCTTTACATAGTTATTTTCTTACAACGAGACACAGACATGGCGGCTTTCCTCCCTGTAAACAGCATGTACATCTGTCCTTATATCGAAGCCTACAAAACGGTTCGTAAAGCTTTAAACCTAACATTTCTTGTAACATCGATTGTATACAAGTATCACAGTTTCAACCGCATATATATTAATTGGTTCGGCGGTTGTTTATTGTTGTTTTAAACGTGATATAGTTTAGTGTGTAATGTATGCATAACAATAAGCGAAGTTATGTAGGTCACGCCTGGCACTATGAACGAACAAAGGACATGGGAAATTCCATTGTACTATTAGGGGCCAAAGGTCGTGACTAGCTATTGTTAACGTTTGTAATACTTTTATAGTAGTTTCAAGCTCAGTATAAGCGTTTGAACAGAACTTTAAATACTTTTATTATAATTCTTAAATACCGTAAAACATAGTAATATGAAACAATGTTTTTATTTTCTGTTTAAGCTAAACTTAATTGTTTTACTTTATTGTTACTAACGGCTAACTCAAATTGCAACTGTTACTTACAGTATTTCATTTTTTTGTATTTTCAGTCAATCATCATCGTTATCATCATCGTTATCATCGTTTATCGTAAGATAAAGTAACGGTTCGACCGTATTAAAAGTACAACGTTGTTGTGAAGTTATTATCGAACGGTTTGGCCGTTACAGTTCGGTTGCTAATTACCTGTTTTGAATGTGATAAACCAAGATTGTTGTACTCAAAACAAACGTTTGAAGCGTGCACTCAATGACAAATTTTACACCTGTGGTACACAACTCCATGAGTTTAAAGAGAGTGGAGTCAACTCAGAGTGCCAGTACATGTTAGAGAATGTCATTGTAAGAAATAATATGAGCTGTCTATCTTTATTACGGCTGTGGGCATTTGTTGTCTCTGTGGTACCTTCAGAAAACTCACAAATCCTGTTAACTGCTATCCAATCTGCAGCAGTTGTGTTAGAAACAAGAAGCAGACTATTTTAAAACGCAAGCGCAGGGCATCCACTTTACCTGCTGCTGGACCGTCAAAGTCCAAAAACTAGTTCTACATGTATCTGTATCAGGGTTCTACATATTGTTTAATGCTGTTAAGATTGGAATTATGTCAGCTTTTTATGTGGGTATTTTTTACAGCCAGGCTTTAAAGTGGCATGAGCTGCCAATATTTTGATATTTTGACGGTAAAACAGAATGTTGTAATTATTAGCTATTTTTCTCAAGAAGTATAATTCAGAAGCTTTTTAGTGCTTCTAGTCTCGAGAATGTACAATGAAGTATTGTTTTGAACTAACTATGGCTTAGAATGAATGAATGTTTGTCCCGATTATTTAAATTGTGTTTACTTTTCGTACAATATTTCAGTCCGTATATGCCGTAGACTTCATGGATTACCCTCATTCCAACGCCAATCATTTAGTTTATTTCTACATGTATCTGTACTACATAAAAAAATGAACATCACATCAAATTGAATACAGCAAAGTTTAAGCACTTTTAAGTGAGATCCAGTACAATTGTCTTTTTAAAGTGGCATGAGCTGCCAAAAGTCACACTTTTTTCATAATTTCTGATCGTCCTGACAGCTATGTCAAACAATCTGTCAGGACGATCAGAAATTATGAAAAAAGTGTGACTTTTGGCAGCTCATGCCACTTTAAAAAGACAATTGTACTGGATCTCACTTAAAAGTGCTTAAACTTTGCTGTATTCAATTTGATGTGATGTTCATTTTTTTATATCTTAAAGTCAGAAAATGAGCTGCCAATGTGTTTGACAGGTATTTACTGTAATGAGGCGAGACAGAAATTTTACAGAAATAAACTAAATTGTTTGGTGGCCTGTAGGCCAGTGTTGAGTTCAGGGTTGTGCTTTTTGATGGCATAAGCCTCTTTAAAGAGAAGCTCATTCCAATAATTTGATTTGTCAATAACTTTAATATTATTTAGAACGAATCCTAAAAGATCAATTCTTACCGGTGCACCATTGTCTGGCATACAAAATAAATTCATAATGTAATCGAACTGATCACAGCTATGTAAGTGATTATGAATTTCACTCTCACATCTCGGTTTGACACCTAAACTTCACTGTTTAGCCCCATGAACTTCTGAGAAATACAAGAAATTTACTATTTCTACACAGGCATGAACTATTGCAAAACATAAGCACATACAACGAGGAAGCATTTGATAAATTTTAAACAGGGTTTAACCCAAACGCGTGTCTACACAACAGAGATTTTTGCCGAACTATTTCGTATCGCGTATGCATTTTTCTAGTGCCTATTCTCAACGCAAATCTCAGAGACACTTCCGCATACTGCCTACAGCATGGATCAACTAGCGATTTGCCAGCTTGAGAGGAGGGTACTGTATGCCTGTGTATTTTCACTTTCCAATATGCGCAAGGTGGTGTTTTTTTTGTTGTTGTTATCAATACCTTTCAATGTCTATAGGTCTATGTGATAAAAGTAATCAGTTTGCACATGAATAACACATAATGGATAGTTGTTGTGATATTTGATGGAGCGCTTCCTTATTGTTTCAGGTCAGAGAATACCACGGGAAGACTGGGAATTGAAACTGAAGACATTTCATCACTTTCGGTCATACTATCCTAGTGGAAATGCAATAAAAATGTTAATTGAAAAACATCCATCTGTGAATAGAACAACAGCACAGATAAGGTCCAAACTGCAACACCTCAGTAAGTCTGAAGCACACAGACAAAGTTTGATTGCTTGATTGATGTTTTTCGCTGCACTCAAGATTATTTCTCTTATATGGTGGCGGGCCAGGTTTAGTGGGGCAGGATAACAGGCTCTTTGCCCGGAGGAAACCCCCGGCCTTTGGCGAGTACCTGGCAACTATCCCACATTGGGTGATGGAGTGAAAAACCCACTCAGAAATTTTTCTATTTTGGACTGTGGTGGGATTTGAACTCACAACCCATCAATCGAAGGCCTACCGACTGAGCCACAGAGACGCTGATAAGTTACAGGTAGTTAGTAAAATGGTCTCACTTTATTTTCATATTAGCCACGAGAAGTTTGTTCATTAACAAGTTACATGCCAACAAAATATTTTTTCGCTAGAATGTGATATTACAATTGATCTTTTCCAGGAAATCAAGAATGAGCTGCGGTATAATTTCCATGGTGCCCGAGTCAAGTCCAGTTACAAAATCTTTTTTTTTTCAAATGAACATACTTGTTCATACATTCGCTGCCTTTCTCTAATTGCTGTCCACCAATGGGTCGCAGGTTCGAATCCCACTCAGTCCAAAAAATTAGAAAATTTTCTGACTGGGTTTTCACTCAAACGACCTATGTGGGATGGTTGCTACTTACCAACGGAAGGTCGTGGGTTTCCTCCGGGCATAGAGCCCGGTTTCCTCCCACACTAAAACTGGCAACGCCGCCATATAAGTGAAATAATCTTGAGCGTGGCGTCAAACACCAAACAATCAATCTAATTGCTGTCGTAACCTTTCTTCCAAAAACAATAAAACTTAACCTTTCCTTGACTTTTAATCCCAGCCCTTCACCCCCAATTAGTGTCACATTGAAACCCCCAAGAATATACCTTATTGGCAAACCTGTGTGTGCGTCAAAATTTTTGACCAAAGCCTTATTTTAGCGTGTTTAATCTTTTTATTTCTACTTTAATTGAAAAGTGAACTTTCAAACTTTATCACGCGATCGCCCTATGTGGGAGAGGTACTCGAGAAAGGGTGGAGGCTTAGCCAGGTTTCCTCCCCCAGTAAACCTGGCAATACCGCCATGTAAGTGAAGTAATCTTGAGTGCAACGAAAAACATCAAACTTAAAGTGAACACTTTAGGTAAAATACAATATACTTCATCTTTAAGACAATATCTACCTGGTCCCAAAACATGGTTTATTTTTTTATGACTTTCCTACAAGAAGCTATGGTTAATTATTCCCAGATGTCTGGTGACTGGATGTCACTGAAACATGTGCACACCTTGCAACTGGCAATATGATTGGTTTATTTGACCTAAATACACCAATAGCAGGTTAGCATACCAGATTTGGTGATCTACCAACATTTTATTAATACCAATGCTATTCTCTAATTTCTTAAATATTGTGTGAAACATGTAAAAGATGCTTCTACATGTATACTAATTTTTTGCGATTTCTTATATTTTCAGACGTAAAAATGTCATTGCAAGAGGCAATAGGTGAGCAGACCTGTCTACTTGTACGATTTTTGCGTATTTTGTACGCAAAAAACATATAAAATATGATTGTACGCAGACTACTGTTTTTGTACGCAGAAAAATGAAAAGTCCGAGTTCGTTTTGTTTACAAAGTTCCGAGTCTAACTCTGTGTCGGAAACACTGTACTAGCACTGACACAGCCTGAGCAGCTGGTTTCCGAAAGATGACCCAATTATTCCCGTTTTTGCGAACAACCGCTCAAAATGACAGCAAAGCAAGTAGCCAGGATCGTTTATCTCAATTAAAATCGAAGAAAACTGTTTACTCTTAGAAATATCTTGAAAATTAAGCTCAGATATCTGGAATAACTCCTTTCAAAATGGCTCTTATTGCCAAGCAGATCTTTCAATTGGCCATTCTGCAAGCCGACGGTTCGAAATCTCTCGACATGTAAATTGTTGCGTAGGTTTGTAGCTTTGAAAACGCACGCCGTTCACGTAAAAAAGGCTTACCTTGCTGCCAGCTCCAGTACATATATTACTAAATTCATGCCCCAGAAATCAGTGTCGGGTGATAGGACAGTTATTGAGAAGGGCCAATTTTTGGGGCTAAGAACTTGCCATCGTCATCAGCTAATACTTTCACTTTCAATCTCTTACTTCTAAAAGAAATATTTTATTTTTAAACTTGAAAATGTTCGTCCGAAGAATCAATATCATGAGATAATACTTAACACTGGTATAGACCTGTTAAAATATTTTTGGATAATGAAGTGATTTTTAAACTGATTTCCTAATTTATTTATTTTTATGGTTTTCAACCAAATACTATTATGTTGGCATACAGAAATTATTCATATCTTTACAGATAAAATTGACAATATAGGCTTACAGGGAAAGGGATGGAAATCATAAAAGCTTTTAGCTCCTTGACCCGGCAGGTTGCCGGGTGCGCGGATGCTATGCCCAATTTTTCCCCCAATTTTTTTTAAAAAAATGACGCAAAGTACACATGGCTGTTTTTGAATATATATAGGCCGTCAGAAAAGTTGGTGGAAATGATAATAAATGGTTACTGGTAGCTAAAAAAAATAATTATCTAGGTTTTTTTTGTGTGTGGTTTTTCAATCAAATACTATTTTGTACACAAATAATCCTATTTCTACACATAAAATTTTCATTTTGTACACATTATATCCAGTCTGGGTAGGCAGGTCTGGGTGAGTACTAAAATTCATCTATTCGGAATTGAAAGGCTTAAGACATTTTTAGAATCGATCGTAGAACTGCACAGTGCCTTCAGGACTATATCAGTGAGACGTGTGTTGAAAAAAAAACATAAAGCGAATCACTTGCAGAGAATCATCTGGGGGGACCCCTCAGAAAAGCCTCCAAGGGAGGATTTTAGTTCTATTGTGGTATATGGCAAGCCTGGATAAATTCGCCTCTATTGGAGATCGTTTCGGGATGAGCGAAAGCACGGCATGTGTCTGTCGGGAGATTACTGTTTTTCATTCATGAGTTTCTGCAGGATAAAGTATTTGTCTGGCCATCGGAACAGGAGACACAGTCCATCTATCAAGAACTTACAAATTTTCCTGGTGTTGTAGGCAAGATCGATGGTTCGCACATCCAGCTAAAGAAACCAAGAATTTGTGGGATTGATTACTACAATAGGAACGACTATTATTCTGTGGTGCTACAAGCGGTTGTACGTGAAGACATGCACTTCATTGATATACTGGGTGGTCAGGTAAAGTGCATGATGCCAGAGTTTTCTGTAACTCACCCTCTGTGGTACTGGTCATCTTCTGGGGGACTCAGCCTACCCAATTTTAAGTTTTGTCCTTACACCATTTAGATTGATTAGAGTTTAACGCCGCGCTCAAGATTATTTCACTTATTCAGCGGCAAAAAGAAATTAAATCATCATACATATTTTAATATCAAAAATACATTGGAACTGAAAAATGACAAAACACTGTGTAAATCATTTCATTGCCATTAAATAATGTGATTTTTATGCAACTTTTGGTCAACACACAGTGACAATTTCAAAAACTGACCTTTGTAAAGAATGAGACCCGTAAATATTAAACATTAAAACATCAGTTGACGTTGAAGACAGCCTTCGGGCGAAAACGGTCACATGCTACGTAGCACCAAACATGCAAAGAAACACATGATGGAAGATGGTGGGGAAATTGAGCTTGATCCACCTCAACTTCGAGCAGATGACGCCATTAACAGCCAGCCCAAAGAAGTAGCGCAGCCTACAAACGACACGAATAGCAGTATTTTACAAGCACTTTGCCATCTATAAGAGTCACTTCGACGGGAAATTAATTCAAGCAGACAAGAAATTGTACAAAAAGTTCAGGGATTACAAGAAGAGATTAGAAACGTGAAAACTGAACAAGACAAGACAGTTTACCAGGTTAAAAGAAGACAAGACACACTTGAAGACAAAATCCACCAAACTCAGACCGATGTGAAAAACCTGGAACGTTACTCGAGGAGTTTCAATTTGGTGTTTTTCGGTTTTTAGGAAGAGACCCGTGAGCAGTGCAAACCAACCATTGAGAACTTTATTCACGATACTTTAGAACTGGCTCATCGTTTGGGACGAGAGAATTCTATAGGCGACAAACCGAGACCAATCATCGCCAAATTTCTTTACCGTGAAGAAAAGTCAAGGGTTCAAATATCAGCGCGGAGTCTACTCAACCATAGCAGTTACTATGTGACAGAAGTTCTTTGCAAAGAGGATTTGGCAGCGAAGAGAAGGTTGGCCCCCATAATGAAGAGTGTGTGGCAAGACGGTGTCAAAGTGGTTTTCCGCAACAGAAAATTGTTTTTGTGGAGGAATACGTGGAGTAAGTGTTTTAAAACGTTTCGTTTCAAGATTCTGGAGTACTTGTATGGACTGCATTCAAATGTCAGTTTCATCATGTTAAGTGTACCGGTTATTGTTGTGGTGGTTAGATATTTTGATCCAATTTCTGCTAAAATCATTATCCATGTGCAATCTGGATATCCAGTGTCAACAGAAAAGAAAAGGTAACATTATTTTTAAGGGAAGGAAATTTGTGATTTACAAAGATCAGCATGTGTTGTTACAACTGAACACAAAAATCAGTAAAGCGTTGATTATGACTGAAAATCAAAATGTGAATTAATTGTGGGCTCTATCGTTGACTATCAAGTGACTGGATTTTCTGTGTTTTGGTACCTCATATAGTGCATTAAAATTTGAACTTAAATGTACAATAACTTTGAACAACAGTTCAAAGTTATTGTACATTTAACGGATTTAGGGCGATGTTCAGGTTACGTTGTGTTGGCCGTGGCCAAAATAATGGTGGCCGTGGCGAACATTTCGGTGGCCACGTTCATGGCAACCGTTATGTTGGCCGCGGCCACCTTTAGGTTAATTAAATACAATGGTTATACACTCTCAACTGAACAAAATGGTGTGTCCAAGTGAAGAAATCAGTTAATTTAGTGCTACGGAAATTGTTTTCAACTGAAGAATTGATAAACTGCTCGATCACTGCCAAATCCATCAAGAGTGGTGGAAACTCTAAAAATAATGAAACCAAAATAGGAGGTGCGCATCCTCGAATGATATCCAGTAAGCCAACCAAGTTTAAAAAAAATCCGATAAAAACTGTGGGAGGAGATGCGATGACAAGAAATGATTACGGACAGACAGACAAGCTGATCGCTATATCCACCCCCCCCCCCCGCATTATATGCCCGGGGGGGGGGGGGGGGGGGGGATACAAATGATAACTCACAATTTTTAAGCACTACTCAGACTCACTTTAAATTGTGTCAGGAACCTTCTTTGATGATCCCTTCGTAGAGCTAAGCCATGAAGTGTGGCCTTACACATAGTCAACAACAAAATTCACAAAGTTTAAATTTCCTATGCGTTGACACAGAGTTTCTGCGATGGCCATTACAGATTGTAGTGGCAAGCTGATTTGAAATTTCCCACTAGAGGGCGGTCTCATACCCCGAGAAAAATTGTTTTGAACACAGAGAGAATTTAAACAGCTAAATTCGTTGCTAACAGACTTAAGGCCACAAATGATGGTTTAGCTCTACAAAGGGATTATCAAAGCTTTCTCACAGAATTTAAGGTGAGAAGTGTTTAAAATTTTTGAGTTCTCATTTTTTAAAAATTCCGATTTAAGACGTACCCTTGTCAAAAGCTTGGAGATGTCTTCCAACCTTTGTGACCTCTAGGATAGGTAGGGGATACTGATATGTACCCTGGTTCACTTTTTCAGAATGTCCCATGTTTATAGAACAGATGTCTTTCATGTTCTGGGACCTCCACTGCACAGTACAGTATTGATCCTATGCCTCTGTTTGCTGGCAGTCAGTAGTTCTGGATTTTCAACCCCCGATTTGATAAACATGCTGTGAATGGCTGCGCAACCATGCACATGGTCAACAGATTCGCAAGTATTGGCAAAAATGTAAGGATTCGTAGACAAAACTGTTGCTCTTTCTCGAATATCTGCATCAGTGAGCAATTTTGCTAAATGTATACTTAGCGCCATTAAAAACGCACGACGCAAAGAATGTAAAATATTTTGAGAAATGTAAAGTGTAAAATATTGTAAGTACTCTTAAATTGAAGAACAAGGCATTGGTCATAATGAGACAAAGAATTGACAATATGTGAAACCCTGGTGACTTTTATTCCTTGCAAACAAATCGTTGATACAGAAATTGAAGGTGTCATCATTCAATAATGGGTATGTCGACCTCGGGCATCAACGCAATCAGTACATCTGCGACGTAAGGACCTGCTGAGTGTGGCTATTCTGTGCTGTGGGATCTGGTCCCACTCTTCCTGCACTACCTGGATCAATTCACGTCGGTTGCGTGGCCTGGGTTGAGGTTGTGCAACGGCATTCTTAAGCTGATCCCACAAGTGCTCTATGGATGATAGATCGGGGAAGTAAGCTGGCCATTCCATGATGTTCACATTATTCTGTTGCAAGAAGTCTTGTGTCAACCTTGCAGAGTGTGGGCTCTGATGATTTCGAGCCCATCGTAAAAAGTTTTGGCGTGCGGCAGGTGTCAATATGGGCCCTGAGTAGGGGATGCGTCCATGCATCTGTATCTGTTGGAGACGCGGTGCGAAATCGGTCACGTGTGTGCAACAAACTGATGTACCAATCCTGGCGGGCTGTAGTGACTCTTGGCTGACCAGGGCGTGGTCGGTCGGCAACATTGCCAGTTTCATGTTCCCCGATTCTGAGGCAACTAATTGTGGAGGGGGATGACACTGCATGTGACGTCCTACGGCGGCACAACTGTAACATGCCAATGGCACGTTCCCTTTGTTGAGTCGTAACTCGGGGCATGGTAACGTTTTCTGATTTTTTTTTATGCTTTATGCTGAGCTTCGTGTAAAGGTTGAACCCACGACAAATGAGCCCTGAAAGCTGTTCTCAGTGGCGGTGAAACACTCAATGGACGTCATTAGGAAACGTTGCGTAATGTTCACGACAGGCGCGTGAGGAACACCACAGGTTATCCAGTTATTGCAACTCAACTCGAATTGGCCAATAAGCCTTACTGGGGTAGAAACATAAAATTCAACCGTGCGTTTTTAATGGCGCTAAGTATACATGTACCACATGCAGCACTAGGTTACGCTATTGCGGTACATGTATTTCTGAAATAATTATGATTGCAACATTAACTTAAACATTAAATATTGGATTTCAAGATTCTCAGTACTTTCCTAACAATTTCATGTTTATGTGCATGCCGTATGTACATGTACCTGTAAATTGGTTAGTTAATCAGTGTTTTACGCCAAGCTCACGGTTAATTCACTCATATGTAGTACATGTAGTACTTTTAAACCAGATTAAACACACCTAAGCAAAGGAACCTGTTTTTTCTTGATTCTCATAATCTGAGCAGTCTGTGTCGGTACCCAAAGTGTCATCATTTACAGCAGCCTTACTTCTTGGGGCCTTCTTATTCATGTCTGTTCAACAGTAAAAACAACAAAATAGTTGAATAGTTTTGGCTCACACTAGTTTAAGAAGAAACTCATGCTGTTGTTGTTGGAGGATGTATTAAGGCTGCTCACTGATGCACTTGATGTTATCATGAATTTATTTGCTTAACCATACGTTGTGGCAGGATATATTTTAATTCCATTTACTCTGATTGCAGAATGGCTTCAACCTTCAAGTGCTGGCTGTGTCCGGAAGTTTGAACAAATTGGAGCAACCTCAAAGCTAATCTTTCAACCCCATCTCACCGCAAGCTCCATGTAGTCTGTCCCTTTAGTCCGGACGAGAAAACTTTCCGACGAATGGCGGATTTGAGGCATCATGCCTCCGATCACCGTAGGCAGCTTCGGGGGAAGGGAGACCTCCTTAATGATAATCTTTTCTGGTTTAGGACCAGCGCTCGTGACTACGTCAAACTCATGGAAGGCCGTTTGGATCTGGATTACGACTCTTCGGAATCTGTAGATTGCCGTGCGACAATGGCTGCACAGGGCCCGTAAGCCATCCCGGAATATGGTTGAGTGGGAGTCTGGTTGGGGACTTGTGAAACGTCCTTCCAATACTGAAGCACAGAAGGCTGCCCCAGGCAAGATGGACGGTCCAGCAGCCAAAATCCCTAAACTGTCATCTGCCACAGAGAAATATACCCAATCTGCATTCTCCCTTGGAGGGTCTCTATATGGAGGAGCCATCTTGTTCGGTTGGTTTTCCAATCGAACTTAGTCCAGAAGGTCCAGCCGGATAATTATGTCAGCAGGACCTTCGCCTAACACCATCCCCATTGCCGACTCTTGAAACCGAACCCGTGACCCCCATGAACGCCTCCATTATGCAGCTCCCTTCCGTTTCCATTTCTTGGAGAAACAGCACCTGTGGCAGATCTTCCAGGTAAAACCCTTTCAATTCAAGTACCATCAACCCCCACCCATCTCTACACCCCTCTCGATCTGACCGTATTTCCGATTAAATCCAGTACTTCAAACCCGATGATGTATATCCTTCCACTTGACCTTGCTGTGAAGAGTAAGAATTCCCCTCCTGTGAAAACTCCCGATACTATGTCCAAAGAGCTGCGAAAACCTATCATCCAGTTGGCAAGACAGACCAAAGACTTTGCTTGGTGCTTAGCAATAGGAGTTACTGATTGGCTCGGTGTCAATAAAATATGCTGGGTGTCTTTGGCAAGTCGTCTCTGTGAGGCAACACGATGGAAATCCGCCCTGCAACAAGGAGACGTCTTCATATGACTGAAATACTGTTAAGCAGGACGTAAAACCCAAATCACTCACTCATGAAAGTTTGAATTTTTCTTTTGGCATGCATTCCAAACAACTATGCAGAAAGTCAGGAGCTTTTCTTACTGATGCACCTGGGTATTTTGTCTCAATACGTTTAACTATATGCAGTATTGTCGCCCAGTGGTCATTCTGAATTAAAAAAAAAACAGTTCTTGTGGCAGCTATTCCAAGACAAGAAAGACAAAAATCTGTACCCAATCACTCTGAATAATTATTAATATGTAGAATCTTGTGGGAGATACAGACTGCAGACTTTCACCATATTGTATAATTATTGCACTGAAGGCCTACTTCATATAAAACCTGTATTAATTTAGGAAGACCTCCTGGTTTGTACTTGTAGTTATTTGTATTGTTTTGTTTTTTTTAAATTTCCACGTAAAGCTATTTTCCTCAAAATGCATTGGGAGCGAGACCACTAAACTTTACTCAGGAAATGTTGTTGGCAACAAATATGGCTCCTATAATAAAAATATTCACAGGGCATGAAGAAGCTTTGATAAATATTGTGAAGAAGTATCTTTCTCTTCTCCAGAATGTTAGTTGAAATTTCGTTTCATTGTAGATCAGTGTTTATTCATATTGTACACATTTTAATAAGACAGATATCATGAAATAAATTGGACTCCGTGTATATATCTTATGGTGCCAAAGCGTTGGTTTTTGTTATGAACAGCATGGCTTTATACTTTGGGCGACCGGCTAAATATGTATATTCTTAAATATTGTACAATCCAGTTTAAAAAACCCACAAATAGATAAATAAAAACCTAAAGGTAAAACAAATAACGAAAGAGATCACAATAACCAACCAGATATTGCTTAATCGTTAGTGTCGCCAAAAGGTTCCACTTTTGTGCAAAGTTGCCCAACAGTTAGATTTGTCGTTATATATAAAAATATGAGTCTTTGTATACAAGCTTGTACATTGTAAATATGTTGGATTAAATCATTTATTTTGTTTACTTGGTGTGCATAATAACTTTTGAGTATATGTGAGAGTGAAAGGAGGGCCTCAGGGAAGATCAGTTTTCTTTTTATTGACTGAGCTTTTCAACCCTCAGAAAATAAAGATTATTATTGTTATTATTAATAAACATCATGTATTGCTGAAAGTGGTGTTTTTTTTTTTCATTTTTGGAATTACAAGCACAATGTAGTTGATTGTCTGACGTTGAACAGGTTTATTGAAAAGAAAACTGGGGTTTGTGTCCGGTGAAAACCCCGGCCGTTCCTGGCAACCATCCCACATATTTCGATCTAATAAGAACCCTATCGTAACCCAGGTGTTTTAAAAAGAAAAAATGTTAAAATACTGAATTTCCCACTTGTGGCTCTTTTTTGCCTCAGCATGTTCTTCCAACCCGACAAAGTCTTGAATGGACCTTACATGAGCGCTGTTTGAATTGGCTTTCTTAACCGTTATCCCCGATTGAGATTTAGTTAAAACACCACCCAGCAGTTTGCTAACTAGGCAGTGAACATCTTTTAAATATCTTTTTGGAATATTGTTTCAATTTATAACTGAATTTGATGTCACTTATACGTTTTGAGTTATAGGCTACGTGCACATTAATTACCATTCTATAATTGAGTCCCAAACTGCATATGTTATTATCCTAAACAGCCTTGACTGCCCGACGGGTTGTATTGCACCAAATTGTTTCTTATGGCTGAATTTGTCTGGCTATAACGAGTGAATTTGTCCTTTAATGACCAAACCCTTTATGGGTTAACACATGGCCAAATCTTTGGAAGAAATATGGTATTACAAATAAAGGTTTCCCACCCGCCACAGAGCACCAACAAGGGCGATGCTTCATGGGTAGAACCTGCCGGGAGAGACACCAGGAAATTCAAGACAGGCCACCACAAGTAAAAGGAGACCAGATGAATCTAACGGGTGTGGCACCAAACAAATAAATGTATTATTTTCTTTGAACTGGAATTGTCTAGAAATCATTATGTTTCTTATGATTTATATTTTTGTATTTGCAGATAGATCAGTTCATGATGAATGTATTCTACATGTTCAAAAGAAGTGCCAAGAATTTTCAAAATCTTGCTACATTGTTAAATGAACATGTTTTGAAACCTTCACGTGCACATGGTACAAGGTGGATTGATCACCGTAAACATGTTTTGGACACTAACTATTCTAGCCTGGTAACTCACTTTTGAGATTTGGCATCTGCTGGAAGAAAAGATATTCCAGCAGCTGACAAAGCAAGGTTGAAGTCTGCTAAATTTGTTCTGTCATTAGCCTTCTACAGAGATATCTTGGGTGATCTTGCACACCTGTCCCTTCAGTTCCAATCAGTTGAAATACCTATGAACGAAGTCGGGGCAAATGTTGAGGCTACTGTAGCAGTGCTGGAGCAAAAGAGAAACACGCCAGGTAAATTCCTCGCATCTGTCTTAATGGAAGGAAATGTGATCCATGTTCAGAGGTCATCAACTTAACAATAACTGTGAGAGAGGGTTAACATCTTCTCAAACAGAAGCTGGTGGATGAAGGCCACCACAAGTAAACGGAGACCCAGATGTCAAACCATATGGACAGAGACGCGCAGTTATCAAGAGTAAATATACAAAGAGCAATTATTTCTGTACAATTTAGTTACTGCAAGCTATAATTGAACGTGGAGTTATGAAATAGATTATAGTTTGTTAGAAACCGATACTGCTTCCACTAAGTGAAATTGAAAGGCTCAAGTTTAAAGTGGCATGAGCTGCCAAAATTCACTTTTTTTCATAATTTCACCGCCACACAGTAAGAGGCTTTGAAGCCCATAGAAAAACTAAATGATTGGCGTTGGAATAAGGAAAATCCATAGAGAGTTCAAAAAGTAAACAAAACTTAAATAACTGGGATGACCATTCATTCTAAGCCAATGTTAGTTCAAAACAATACTTTATCGTACATTCTCGACTAGAAGTACTATAAAGCTTCTGAATTACACGTCTTGAGAAAAATAGCCAAAATTTCAACATTCTGTTTTTACGTCAAAATATTCATTTTGGCAGCTCAAAATCTGTCATCTGGCGAAGGGAAACGAAGCAGGAACAACAAATCTGGTAGAGATTGCCGTGTGACACAGAAAACAGCGAATACACTCTCGGCAATGTCCGGAAGTGTAAGAATTTAGGATATCATTATTGTTGTAAAACTTTTTTTCCAAGCAAAATACCATTACAGACAATATAAGACATGCAAAAAAACTTAACATTAAAATTTACCAAAATTGTTTTGCGTGGTTTTCGGCAAACTCCTCGCAGTGATTGTAACTGAACAACTTCATCCTTGCAAGCAACTATCCCTCGTTATGCTGCTTTGTGAAACAGGCTCCTGATGTGATTCAGACAAAAAAAACTAGAGGAATTCAAAGATTTTACACACCCGAGATTGCATGCCCAAGTCGTCTGCTTCGTTAATCACAGAGTAACACGACATAAATCCACATTTAAATGCTGTATATAAAATCAAATCACAACCTAGTCAGAATTCAATGAAATAACCACTCTGCTCGAAATGTAGGCCTTATTTGCTGTTGTTGTCTTTTTTTGACATAAGTAGTTTTTACTATTTGACAGCATATTAATGTCAGTAAGTTGTGTTATAAACAAGTTAGTGGCATAACAGTTTTAGCACTATATAGCATGGGCAAACATCGGGAGTGTCTTCGAAAATACAGACAGAAAACGAGCTCTTGCAAAGGCAAGAGCATGCAACATTGAAAAACTGAAATAGTGCTTTGCAAAGTGATAAACTCGGTCTCCGTGACATCCATTGTGAAAAATCTGTGCCTGATTATGATGTTTTAGCAAGTGAAACTGATGGAACAGAATTTCCTTATATGCCTTCTTTCTTAAATCAGAAGTCTGACCAGACCAAATTATCCAAGTAACTCCAACGAAAAAAAGAAATATCGAAAAATGGCTCGAAAACATCTTCAAGAGTTTCTTTTGGTGAGAAAACGGACTTCATAGTTATGAATAAATATACTCCGTTCGGATCCTTAGACGAAACCAGTACCTTTAGTAAGTTAAATAAATTAAATCAAAAGACTCATTGATTGGACGATCCTTGTACCGAGTACCTTTTGGTGAAGTGACTGCATATATTCAAGATCTTCAAACTACTGTATTTGGCAAGGTGGTGTCACATTTCAATGAAGTCACAAATGGTATCATCTTGACTAAACACATGTAGTTAATTCACGAAACAACCTATATTCACTCAGCCTGCCCTGTACATGTATATCACTATACCAGATTTGTTTCTGTCGTCGGCTGTAAGAATGGAACAAAGGCCTATTTTGGTTGTTCAATGTGCACATTTGGTACTGAAAGCTTTAAGTATTTTTGTACTCATATAGTTCGGTTTCACAAAAGTGATCCTAGATTTCGTGTTATTTGTGAATTTCCAAACTAGTTTTAGCACCAAAAAGTGGTCGAGCTATAAAGTTCATGTTTGTAAAAAGCACAAACAGTCTGAAGATTTTGATCTTTCAATGGAAAATGATACAACCAACCACTATATATATGACCTTTATTTTCTGAGGGTAGTACAATTTGTATGACTGTCAGTCAGCTGACTGTTCTTCCCAGAGGCCCTCAGCATTCAAGCATTTACCATCAAAATAATTATGTAATAATAATAATAATAATAAGCTTTTTATTTCAGACTCTCCAAAGAGGTCCATAGAAGTACATCAATACAAAAGAAAGAAAAAAAAAAACAGAAAGAGAAAGAAAAAAAAAAAAAAAAAAAAGAGAAAGAGAAAGAAAAAAAAAAAAAAAAAAACGAGAAAGAGAAAGAAAAAAAAAAAAAACAGTAGGTGGACGGGCAGTAAGCACTACCTAAGTAGCTTAATTAGCACCAGGTTTACACCTTACAGCATACAGTAAAGTACTCCATTTTGAAGCCAAAGCAGAATAAACAAAGCACTCACTGTTGACTAGTACGTTTACAATTGAGTTCTTACATTCCAATATACGGTTCTTGAAATTAAAAACTGACTTTCTAATAAGCTCACCAAAAGACAAAACATTGTTGATTACAAACATATAACTAGCTGAACAATCTTTTCTGTAGTTCATAAGCCATCTAAATGCATTGTTATAAAGCACTTTTAGAGAATCATAACATTTTTTTGTATATACAGCCCATAAGTTACAGCAGTATATTTGGCTGCAGTAAGTCCTAAATAACACTTTTTTAACCTCGGGTGAACAAAATTTAAATTTTCTTAGTAAGGTGTTAGCACGAATACATAACTTTCGTTTTTGATGGTTAATATCGGTGTTGTCCGATAGGTCAGCTGTGAGCACATGGCCAAGATAGCAATACTGGTCAGTATACTCCACCACTTTACCACATAGTTTTACTCTTGGAGGCGTAAAGTGTTTGTATCGTTTGGATTTAAATACAACACAAAGCGTTTTCTTAATATTGTATATAACATCATGTGAATAAGAAAAATCTGTACAGCAATTTAACAAAGTTTGTAAACCTTAAGCTGACGGGCTTATTAAACAAAGATCGTCCGCGTAGACAAGATGATTGCAGACACACCTGATAAATTACAACCGACTTTTAAATTAGACAATGCTAAATCTAAATCATGTATATATACATTGAACAGAAAAGGTGATAAAATCCCGCCTTGTCTGACTCCGTTACTTACAAAAAATGTTTGCGAATATACAGGACCCCATTTTACCATAAAGCATTGGCTGACATGCCATAGATACAGAAATGATACAATGAGAGAAGGCACCTTTCGGTACAGTAATTTCCTCAACAATGTCCAGATGTTAACCCGATCAAAAGCCTTACTGGCGTCGAGAAAACACACATATACTGGACTTCCATTAGATCTATAAAAATCAATTGTTTCTTTAAGAATAAATATACATTGTTCTGTTGAGCTTCCAGGTTTAAATCCAAATTGAAGGTCCGTCGTGTTAAGCAGGGGACCATATTCTCTTAGAATTACTTTCTCGACCACCTTTGAGACAATAGTGGCCACAGCAACTGGTCTATAGTTGTCTGATTGATTTATGTTCCCAGATTTATTTTTAATAACCGGAGTAATAACAACTCGAGTAAGCTGACCTGATATCCGCTCTTATTCTAGTTTCTGATTTTTTGCAACCCCGTAAGGCGTATTTAAATTTGGCCCTAGTGGTTCTCATAAAAGAATTAACGGGGCCCCCTCGAGGACTCCCGTGGTTTTTCCAAAGCAGAAAAACGGCACGGGCTTGATTGTGGAGCTCAGCGACCGCATCATTCCAACCAGGAACTATATATTCAGATGTACATTTTTGTTTACTCACATTTTTAAGCCCGGCAAGGTGAAAAGCATTGACAATATCGGAGTAATATTTGTCAATCTCTTCAGCATGATTACAATGACAGTTACATACTTTCTGTTGGCATGATAGTGTGTTGATTGGGATAACAATTTGATCAAGATAACTCCCTGCCGAACTTATGTACTATGGAGTTTTTGCAGACATGGATTAATAAAACAAATGAATGTATAAGAATAAAGAAAGACAAAAGTACTAATAATAATGATAATACGAAGAAGAAGAGAGATAAATTAGAAAAAAATAAAAATAAATAAATAAAAATAAATAAATAAATAGATAAATAAATAAATAATAAAAAAATAAAAATAAAAAAAAACAACAACAACAAAGAGACAAACTAATTATCATAGATAAAAGATGATGGATTTGACAAGATCAGTTTTGACAGTGATTGTTTGAATACTCCCAAAGTACTTCTGCAACAGTCATCCAATTTAGTTCTTGTAATAGTTCAACTGTTGGAGTAAGGAAATGCTGATTGAGCACTAAACGAGCTGCTCTCTTCTGAAGTTTGTATACTCTATTAATTTGTGTTTTGTTCGTGTTTCCCCATATTGTACTGCAGTAATCCAGGTGTGCGAGAATATATGCATTATAATAAGTCAGCTTAGCATTTCTGTTAAGCAGGTGTCTGTATTTATGTAGTCAAAACAAAAATGCAGAAAATGTATCTGACCCGGGCATTCTCAAAACTGCAGCATATCTGTTAAACCTTGAAACCAGGGATTCATAGAAGTCCAAAATTTACGAACCGAAATTGAAAAATTCAGTTTTTTAGAAGGCGAAATTCAGTTTTTTTTTAATTTACCGACCATTTTAGGGTTAAAATTGAGTTAAAATCTATGTTACAAACCAGTTCCAATGTAATATTTCGTTTTTTCATGAATGTATGAATTCCAAGAAAAAAATCAGGTTTGACAAAAAACTAATGATTATAATATATATGTAATGTCAAACCTAGATCAAAGTTATCCCTAATCTCTTCTTCATGTGCAACAATAAAAAAATACACAATGATTTAAATGAATTGAACTATTTGAGAACTATGATTCAGGGGAGGTAACTAACTTATTATCGACACTAGTTGTCTCCCCTTTTATTTTCTATACGACCAAAAGCAGCTGAATAAATATAACAAGTCGCGAATTATTACGATTATTGTGGGTAATACTCCCCAAAACTCCTCAGTTCAACAAAATCAGCTTATTTTAGAAATGTTTAGGTAATTAAAAAGACTTCCAAAGTGCAAAATAAGCCATGTTGTGGAGACACTGAAAACGAAACAACAACAACAAGAGAATGACGGCCATGGTCGTTTGACGGCGGTTTCGAAATAAACTTTTCCCTTGAACTTAGATTTTTTCATCATAAACAGTGGATATCAATCAAACAATATTCAGTTTTTCACGCCCAAATTGAGTTTGGAAATTTTAGTTTTCAAAAGGAAATTTTAAACTGAAAATATTGAGTTTTTCAACACCAAATTCAGTTTTAAACTCAATTTTACGAACCGAATATCGGTAAGTAAATTGGACGTGTATGAATCCCTGGAAACATGTCATAATTTGACTGGCAGTGCACTACAGACAGAGTTGAAAACACAGAAGATATAGTCATGGAGCAGATATCCAAATTTAAAAGCCAATTGTGTGAAGAGATGGTTTGCAAAGGAATGGACTTCTGTACTTGAATCAGTACAATTTACAAACTTAAACACTGGTGACAAACGCGAGCAATACTACAAACAAAATTGTAATCTGATTTTGCCAGAGGTAGTTCTTGGATCTTCTATAAAAAATGTTAAAGGTCGTCTTAAAGCTGCTAAGGACTGTTTAGTAATGTTACGCAATGTTTCTTCTAAGGGAAATATCCAAAGTCACTGCTGGAAAAACAGGAAGTTGCACAGTTGGTTCAAAACTCACACATTTCTCCGAGAGATCTTTGTGATGGCCAGTACATAAAAAATAACGCGCTGTTCAGAGAAAATCACAGTTCAATTAACTTGTGTTAAGCACAGACGATCTGGAAGTAGTAAACCATCTTGGAACAAACACCAAGAAACACAAGGTTACAATGTTTTACATAAACATTGCAAATATACCACCTCAATACAGATCAAAGTTATCAGCTATCTTTTTAATAGCTATAGCATTATCCAAACATGTTAAGAAACATGGTGCTGACAAATTGTTAAACAATTTTATTTCGACGGTTAACAAGTTATCTGATGAAGGAATGAGGATTGTTGTCAAAGGACAAAATGAGTTAGTGAAAAGTGCCTTGGTGTTGGTTCCTGCTGATACGCCAGCAGCTGCCTGGTTAGGTGGCTTCAAAGAACGGGTCTCCTTTGCAAGAAAGCCTTGTAGAACATGCTCAGTTACACTGAAATGAAGAAAACATTTCAAGATAGGCAACCCCCCCCCCTTAGAACTATAGTTGAACATGGTCAAAAAAGGCTCGCACCTATAGGAGCAAAGAACGGGGTATTAATCAACTTGCTTAAATAGCCAACTTGAAAGCTTCCCCTACAATTACTTAGAAATGAAAGATAAACCGGAACGGATTCAAAGATCACGCTTAGTTGTTGATGTAAAGTTAAAGCAGACATCTGCTTTAGTTTTGAATCTTTGTGGTGTGTTGCCATTCATAATTGGCTCCAAAGTGCCGGTCGGGGATTCAACATGGCAGCTTTTTCTCACATTAATGCAAATTACTCATCTTGTCACAAGCCCTATTGCATAACAAGAAACTCCAGCAGAACTAAGTCTTTTAATAGAGCAGCACCATGAGCAATTTTTAGCAGAGTATGCCAGAGCAACATTCAAACCAAAGATGCACTATATGTGCCATTTTCCACAACAAATAAACAATGGTGTATGCGCTATGAGGCCAAACACAGTTTTTTTTACTTCAATCAAGTGGAAAAACTTCAAAAATTTGGCAAAGAGTATGGCATTTAAGCATAAAAAATGGATGTGCTATCAGATGCTGTCTAATTCGTTCCTGTATAGGGGACATTTAAATACTGAAGGTGAGCAGGCAACAGTGTTGAGACAGAACATTCCAATAGATAGCAATTCTGACTGTGTCTACACTGTCTAAAGTGTCAGCATCTATGGTGCTGAGTTTTGATCAGGTTGTCTATTGTTACTGGGGTATGATGAAGACAAATTCCGCATATATTCCTTTCTCGAGCAAATGACATTCATACTAATGATAAATTTTTTTTTATCATTAGTATGGAATTCACGTTTAAAGAGAGTTTCAAACATTTCTTAATGACATTCATGTTTTGTATATAAACAGAATTTGATTACATGTAACCTTTTGTGTTGGGTGGTGTTGCTCCTCCTTTCATTGTTATCAATAGACAGCTGCAGCCATGTTCTTTAAAGTGTGGAGAAGGGATCGAGATAAAGTTTCATAAGGCAGTTGTTGCTGACAATTTAGAAAAGTTAAAGCAAAAAGGTGAAAATATAGTCAATCAGTAATTTATTAAATATCAAATTTAGTTAAATCTGTTGTAACTAAGTTTTGATTGCGCCCATGGGGTCCTGGGGCATCTGGTGTTTCTGGACAAGCGTGAGTCCATATAATTTGCTCATCTGAAAACCTCAGTCATGGCCTATTGGCCAGAATACCTGACCTCTGACATAGGGAAGACCAGGGTTCAAATACTGGGTCGGGTTCGACTAAATGACATCCGAACACAAATTAGCTTAACTAGTTAGTCGACTAGAGTGCACCTGCCACTGTCGCTTGGTTTGCGGTGGTTCATTACATATTCAATATGGCGGAGAAGGATACAATGTGAGTATTGTTTTTGTTGTGTTTGGATTCATTGTACATAAACAATATATCCACGAAGACCTCAATTCAAAGTTTTCGATTGTTCTTGCCGTTTTTAACCATTTGTTAAGTGTTGTCATGCATTTTTAACATATGAAACCCACTTTTTGGGGTCACTTCGGACATCTGTCGTTGTTGCTCTCAGTCACATGTTACGGCCGTACTTTTTACTATGTTAGGTCTACATTTTATAATTAATTAACTGGAGAAAAAATATTCTTTCCCGTTATAGTAAATCAAAAGATTCTGCTATCGAGTCAGGCCTTAAAGCTGGAAGGTAGACTAAGAAAGGGCCCTGATCCTGTTCGTACAGAAATGAATAGCAATTTCTAAATAGCAATTTTTTATCTGGTTCAAAGGACCACAGCCAGTTATGGCGCAGAGTTCAAGATAAATTGGCAGACCTGGAAATAAATGCTACTGCCACAGATTGTGAATAAATGGAACCAGCTGAAAAAGAGATACAAGGACGTAAAAGATCACAAGAAAATGACCGGTAATAATAAAAAAGTGTTCAAGTTTATGGAGGAGTTTGATAACCTCAATGGAGAAAAAGCTTCAACATCCCCTCAGTTTACGCTAGAGAGTAAGACAAGTAGTGAGTCAGGTTCTGAGCCTACAACAGCCGATACATCTCAAAATAAAACCCGGAGGAGACCAATCTCTCACCAAGATAGGCAACTTTTGCCATATCGTGTAAGTGAAATAATCTTGAGGGGCCGTAAAACAACCAAGCTCTACACACAACACGTCCAAATTCGTGATGGGGGGGGGGGGGGGACCACTGTTTTCAGTAAGCCTTTCATTAATCCGTCCCATACACCTCTGTCACAAAGAAAAACCTCTACCCAGCCATACATTATTCAAGATTATTTCTTTTAATCATGCTTTGACATCGCACCACATAATGTAGATTCCAAATGAAATTATTTAAAAAAAAGAGATTTTTTAAAAATAAATTAAGTTTGAATTTGTTTGGATTCATAGGCATCAGTCAAGGTACAAATGATTTTAAACTCTAGTCTGTTTACCTGAAACATATGTAAAATCATAGTGGTGGATACTCTGTATATTATACTAGCTGTTGATTTGGCAACTCCAAATGTGTGGGGCGACCATTAAGAATAAGACGGTTGCGGGTAACCCGACCGACCCGATTGAAAACGGGCCGACCAAAATGTTTTTTTTTAGATTTCGAATTTTTTTTTTTTTAAATGTAAAAATTGAGGGAAATCGCGAGAATTTGCCCGCAGCTCATGTTTGTCTTATAGTCTGCAATATGTTGAGACTTGAGTGGATTGAAATTATTCTGATACGGCTCGACACTACAGGCCATGGTCTTGATTGATTGATTGATTGGAGTTTTATGCCGCACTCAAGATTATTTCACTTATATGGCGGCGAAAAGAAGTTTTAATCAGACAGGCCCATTTACATCAAAATTACAATAAAATGAAAAGGACGGAAATAAATTTATGAAATATGTTAAAAAGAGTGTAAATCACTATTTTGGAGGTTAAAAGGACATGCAATTTTAAAATGATCTCCAAAAATAGTATATGAAAATATGTATATTACAATAAAATTCAAATTTTATGGTATAAACCAATCTGTTTTAAAAATTTTTATAATAATAGGGCTTTTCACCTTGGTGAAAAGCTCATTCATGGAGTTTGCCTTGAACAGGCGATTTCTCACCATGGCAAACTCCACACACTCTAAAAGAACATGTTTGATGTCGAATTGGCCATCACAAGGGATGCACCACGGATGGGGATCCCCCGTGAGTACATGTCGGTGTGATAAAAAAGAATGGCCAATTCGACATCTGGATAAAACCACCTTTTCTTTCCTAGAAAGAGAAGAAGGAAAAGTGGCAAGACCGATCTCTGCCTGGATTTGAGCCAGTTTATTATTTTGTCGTTTCTCTTCATCCCACGAAGTTTGCCAAATCTGTTTGATGTATTTGACTATCTTCGGTCTGAAGTCAGAATATGGTACTTCGACCGAAGATACTGGTTTGGTCAAAGCAGATTTGGCTTCACTGTCCGCGACTGTGTTACCATAGATGCCACAATGACTGGGCACCCAGCAGAACACAACTTCCTTACCCGCAGATGTTAACAAATCATGTACGTTTAGAATGTTACGAATTAGCGGGTTTTTAAATTTCCTGTGTTCAATAGCCAAGAGGCTCGACAAAGAATCGCTACAGATGACGGACTTGTCCAAGTCATGTGTAGCGATCATGTCCATGGCGAGAAGAATTGCTCGAGCCTCGGCAGAAAAAATTGAACTGGATGAAGGAAGGCAGAGGGAAGCAACATTACGGCCAAACACTGTCGCAGCAGCAACCCGACCGTCATCCTTCAATCCATCTGTGTAAAGGAAGCTATGTTCTGCAAAGTTATTCTTAATCTCAGCAAATTGTTGGATTATTAGAGGATTCGTGGTAGACTTGTCGTGCTGGCAGATGTCATAGATAAACATTGGCCTGCTTGTCAGCCAAGGTGGAGCACGGGGAGGTCTTACTGTTGCGACCTCCTCCAAGTCTATGCCCGCAGCCTCTAGATGGGGCCTTATGCGGAGACCAAACGATGGAATCCGCCTAGGAGAGGCTGCATAGAAGTCCTCGAATAACGGTTGGAAAACACAGTCGTGGGCAGGGTTCGTGGGATGGGCTTTCAGTTTCGTGGCATATTGGAGACCTAGTTTGATTCTCCTGTTCGAGAGTGAAGGTTCGTTTGCCTCCACATACAAACTCTCGACAGGAGAGGTCCTGAAAGCCCCCAGGCAGAGTCGGAGTCCCTGGTGGTGCACAGGATCAAGCATCTGTATGTATGTTTTCCTGGCACCACCATACACAAAAGATCCGTAGTCCAAAATGGACCGGACCATAGACCTGTAAAGGTTTAGCAAAATATCCCGGTCCACTCCCCAGTCCGCTCCCCAGTCAGTGCTGGAGAGGACCTTTATTATGTCTAATGCCTTTGTGCACTTGGCTTTTAACATTTTGATATGGGGCACAAAATTAAGTTTATGGTCATAGATGAGGCCAAGGAATTTAGTCTCCTTGACCACCTTCAATGGTTTACCATAGAACTTAAGGTCGGGGTCCAAGTGGAGCTTCCTGAGGTTACAGAAGTGCATGGCTACGGTCTTGGTAGATGAGAAGCGAAACCCATTCTCATTGGCCCACTTCTCGATCTCATTGAGAGACGCCTGTAATTGTCTCTCAATGGTAGCCATGTTTCTGGAACTGTAACACACAAGAAGATCATCCACATACATGGACCCCTCTACATTGTCATGTAGGACGCCAGCCAAACTGTTAATTTTGATGCTGAACAGGGTTGGGGACAGGATGCTCCCCTGTGGGACTCCCATTTCTTGTTCGAATGAATCCGATAATGTGGAGCCCACTCGTACCCTGAACGAGCGATCTTGTAAAAAGTTTGCAACAAAGTTTGGCAGGCGCCCTTTGAGCCCCATACCAAAAAGATCTTTAAGAATGCCGTGTTTCCAGGTAGTATCATAGGCCTTCTCCAAGTCGAAGAAGACCGACACGGCATGTTCCTTGCGCACAAAGGCATTTCTAATAAAGGTCTCAAACCGCACCAAGTGATCAGCAGTTGACCGACCTTGTCTGAATCCGCAATGAATGTTTGCGAGGAGCTTATTCTCCTCCAGATACCAGACAAGGCGGTCATTGATCATCCTTTCCATCGTCTTACAGACACAGCTTGTCAAAGCAATAGGCCTGTAATTCGATGGATCGGAATGATCCTTGCCGGGTTTGGGGACCGGGATAATGCACGCCTCCCTCCAGGAAGGAGGAAATGAACCAGTTGACCATATATGATTAAATAAATCCAAGAGGACGTTCAGAGATATTTTTGGAAGTTGTTTAATTAATTTGTAATAGATCTGGTCCGGACCACAGGCTGACTCATTGGCCTTTTCCAAGGAGGCATTAAGTTCCTCCAAGGAGAAAGGTTGATTGTAGTCTTCCAGATTCTGTGAAGAGAAGTTAAGAGGTACCATCTCTTCCTGGGCCTTTATGTTCTGGAATTCTGTGGTGTAGTTCTCAGAGGATGATTTCTGAGAGAAATTCCGGGCCAGACTATGACTAATATCTCTGGGAGAGGTTAAAGTTGTACCATCTCCCTTCAAGTGGTGGGTTCTGGGTTTATTATTCTTGTTTTTTAATTTTTGTATCATGTTCCATACTTTTCTCATGGGAGTCTTGGTGGTAACAGAGGATACAAAATCACGCCAGCACAGGCGCCTCTTGGATTTAAGTAATCGGCCAGACTTTGCTCGCTCGATACGGAACTGGTCCAAATTCTCCTTCCTACCATGGTGTTTTTAGCGACGCTCAGCCTTCTTTCGAGATCGAATAGAGGCTTTGCAGTCGCCGTCATACCATGGTTTACTACGTGTATTGGGATTTGTCGAAGTCTTAGGTATTGTTCTGTCTGCAATGGATGTTAAGATTCTCGTAAATTCCCCGATTGGATCCTCTCCTTCGTTGAGCTCTGAAGTGAGCTCAGCCTCACAAAGTGCCGAAAAGAGAGGCCAATCGGCTTTCTGGAATTTATAACGAGGAACTTTCTCTACACTCTTTGAAGTCAGATGTTCTAGGATGACTGGGAAATGGTCGCTACCGCAAAGATCATCATGCACCCTCCATGTGAAATCTGAGAGGAGTGCAGGGTCTGTAATGGACAGATCTATAGCGGATCTATTCCCAGAGTGTAGGAAAGTGTCTGTGCCGTCATTAAGTATGCACAGACCTTCCTCGTCGAGAACCTTCTCAATAACCTTAGCCTTTTGATCGTTATTATCACAGCCCCACAATGGACTGTGGGCGTTGAAATCCCCAAGTAACATGTATGGGGCTGGAAGCTGTGCCACCAATCCTCTCAGTTGTTCTATATTTAACTGAGAGGAAGGTGGAATATATATGGAACATAAGGTTATTGTTTTTTCCAAAGACACACGGACAGCCACAGCCTGTAAATCTGTGTTCAGAGGCACAGGACTGTGTGCAACACCAGAGTTGACAAATATAGAGGAGCCACCAGTTGCTCGCTCACAATCGCCAACAAAGGTGCTGTAGAGTACGTAGTTTTTCAGGGTTACTCTATCGCTGTCCGTCTGTCTGAGATGTGTCTCTTGCAGACAGAAAGCAACAGGATTAAACTGTTGAATTAATAATGTTAGTTCATTATGATTGGTCCTAAGACCACGACAATTCCATTGGATGATGGTATCCATTAAGGAGGGAGGCGTGCAGGTGAGCCATCGCCAGGTCTGGAACGATAGTCACCCTTTGAAGACCCACCCTTTTTCCGAGCCTTGAAGGATTTTGGTCCGGGTCTCTTCGGCTTCGGTGAGCGGTCCCGGGATCCTCCAGGTTTTGGAGAGGGTGGGTCAACTTTAGGTCTCTGGGAGGAGGTCTCCATTTCCTCCGCGGATGACTCTGAGAGAGTGTGTACCTTTCTCTGTGAGGTACACTCCTGGGGACTGGAGTCCTGCGACTCCAATGATTCAAACCTATTAGTGGTCTGAACCAAGGGTCCCCAGATGCTCTCCTCAGAGTCATCTGTGTAAAGGAAGCTATGTTCTGCAAAGTTATTCTTAATCTCAGCAAATTGTTGTTGGATTATTAGAGGATTCGTGGTAGACTTGTCGTGCTGGCGAATGTCATAGATGAACCTTGGCCTGCTTGTCAGCCAAGGTGGAGCATGGGGAGGTCTTACTGTTGCGACCTCCTCCAAGTCTATGCCCGCAGCCTCCTAGATGGGTGCCACCTTGAAAACTAACCAATGAATATATACTTAGCGCCATTAAAAACGCACGACCCAAAGAATGTAAAATATTTTGAGAAATGTAAAGTGGGCTTTTCCATAGTTGACTGGATAGACGGACTCCTGTGGCTTGCTAGTGCTAGCATCCTGCAGATGGCTTTCTTCCTTCTTGATTCAATGTATATATCAGCCATAACTGCATGGAAACAGACATTTATTGTGAAGGATTGTCAACTGAAACACATACTGGCACCGAATTGTGCTTGTCTATTTTTTCGACTCTAGTTAGAATAATTAATAACCATTTTTAAAGGCTACCGTTGCTGTTCCACAATTTTTTTTATGAAATGAATTTTTAACAGAATAAGATTTTAACATATTCAAACGTTCTTTGAGTGTTGCCAATTAGTTAATGTGTTAAAAATAATTAACATGTTTAAGTGGTATCAGGGAATAACTTCTGGTATAAATACAACTAGAAATTCAGCTGTGTTCTTTTTTCCAAACCTGTTTAGTTTCTTTCAACACCCATGTTAAACAAACTTTTTAGCTAGAGAAAGGCACAATTTAATTGGTTACAGCAGATTTTAACTTCTCATTTTTAAACAACGAAATAACAAAAATATTTATGCTTGTAGCATTGCCTCGATAAGGATGACCTGATTGTCCAACTGAGAGAAGAGTTAAAGGAAGTCAAGGCTGAAAACAAAGTTTTGAAAGCTTCACTGCTGGTAAGTTGAACATTAGGGTGTTATTGTGTGGAGGAGTGGAACTTAGAAAATCACATTGCAATTTATCATTTGAAAGAAATGTTCCACTCCTACTGATTGATTACAGGTTGATATATTTCGTAACTTTCATAGCTTTAAAACGATGCGAAATAAGTGGGATGAGGGTACAGCCGTATTGTAGGTGAAATGATTGACAACCTTAAATTATATGTTGAGGAATTGAAATCAGCGTCAACCCCAGGAGAAAGCCACTGACTTTGACTGGCTTCATCCTCACCAATTCTGACATTACCACACTCTCTATCCTCCACTCTGCATGGACAAACAGATCCCCCATTTCCCGGATCAAATAGCCAGTTAGATGCAATAAGTAAACTAAATGGTTCTCACTAATATTGTGTTTTTAAATCATGTTAATACCTTGAAATTATCTAGCAAAAATCTTGGTTTCTGAAGACCGACTTTTATTACGCTTCAATGGTTTTTAAAATCTGTTTTGTTTTTGTTTTAGGCAGCTAAGTACCAGCCTATAACAGATATAGTTGTGAGTCGTTGATCAAGGGACACTGCACAGAAGTTTGTTAACGACATCATGGGTGCAATGTTTAGAGCTGAACATATGGTTAAGCATTCTGTAACCGGTATCTGGAGCAGCATAATCAAATCGGATCAAAATCCAAAGCCAGCCTTGGACCCTAGAGATGTTCGATTCATTATTGGTAAGTTTGTTTTTCTTACCTTAGTTACCTTGAGGTACATACGAAAGTTGTTATATTAAAAAAGCACAATAGTTAAGACAACCTGTTTTCAGTAACCCAATAGCTTTACATTAATGTTATATATATATTTAATTTTATCTCTCCTTGTTTTCTCCAGATCAAACCCAAATCGTTTTTCCGGACAGGAAAGAATCTAGACTTTAAAGCCACTATGAGATTTAAGCTGAACAATGAAGGCAAGAAATTTGAGCAGCGGACATAAGTGAAGATTTATCGGTTGTATTACAAGTCTTACTAAATATCTAACTATATTGTTTATCTGTTGATATTAATAAAAACACCATTGTTTGAGCGCAATATATTTGTCAGTGTTCAACGTATCTATATTTTCGAAATAAAGTTAACCCTATATAGATAACACATGTAGGACTACAGACTGCTACAGTTGGACAATAGATTAGACCAGAAAATCCATGGATTATATAAAAGAAAACTACAGATTACTATGGTAAATTTCTGTAGTAAAACCGCCAAAACACCATAGAATACTATAGTTTTTTTACTATAGTTTTCTGTAGTAAATTTTCATAAGGGCATTAACAAGGCGTGTGCGTAGGTTAGGCGTTACATTGGTGCACTAGGCTGCTGGGTAATAACCGCGAGTCGAGATATATCTGTTTTTGTCGTCATAAAGAGTTCTGTATAATCACATACATAGACTGAATATGCAAGACGATGATCTAGCGAGTGGTTTGCCTGATATATTAATTACGCAGTCAGGGTATGTTTTGCGTCCTGACAACTTACGGCAAACCCGATGAATCTGATTGATTGAATAGGGAATATTTCACTTTACAAGGATTTTACCAAGCATAAAGAACAATGTTTTCCTTACAATATGAACCACTTTCTGTTACCTAACGCTGTGTCAGGCCTGAGTCAGGAATTAACTGAACATCTTTTTACCCCTGAAGATGGCGTGTCTGATCGAGAGTTACCTGTTGCCACGCTAAACTCTCGATAAAGATGATGAAAGTTCTACTGACAATGAGGAGACAGTTACTACCATAATTCAGCAACAAGAAAACGGGTTGGAGCAGGACACTGAGGCAGATGCGAGACCAACAGCATGCAAACACCAACTCTCTAGAAAGAGGCAACGAGATCCCAGCTCATGGAAAGCAAATGTTCGGAAACGGCTTTGCCTAAGTGGAAATGCATACTTAGATAGCACTGGCAAAAATTGCCTAGAGAGAAAAATTAGGTCAAAAAAAGATTGTACTAAATGCTGATTTAACTGTTCTTTGAATTTTACAGGGAATGAGAGAAAGAAGATTTTTGAAAAGTTTTGGAAGTTCACAGATGATGAAAAGAAACTTTTATGCTAGAACAACAGTGATGCATGTTTCACTCAGACAAAGAACTAAAGCAAGAGTCAGTCGCAAAAAGAACTCTCTGAAATACACACTTCCTCTCGAATCAAAACGCATTCGTGTTTGTAAAGATTTCTATTTGGGCACTCAAAAAAGTGTTGCCAATTACCATGCAATAAAGGGTCCCGCTACCGGAACTCCTGCTCGCCTGCGATGGGGTTCGGGGCGGAATCACACTTTGCCTGTATCTGTAAAAGAGGGTATTCTCTTATTTAGTCGATACCACGAGTGCAATCGCATTACTGTCAATCCCACAAAAACAAAGAGTTCGTCTCCTTCACAGGTTTGAGTTTGCAAGGCCTTTATGATAAGTATTTAGAAAAATGTTTGTAGTTTTCCAGGCTTTGCACCATCCTCCAAAGTCGGAGAAAAATGCTACGACACCACTATGAAACAAATAGTTCAGAGACTTTCCCCCCCTAGTGCCCGTGGAGCAAGATAATCAACTCTAATCAAAGACTCTTTGATATTTGACTTTGTTTTATTATTCTTCGTCTGCAATTAAACACTCATCGCAACGACATGTGTCCTCTCGGTGTATTTGTTTAAATGTTGTTTGTGTTAATTAAAACCAATATATTGGATCTTTAAATGCTATTTTACTTTTAATAGAATTTACTATGTTTTGTTGCCCATATCTTAACTTCATTTTCATGGGAAGTAACTCTAAGATACAGTTTTTGTAAGACAAAATTATCTCTGTTTTGGACCAATCAAAAGTAAAGATTTTTGGTACTGCTTTTTTATAGCAGAAATGTCAAACCATGTGGAGAACTAAGGTTCCATATTTTTCTCAAGACTAAAATAAGCTCAAATTATGTTGTTTTGACCGTATTCCAAAGGAAACGTAAGAAATAACATTGGGCCCCTCATTTTAATGTCACACTTAGCTCATACACGAGGAAGCCTATAAACGAGGAATTAAAGTCTGAATGTTGTCTGATTCTGAGACGGCATACCTGTAAAACTTCAACATCTACCTGGGCAAACATGTTGGTTACTCAGAGCACGGCCTCGAGTATGACGTGGTTACAAATTTGATGAGAGGCACAACAAATTTCACCATGTTTATTTTGATAATTACTTTACGAGTATCAATCTCGCAAAGCATTTCCTTGAAAAAGGAGCCTATTGTGCTGGAACAGTACGTGTCAATAGAAAATATTGGCCAAATCAGTTGAAAAAGGTGAAAAAATGCCACGTGGTGAATGTAAAATTCTGCAGTGTGAGAACTTGACAGCGACTGTATGGCAAGATAAGAAGCAGGTGAACTGCTTGAGTACCCTAAGTGACATCAGAGTTGTGAACAGGCGACATGGTAGGGAGTTGGCAGAAGTGACGATTCCTCACTCCATATTTTCCTACAACCGTTTCATGAACGGTGTTGATAAGCATGACCAACTGTGCATGTGTTACAATGTGGGTCGAGAATCAAACAAGGCCTGGAAGTACCTGTTTTTCTTCCTGCTAAATTGTGCTATTGTGAATGCCTTCATCTTGTTCAAGAAAACATCCAGGCAGCCCCCCAATAAGAAGCTTTACATCTTGATTTTCGCATTGCTGTTGCACAGGTTGGCTATTCTGGTCGGAAACGCCCGGATTCTTCCTCCCTCCAATGCGTTCCTGTACAAGGTGACGTCACACATGGGAAAACTCTGTAGATGTAAAATGCATTCCATGCAAGGCAAGCGCAAAGAGACTGTATTTGGGTGCACACTTTGCAGTGTTCATCTGTGTAAAGACGGGTGTCATGCTCGTTATCATGCCAGGTCCCCAGAAATATAAAGAACTTTAATTTGCTGTGTACTGTTAGTCGTCGTTACCTGCTGTTATGCAGTGTAACACAGTGAAATAAGTAATGAATTTAATTAAGAAATGAACAGTGAAAAGCAAAACAAAATGCAAGTAGAATTCAAATTCCAACTTCAAACATAATAAACTTTTTCATTGGGCTACTCATCTGTTCACAAATAAATAAAATCAAACAGAAGTGAAGTTCAGAAAACCAGCTTTATTTTGTGTTCTTTATTTCATATTGAAATATTGTCATAAACCGCTTTAATTTCCATCTAAAATACTTGCTGCAGTTCACACTGCACTACAGCAGAGTACTGCATTGGGCAGCTGTAGTGTTGACCTACCATCTCCAAGTCCTTCTATTGTACGAAGTTAAAAATGTGGAAACCGGGAACATAATCTGGTGAAAGCGTAAGCTGGTGGCAATTTATCTGAATCCTGTGAATATGGCAGTCTTCTTGACAATCAAATCAGAGACCTCATTGTCATCAGAATAAACAATGAGCAAATCTAAAGAGGGCTTTTATCAGAATAGGAATTCACATTCTAAAAAGCATTTGGAATGGCTTTGTCTACGGAACTTGCAGTCAAAGACACAGATGTTGAAAGGAGCTACAACTAATGCAAACCAGACCATAAGTAAGCTATAAACAAACAGGTAAGCAGAGAATTTCTCCACGTAAAATAGAGCAAAACCATGCCACAGATGTAATGACAACCACCCTCCAGATCAATGTAGATATATTGACACAGACTTGCCATAAATGCAGTAAGATTGGACACATTTCTCCAGCCTGCAAACACCCAACATACAGGCAACATTTTAAAGGAAATACATCTAAACAACATTCATAATAATGAAAACCTGCCTCCCGTTGTTAGTTGCAAACAGATACCTCTAATTTGCAAGACATTAATAGAATTCTTGCCTTTCTAGTTTGATAATCTATTATATATCATATTCACTATTTTACACAGTAAGACAGTAGAAGGGTAAAGTTTTGGATGCAAAATGTAGAGGGGAAGAGTTCCCCATCGAGGCCCATGAACACGACATAACGATAATCAGCGTGCTGGCTTTGAACAAAAAATGGCTAAATTCTTTCCCCCATCAAAAGGACATTGACTGCTCACAGAAAGCTGGACCTATTGATTTAATACTTGGCATCCAGTATAGTCACCTGCACACGGAGGAAGAAGTTAGGCAGGGAAAACTGTTTGATCCAGTGGGGAAACTCTCTACACTGGGTTGGTATGTAATCGGGCCTGATAAGGGCAAATCAGTATCGCCAGTTAAAGAAATTAACTTTGTTGAGATATGGAGAGGTTCTATCAGTTTGAAACTTTGGGGATTCAATCTCCTGATTGTTCCTGCTCAGTGACAGTGATGTCACCGGATGACAAGTTGGCCTTAAAGTTATTAGAGTCTTCATGTAAGAAGGAGGGAGATCGTTATGTAGTTGGCCTTCCTTGGAAAAGAAATCCTATAGATTCACCAAACAATTACGCCTTAGCTGAAAGTAGACTTCTTTCCCTAGAAAAGAGCCTTCTGAAAAATAACTCCAAAGCGGAGTTATATGACAAAGCTATTGTGGAATATGAAAAAAATAACTGGGCCGAGAAAATGTCACAGGATGAAGCGGGTAAGAAAAAATCTCTATTGCTTGTTATTTCCTACCTTTTCGACTTTAGTCGGAATTCCGACTTTTTAAAATCAAATTCAGACTATATTTTCTCAGATGGTTTTCGTCTTTTCGCCTGCTTAAGAATTTGTATGTTTATGGCAACCATTAAGGGATTGGCTGAAATTCACCGACTAACGACGAGCTAAGAGATTAAAGCTATAGCGCGCCGTGTGCTTTCTACAAAAATGGCGATTGTTGAAAGGAAGGATGCTTCGCGTATCAAAGGCATTGATAAACAAGCAAAACAGGTTCTGGTGGGAATGGCTAGAAAGAGTATATGTTCAGACAATTGGCAACAGGGAGATCAAGATTATGTTCGGGGACTTTGTGAGAAAAATTAACAAGCCTGGGAAATTACTGTGCATTTGGTGTGGAGATGATGTGTGACCCAATACGAAAATATATGGGGTTAGTAAAATCCATATATGCGGTTTTACTCACCCCATATATTTTCGTATTGGGTCACACACAGACTGTGTAACGAATTTATCCCGCTGAAGACCCTTCCTTAGCCGACGCTTGTCTGGTTGATAGTTTTTGACTTAGCGAAGGTGTTTACAACTCAGCCGATACGCGCGAGTGGCGATACGGCGATAGTTCTACTCCATTCTGGCCACTAGACTAACCAGGTAACCTAGATTCAGCAGATCTTAGGGTAAGTACGCTTGTTATTCTCTGATAAAGGTTTCCACAGCGCCTAAAACTATAGCCATGCACATCGATATGTTCTGTTTGTATTTTTAATTTATATGTCGACTCACTTTAGCAGACGTGCACATTCTGTCGCAGCGTGTATTCAGGGGCAAGTAACTCTAGGTAACCTGATACGAACTCGGTCTGCCTGATACGGAAAAATATCACGTCTCCACGTGATCAATGACGTCCAATCAAATGCCAGTATTTTGTCTGATGCGGGATAAAATCAATTAGGATCAAAGGCTTTGACACCCTGAAGACTCATTCGAAGGCGCAAACTACCCTTACGCTACCAGTACTAGTTATTCTTTTCTGTGTATTTCTTGAGTTTAACCACTGTATTCTAGACTTTTCAATATTTATGTTTAATTGAAATATTCTTGAGTATGGTATTTAACTTTAAGGAGATCAAATCAAACTCTTACTACTTTGCTAATTGAGAAAAGAAATGCAACAAAGCTAATTCAATATAGTAATAATTATAACTAGAGGTTGATGAAGTTGCAGCGGGGCAACTTCAAGGTCCGGGATCCCCCGTTAAGTTTTTATCAGTTGTTTTTTTGGTATCGTAATTATTCGCCCCATCGAGACAGAAATTTCTGAAATAAAACCTAACTCCGGTAAATTTAATATCTATTTGCTTATATTTTTCAATCATAATTTGCGTTAAAAATGTTTAGCACTGTCTCAGTACGTTGCCTAACTGAAAATATCAATGTATTATTTATATAATGTCACATCAAATTGTACCAGATTAGGTCTGACTTCTTAGACATAGTAGTTATGGCGCTGGTCACCAAATCAATGTCACCCGTTGAACAAAATTCATGGTTGGTCTCAGACCGCTAACTGTAAGTACGCCTATCCACTGTTTGATTGCTAGCGCCAGATCACAATGAATTTGTCACTATGCTTGTTGTGGTTTTGTGGACCAATTGCGTTCTTAACTAATGAGTGAGTGATTGCGTGTTATTTCTTTTCCTAAAATTTTGCACGTATTCTTATCCTTGATTGTGAAAATACCTGTCTATCAGGTTACTTGCCAAGATTCTATCAATAAAATGCACATCTTTCATTAACATCGTATGTTTTTGTCCTTTCCTTGATAAGGGTTTGTGTCTGTGTGGTCAAAGATCTTTTCTTATAAATATTTGAACATACATGTTCAAATACATACATGTGGTTTATTAACATCATATTCTATGGAGTTGATTTTCACACAAGACATAGACCTTGATCAACACTATAAGTATGTTGAATTTAAAGTTGATACCTTGAAGCAATTTAAGTTAAGTTTTTAATTTTTAAATAAAAGGTCTACAAGCGTAAGAATTTTCGTTAAGTTCCAATAAAGGGTTTTCTAGATATTGCATTTTTTTGAAAAGTTAAAAAGATCATAACTTTGACGAATAAAAGTCTGCTATGAATTTTCGCGGAGATTCTTGATTTGGACAACTTATTAGTCCCCCGACTTCTACTAAGTGTATGTGAAATTTGAGCTAAATTGGATGAACGGTTTCAGAAAAGAAAATTTAGCGTAGCGACAATTCAGAAAAAATGGACCTAGATAATTTGTTTAAGAATATGTATGTGCAAGATGAGAGTCGTGTCTACAATACTGTTTGAGTTATATCACCTACAAAAACCGTGGAAAACAAATCAGAATAATAATAATAATAAAGAAAAAGCAGAACGATTTCAAGTAGGGGATCCCTAATGATGAAACATTTATTCAACTTTCTACACTAGTTGATGCTAAAAGAGCATGGTTAATCATCACACTGCTCACCATACTTGTGTGTCACAGAGCCAACTAGCAGCAAGCAGAGGGTGACTAAGAATCATAGGGTACATATTATAGAAAATACAAAAGGAGTGGGTTGACAGTTCTTAAATAGAATTGTAGACACAAGATTTTTACTTAACAGTTCTCAAATATTTTGTCATAACTAGATGCTGCTAAAAATCGCACGATTGCATTTCCAGGCTTCAGAGCTTAAGGGACCTAGGCCTAAAATGTCCTCCTTTTTCACAGCTTCTCACTCACATGCCTGCAAGTTCTTATCTTTATCAACCGTCTCATCCACTCAATGTTCAGACGATGCAAAAGTGGCCATACACATTATTGACTTCCAGATCGCACTGTTGCGCCAACTGTATTCACTTTCACTTGAAATTCTCTAACATTTGTCTGCCAATGCTGATGATCTATTATGTCAAAATTCGAATCATTCTGTTGATAAGTGTATTGTTTACATCTATTTGAAATACACCGATTATCAACATCCAAAAAGTATAATTAAAAATTTGACCTAGCCCAGCTAGCATGTACATGTTGGGACAACCTTGTCAAATGTCGAAGGTTGTATAGTGACGTTGGGTCAACGTCCTCGCTAAGTTGCCTTTGGAAGTAATATACTGACGTTGGGACGTTTCATTTGCACGTTGGGCCAACGTCGTTGCTTGGTCGAATGTCGAAAGTTGTCTACGGACGTTGGGTCGACGTCGTTTTTGAGTTGACCGTCAAAAGTAATATTCTGACGTTGGGGCAACGATAATCGTAAAGTCTGTAGGTTGATTGATTGATTGGAGTTTTACGCCGCACTCAAGATTATTTCACTTATATGGCGGCGAAAAGAAGTTTTAATCAGACAGGCCCATTTACGTCAAAATTACAATAAAATAAAAAGGACGGAAATAAATTTATGAAACATGTTAAAAAGAGTGTAAATCACTATTTTGGAGGTTAAAAGGACATGCAATTTTAAAATGATCTCCAAAAATAGTATATGAAAATATGTATATTACAATAAAAATTCAAATTTTATGGTATAAACCAATCTGTTTTAAAAATTTTATAATAGGACTTATAATAATAAAGCTCATTCATGGAGTTTGCCTTGAACAGGCGATTTCTCACCATGGCAAACTCCACACACTCTAAAAGAACATGTTTGATGTCGAATTGGCCATCACAAGGGATGCACCACAGATGGGAATCCCCCGAGAGTACATGTCGGTGTGATAAAAAAGAATGGCCAATTCGACATCTGGATAAAACCACCTTTTCTTTCCTAGAAAGAGAAGAAGGGAAAGTGGTAAGACCGATCTCTGCCTGGATTTGAGCCAGTTTATTATTTTGTCGTTTCTGTTCATCCCACGAAGTTTGCCAAATCTGTTTGATGTATTTGACTATCTTCGGTCTGAAGTCAGAATATGGTACTTCGACCGAAGATACTGGTTTGGTCAAAGCAGATTTGGCTTCACTGTCCGCGACTGTGTTACCATAGAAGCCACAATGACTGGGCACCCAGCAGAACACAACTTCCTTACCCGCAGATGTTAACAAATCATGTATGTGTAGAATGTTACGAATTAGCGGGTTTTGAAATTTCCTGTGTTCAATAGCCAAGAGGCTCGACAAAGAATCGCTACAAATGACGGACTTGTCCAAGTCATGTGTAGCGATCATGTCCATGGCGAGAAGAATTGCTCGAGCCTCGGCAGAAAAAATTGAACTGGATGAAGGAAAGCAGAGGGAAGCAACATTACGGCCAAACACTGCCGCAGCAGCAACCCGACCGTCATCCTTCGATCCATCTGTGTAAAGGAAGCTATGTTCTGCAAAGTTATTCTTAATCTCAGCAAATTGTTGTTGGATTATGAGAGGATTCGTGGTAGACTTGTCGTGCTGGCGGATGTCATAGATGAACCTTGGCCTGCTTGTCAGCCAAGGTGGAGCACGGGGAGGTCTTACTGTTGCGACCTCCTCCAAGTATATGCCCGCAGCCTCTAGATGGGGCCTTATGCGGAGACCAAACGATGGAATCCGCTTAGGAGAGGCTGTGTAACAACGGGGGTTCTTAAGGATTCAAGTCGGAGGATGTAAATCAACACATAAAACACAATGTCCAATTTGAATAACTATATTATTATATGGCTTCTCTTCTCATACACAAGTCACATATAAAGGCTCTAAATCAATGTAAATACTCTAAACTCAATCAACTGTTTCTCTTGTCTCTTTCAACTGTTTCTCTTGTCTCTTTCAACTGTTTCTCCTAACTATCTCTTGTGTCTCTTTCAACTGTTTCTCTTGTGTCTCTTTCAACTGTCTCTCTTACATATATCTCGTCTATTCTCCCCAACCAAGTTTCTACCAAGACAATATATAGTCTCTCCTATCAGAAGTCAAGATGACATGTAACATACCTTTGACCACTGCCCTGACCATATCTATGTTTGATCAGGTGCAGGCTAATCTCCAGGATGTCACATTAAATAATTCCATAGGTAAACAGAAAAGGTACAAGAAAATCTACCCTGTCATAGCTGCATAGAAGTCCTCGAATAACGGTTGGAAACCACAGTCGTGGGCAGGGTTCGTGGGATGGGCTTTCAGTTTCGTGGCATATTGGAGACCTAGTTTGATTCTCCTGTTCGAGAGTGAAGGTTTGTTTGCCTCCACATACAAACTCTCGACAGGAGAGGTCCTGAAAGCCCCCAGGCAGAGTCGGAGTCCCTGGTGGTGCACAGGATCAAGCATCTGTAGGTATGCTTTCCTGGCACCACCATACACAAAAGATCCGTAGTCCAAAATGGACCGGACCATAGACCTGTAAGGTTTAACAAAATAACTGAAGACGTGGTTAGTGATTGTTCTGTGAATTTATGTTTATGTGATTAAACAACAGCGAACTCTAGCTTGATTGGCGTTGAGTAAATACATGCTGAGGATTAAACCCTTTAAAAGCTCAGTACATTTGAATCATCGTCTTTAATCAGCATACATCTCCTACAATTGCTCTCCAAACTACGAATACGTATTGAGATACCATAAGCAGCGAGAAGTTCGGGAAATACAGAAAACGTGGATCCGGCTCTGGGTTGAGCTACAGTATAGAGGTGTGTAATAATTCACGCTTTTCACGTATTTTTTTTACATTATAATGTATCTGATTTGTCTTTTATATTATAAAATCTTTGCCTTATGGCCCCCAAGTAGCATTATCAGTCGTAGCTTTATTTCTATCAGTCTATCAAAATGAATAATCAGTTTCCCTAACACCTGTACTGATTCGTCAATTTATTTCCGCCATTAAACCTTTCAGACCGACCAGACGATCGTTTCCTGGGTACTTCAACAAAGAGATCAGCAGCTGCCTGTATCTCAACAAGACCTCAAAACGTATGCTAAGAGTGTGATTTCTGAAGAAAATCCCAACTTCAAGGCTTCCAAAGGCTGGGCCCAAAAGTTCAAGAGACGAAACAACCTGGTGACAAGGCGGAAAACAACTCTTGCTCAGAAGATGCCAGCCGATCTTCTGTGGCGTATAGATGTCTTTAGCAATTACTTGAAGGAAGTATTTTTTAAACAATTTGTACAAGACATCAAAACTAAGATTTTCAGTGCGGCGTTAAACCGCTATGATTTTCGGAATGATCAAAACTATGGTTTATTCTTTTGTATTCGCAGGTGCGTGAACATAAAGAATTCGACCCGGAGATGGTGATTAATATGGACGAGGTACCCATGTATTTTGATTTTGTGCCTCGCCACACCATCCACAGAAAGGGGGAGAGGGATGTCCCCATCATCACCACCGGTGGCGAGAAGAGGCATTTCACTGCTGCCCTGGCCGTTGCTGCTTCTGGCGCTAAATTGCCTCCAATGATAATTTTCAAAGGTTGGTATTATTTGATAGTTTTCAAGAAATAAGAAGTACACCAATTTCATATCATTTCAATCTCATTTTCTGTTTTTTATAGGTAAGCGACCACTGGAATTGAGAATTCCCGAAGGTTGGATTGTAACTGTCAATCCGACGACTTGGATGAACGAAGAAATGAAGACCTGGTTGACTGAGGTTCTGAAGCCCTACACCCAGAGACGACCCACTCTACGACCCAATCATTGTCTGCAATCACAGACAATGCAATGCAGGTCATTAGGCCAAGACAACTAACACTAAACCGGTCTGCTACACCATTAAAACAAAAGCTGCGGGCGTCCGATAGGATTACCGACAGCTCACTCCAGGTGGTTGCACGTACATTCAAAGTACTCGAAATAATAGAATACCCTCAGCGCGGTTTCTGGTATCCATGAATTTTTAAGGGTCCTCGAACTAGCGGAATTCTTACCGTATGGTTTAAGACGCTTCAGGAAGATTAATACAGTTTACTCATGACGATTATTGACTTTCAAAATCAAGGTAACACTCGATTGATGATAAATATTTTATTAATTTGTGTACTGATTTCTATATATCGTCCTCTGTGTTTTCACTCGTAGAATTTGAAAAACTAAGAGTACAACTAGATGAGATAGAGAAAGAGAAGGACATATTAATGAAAGAGAGGGACAACTTAAGGAAAGATAACAAAACTTTGCGTAGAAAGCATGAAATCGTATATAATGAAACGCAAGATTTACGTCAAGAGAGAAATATTACCGCAGCAGATTGAAATCTTGAAAAAAGAAATTGAATTAATTCGGACAGATCAAGCTCAGCTATCAGGTTGGTTTATTTTAGTGATACACTTTAGCATTTCATTCGGGCCTGTTGTTAATCTTTTGAAACCAACTGGAGCAAACTATATACAGACTATATTATTGATATATTTAGGGGTCATGAGCTGCTAGAAATAGAGAAAATTGTTCGTTATTTTTGTCAAGAAGTACGAAATAAGAGTTTTCTTCATTTATAGACCAAGGATATACATGTATACATTTAAGTAGTTTTTGTAAGCAACAAGGACTCAAAAACATTTATTATTCCGGAGAATTCAAAAACAGTCTACGAACCCACGCATAAGAGATGTAATGTTGGTCATTCTTAAGCCCCCTTCGTTAAAGTCTAGCTAATTCATATAACTAGCGAAGTTCATTTACTGGCCAGAGGAGAGAGGTACAGCAGAAGGCAAAAGAAGGGTTAACTCATTCGTCCCGAGGAGCGCCTAGAAGCGCAGCCAGAGATCACCGCTTCGTCCCGAGGAGCGCCTAGAGGCGCAGCTTTCAGAGGGTCCCATTTCCCGGGGAGCGCTTAGAAGCGCAGAATTACATGCAAGTCTATTAGTTGTGAATAAATAAATTCCACCGCGTTTTCACGCCTAAACCAATGAAAAATAGTTTCTCAAGTGTATAAGGAACGTATTCATGAAGTTTTAAAATAGTTTTGATTGGTTGTTGCTAACAACATTCAATTTTACGTCACGTATTTTTTATAAAGTTTCCTTCTCGATCTTTCCGGATTTCTGACGCGTAATGGCGGATGTGTGCAGTTACGGAAAAGTGTGATTTCTAAGGATTTACCGAAGATATCAGCATTGACGACTCTTACTACAGTTTCATGGATTCCTGAATTATCAAAATGGATTTAAATGGGTTTCCTTTTTTGTTATTTAACCCGAAAAGTCAAACTGGAAAACTCCGATGTCTGTGAAGTGACATGGCTGCAACAACAACTTTGAGTTGACGGCCGATGAAGTTTCATTTTCGATAGTGAATGTTGACGACCTCACCAAGCACACAAGCCGATTTTGGACGAGAGAGGAAATAAACTGGACTTTTCCCGAAAGATATTTTGTCATTGATTTGATTTATTTTTTGATTCAAGTTGTAAATTCATCCCAAAACCCATGAACGTACGTATCACTATCACGGCATCAGTATCCACCATGAAGAATGGTATTTTGAAGTGGCTTGGCAGGACATCCGATGTAATACTGCACAATTTCTGTCTTTTTCGCTGATGTTATCTTGTATTTATCCTGCTGCTAGCTTTACTGGACAAGTTATTCACTACAAGCCCGAAAAATAAATTGTTAAAAGCTGAGAAGAAACTATTTTTCAGACATCAACACGAGGCCCCTCTTTACCCACACAAACATATTCATTCATGATTCATTGTGAAATAAAAGTCAACAAATGACCAAAAAAACACAACTTTTTATGTTTTAAAATTGTCGTATTTATTTTGTAAAGAAAAATCTGTGATAGTGTTTTTAGTCTTTACTTATAGCATCTCTATCACATTTACAATTTGGTTTGATGACTTAGGGTGTTATGGCAAGTGTCAAGATGATTTCGCTTTATTTGGTTTATATAATTATAAGCCAAGAACAAATAAAATCATGCACTGTGTGTGGTACTTGGCAACCATTCTTCTTCAGTATTTGTCGCATCGGTTGGAAACCAAAAAAAAACAAACAAACAATTCACAAGATTCCCTAGCCTTATTCCAATATCGGGCTTAGTTCTTGAATTTGAAATACATTGATTGAAGGTTTGTGGGAACTAAACAAATATTTCTACAGTGGAAAAAACCTGCGGAAAAATGCAATGACAATTGTAGATATTCTATATATTATTTCTTCTTGATCCTCCACTCCAGGGTAGCTATTTATTTTAAAACCTATATAAAAAAAATTAGAAAAATAAAAACTTGGAACTTTGATTTTGAAGTTGAAAGTTCATTTTATTTGCAGTATCCAAGCTATCAGATCTGTACAGAAACCTTATAAATTATTTTACATCCAGTTCTTGTTTTCAAAGGAAAAGTGAAAGCTTTGTCGTGGCTATTTTGATATTTTTTATTTTGTATAAAGAATTGTTTCTTGATGAAATAAATTCTATCATAAAATACAGAATCCACATAAATCATATATGGGCGTGGACTGTCACTGACGAAACAACCAATGGCCAGCTCGGATTCTGCCACGTGTACATATCTGGGTCATCTTTATCCAATCAAATGAGAGCGCTGTCGATCGTGCAGTCGAGTGGAGCTGGATGAACAGAAAACATACCAATTATAAAGATTAATTACCTACTGGATTCAAAAGTGATAGTTTTGACAAAATACTTTTTGAAATCACCAGATTCTCACCTTTTTAAAGATACTTTACTTTTTTAAAATACTGGTAGTTGAACGAAACCGAAGTGTTTGTTTGACGACCAGAAATCGGAATGTCCGACCAATGTTTTGCTCACCGAAACATAAAACCGTCGCTCAATCAATTTGAAGCTCTTTCAAATATTTGGAATTTTAACAAAAAATATGCTTAATTTAGCTAGGGTTTTGATATGAACTATAGACAAATACCTGGCGAGTTCAGTTTTACACATATTATTTACGTGTGGAATATTATTATTTTAATTCACAGCGTTTACAAGTGAGTCCACATTTTGACACAACACACGAGACACTGCTTTTTTTCGTTTCGTTCGGATATAAACGGGCAAAAATTGTTATTCAGAATATTTTTTTGCACGGAATTAAGATAGTTCGATAGTATTTTCACCAATTATTTCAGAAATCACAACTTTATTGATCAAATGTAAGAATTAACGAAACTACGAACGATAATGTCAACCCATGCAGGTCAAGCTGTTCACTCGGCTGCAGTCTGCTCGGGAGCAGCCGGTGAAACGGCTTGCAGTACCGGCGCGTGTAAACGCTCGCAGGGACGAATGAGTTAAATGAAAGTAAAGTGTTTGTGACTGGGGATTTAATATTCAAGGACAGACAAAGAAAGGCAAAATTTTGAGAATTGAGGACTCAAAGCTAATGAGTCTGGAACATATTTCATGTAGTGCTTAATAATTGAGGATTTTAATACCACTGCTAACCATATCGTCAAGTATTACCTTTTCAAGTTCTGACATATCAGCCAGGGTAGGGCCAAAGAGGAGCCCATACCTACACCATAAATTTGTTGAAAAATATTGTTATTTAACATGAAAGGGATGTTAATGCAGCAGGCTAGAATGAACTTTTTTCAATGACATGTTATAAGCCATTGCTCCCAAGGTGTGGTTGATTTTCTCTTTCTTTGAATAGATGGTCTCTATGGTATTTCAAATAGATGTAAACAGCACACTTATCAATGAAATGATTCCATTTGACATGAATGATCATCATCATTAGCAGACAAATGTTAGAGAATTTCAAGTGAAAGTCGCCATGATGATATTATGTTTCCAATCACATGTCCCTGTAAACTAATTCTATTGGTCACTTAAATGTTCCAGCTGCGCCTTTGGCACAGGCTGTCCGCACACGGTGTGCCATCAACCACTCGTGCCACAGAATATCAAACACAATAGATATTTTCCACAACGCCATTTGTGGCCAAAACCACACCAAAAGTTCGCTGCTTACGGTGGAAAAGGCTGTGCTGCCTGCGACGAGTGACTGAGGGCGCAGCTATATTCCCCTGTGTGCGCCAGGCTTAAGCGAGTTGTTCACCCCTACGATGGAAAGTTACTGGATGAACCAGATGAATTTGATTGATTGATTGGAGTTTTACACCGCACTCAAAGATTATTTCACATATATGGCGGTGAAAAGAAGTTTTGTCAGACAGGCCCGTTTACATCAAAAATACAATTAAACTAAAAGGGACGGAAATAAAATTTTTAAACATGTCAAAGAGTGTAAATCACTGTTTTGGAGGTTAAAAGGACATGGAATTTTAAAATGATCTCCAAAAATAGTATATGAAAATAGGTATATTATAATAGAAATTCATGGAAATATGAATATTACAACCAAAATTCAAATTATATGGTATAAACCAATCTGCTTTAAATATTTTTTTTATAATAATGGGGCTGTTTACCTTGGTTAATAGCTCCTTCATGGAGTTTGCCTGGGCGAGAAATTGTCTGTTCAAGGCAAACTCCACACACTCTAAAACAATGTGTTGGATGACGAATCGGCCAACACAAGGGATATCGGTGTGTTAAAAAGGAATGACCGATTCGACATCTGCATAAAACCACCTTTTCTTTTCTCGACAGAGAAGAAGGGAAAGTGGCGAGATCGATCTCTGCCTGGATTTGCGCAAGTTCGTTATTTTGTCGTTTTTGTTCATCCCACGAAGTTTGTCAAATCTGTTTGATGTATTTGACTATCTTCGGTCTGAAGTATATAGTTGAATATGTTGTTGGATTATAAGAGGATTCGTGGTAGACTTGTCTTGCTGACGGATGTCATAGATAAACCTTGGCCTGCTTGTCAGCCAAGATGGAGCAAGAGGAGGTTTTACTTTTGCGACCTCCTCCAAGTCTATACCCGCAGTCTCTAGATGGGGCCTTATGCGGAGACCAAACGATGGAATCTGCCCAGGGGCCCGTTTTACAAAGAGGGTGTAAGTCTGCACCTGGGTGTAAACACGGAGATAGTTTGACGTAAGCTATTTTAACCGTTTACGAAGAGGTTGTAAATTATACCTAGGTGTATATTCGGATGTAAATTTACGTTTAATATAAAGTAGGTGTAAATCAATACGTTGACATAAAGGAAAAGAGGGTTTTTCGAGATAGACAAAATCCCTTGGAATAATTAGACGACGGTAAACTTATTGAGAGGTATAGGTTTCCAAGATTTGCCATCGAAGATCTAGTTAAATTGAAAGAACACGATCTGCAACACCAAACAAAAAGATCACAGGCCTGCTTGTGGCTCTTCGTTTTTATGCAAAAGGCACTTTTTTTTCGGAAATGGGCGACATCCACAGTGTTAGTCGAGCGGTAGTCTGTGGCAATGTGGCCGCGGTGTCGCAACACTATTTGTTGCAATTTGAAATTAATAAAATTTCCATCTTCTGCAAATGAGCTGATGACTGCCAAATTGGCGTTTCATGAACTTAGCCATTTTCCAAATGTCGTTGGAGTGATCGACGGTATCTTAATTCCTATTTGCGGTCCGTCGGAAGATGAGCCAAGCTATATTTGTAGGAAAGGGTTCCATGCAATAAACATATAAGCTATATCGGACGCTCAAATAAGGTAAATTTTTTTTAACCTATAGACGTAGTACCCTTGCGTTTTATTAATTTAAACTCACTCCTCTTTTCATTAATGTCATCAATATCAGATTAATTGAAAAATTAATTAATTGCAATAGTCAGTTATTTCCTTCTGTGACCGTTTGGTTCAGTCGCAGACAAGTTTGAAGCAGACTACACTGTAGCTTTGTTGCAGCGAGTTTGTCAACACCCATCGTCATTCATCACTTTCGTTAGTCGGTTATCGTCTGAAATATCAGCGAAAGTTTGTTATTAGTTACCTCACGCAATTAATGAAGTGAAGCCAACTTCATTTCGAATAACATTTTGTTATCGCTGAAGTAGTTAACCCCTTGTAAATACAAGGATCAGCTAATGGAATGAGAATGGGTATCAAATAATTAATAGTACCGTAACTATTTACTAATTTATTATTTAGTATAATATAAAGTATAATTATAATACTATAAGTATAATAGAAAGATAGTTAAATTTTGAAGCATACATTTACCAGTTTCAGCATTTACTTTTAGTACACACACACAATGAAGCAGTGAACTGAATTATCAAATGCTCCGCCATAGTTGCAAATGTTTGTAATCTGCTAGTTTCAACAAGGGAGATCTGTTGTCACAATGTCAATGATTCAGTTAAGCCAAGTGGACATTTTATATGTATATCTCATTCTTAGTAGGTCCTATCTGATTCAATTTAAAGGTGCTTTGGTTATCGCTATGGACACTAAATTAGAACAAAGTTACTTTCTTCCTGCTTATAGTTATATAGCATTCAAAAGTGAGAGAGAGAAGGAAAAAACACATGTGGTTCATATTAATTATAATGATATATGAACATCATTTTGAAATTTCAGAGTCACTAACGTGGTGGCAACATTTCCAGGGTCTGTCCATGATGCCTATATATGGTCGACAAGTGCCATAAACCAAAAATTTCAAGATGGCGGGGTGGATGGATGGCTACTGGGAGATTCAGGGTACCCGTTTAGGCCTTGGCTTTTGACGCCAAGGCTGAATGCTGTTACTCGGGCTGAAAAGGCTTATAACAGGTCTTTTAAGGCAACCAGATGTGTGATCTAGCAGGCATTTGGAGAACTAAAATCAAGATTCAGGTAAATATACCATCGCATACATATACCCAATGTCAACATCTTCAAAACTCCTCGGGCTGGGGCATTCTGACTTTATTTGAGCTATGACTGCTCACCTAACAAAAATGCATATAGAGTATGTACCACAATCCATATACACACAATCCATATACAGAACCTTCTTTGGTATGTTCAGAACTAATGTTAAAATTTAAATAGGCCAAGAGGGTGATGTTTTGGCCTGTTGTACTAAAGTTGCTGTTTGGTGACTTTAGCTGTTGAGTAAGACATTAAACACCAATCTATCAAGAACATCAATCATTTAAATTGAAGACTCACAATATATATATTGTCTTGTTGACTTGATGGTCTGAGGGATTGATGGTCTCAAAAGAAGGATAAAAATAATTGTCTCGAGTGACTTCCTCAAAGAGTTATACATGAGTTTGACCTAAAAAATGGGGTGGAGGAAATTTTTGGGCCAGCAGTGGTGTTAAAGAAGATTTTTCTTTAACCAGACTAATTCTTCTGTCTCACACAGCTGGGTTAAACTTCAAGTCTTAACCTTGTGTTTTGTTTATTTTTTTGTTTTATATTGTAACTCTTCAAAATGTATTCATGTTACAGGTGCTTGCATAAATCAGCTGGTGGGCTTCTGTGTAAGCCAGCCAAGTGCTGTCATGTTATACAGACTGTGTGTCAACTGCATAATTATTGCATTGACCTAAAATTGCCAAAACCAGAATTTGAGGCTGATGATGAAGCTACAGAAGAGTATGTAAACATGGGTGAGCGAGATGGAAAAGCTGTACAGGACAGATTAATTGCAACAAGATTTAATTAACAGGTAACAATATACCAATATCTGGCATTCGGGTTTGATTTATTCAATTGAAAATATAGATTCTAGTTACAACTATTGAAGAACAAAAGTTTTTGTTTTTCAGAATAACACTACTTGTGTGGGAAGAGATTCTTTCCTAAACATAGGGATGAGAGAAAAATTCACATATTGTCTGAAGTAAACATTCCGTAAGAAATGTGTGTCAAAAACTGGTATTTGTTGTTATTCATTTTTATGTTAATAAAAAAATCCAACCAAAACCCTGTACATTTAGCTAAATATGGTTGGTAATGATGTGTACGGTACAAAGCTCATTGTGATGTTGAGGTTTTGATGTAAAAAAGACTTCAGTTCGGTCTAAAGCCCCATTCAGGTCGAGTTAAGATCCGATCCAGTCTGTGGTGAATCTGCGACCGATCAGTCGTAGAACGATTTTCGACATGAGCGGCCTTAGGACTCTTCAGATCGGTCTCAGACTCATCACTCTTACAATCGTAAGGATAGAGCATGTTCTATTTTTCCCCAATGTCAAATATGATGGTAGCAGTTATCACCGTAAGCCACATTTGTCGGGTCCAACTCCTCTGCAGTATCGTACATGTCGCCAATACAAACAATATCGACATTTCCTGTAGTGCAGGGGATAACTGCTTTAATGTAAACAACAGAGTAGTCATTGTAAGAAATATTTTACTGACCCCTTCAGAGGAAACATATATTGTTTTTCAAGAATATGAAAAAACTAGTGCTTTTTTTTTTTTTACTATCCCCTTAGTTTACTTCCTAGACAAATTGAATTATGTTCTAAAATACTTGCAGTTGACAAGACACAAGTCGGAAAGTTAAGTGATTTTGTAAAAAAAACTTGTGCTCCTTCCATACAAACAACATGTTGTTGCACTCCCTCTTTTACATCACAAGTAGTGCCTTTCTGTGTGTTATTGACATATGACACGGTATTACATAACTTAACTCCAGTTAAATCACTCAATTAAAGACTATTATATTTGTCACGTATTCATTTTTCTATTCTAATACTATGTCATTGCTTTCACTTCATTCTGTCCATTGTCGTTGAATCATTCATATTTGTGCTAAATACTAACAAGTTCAGGTGGTAGACAAGTTGGTGTCGAGTGACATGACGGCTTATTACTTTACCGCTTGTGTGATTGGCTGGAATGCGAGTTGCAGTAGGATATTAAGCTCGTACCTGGCTAAGGTCTTCGCAGTTCTTTGCCCCTCCGACTGTCACTTCATGACTGTTGTTTATTTTTGCCAGGTACTTTTTATGATCATTTGTAATCTACATGTTTATTAAGGCAGTCCTTTGCCACTCCGACTGTCACTTCATGACTGTTGTTTATTTTTGCCAGGTCCTCCAGTCCTGATTGAAAGGAAATCTAATAAACGTTTGGGGAAACAGACCGGGTGAGAAATAACAGACGCAGGTTTTGTCACCAGAAAGAACCCATGTGACATATTGGTATATAATTCTTCATAATAATACTCACTTGGGTGTGATTTGATCATATTAACGTATGAACAGCTGTGTCTTATTTTATCCTAACATATGAATTGTAAAGGGAGTTAATTTTAAACAACCCATAATGTTTATCTCCAAGTGTACATATTTAGATGAGTTGGATTTATTTGTCTTACAAATATCTGCTTCAGGACTATTTCATTAAATGTCAGCTGACATAAGTCACAATATCTTTTGTATAAAACACAAAGGTCCCCCTAACTGTCAAGAATGGCTAAATTTGCAGTTGTGGAGTTTATAGATGACAGTGCTGTTGCCATCATTTGCAACTCCTGGTTTGATGGAGATGAGGAACAATGTTGTTTTTGGCCCAATGAACCATGCAGTAAAGTTGCCCGGCTTGCCAAAGCAGAACAGGAGCCTTGTACTACTTGGACGAAGCACAAAATCAGAGTGCTAGGGAAAGCAGGTAAACACTTATATTTTATATTAAACAAATGGACATTTAGAAGTGAGTAAATGGTGGCGGCTACAGACAAAAGTCCTTACATACTAACTCGCTCATCTACTTTGTAGAGATCCAGTCATCCACTAAACTGCCGGACAGTGAAGTTTCGAACCTGAACCTATATAACTCTTCTGCTTCCAAGATGAAGAGAGTTATGGTCATACCAAAAATCCCCAATTCAAAATTTAGAGTATCCACGGACAAAATTCACTGGACCGAAGATACAGCAAATTGCTTGTATACCCACTGGCTTCAGACACTAGATTTAAACTAAATTTGGGACAGGGCATGTGCCACCCCACTTTCGGCTTAGGAAGTAATATTGTTAATCTTAGTAACGAGGAACTCACTGCTGATGATATATCTCTTCTCAATAGAGGACTCTCATTTGTGCCTTGCCCTAAATCATTATCTGATAGGGACTTTTCTACTAGTAAATTAGTGCATGTTATGGAGTTCTCCAGAAATCTTAGTCTGGCTGATATCTACCAAGATTCTAGTGGGGTACGCAAGCCGTTTACATCTAAAAGTGGCTATACACCCCCTTCTCACATGTATGATCCAGAAATAAACATTAGTCGTGACTCTGTATCAAGGAAGTTTGATGCTTTAACTAATCAGAAAAACCAACATAACCTTACTCATTCAGAATGTCTTGCCTTAAGTAAGCTAAGGAAAAATCCAAACATAGTTATTAAACCTGCTGATAAAGGTTCGGCAACAGTTATTATGTCAAAACAGGATTATATTGAAGAGATAGAACGGCAGCTAAGCAACCCTCTTCATTACAAAAAAACTTGATAAGGAAATTTGGCCTGAAAATGTTAGGAAGTTTAATAAAATTCTTGTTTCTCTTCAAGATAAAGGCTTACTTAATGAAAAACAGTATCGCTATTTGGAATCTGATCATAACTCTAAAAACAGGGTCTTCTATATTCTTCCGAAAATTCACAAACCCATTGAAAAATGGCCGAAGCCTACAATGCCCCCTGGGCATCCTATTATCTCAGATTGTGGCAGTGAAAGTTATAGAATATCAGAGCTAATTGATTACTATCTAAAACCTATAGCGAATCGGCATCCTAGCTTTATAAAAAATATGGATGATTTATTGGCCAAATTGTCTGAGAAATCCATCCCACAAGATGTGATTTTGGTTACTCTGGATGTGGAGTCTATGTATACAAACATTGACATAGATTTGGGTCTTAAATCCATAAAATCAGCATTCCAAAGATATCCTGACCACCGTCGTCCGGATAAAGACATTTTAGAATTGCTGGAACTTAGCTTAAAACGTAACGATTTTGAATTCAATGGGGAGATCTTTCAGCAAATTAAAGGGTGTGCTATGGGGAAACGTTTTAGTCCTAACTTTGCTTCTATTTTTATGGCTGAGTGGGAGAGTGATATTCTTCACAAATGTCACCAACAACCTTTTTATTTACCTTCGGTATCTGGATGACATTTTTATCATTTGGCAACATACGTTGGAAGACCTTCATATTTTCATTGATACTCTTAATTCTCACGACTCAAGCATTAAATTACAGCCTACTATTGATCACACTTCTGTGGATTTTTTGGATGTAACTATTTACAAGGGTCATACATATCATACTACTGGGTATCTAGATTACAAAGTATTCTTCAAACCTACTGACACGCACCAGCTACTACATGCTGGGTCATACCATCCTCCTCACACTTTCAAGTGAGTCATTAAATCTCAGATTTTTAGATTCTATAGGAACTGTAGTTCTTTAGATTTTTTTAACCAGGCTTGTTCTGTTCTTTTTAAAGCTCTCCTCCCTAGGAAGTATTCTATTAGATTACTCCAAAGGATGAAATGTAACACAGTAAGACAAATCATGTTTCCCCCTTCATCCCCCGATACGCTTACCTCCCCTTCACGAGTGTACCACTACCGTCCAACATTTCTCTCAGATACATCAATGAAATGCCTTAAGACGCGATGCAAACTCGATATATACGTACCCGATCGCGGAACCTTTTTCGGAGAACAAACTCGCAACAAATATCAAATGGCAGAGAATCTTAATTGTGACTCCTCTAATATCGTGTATGTAATCACGTGCAAAAAATGTCGCAAACAGTACGTCCGAGAAACTCAGAATTCTCTACGACAAAGAGCAGCCAACCATTTATCTAGTATAAGACTTAAACATGATGTACCCGTGGCACAACATTTCAATACTCAAGGTCATTCGGTCAAGGACCATTTTGAAATCATGCCTATTGAGAAAATCCCATTTCTCACTTCCGCTGCAGATACCAAGCACAAACGTTTGGAAAGGGAAAGTTTTTGGATTCAAACATTACAAACTATTTATCCTTTGGGTTTGAACTTGGACCCCGGAAGATGTCGTGAAAAAACTATAATACCATTTGTGTTTCAGTATAACAAAGCTAGCATCGCTATGGCCAAGATTATAGTAGAAGAATACAAACTACTTCAAAGTAAACTTGCTCGACCTCTGACCCAAAGGCCAGTCATTGCTTATAAAAAGAACAAGAGTTTGAAAGACATACTGGTCAGGGCTAAACTCCCCTGTCTGCCTTCTACCTAGGTTTTCTGGGAAAGGGTATTGGGGGGGGGGGGCATAATATATAGTCTGACGATATTCTTACTATAGCTTAAGATGCGTAAGCATTGTCAATGTAATACAAAGTGTTCCAGAAAATTCTACTGACTAAGGCCAAGCTCCTGTCAGTCGTCACCCTAATGAAATATCATAGGTTTACTTTATTACAACAATTTATGATGGGGTATAAAGGTCTAAATGATATACCTCTTTTTAACACAATTAGAAACTTGTCTCCGTGGTTATTTTAGACAAGAAGATTTTCCCTGTGCCCGTGTGTTTTAGTGTCCATAAATATATACAACCTAAGGATGTGCGGGTATGTATGTACAGGCATATCTATGCACAAAAATAATATTTCTGTCACACTTGCTCACTAAATCTGATTATCCAGTTTTATGACTTGTATTGACCTAAGCTAAACCTCAATGTTAAAGTTCACCTCACTCCGTTGACTTCATACGACAAAATATCATTTAGCGTCGTTCATGTTGATTGGTTTATACGTTTTACGTTCTGATTAGCTCAAGCCTTTACCCTCTTCACAATTTCGTCCCATAGGATAATCCAGCGCGTACCAAACCAAATGACTTTGCACAAAATTGCGGGTTGGAACAGGTTGTTTTTCAAATAAAACTTTATATTTTTCACCTTAAAATTGAATGAATTTTTAGAATATTAGAATAGAAATAAAGGACTTCCTGGTGACCTGTGTGTTGTTGAAAAAAGGGTCAGTTGTGGAAATAGTGGTAAATTACGCAACTGACCTTTTATTCAACAACGCAAAGGTCACTAGGACGTCCTTTATTTCTTAAGCATCAATTCGAATCCTGTAATGCCATTTTTCACATTGATCTTATGGCATTTTGATTTTATTTGTATGTATATAATTGATAGTATTATTTATATATTACATATTTAGTGGTAAATTTTGAATGTTTAGGAAATTACGAGAGAGCGCGTCCGAAAAGCTTAAGTTGCAGTGCTTCCTACTATATACATGTTTTAACCTGTTCATATGTGTATATGTATTGGTGATGGTAAATTTAGCAGAGAATAAATATGACCTATGGTTCAAAGGGTTAACCTTGCATGGTGTTGGCAATCAGCCTGCTCTATCATTTTATAGAACTGTGTAGTATTACCATAGAAAAGTATAATTCATATGAATATATTCTCTTGTTCGGCATATTTTTTTTTGTAATGTTCATACAATGGCAAACTCCAACCATATGAATAACAAAATATATATTACTTTTATAGGGAAGTTACCACAAAATGGATTGCTCTGTATGTGTATATTCAGGTTCATTTGCAATAAGAAATGACATTACTTATGTATTACAGGTCAATGTTGTGGGAGAAATTGGGGGGGGGGGGGAAACACTGACGAATGCGTCAAACGCATCATGAAATTTGTAATAACGAATACTGTGGCTACAAAACTTACAATGTGTGGCCGAAATGGAAAGAAGGCATTAGAGCCAACTAATTTATTTGAAGCAGTGTACAGTAAGTAATATAACTTTATGACTTTGCTGACTTTCTCTATTTTAATTTTGCTGTATTCACATGGATGAAATGCCGATTGATGATTGAACAACAATGACCTCCTGAATTAAATTATATCATCCTTGCAATAGCAAATTACCACAGCACCAGTTTTAAAACAGATCACTATAACAATGTCAAGGGAATAGTTAAGCTAAATAAGTTGAGAGCAAACCTTCTACACTTACACTGTTTGATTTTGAAGATAAAAGGCAGCCTATTTATATTAAATCAATGTTGGAATTGTTTGGATGTCCAGTGTCTGAAACTACTGTCTGTTAAAGACTTTAACAGAGTTTTTTATCCATTGTTGGGTGTCCTTTGGAAAATATTGAGCCTATTTTATTTAAATTGTTTTTTTCTTTAGGAGGAATAAAGCGTAATGTAACTACAGCACAGGTGACGAAGAAAGATGTGGAAAAGAGTGTGGCTAAAGGGTTGATCAGGGGCCGAGACCGTGATGGGAATCGGGCGGAGAGATAAAAGAACAGTTCCATAAGCAATTCCGTCTATCTCTCCCATGTTAAAATTGTCTTGAATAATATATATACTGAGGGCCATTAAAAACGCACGGTTGAATTTTATATTTCTACCCCAGTAAGGCTATTGGCCATTTACGTTTTGTTGTTTGTTGTTAGTTCGAGTTGAGTTGCAATAACTGGATAACCTGTGGTGTTCCCGACGCGCCTGTCGTGAATATTACGCAACATTTCCTATTAACGTCCATCGAGTGTTTCACCGTCACTGAGAACAGCTTTCAGGGCTCATTTGTCGTGGGTTCAACACTTTACACGAAGCTCAGCATTAAGAGGGGGAAAAAAATCAGAAAACGTTACCATGTCCCGACTTACGACACAACAAAGGGAACGTGCCACTGCCATGTTACATGCGGGTCTCAGTTGTGCCGCCGTAGGATGTCACATGCAGTGTCATACCTCCACAATTAGTCGCCTCAGAATCAGGGCACATGAAACTGGCAATGTTGCCGACCGACCACGCCCTGGCCAGCCAAGAGTCACTACAGCCTCTTCATTCCTCATGATCCTTTAATAAACCGAAATATTGAACATTAATTATGCTTTCTTTCTTCGGAGTTGTGACTGTGGTCTATTATATACATATAGGCTTGTCCGGATTACTATTTCTACAGTTTTGCTGCTAGGTCGATGAAATTCTGAGTTTGTTTCCAATTATTTTGCTTTTTTGCATACGAAATTTTCCACATTTTGTCCACAGTTAGTGTCCTTGAATAAGTTGGTCTGGTAGTCTGTAAACATGATCTTATTCTGCAGTTTTGATGTTAAATTAATGTAATCTTGTGTATGTGCTGCTCATAGGCATGTAATCTTGAGTACGAGCTGCTCATAGGCTGCACTATTAATTTCTGAGTTCTTGTCCTTCAATAACTTAACTTTGGACTCGTAGTATTGTTCAGAGTATTACTTTACAGTTTTGCGCTATGTCAATCTGTGCATACACTTGTGCCAATATGCTTATTTTCTGGGTATGCTGTCTAAGGCTATATGTTGTATTTGCCATTCCTACTGATGGCACACCTGATAGTCTACTTCCTCTTCGTAGTGAGTGCTGGTAACATATTCAGCAAGCCCAGGATTCCATTTAACTTCTGTTAGAATATATTAACGTTAAATTTACTCATATATGTACTTGCTTGGATTTATTTTGTACTTAAATTGCGACCTTCTGCCATCCAGGAGAAAATTGTCTATGTTCAAAAGCTTTTGCTTTACATTTGTACCAACACCTGTCCATTTATACCTACAGATGTGCTTGACATTGAAAGATCTAAACTTTTTAAGACACCATTACAATGTAGTGCGAGGGGGTGTTTGTTTTTGCAGAACACTTTTAGTTCTGATCGTCTGGGATTGTGTGTGATGTCATCGAAGAACTATAGATTAATTAATCTATTTTTATATTGAATTTCTGTCTGATAATTGGGAATCTGTTTCGTAATTAAGATGAAAATATACATATTCAGAATAACATTGCAAATCTGTGTTTATTTTGTATTGAATGTACATGTATACTGATTATAAATAGACGCAGAATTAATGGATATTGGTAGTTTATTCTTAGTTTCTCATGACCTGCCTACTCAAAACATATATGTTAAATTGTAAACTATGGGGTAACACAGTTGTTATAGGGCGTGGAATGTACCCTAGTGGTTTAGGTTTGAGGCTTTTGACCACTATCACTTTCACGAGCGTGGGTGCAATACCATTCTAAGTCTGGGAATTTTTAAGATTTCCCTGCTTCCTTTGTTTGCTGGGGTGATGATTGCAATATTTGATCGACGATGCTCTTTCCTTGACCATACATTTGTGTCCGGTAGAGAATGAAGTTCGTTGGAGATCACATGGGTTCCACCAATCTTGCATGTGTCATGTGTGGGTGAGTTCTGCCAGTATGTAAGTCATCAATGGTCAGTGGTTTACCGAGTACTTCGGTATCCTCCACCAATAATATGCTGGCCACCATAATATATGAGTGAAAGATTCTCAAATACGGCATTAAACAGCGAACAATCATTAAATATCTATGTAAAATTGGTTTTATTTTTTAACCCAAAAAGGCCCAGTCATGAGAAACTAACACCTGATTTTCCTGGTACTATGCCTTTAATACTGTTTCTTCAAACCCTAGCCTGGTTTCAGCACAATTATTTTTGAGTATCAGCAGATGTATCTTAATAGTATAAACAAATAGCTCTCTTTTAGTCATCTATATAAAATAAAGAACTTAAAATTTAGATTTACGGAAGTTATCGTTCAGTATTTGGCTGAGTTCCCCTTCATCTCCTGCAGATTGACTCCATCTTTAAAGGTGGCAAGTGATAATTCAATGTAGTTCCCATATGCATTTGGCTGGTTGAATTCCGAGAAGTGCTGAGGTATTTGAACTTACTAGCATAAACAATCAGTAGGATTAATCATATAGCCTACAGTACAGCTCTACATGTACAGATATAAAAAATAAATTTATCATGTTTGCTCACGACGTAATTTTGCATGACTGCAATGTTATCGGGGGTAGGCTACTATTGTCCTGCGCAACGCAACGTAAAGAACTAAAATATTGAGTTAAAATGAAGCTTTATAGTCTTTCAGATAAACACTACCAGTGTATTGCGTTACACTTTAGTGGAATTACAAGAATTCATTGGGGTTTTTTTTCTCAGGTTCTAGAAAATATAGCTTTACAGCCATGGCAGGTAGACTTTTTAGTGTGGATGATGTGGTTGACAGCTAATCAAGTGAAGTTGAAGGCTTTGACAGTGGATCAGACAATATTGATGAATTTGTACCATGAAGACGATGATACGGGGAGTGAGAATGCAGATAGTGAATGGAGCGACGACAAGCTTATTCCTTTTCAGCAGACACTACACTACTACAGATGGAAGAAAATGACGTTCACATCTCCAGATATCAAGTTTTGTGGAAACTCTGAACTTCCCGAATTACCCACGGCATATGGTGATGTAACTCCATATACACTGTTCAAGTTCTTTGTAACCGATGAGATGATTACAAAATGTGTAGAGGAAACCAATAAGTAGCATTGAAAGTTTCGGTGGTTCGGTAAATATGAGTGTGCAAGAACTTGAGCAGCTGCTTGGGATTTATTTCTTTATGGGACTTTCTCAAATGCCCAGTGTTCTTAGCTACTGGGAAGAGAAACTTGGCTTTGATGCGATGAAACAAGTAATGAGCAGGGACCGATTACTGACTTCTTTGCTTTGCAAATAACGCGGTCGAGAGTCAAAATTTCAACAAAGAAGCTTTCGACGAGCTATGGCGGCAATGGTAGAGTAGCAGGCGGCTATTTTCTTTAGGCAAGCATTCCACCAGCCCAGAATATTAATCTAAGCATTGTCCAAATAAGAAAATGGGTAGGGGTAACAAGAAAACAACCAGTCCTTCCAAAACAGATGAGTTTGGCATTTCAACAAGTGAGTTTGTGGAAAAAACGAATAGCAAAAGATGTCAGGAGACGGAGGAAGTTTCAATGGCGGAGCTGTATAAAACTGTGAAGGAGATGGATATGGGTCTAAGGGGAGACATGCGTGAAGTCAAACCAACCCTTGGTGAAATGACCAAAGCAATGTCCAGTCTTGCAGAAGATGTTTCTCATTGTCAAACTAAACTACGGGATAATTAGAATCAACTTAAAGTAATGGATAAATATATGGAAACGTCAGACATTAAACTTAAAGAAATGTCCAAGAAACTATTAAACATGGAGAGGTATTCAAGAGGTTTTAACCTGTTGTTTTTCGGCATCGAGGAAAAGGACAATGAAAATATTACTCAAATAATCATGGATTTTGTAAAGATTGAACTAAAAATTGAGCGTATAACTATTGAGAACAGCCATCGACTGGGGAAATATCAGAAGGAAAATACGACACATCATAGGGAAGTTTTTATTCCGAGGAGAGAGATTTGTTGTGTTGAAAGAGGCACGTCAGCGGTTCAAGGAGAAATCTTTAGTGTATGTTAAAGAGGACCTCCTGATCTGGAAAAGAAGCGCTACTTAAAACCGGTGATGGCGAAAGCATTTTCGGAAAACAAAAAAGTTATCTTTCGAAATGGAGAGCTATTTAACAATGGTCAGTTATACCGTGAGTGATAGGCTGGTGGCTGAAGCTTCAATTCGTTCAGTCCGTAGTCGATCTCAAGAATATACGTTCTGATAGTTTTAAAACAGTAATGATTAAAGAGGCATGAGCTGCCGAAATTCACACTTTTTTCATAATTTCTGATCGTCACAACAGTAAGAGGCTTTAAAGGCCATCGAAAAACTAAATGATTGGCGTTGGAATGAGGGAAATCCATACAGTATGTGGCCTGTACGAACCGAAAACGTGTTCGAAAGTAAACAAAATTTAAATAACCGGGACGACTATTCATTCATTCTAAAGCAAAGTTAGTTCAAAACAATGCTTTATCGAACGTTTTTGAGACTAGAAGCAATAAAAAGCTTCTGAATTATACGTCTTGGGAAAAATAGCCAATAATTTCAACGTTCTGTTTATAAGTCAAAATATCAACATTTTGGCAGCTCATGCCCCTTTAACTAAAGAATATATAAAAAAAGTTCGTCCATGCAAACCCCGGCGTTAGATATCTTCAACTGAGTATCGATTTATGTTTCTGACCTATCTTTAACCTTTGTGACCTATTTTACCGTTTCTGCCGGTATAATTTTTGAACAAGCCAATTAGATCGCTGAATTTTCTAAACATACAGAATGACAGCAATATGGTAGAGCGATCGGATGGAAAATCAAGTACTTATTCCTGTATAGTACACACGCAAGGCAGGGAAAATGAAATTGAATTGCCTTTTACTAGAACTAGATGGAGCAGTGTCAAAAGATGTGCGATAGAATGGGCACATTCAGAGAGAAAAACGACACATTTAACAAAGGGTACGATGAAATCTCTGTCAACAAATATTGGGTATCATCCATCCTGTTATAGGCATTTCACAAAAAAAAAACGAATGCAGGCTGCCAAAAAAAGAAAGTCTGAAGTTCCTATTAAACACCGAAAAAGTTAAGATTGAGGAAAAGCTACTATACATAATACAGCACGGTCTTCGGCAGTGCTGCCGGGGCCTCGGTGGGCCAGTGGGTTATAGTGATGGTCCCTAGGTCCCACACACGCGGGTTGGAATCCTACTCAGACCAAATAAATATTGACAAATTGTGGTGACTTTCCCGCATCTTACATAGGTCTTACGAAATTGCAGGGAAAAATTCTCAAACAATAAGTACATTTTTATTTTATTTGTTTATTCCGAGTTTAAAAGAACATTTGATCAGACAAGTTCGAATACTATCTGGATCTTGCATATTTGTTTACCCCTTTGAAGATTTTTTTTTACATAGACTTTTCTAACGAATCCAATAGCTACTTCATTGCACCGGCAAACAACTTGTAAAGGTTTCTACTAGATATTATAGTTTAGCATTGTCTTAACATCTGCTCAACAAAATAGCAATGTTGAATGATATAGCTTTGTACATTAGTTGCCGCTTTGACATTTAATAAAACCTTATTTGACCAGATCAATTTTAAACATTTAAGGTATATACTCGCGTTTTGACCCATCCCAAACAGGTTCCACTTAAAAGTAGGATTAATTGCCAAATCAATTACTTTGGAGTCATTTTATAAATGACATGACCACCGTGAATGCTGATATAATTAAAAAACAAGTTGGCTATTTTGTCAAAACCAGAAGCTTATATAAATAACAACTTCCACAAAACTGGATGTTTTACCCATTGCAATGTTTTGGGTTGTGTATTCAATACAATTTCAGTTTAGTATCACTATAAAACTTTAGTTTAACTGATTGATATGCATAAAATATAGATGAGATTTCTCTTATCTTTACCAATGGAGGATTAAGGACAATTTAGATTCTATTCGGAAACCAGCTAACCAACTGTGCTGATTATCCTGTAATATATGCGGGAAACCATTTAAATACTTTAAAAGTAATAAGAAACCCGCTCCTAATTCAGGAGTCCATTAAAAGATTCCAATCAATCTATGTTTGATGTTGATCTATGTTTGAGAAAAAGAAATCATCAGAGGCTATCACATATACACAGTAGGAAAGGGGGATGAAATAAAAATCCATAACTGTTGAAGTTGTACACAAGTTAAAAACAAATACATCAGTTTCTGAACTCTGAAGAGTTTGAAAAAGATCTTGCAAACTTAATGCCCCACCAGTATAAAATTTGCCACCAGTTCAATGAAATCAAAACTGTAAAGCAGGATTGATTGATTAGAGTTTAACGCCGCGCTCAAGATTATTTCACTTATACGGCCGCGAAAAGAAATTATATCATACAATTGTTACATCAAAAATACATTGGAACTGAAAAAAGACAGAAAACACTATGTAAATCATTTTCGGAGATTAAAAACAAGAAATATCACAATTATCTCCAATGGAGCAACAATAAACAATTCATATAAATAACCATTTTAATAATGTGTAAATATGTATTATGTTCTGATGGAGTAACTTGAATAACAAAAATTTGACCCAGGTTAGTCGCCTTTTACGATCAAGCTTGCCTGGGAACTGTGTGCCAATTCTTATCCCCCGGATCCCACACGGGGATGTAAAGCAGGAACTTATACCCGAGTTAAGTGCCTTAAAGATAGACTTCAGTGAAAGCTATGCGTGAAATGCAGAAACTGAAATTCAGTCTATGCATTTTGGCAGGAGTCGAAAACAAATTTCTTTCCATACCGGTCATACTATACTCAGGGATGGAGTGAAATGCTACTGTACAAATAGCAAATATATTCGTCATTGTACTGAGTCCGTTTGGGCTTAGTTGTCTCCAGTCCTTGATGATTTATTCAACCAAAGAATAAAAGTCAGCCTTCTTCGTTGGCCCATCAGACAAGAAATGCATAACTTTTATCTAATTGTCTCATTGCCACTAAGTGGAATTTTCAAACCATTTCCTACAATTCTTTAGAGTGAGTGAGTGATTTTGGTTTTACGTCCTGCTCAACAGTATTTCAGTTATATGGCGGGCGGATTTCCGCCGCTCTTTTTAGGTGCTGCCTCACCGAGACGACTTGCCGAACACAACCAGCAAGCCCCCTCAACCAGTATACTGACACCGGGCCAACCAGTCGCTGCTCTAACTCCTATTGCTGAGCGCCAAGCGAAGCAGCAGCAGCTACCACTGTTCTTTGGTCAATTCTTTAGAAGCCGGCAACGGGAAAGGGCCAGCTGATGGAATAGGGGCTACAGTTAAATCAGCTAATCAGTTGCTCATGGGCAAGACATTCTTGGTGTGAAACAACTGACGAATGCTCTTTGTGAGAGTCGATATTAAATTGCAACTTCTAAAGGAAAAAATCTAAAACAAATCCAAGGCACATTGAAAATACACCCAACTCCTGACCTGTAAAGAAATGAAAGGCACCCTATCTCATAGAACATTATCAGGTTTCTGCTACGAATGGAGAGAATGTCAAGTTTCATCTACGAATGGAATCTAAAACTGCAAGGTATCGAAGCCCAACGCAACACTGACCTTCTGGTCAAGTTTAACAGATGCATGGCAGAGGGTTATGACCTGATTGTGGAAGACCAAAACAGCCTTGACAAAGAGGCTGGGCAAGAATATGTTTTCTGGAGAGCCAGGAGATCTGTAAAGCTGCAAAATCCAAATGATTTGGCGCAGACCAGACAACCCTGAAAGTGAATCATCTGAACCCACAACAGATACAGAAGACCACGAATGGGAACTGGAGAGTAAAATCCTGATCGCCAACTAAAATTAGGGAAGATATACCCTCAACTGAAGGTCTCTTTGAAGTCTTAAATTCAGTCCAGTCACCGATCAACCTGTATTAAATCACAGAGTGATGCATCTCTTCCTTGACAAATTGGTTACCTATTAGGGCATTACTGACTGTAAAAGGTACAAGGAGACTCCTGCCTTCATCAGGTAATCTACTGAAAGTGGTGCTACTGCATATCGTGACATAAGCTGCTGCTCCTCTTTTAAACTGCTATAATTTGAAACAGTTTAATTTGATACAGCCAGTGACTGTCGCTCAATTGATCAATCAACGCTTCTAGTTCCTGCAACTCTCCCAAGACAACAAGTATTAGACCTGTCTCTTGTTGGACAGTACTGTGTATGGGTGTTATCGGAGAGCCGTTAACCAGAATTCATACTTTCTGTGGACGGTGATGACATAGAGGTGAAATGTATCGCAAACTTGGGCATAAATAAATACTTCTGTCCAATCATCAGGGATGATATTAACTTGTACTCTGTGTCCAATATTCTGGCAATAGGTTGATTGATTGGTTTTTTCACGCCACGCTCAAAATTATTTCACTTATATGGTGGCATTGCCAGTTTTATTGTGGGAGGAAACCGGGCTCTGTGCCTGGAGGAAACCCACAAGCTTCCGCTGGTAACTGGCAACCATCCCACATGAGTCGTTCGAGTGAAAACCCAGTCAGAAAATTTTATAATTGAGTGGGATTCGAACTTGCAACCCATTGGTGGAAGGCTGTTCGGATTGAGCATCCAACGCTCTACCTACTGAGCTACAAGCGACAACCATTCACTGGATTAAAAAAATTAAGTGGACAATTTGTTGTTGGATTGCAGTACAATGATAGCTACTGTATAATTTCGTTTTACTCGACAAGAAAATATTTTATTGCAGTAAACTTTTGCGAAATACACAAAATAAGATTTTTTTAGTACATGAATTTGTGGTAGTTTCTTTATCTTTTATCACTTCCAGTGTCATGTACTATGTGCCTATTAAAAATCTCTCAAAAGTCTTTTTTGTATTTAGTTTTTTGATCAAACTGTTCCAAAACAGTATTTACATTCAGAAAATAGAATGTATAATTTAGATCAAAAGTGCATCACCAAGGGTTCATCTGTCATTCGTTTTAATTAACTTGCATCACTGTTATTCACTTATTGTTAATGTTAAAATTGTTAATTCATATTTGTAATACAATTTTTTTTTTGTTCATGAAGTTATACTTCATTTATGAGTATTTTTTTATGAGTATTTTTAAAAAATTATGCATTTCACTTTAGTTCAAATTAAATGTTTTCTTACTTGACATTTATTGTTTTCTGTTCTTGATATTTCTAGTTTTATTTTTGAGAGATGCAAAACTCCTGAGTATTTTCTTCCCAGTGAGTAAAATTAAATTTTGTAACTTATATCACTGTAAAACATCTGTCATTGAGTCAGTGTTAAAAGTAGAGCCTACATGTATAAATAATGACGCAATCAATAAATGTTATTGTCAATAACTTTTAACAGCGGAGTTAACCTACACACTTCTTGCTCCAAAATCTTAACATGATAAAGCCATGAGATTGAAAAAAAATTTCCCTGTCCAATTGAAGGATTGTCAGAATATCTTACTGTTACAATAATTTAAATAAACTCTGAACAAGCTCACATATATTTGATATTTTAAACTTGCCCAAATTATCGAAAAAGTAACCTAAATTTGTGTATATATTTTCTCTGTTTTAGGCTCAAAACAATAAAAAGTCATCTTGATTAAACTTCCTAAATTTGTGTATATATTTTCTCTGTTTTAGGCTCAAAACAATAAAAAGTCATCTTGATTAAACTTCTCACAAGCTTGCTACTTCAGCATCACAAACAAATCAGGATCAACTTGCACAAAACTGTTGAAAAGCTGAAACAGCCCGAAAATAGGCGTTCATGGTGGCATTGAAAACTGCCTATTGGATAACCACGGAAGAAGTGGCTAACATGAAATATGCATCTCTTATAGAATTTCTACAAGGAATTAAGGTCCCTGGGGCAGAATATCTTAACAAGGGGAAATATGCTTCCTACAGATCCTCCATTATATTTATTCAACTCCTGGACCCTTTAACCTATGTCTTAAAGAAGATACTGAAACTTGAAATCAAAAATTCTCCTTTTATTGCCATAGGAGTTGACGAAAGTACGGATCGCTCAAATGAGCAGCATGTAGCAATAATAGTGCGTTACATTTCTCCACAAGGTTCTGTTGTTACAACCTTTCTGCGCTGTCATAGAATAGAAAATGGAACAGCACTGTGTGTTTTTGATACTGTGAAAGCAGTTTTGAACGAGTTTGATATTCCCCTGTCGAAGGTTATCGGGCTTGGGACAGACGGCGCATCATCAATGTCCAGCCCACAACATGGACTGAATGGTCTCGTGACAAGACACCATTTTGTGTAATTATACACTGTATATGCCATAGACTCCAATTAGCAGCTAGTCAAGCGAGCAGTAAAATTCAGACAATGCAAGCTCTATTTAAATTGGTATCTAGTATCTATAACTTTGTTCAAACGTCACCAAAACGACTTGAAAAGTTTCAAGACATTGCTAGGATTCTGGAATTGGACGTGGTGAAATTTAAAAGAATTTTTGAAATTCGATGGCTTTCTCTTGCAGAAGCTTTGATTGCAGTGCTTCGAAACTACGAGCCTCTAGTTGTTCTTTTGGACAAGGAAGCAGCAGAAGAAGACCCTGTGGCAGTTGGTAAAAGCATGGATGCAGTGTGCCTTACTTATCACCTCAGTGTGTATCTGAGTGAAGGTCATTAGACGTTATGTTGTGACGTAAAAAAAAATTGGTTCCATCGGCCAAAATTGACAAAACTAAATCAACCTGGCCCCAATGGGCTACCATAGGCTTTGTACGATTGAATCAAAAACTGTATAGGCCTACGTCTTTTACTCTAAAGGAGTTGTCGCCATGTTGGGCGTTAACCTGTATAGTTCTAAACACATCCAACACCGTAACATATACAACCACCAACAATATGGCGACTCTTTCGGTTCGTGTGATTTCAGTCTGTCTAAAAGTTTCCACGGACTATACCACAGGAATATGAGCCTCGCCCGGTCATAAACGAGGTTCACACTTCCGAACTCAAAGCAAAAAGATGTTCCTATTGCCGAACTTTCCATGCATCAAAATGTGGTTCTCACTCGAGAAAAAGACATTTAAATAAAAAAATACATCAATTGTGTACAAAATAACATGTGTTTTATATTCAAACAATGCTACGGGACAAATTACAAACACTTAGATCGATATTTAACGACTTCTTCATGTTTTTTGATGAAAACATAGACCAAATTATCGCTACGCTATCACGTTCACTGGCGGAGGGATAAAGAAAATTTGTACATAATAACGTTGGCAGTAAGTTGGTGACATCGTGAATTCGCTACTATTCTCATATAACTTTGAGTCAGACTTTTTCTCTCTACATACCCCTAAAGGAACCTTGTTCTGCTGCGCTTCACGGCGGCTCCAAAAAAGTGTGAATTTTGGCAGCTCATGCCTCTTTAAGAGGGCCTCCGTAGCTAAAATTGGCTTTAATTATATCTGTGGCTTACACTCGCAAAATTATAGGCAGGCTTTCCATGTCACACCTACCAATTGTCAGTCTGTATTTCTCAGACAAACTACGTGAAACTATACCGTGCCCCTAGATCACTTGCACGACTCAAGGATCTGCGTACTTGTGTGCATGTCCCGGGTTTGTTTACACTGCAGGTACTTGATAAATCTAATTTTCAATTCAAATTAAAAATACTAGATGATGCCAAAACTTTATATTTTTGGTTAAAATATAAAGTTCCTAACTTCTTCTGTCTGGGAAAAATACAGAAAAGCGCCCATTGTTTTTATGTATAAAGTATTCTGGATTTTTGGGGCAAGTGTGCCTTTAAACGAAATGAAAACAAGAAAAAAAAATATCTGACTTATGTTAGACACATCTCTTTAAATGTAAACAGGTCAAAAGCTAATATTTAATCATCATTTTTCCAAGTTTTTTTCTCTTAGCATAAGATGGTTGGTTGTTATTTTTCATATGTCAGCTTTATCTCAGCTGAGTTGAGGTCTGTAACAAGAGATCCCTTAAAGGGATCTTAACACCCGCGCTCATCTATTCATATTAAATTGATTGATTGTTTGGTGTTTTACGCTGCGCTCAAGATTATTTCACTTATATGGCGGCGTTGCCAGTTTTATTGTGGGAGGAAACCCACGACCTTCCGTTGGTAACTGGCAACCATCCCACATAGGTCGTCTATTCATATTAAAGATTGTTACAGCAATAACTGGATATAGGAATTGGGGCCTACATAAAATATCTTATTCCAGGGAGATCACTATTGTTGAGAAAAAATTAAATTGTGAATTGCAAAGTAAGCTCCCCTTGAAATTTTGGTTAAAAACAACATTGCCACCTGGTAGCCATCTTCAATATGCTAATGAAATGATAATGTACGGTGCACAGCTAGAACTTAGAGGGATGATGTGTGTCATGTTTGGTTAAGATCAGGTCAGTAGTTTTCTTGGAATAATGATAATAAGTTTCATTTTCAAATTTGGTTAAAAAACAACATTGCTTCCTGGCGGCAATATTTAATAAGCAAATGAGATGAAAATGTAGGGTGCACAACTAGATCAGAGGGAGATAATGTCGGCCAAGTTTGGTCAAAATCAGACCAGTAATTTTCTTGGAATAGAAGTAACAAAAAAACAATATCGCCCTCCTAGCGGCCATATTGAATATGCAAATGAGATCAAAATGAACGGTGCATAACTAGACCATAGGGTGATAATGTATGTTGATTTTGATTAATGTCAGGTAGTTTTCTTGGAACAAAGATAAAGAAAAACAACATCGCCCCCTGGCGGCCATATTGAATATGCAAATGAGATGAAAATGTACAGTACACAACAGGGCTATAGGAAGATAATGTGAGCCAAGTTTGGTGAAAATCGGACTGGTAGTTTTCTTGGAAAAAAGTAACAAAAAAAATATATCGCCCCTGGCAGCCATATTGAATATGCAAATGAGATGAAAATGTATGGTGCACAACTAGACCATAGAGTGATGTATGTTCAGTTTGATTAAGATTGGACTGATAGTTTTATTGGAATAAAGGTAACAAGCAAAAGTTTTCTTGCAATAAACAAACAAGAGATCCCTTAAAGGGATCGTAACGCCCGCGTTCATCTATTCATATTAAATTTAATTGATTGATTGTTTGGTGTTTTACGCTGCGCTCAAGATTATTTCACTTACAGCAATAACTGGGTATAGGAATTGGGGCCTACATAAAAAATCTTATTCCAGGGAGATAACTATTGTTGAGGAAAATTAAATTGTGAATTGCAAAATTAAGCTCCCCTTGAAATTTTGGTTGAAAACAACATTGCCACCTGGTAGCCATCTTCAATATGCTAATGAAATGATAATGTACGGTGCACAGCTAGAACTTAGAGGGATGATGTGTGTCATGTTTGGTTAAGATCAGGTCAGTAGTTTTCTTGGAATAATGATAATAAGTTTCATTTTCAAATTTGGTTAAAAAACAACATTGCTTCCTGGCGGCCATATTGAATATGCAAATGAGATGAAAATGTACAGTACACAACATGGCTATAGGGAGATAATGTGAGCCAAGTTTGGTGAAAATCGGATTGGTAGTTTTCTTGGAAAAAAGTAACAAAAAAAATATATCTCACCTGACAGCCATATTGAATATGCAAATGAGATGAAAATGTACGGTGCACAACTAGACCATAGGGTGAGATGATGTATGTTAAGTTTGATTAAGATTGGACAGGTAGTTTTCTTGGAATAAAGGTAACAAAAAAAAACAACATCGCCCCCTGGTGGCCATATTGAATATGCAAATGAGATGAAACTGTAGGATGCACATCTAGACTATATGGAGATAATGTCAGCCAAGTTTGGCGAAAATCGGACTAGTAGTTTCCTTGAAATAAAGGTAACAAAAAAAAACAATATCGCCCCCTGGTGGCCATATTGAATATGCAAATGAGATGAAAATGTACGGTGTACAACTAGACCGTAGGGTGATGATGCATGTTGAATTTGATTAAGATTGGACTACAGTTTTCTTGGAATAAAGGTAACTACCGAAAGTTTTCTTGCAACAAACATAACAAAGAAAAACAACATCTCCCCCTGGCGGCCATATTGTTTATGCAAATGAGATGAAAATGTACGGTGCACAACTAGACCATAGGGTGATGATGTATGTTAAGTTTGATTAAGATTGAACAGGTAGTTTTCTTGAAATAAAGGTAACAAAGAAAAAACAACATTGCCCCCTGGCGGCCATATTGAATATGCAAATGAGATGAAAATGTAGGATGCACAACTAGACTATATGGAGATAATGTCAGCCAAGTCTGGTGAAAATCGGACAGGTAGTTTTCTTGGAATAAAGGTAACAAAAAAAAACAATATCGCCCCCTGGTGGCCACATTGAATATGCAAATGAGATGAAAACGTACGGTGCACAACTAGACCATAGGGTGATGTTGTATGTTAAGTTTGATTAAGATTGGACAGGTAGTTTTCTTGGAATAAAGGTAACAAGCAAAAAGTTAACGGACGGACGACTGACGACGGACCACGGAAAAGCGATTTGAATAGCCCTCCATCAGAATGATGGCGGGCTAAAAAAAAACCATCTCCCCCTGGCGGCCATATTGAATATGCAAATGAGATGAAAATGTACGGTGCACAACTAGACCATAGGGTGAGATGATGTATGTTAAGTTTGATTAAGATTGGACAGGTAGTTTTCTTGGAATAAAGGTAACAAAAAAAACACAACATCGCCCCCTGGTGGTCATATTGAATATGCAAATGAGATGAAACTTTAGGATGCACAACTAGACTATATGGAGATAATGTAAGCCAAGTTTGGTGAAAATCGGACTAGTAGTTTCCCTGGAATAAAGGTAACAAAAAAAACTATATCACCCCCGGGTGGCCATATTGAATATGCAAAATGAGATGAAAATGTACGGTGCACAACTAGACCGTAGGGTGATGATGTACGTTGAGTTTGATTAAGATTGGACTGATAGTTTTCTTGGAATAAAGGTAACAAAGAAAAACAACATCGCCCCCTGGTGGCCATATTGAATATGCAAATGAGATGAAAATGTACGATGCACAACTAGACCGTAGGGTTATGATGCATGTTCATTTTTATTGAGATTGGGCTAATAGTTTTCTTGGAATAAAGGTAACTACCGAAAGTTTTCTTGCAATAAACGTAACAAAGAAAAACAACATCTCCCCCTGGCGGCCATATTGTTTATGCAAATGAGATGAAAATGTACGGTGCACAACTAGACCATAGGGTGATGATGTATGTTAAGTTTGATTAAGATTAGACAGGTAGTTTTCTTGGAATAAAGGTAACAAAGAAAAAACAACATCGCCCCCTGGCGGCCATATTGAATATGCAAATGAGATGAAAATGTAGGATGCACAACTAGACTATATGGAGATAATGTCAGCCAAGTTTGGTGAAAATCGGACAGGTAGTTTTCTTGGAATAAAGGTAACAAGCAAAAAGTTAACCGACGGACGACTGGCGACGGACCACGGAAAAGCGATTTGAATAGCCCTCCATCAGAATGATGGCGGGCTAAAAATATTAGAAATATATTGTGCTTCAGCAATTTGGAGCTCACCTGTCAAACCGATCTAATTTGTCAGTTGTTCAACTTTTTATTGTAATTTTTGTTTATTCAAGGCTTACTTTTAGCCTTCTGATGGCGGCATCTGTAGTTCGGTAGGCGGAGTGTTGGGAACTCAATCCAAACAGCGTAGTTCCACCAATGAGTCACAGGTTCAAATTCCACTAAGTGGATTTCTGACTGCCTGCTGGTTGGCTGGTTCCCTGCATGGGTAGTGGATGTCCTTCAGTCAGATACCATTGAGCAAACAATAGGCCTGCAGTGACAACATTATTTATTCATGTATGTTAATGACATTTTTTAAAGCCACCTTAGACCAAACATTGCTTCATGTCACTTGTATACTTCAGAGATTAGAACAAATTTGTGTTCACGAAATAGCTTAGATTGCACTTAAGGCCATCTAGACGACTAGAGCTTAGGGGGCCTTGGTGGCCCCTCGACCCCGGCCTATGGTCCTAGAATAGTGGACTCCCTCTTTTCAGATCCTGGATGAACCCTTGTATGGAAACCTTTTCGCGCCATTACATTTTTTTTGTTTTGCTAATTGATAATTGTTAGCCGTGCTTCATCAATGACATTTCTCAAAAATCTATGGAAGAGCTGACGTGACATATTGTTTATAAGCCAATAATGTTATTTACAGCTGTATACTTGTAATTGCGATATTATTTAGTAATACTGAGCAATGTTATTTTAACTGGTGAGAACTAGCTCTTTAATTCACCGTAAATAATTATTAAAGTGTATAACATTTTTCGAAAGTATGGAAGCCCATGTGTTCCATTTTAGTTTCCACTTTTTTGCTGAAATATTTTTCAAGCATAGAATAGGGCTTACATTTTTCATTCACATGTTTTATTTTGGTAAACAGTAAGTTCTCTCTGGAATGCCTTTTTCATTTCCTATTGCATGGCCTGGAAAGATCAGGACATTTGAAAATGGTAAAGGTTAACAAACCTTGTTTGTGTCTGAATGCTGTATGTACATATGTAGGCATGTATAACAAAAGCTTTAAAGCACATTAACACATTATGCTGAAAAAAAAGTTGAAAACATTGTAAATATTTGTCTGAATGCTGTATGTACATATGTAGGCATGTATAACAAAAGCTTTAAAGCATATTAACACATTATGCTGAAAAAGAAGTTGAAAACATTGTAAATATTTGTCTGAATGCTGTATGTAAATATGTAGGCATGTATAACAAAAGCTTTAAAGCATATTAACACATTATGCTGAAAAAGAAGTTGAAAACATTGTAAATATTTGTCTGAATGCTGTATGTAAATATGTAGGCATGTATAACAAAAGCTTTAAAGCATATTAACACCTTATGCTGAAAAAGAAGTTGAAAACATTGTGAATATTTGTCTGAATGCTGTATGCAAATATGTAGGCATGTATAACATAGGCTTTAAAGCATATTAACACATTATGCTGAAAAAGAAGTTGAAAACATTATGAATATTTGTCTGAATGCTGTATGCAAATATGTAGGCATGTATAACATAGGCTTTAAAGCATATTAACACATTATGCTGAAAAAGAAGTTGAAAACATTGTAAATATTTGTCTGAATGCTGTATGTAAATATGTAGGCATGTATAACAAAAGCTTTAAAGCATATTAACACATTATGCTGAAAAAGAAGTTGAAAACATTGTGAATATTTGTCTGAATGCTGTATGCAAATATGTAGGCATGTATAACATAGGCTTTAAAGCATATTAACACATTATGCTGAAAAAGAAGTTGAAAACATTGTAAATATTTGTCTGAATGCTGTATGTAAATATGTAGGCATGTATAACAAAAGCTTTAAAGCATATTAACACATTATGCTGAAAAAGAAGTTGAAAACATTGTGAATATTTGTCTGAATGCTGTATGCAAATATGTAGGCATGTATAACATAGGCTTTAAAGCATATTAACACATTATGCTGAAAAAGAAGTTGAAAACATTGTAAATATTTGTCTGAATGCTGTATGTAAATATGTAGGCATGTATAACAAAAGCTTTAAAGCATATTAACACATTATGCTGAAAAAGAAGTTGAAAACATTGTGAATATTTGTCTGAATGCTGTATGCAAATATGTAGGCATGTATAACAAAGGCTTTAAAGCATATTAACACATTATGCTGAAAAAAGAAGTTGAAAACATTGTGAATATTTGTCTGAATGCTGTATGCAAATATGTAGGCATGTATAACATAGGCTTTAAAGCATATTAACACATTATGCTGAAAAAGAAGTTGAAAACATTGTAAATATTTGTCTGAATGCTGTATGTAAATATGTAGGCATGTATAACAAAAGCTTTAAAGCATATTAACACATTATGCTGAAAAAGAAGTTGAAAACATTGTAAATATTTGTCTGAATGCTGTATGCAAATATGTAGGCATGTATAACAAAAGCTTTAAAGCATATTAACACATTATGCTGAAAAAGAAGTTGAAAACATTGTGAATATTTGTCTGAATGCTGTATGCAAATATGTAGGCATGTATAACAAAGGCTTTAAAGCATATTAACACATTATGCTGAAAAAGAAGTTGAAAACATTGTAAATATTTGTCTGAATGCTGTATGCAAATATGTAGGCATGTATAACAAAAGCTTTAAAGCATATTAACACATTATGCTGAAAAAGAAGTTGAAAACATTGTGAATATTTGTCTGAATGCTGTATGCAAATATGTAGGCATGTATAACAAAAGCTTTAAAGCATATTAACACATTATGCTGAAAAAGAAGTTGAAAACATTGTAAATATTTGTCTGAATGCTGTATGCAAATATGTAGGCATGTATAACAAAAGCTTTAAAGCATATTAACACATTATGCTGAAAAAGAAGTTGAAAACATTGTGAATATTTGTCTGAATGCTGTATGCAAATATGTAGGCATGTATAACAAAGGCTTTAAAGCATATTAACACATTATGCTGAAAAAAGAAGTTGAAAACATTGTGAATATTTGTCTGAATGCTGTATGCAAATATGTAGGCATGTATAACATAGGCTTTAAAGCATATTAACACATTATGCTGAAAAAGAAGTTGAAAACATTGTAAATATTTGTCTGAATGCTGTATGTAAATATGTAGGCATGTATAACAAAAGCTTTAAAGCATATTAACACATTATGCTGAAAAAGAAGTTGAAAACATTGTAAATATTTGTCTGAATGCTGTATGCAAATATGTAGGCATGTATAACAAAAGCTTTAAAGCATATTAACACATTATGCTGAAAAAGAAGTTGAAAACATTGTGAATATTTGTCTGAATGCTGTATGCAAATATGTAGGCATGTATAACAAAAGCTTTAAAGCATATTAACACATTATGCTGAAAAAGAAGTTGAAAACATTGTAAATATTTGTCTGAATGCTGTATGCAAATATGTAGGCATGTATAACAAAAGCTTTAAAGCATATTAACACATTATGCTGAAAAAGAAGTTGAAAACATTGTGAATATTTGTCTGAATGCTGTATGCAAATATGTAGGCATGTATAACAAAAGCTTTAAAGCATATTAACACATTATGCTGAAAAAGAAGTTGAAAACATTGTAAATATTTGTCTGAATGCTGTATGTAAATATGTAGGCATGTATAACAAAGGCTTTAAAGCACATCAACACATTATGCTGAAAAAGTTGAAAACATTGTGAATATTTGTCTGAATGCTGTATGCAAATATGTAGGCATGTATAACAAAGGTTTTAAAGCACAGTAACACATTATGCTGAAAAAGTTGAAAACATTGAATATTTGTCTGAATGCTGTATGTAAATATGTAGGCATGTATAACAAAGGCTTTAAAGCACATCAACACATTATGCTGAAAAAGTTGAAAACATTGTGAATATTTGTCTGAATGCTGTATGCAAATATGTAGGCATGTATAACAAAAGCTTTAAAGCACATTAACACTTTATGCTGGAAAAGAAGTTGAAAACATTGTAAATATTTGTCTGAATGCTGTATGTAAATGTATGAGTTATGTTGGAGTTATTTACAAATGACTTACGCATTAGGACCTTTAAATTACGCTTAATCAATCCGTCTGGAATAATTAAACTGACCTTTCAAAACAACCAATGCATGAGGAAAAACAATATTGCAACAGTTATGTCCCTTTGAATATGGGAATTTTTGACATACCAGTTAAAATACTGCTACTCTTGTAAGGGTGAACACTTTAGCTGCCACATCACATTATTGCTTTAGCAAATAGGTGTTATTCGCCATATTGTATAACCATAATTTTGTCTGAATGCTGTATGCAAATATGTAGGCATGTATAACAAAGGCTTTAAAACACATTAACACCTTATGCTGAAAAAGAAGTTGAAAACATTGTGAATATTTGTCTGAATGCAAATGTATGAGTTATGTAAGAGTTATTTACAAATAACCTAACCATAAGGACCTTTAAACTACGCCCAATCAATCCGTCTGGAATAATTAAGCAGTTATGTCCCTTTGAATCTGGTAATTTCGACATACCAGTTAACTGCTGCTACTCTTGTAAGGATGGACGCTTAAGCTGTCAGATAGGTGGTAGTCACCATCCATAAATTTGTCTGAATGCAGTATGGAAATGTATAATTGTGAAAACAAATCCATTTTGAATGTTCTAAAGGCTCACACTAGCTGCCAATATTCTTCTTTGAATTGTTTTGATTTGGGCTTAACATCACTCTCAACAGATACAGTCATATGACAACAGGAAGGAAGAGAACATGGGGATTGAAAAAAATACATATATCTTGAGCCTATTACTTTTGCTCAACCAAAACTATGTCTGAATAAGAGAAAGAAAAAAAATGAATTATCAGAATTTGTGACTTCAAGCTTTACACAATTTCCTTGTGTGTGGCTTCAAAAACAAAAATCCCAATTTATACTAAATAAACTTTACATAAAATTAGGATGCTATACTGAAATAGATAATAAAATACCAAAATTGTCAGAATGCAGTGTGCATGTGTGTAATTGTAATAACTATAGTATCGATGAAAAGTAATTTTGTAGATAAAGGAGTTGCTCCAAGAACCCTACTTGCTACATGAAGTTAGTAGTTTAAAGTAGCATGCGCTGCTGAAATTTGAAATTTTTTCTAAGATTCTGATTGTCATGTCATGACTGAGAATTTAGAAGTCATTGGGAAACAAATGCTTGACTTTGGAATGAGATAAAACATACAGTATATGTGCTATAATGGAAGAAATAGGGTTGGAAAAGTAAACAAAAATTCAAATATTCACTTATTCCAAGGATAAGTTTGAACGTTAAAGCACTGTTTTGCACTTTAGCGTTCATTAGAAGTGTGCACTAAAAGGCCTCTGAATAAGCCCTTTAAGTTAGGCTGAAATCATGCGAGACCACAATATAACTTTCCCTAATCACAGTTTAGGGGTCTAACTTTCACCGACCAGCCGTTCATTTAACTTTAGTGCTTCTGGTTGATTGGTGTTTTACTTCAGTTATAGCAGCCTTACCAGGTTTAGAGGGGGAGGAAACTCCTGGTGATCGAGTGAAAAATCCCCTCAGTGGTGCTTATGGAGATCTGTGGTTACCATAATGTTTCGTCTTTGTTTCTTATCTCATACCAAATCCCTCCTTCCAATTTTTTTTTTTGGCGTAACATCCCACTGGAGATACATGTATATTGAGAGATTGCATTGGCTGACCGTTAATAATAAAAATATTTATATCACATCGTTGCAAACCAACAACAACACATACACGACCTCTTAGAGTAGGGGTATCTGATATCGTACAAACCCAATTATTATACACCTAAGTCTTGTGCCTTTTTCAGTCAATCATCACTCTTTCCAGCTGAGGAAACATTTTTCTGCAAAATATCAGCCTCCAATTAGAAATAAAACATAGAATTGTAATTCTTTATTTGTTTAACAAGGATAGCCCACAGCCAGATGGCCACTAGGGGATCTCCTCGAGAAATGGAAAATTTCTAGAAATATAACTTATTATGGAGTTTCATTCTTTATGAATTGTTGCCTTCAGCCGTGTATTTGGGAATTTTTGATTCCAAACAATGAAGTCAGAACATGACTAGTTCTCTTCGCTCAACAACAGGCAGATGAGCAGTTGAAGGTCCGGTCAATAAAAGTCATTAATGAGTCTTGGCAAAAAAAAAACTCTTTTCCCAAAAGTCGAGTTAAGCTATACTTTTTTAAATTTCTTGTCGATGCAAATACTGTCTGATGTAAATTCTAATACAGAAAAATCAGCAAGTGTTCACTTCTTCGGACTATTTTTGACGACATCCGTGACCCACCTACAAAACAAGAATACATTAAATTTATTAAAACAAGGAATGTAATTAATCTTTAAAATATGTTGAATAAATGCCTGACCATATCTATTTCGGTAAGATTTCAAAGCACAACTGTTATGTTCTCATACTTAAACGTTTGCACTCGTGTCAGCAAAGTGCATTGACAGACTGAACGCTATGATGCCGGATCACGTAATCCTGTTGTATAGTCGTCTTTGCCTGTAATTGTGAAGTCAGTTGGCGGACAGCTTTGTTATTATACGTGTAGCGTTGAGCGTGTTTGTTTGTTTTGATTTTAAAAACACTACACTCCCTTAGAATATTGTTTTTTTGTATAACGTAGCATCAGTAATTAAATTCTAAGGATTGACTTCAATGTTTCTCTGTTTCGTCAAGTAAAGAACAAACTCGCCACTGTTCAATCTTTTCATAAAGCACTTTGTGGATTTATTTAGTTTGCACAGGGGCCAGTTCGTTCATAACTCGATGAACTGAAGAAACATTGAAGTCAATCATTATTTGAACAGGTCCCTGTACAGACACCAGGGGGCTGTCCCTCAACTCCGAGACCGACCAGTCGTAACTTTGCACCTAGTTGTAACGTAATGTTGAAGGTATATGTTGACATGAGTTAGACCTTGCTTTGGACTTACATGTATTCACCAATGTTTTGGAAAACAGTTCCCTGTAGTCAGGTTGGGGGAAAGTCGCCCATCGGTGGGGAAAGTCGCCCATCGGTGGGTAAACAGCCGGTTTACCCTCGAACCACGGAGAACATACCCCTCTGATCAGGGAGTAACATTTGGGCAATAATTAAAATTTCCTCTATATCTAGGGGTTTCCCCGAACTATCATGTTCCAAGCTGGTTGCGAAGAGCTAGTTCTACGTTGAAAGTCAACTCACTGCTAGCCTTGGTATGTAGCATTAATGTGAGGCCTGAAGGGTCGAACACTCCTGAGAGCAGCTATTTGTAAAATAGGAAGAGTCCTGAATCGCTGAGAATACAAAACATGGCCGCCGTCACCAACAGAAAGTGTTCCAAGCAGCTCTAAATACGCATGTAATGCAATAACTGTGGCCTATAATTCAACAAAAGGGGAATGGATATAAGCACAGAAAAGATTGTCATTCATTTTAAGGCATTTATTGTATCGTTGAACGATTTTATCAAAAGAAAAAGGGACCGACATGAATGAGTCGTACACTTATGGTTTCAAATTGGCGACCCTTCTACAATACTTGAGCTCAATGAACTATATGCGAGGAATGGTGATCACGAGACGTATAGCGAGCGCCACCATCATGAGATGGCACTACTGATCTGATCGAAAGAGGAGGAAGCGAAAGAGAACGACATCACTAGCCCTGACACGACAACTCCTTTATTAACGTCATAACACGATGATAAATCACTCTTGTGAAGTCAATTTTGGCCGATCATTCGTGTTATAACTTTGTAGAAAAACCTTATTTGAGTTACGAGACATCCCATAGTTATGACTGCGATGTTAGCGAGCCAGATCCAATTTAACCAATGTGACGTGACAATTCCACGCATTAGTCCATTACCGTATTTTCACGCAAATAACCCGCCCCCTCGTATATCCCGTACAATGCAGAAATTATGTTTTCGGGAAAAAAAATGTTCAGATAAGCCGCACACGGGTATATTTAAGTAAGTAATTTGTGATGAGAGAGATATGTGTGCGGCTAATAATACTAGAATAAGAAATGTTTGAAACTCTCTTTAAACGTGGGTTCCATACTAATGATAAAAAATTAAAGACATCACCACGTCCTCAGTTGTTTTTTAACAACATCTTGTTAAAAAACAACTGAGGACGTGGTGATGTCTTTAATTTTTTATCATTAATACTAGAAATAGAATAGAGAGGAAATTGTCACTTTTGAGTTTTGTCCAAAGTTACCCACCGATCGGCGAGCCGAGGATTCTCCGTCTTTCGGGGTGAAGTGGCTGTTTATCTACCGATCGGTGGACAAGCCAGTGTACTGTGTAGTTAGTCCGCAATATGTTGAGTGGATTGAAGGATAAATTCTGATACGCCCGCACGGGCTTCTTCAATACCACGTCAACATAGGGTACATTTGAAAAATCTAAGAGTTGCTCTCGGAATTTTTAAAAAATGATAACTCGCAATTTTTAAACATTACTCACCTAAAATTTTGTCAGAAAGCTTCTTTGATAATCCCTTCGTAGAGCTAAACCATCATATGTGACCTTAAAATCTCTCAGCAGCCAATTTCGCTAAGTTTGATTTCCGTCGGTTGACTAAAATTTTTCTCGGGCGATCACACCGCCATCTACCGCGAACTTTCAAATCATACTCGCCACTACAACCGGTAACGACTGTCGGGGATGGTCGGTGATAACGCAAAGGGATTTAAACTTAGCGAATTTCGTTGTTTGGCGATGTGTATGATCACAAATGATGGTTTAGCTCTACGAATGGATTATCAAAGAAGCTTTCTGACAAAATTTTAGGTGAGTAATGTTTAAAAATTGCGAGTTATCATTTTTTAAAAATTCCGAGAGCAACTCTTAGATTTTTCAAATGTACCCTATGTTGACGTGGTATTGAAGAAGCCCGTGCGGGCGTATCAGAATTTAACCTTCAATCCACTCAACATATTGCGGACTACTGTGTAGTCAGTTTGAGCGGCCCCGTAACGTAGGGAGGTCGAATGACGTCGCCAAAAGTGGAGAAAAGAGTGCTGTTGTTGTTGTACAAGTACATTCACCTACACGTTAAAACAACTTCCAGTGATTGAAAATCATTTCCGAACATAAATGCGTGAAACGTGGAATCAACAAATAAAATACACTTTACCAATTCTGTTTGCCCCGCATAACCACCAAATATCGACAAATTACTCCCGATATTTGAGACCATTGATTAAGAAATTCCGACTTCCATACGGTCGCCATGAGGTAATTAAGGTCACGTGACCGAGAGCGAAAATCACTCGGCAGCTGATCTGTCAGCTCACATTTTCAGAGACAAAGCCGGAAGAGTTTCCGACGGATTTGGACGCTCATCGATCATTCTTTAGACACAGCAGAATACGATCTTTCGATTTTCAACACAGAAGCAGCTGTAAAGTAAGTCTATATGTGTTGTCAGGCAGATCGTATACGGTTAATATGCAATAGGCAAAGCCTAGAAGTGAGCGCAGAAAATAACCTAAAAGTAAACTTAAAGTCCATAATTTATCTCAGTGTAGTTTTTTTATCCCCCCGGCATATAATGCGGGGCGGGGGGGGGGGGGGGGGGGGGATATAGCGATCAGCTTGTCTGTCCGTCCGTCCGTCTGTCTGTCCGTAACCATTTCTTGTCATCGCATCTCCTCCCAGGGTTTTCATCAATTTTTTTCGAAACTTGTTGGATATGTTGGATATCTTGCGAGGATGTGCACCTCCTATTCTGGTTGCACTGGTTTCATTATTTTCAGAGTTATTTATATTTTATTTGCCCTTTGAACTTCTAGAATTATTACATTTTAAGCATTGTTATTGTTTTTCATGGATTGAGTTCTATTTATTTTCAGGTCAGTGAGGCTCTCCACCGGGGTGACCATGAACAAGTAACATCCTACCATCAAGTACACAATTGAGAAAAAACTTACTAGGTACTTAAACAGAATTAAATCTGTCCTGTTGCATGATTTGAACAAGTTATAATCTGTTAACTTATTTTTGTGATGGACCTTATAACAGGAGGCCCATGATACAACTGATAAGATTAAGAAGGATAAAGATAATTAAGATATGGAAAAGTTATTCCTACTATACACTAGCCTTTATCCACTAATAAATTGACATGCCTAGGGTGTGTATTTGAAAAAGCAACACCCTATTACATTAAAAATTAAGTTGATAGGAAGGAAATAGATCTATATTTTTCATGTAAACTGTACTTTTTTCTCTTAAAAACGCATTTCTTTAAGCGCTACCAAGAGATTTGTATTCATTAATTAATTAAAGTTCCTTGTTCATGTCTGGTTTGCTAAAATTTATGTAATATGTACATGGAGATTAAATGTTCACCTTTTTTCTCTTGGACAGTTAATTTAACCGAAAGCATCTTTCGAAAGCCTTTTTGATATCCTGAGAGGAAACATGGTAAGTGTAATAGTTATATATATATTTATGATCACTAAAACACACGGGCACAGGGAAAATCTTCTTGTCTAAAATAACCATGGAGACAAGTTTTTAATTGTGTTAAAAAGAGGTATATCATTTAGACCTTTACACCCCATAAATTGTTGTAACAAACCAAACCTATGATATTTCATTAGGTTGACGACTGACAAGAGCTTAGCCTTGGTCAGTAGAATTTCTGGAATCCTTTTGTAACACATTGACAATGGTTACGCATGGCAAGAACATCGGTGGATTGAGATTGAACCCCATAAATTGATTGAACAAGGTTATAAATTCCATCTCATAACCTTTTTCTAGCAAACAACAAGGTTATAAACTTCATCTCATAACCTACAACCAGCAATGGTTATATATATAATGACTTTGTAACATGAGAAGACTAACTCTTGATTTGTTTTCGTATGAATCAATTGAAAGACATATCTCTGAATAATAACGAGGATGTTTGTTCATAACTTCGCTTAATTTTTATAATAACCCTGTTTGTAATTACTTTTCAGGATACTTCAGACATCAGTAAGAAGTGGCCTTTAGAAAGTATTGTTGATTTGACACAAGATGGAATTGTTCCAGGTAAATGATTACATTTTTTCTATGATTTAACTGCTTAATTTTAAGGGTGTCACATCCTGGGGGCCTCCGTGGCTCAGTAGGTAGAGCGTTGGACGCTCAATGCGAACAGCCTTCCACCAATGGGTCGTGGGTTCGATTCCCAATCAGTACAAAAAATTGGAAAATTTTCTGACTGGGTTTTCACTCGAACGACCTATGTGGGATGGTTGACAGTTACCAGCGGAAGGTCGTAGGTTTCCTCCGGGCAAAGAGCCCGGTTTCCTCCCACAATAAAACTGGCAACGCCACCATATAAGTGAAATAATCTTGAGCGTGGCGTAAAACACCAAACAATCAATCAGTCACACTATGTACATACACTAACTGCATACATTGATGACAAAGCCTGTTAACTTGTATTTTCAGATTTCTGGGATGATTCCATGGTTGTGACATATGGCCTTCTTGGACAAATAGTCGATTGCTGTGTTCAGCAAGGTATGATTTTAAAATATGTCCTCCCTGAGGTTTTGGGTGCCATAAAACCACATGTAGACATGGCACAGATTCCACAAGTTTGTACAATTAAAACCCAAATAAAGAGAAAAAAAAACGTAGCACATCCTGAAAATCCTGTTCCATGGCTAGAAATACAAGACGCTGATTTCATCGGTCCAGCCTGTCAATTTGAGGGAATACGGGTAAAAGATTTGACTACGATGAATACTTTCCAAGACAGGCGCATTGTGTCCAATAAAGTTATTTTGGAGTTAAGACTACATATGAGCCGGACAGGGTCCACATGGAAAGATGTAGCCCAATGGCTGCTTAATCTTAAAGTAACATCACATCTTCTAGCGCCTAACTTAGTTCACCGTATATTGACATCGTTGTACGAGAAAAAGGTGAAATTAGGCAAATCTAAGAAAGTGCAAGAGATACAGCTACTGTTGTCAGAGGAATTTACATTACCTAAGACACAGCAACCAAATCCTTTCAAGCAACTCACAGGCAAATTGCAGAGACAGGTTCTTGCAAATGAAAAACTAGAAATGCAATGTACGGATCTCAAAGACCAAGTTATTTGTGAAAAAGAAAGTAACACACTAGGGGAGACCGGGGCTGGTTGAAACATTGCGATTATCCAATATACTTTTCAGTTGATGATGTCACAATGCCAGTGGAAAATTACAGACAAGGGAGGAGCATATCTGTAGCTGAAAGAGGTTATACAGCAGAGAGGTTTCTCATTTTGTGGCATGTTAGACTAAATATTTCACTACAGATAACTTTCATTCTTTTGCCTAACTATTCAATGATATTTATGAACTCTTAGTTGGAAACATATTGATACATTATTATTATCTAGCAACAGGTGGTATCCTATTTGGTAAGCCGTTCATCTTTTGTAAATTACCGCCGGATCAACTATGTGGATGCAACTGGGGCTGGTTGAAACACTGACCTTGGGGCCGCTCCAAAACTGATGACGGGATGATAATAAAACACAAAACAATAAGAACAGTTTTATAGGCTGTAATCTGACATTGTATTGAGCAATATTACACTTTTCAAGGTCAAACTTAACACCGTATCTTCATTTTAAAATGGGGCCTCTGTGGCTCAGTAAGAGTTATAGTCACAAATTCCAACCCCGTCCTTCCATCGACGCAGCACGAGTTCAAATTCCACAGTGGCCACTCTGAGTAGATTTTTCACTTGATCGGCGTACGTGTTGCCAGGTAATTGTCAAAGGTCGGGGTGTTTGCTTTGGGCAAATAACCATGTTTTCTCCCCCACTAGATCTGACAACGCCGATATATAAGTGAAATAATCTTGAGTGCGGAGTAAAACATCAATCATTATAAAAATTTGTGTGTTTTACAGTCTGTCCATACTTGTAATAAACAATGTATTCAAAATAATAACGGAATTGGACCATGCGACCAGACACAATGTGTGAAGAAAAACATGTACCATGGTAACACATTTTTCAGTATTGAAGTTTCGCTCACAGTGAGTAAGTGTGAAGAAGTTTCCATTGTCAGTGTGTCTCAGAAAGATTTATACACCAGTTCCAAAATATACATATACAGACAAAATGTGCACAGCCATATAACTATGTAAATAACAAACAACAAAGTGTCTAATATTGGAATATATAAGATTACCAGTAAATCACAATTGAGCAAATACAGGCAATTACCACTGCCTTATATAATAGCACTTTAGTATCGTGTCACGAAAAAAATATTAACATCTCATACATTGTGTTATATGTATCAATAATAGGGGTATATATACTTTATACATTTGGGTTATTATCATGATCTAAGAATTATTCAGTTATATTCTAAATATCAAGATATAGATATCCTAAATGTATCGCCACAACAAATCATTTATATACAGTTCAGCATTTGTGGAAATGAAACATTTAGTTTCAATTTGTTACTTAGGACATACTTTTTCTATAACATTATGATATATCTTGGTAAAAATACACATTGTTACAATAAGTCCTCATTTTAATGCCGTGTGTCTTACAAACTGCATCAGTTGAGTGTTTTTGGCAAACAGAGTCAGATCCTATGTTTGATGGCGTTGCAAATATCATGATGTCACAGAGCTATTTTGTGGAACGTGTCAAACATTTTTTAACGTTTTGACTGGACATGTGGCGCTGGTGGAGAGCTTAATTAACAGGCAACTTCATAACCTCAATATAACACCCTTTTTTAAATATATCAATATATTATAAATGTATACACCATTTTCTGTGTTCCCAACAGGCCTTACTATTGCAGAAACTTGTTAAGACAAAAGCTTGCGAAATCACAAAGTATATTTATAGCACTATAAAACTAAGCACATGAAGGCAGGTAACAAAATCACAGAATAAATATGCTAATATAAAAAAAGGATATTAAAACGAAGTTTGTTTAATCTTTAAGGACGTTAATAAAATAAACTTACTAAAACTCTGAACATTTTGGCTGTGTTTCTTAGAATTTGATATAAAAACGTAGATAAACATGTTTTAGCCTAAAGCTGTATATTTTAAAACCTCACATCTTTATTTTTCTGAGGACTAACAATAATAGTGAGACATCTATTTCCTAAGTTAGAGTATAGTCAATAACTTCTGTGCACCCATCAAATTTGTCAGATTTTCATGTTCTGAGACAACAGTCCCTCAATGGTACCCAATAGTCCTAGACATGTCCATTTTCCTTTGATGGATTGATTGTTTGTTTTATGCTGCATTTATTAATATTAATACATATTTATATGGCTGCATTACCAGGTTCAGAGGGGCAGGAAACCAGCCACTTTGTCAGCAGGAAACCCTTAAGGGTTACTTAAGTCCTTAACCTTCATCGAATACCTGGGCAAGTAAAAACACACTCGGAAATGTTAAAGTTTTTTTTTTGGACTGAGGAATTGAGGAATATTTGAACCAGCGACCATTGACAATCTCTTGGTCGACTATAAACCCACATTGGTATTTAATGATAACAGAAGAAGGTAAAAAGCATACATTTTACATAGAAAAAATGTTAATTAAGAGAATCCGTCACACCAACTACGATCAACTGTGGGTTGTCAAAAAATCATGCACCATCATGATCATTACAAATTAATTTCTAAACCAAAACATTTACATAATTGAACAAGATACATCTTTCAAGGGGCTGTTTCTAAAAACAATTCTGATTCATGTGTCTTATGTTAGGCTTAACTGTCCTGAAAATATATATATATACTTCTGCCAGTCCGTTACATTGTGGCCAGTCACAAAAGTTTTATGTAAATGTTTTGAGAAACAGCACCCTGTCAGAACTACAAGAGAAACGGCAAGTTACACGTACATGTATTTATAGCCATTTAAAATAGGACAACCATAGAATACAAATAGTTGATACTGGATGATAAATATGTTTTCATTAACACAGCCATTCCACATTCATATAATTGTTAGATCAACGTCAGTCCTTGTCACTTTCCAATGAAAGTCGAACTACAGTGTTATGGAGAATGAAAACATTAGGCCACATCTTGGTTAGTACATTGGTTAGTACTTTACATCACATTGTAGATAATTGTGCTAAATGTGACATTCTATGGATACCTAGCTGCCTTTCCTACATTAACTATAATGCAGGCAGTATTCTCCTTATTTTGGGATTACACTTTCTTGAAAATATGGTAGAAATTCCTCTACCAACTTTTGGGTGACGCCCGAAACTGGAATCGCACCCAGGTCCCAGAGTATGGCACCTATCGCCAGCACTAAATACCGGCTGCCTTATCCATTCAGCCAACCGGCCTCTGGGTTCGATTCCCGTTTCGGGCGTCACCCAAAAGTCGGTAGAGGAATTTCTACCATATTTTCAAGAACGGGTAATCCGAAAATAACGAGAATACTGTTGTACCCACTTTCTAAAAGACACTAGTTAATTAAACTAATAATGCAGGCACAGAATTTTGTATTTCTTGATACAAAGTTTGATTAGAAATATTGGTACAGGCTCGCTTGAGTGAGCATATGATAAGTATTAATTAAACGCAAATCTTCAAGGAATGAAGAATCCTTGAATTGATAAAAGCTCAGCTCACACTTTAGGGCATCTAAATTTCAACCCCACATGTTTGGGTCAATTGATCAATTGCTTCGTTGATGTTTTACACCACACTCAATTTGACTCAAATTGATCAATTCATTAGTTGATGTTTTACACCACACTCAAATTGATCAATTGAGAAAACAAGTTTACTTGAAGACAATTATTAAGTTAATTGTGAACGATGATATTTGCCGAAGCAGGTTCCCAGTAATCACAAAGGATGTGTTCTGTGACCACATATTTAATCCATGGGTGAACTTGAGTAAGGAGTTCTTATTTTCAGTACTGGTACTGTAGTTTTTTTCAGGTGATAATCATTATATACAATAAAATCAGGCACTGCAAAGTTCATTCCACTCCGCTATGAGGTACTATTTAAATTGTTAACACAGAGATCAACATCTTCAACGTCAAAATTCATGGAATTTGTATTTCAATGGAGTCCCAGCTGCAGCACTGGCGAGAAGTGTCTTCAATGTAAAACATAGGATTAACTCCCTTGGAATCTAGTAAGCCACAGATGTCACTCAGCAGTTTCTATGACAACACAGTTCTGTCATTGACTCTCATTGTTTTCTGACTCTTCTTCTGATCTCTGATGGAACTCGAATATTTCTCTTAACAGGGGAGGAATCTTGGTGTTATCCATCTGTACAGTTAACATCATCTTAGCATGTTCAATTCCCACTGAGCGTAAGTCTGTCAGTTTGTGAAGGAGCTTAGCAAATGTATAGGTCCCTTTATACCTCTTGATCGATTCGTAAGATTGTAGAGTATTACTATAAACTTCTTGAGCAATTTCAACTTTACGGGGATCTTTTAATCCTGGCCTTTCTGTAACAAAAACAAAGATATCATAATAGTTATTAGTTCATTGGTTGATTTTACAATGTTCAGCAGGCAAATTTTTTTTTACTGATATGGTTTTTGTATCCAGGTTTTAGGGCAGAATTGGTATCACTTAAATTAGTTTTACTTTTATAATTGATTTATTGATTGATGTTTAACGCCACATTCAAGATTATTTCCCTTATATGGCGTCATTGCCAGGTTTAATGGGGGAGAAAACCGAGCTCTTCACTCGGAGGAAACACTCGACTTTCCACGAGTACCTAGCAACTCTTCCACATACAGATATTTCACTAATATAACAGCGTTGCCAGGTTTATAAAGGAAGAAATTCCCCCTGGAGGTGAAAAACTCAAAAGTAAATTGTTCAATCTTTTAAAATGTTTTCCAAAATGTAGAAAGCCTTTAGATATTCTATGAATTGCCTAGAGTTAAAGATGCAAATATCACAAGCAAAACTGTTTAGATTTTATACTACAACACAACAGCGCTAGCCACAGAGGTTTTTGGTTGGCTTCAGATGGAAGTATATGATTATAATACATGCCCTAAAAGGGTTGAACTTGATTATGTTTCTTAAAATAAATAATATTTACCTGAGAATATGCAGATAGCAGTAAGAAGAGCGAACTCAGCATTATCCACCTGCATTCTGGCCATGTTAGCACAGAACTCCATGGTCAGATCAGCAAACTTTCCCATACCAATGTCAATCATATTCTCATAGGTGAAGGCCTCATCGTTTGCCATGATCAAAGCATTTAGTTCAAGGTCATATCGTCGAGCAGATCTCAAGGTCATTACTTCAAGGGTACTTGCCTAAAATGAAAACATTATTTTAGTTTAGTTTATTCAGTCATACTCATACAGACTACAATTTTCCAATTACAGAGATGATAACAAATAACGATAACGGATGATAACAATTGACAAAAAAAGAGACAGAACAAAATGCAAAGCGAAGTTATTTAAAATACAGTAATTGCCTACAAGTAGATTTGAATTCAGACATAGGAACAAAGACATCAATATGGGAGGCAGAGCACAGCGCATTGAAACCTTCTTGTGCTCTAATCATAAAAGTTTTTTGCCTATTCTTCAGGGGAAGTTTATCTCCCGATCTAACTTTAGGGACAGATCGTAACATACAATGTAGTGTTGAAGGTATACATGTGTGCTTCCTTGACAGAAACAGTCTAGCAGATATTGTAGGCCAGCAGTGCTGGAGTTAAAATTTCAGAATGTCAATAATACACAGGGCAATTACTGAATTTATAATGACTAACATTAATGAACATGGAAATAAATTCAGTCCAAGGGGGGCTGTCTTAAAATATTTGTACCCTATGCAAGGTCTGTCCCCTTCAACATTACCTTACGACCAGGCCGAAACTGCAAAGTTACGACGAGCATAAGTGTGTTGAGAGACAGCCCCCATGACTCCGGGTAATTGTCTCAATACTCATCACTCGGACCTGAATTGTACCAGGTCTAGCAGTGTCGGTTGTTTACTAATTCAGATATTGATTGGTTTTAAAAATTAACTACAGATTATTGTTTGTTATTCATCAAAAGACTGGATAAAAAGGTGTTAAAATGAATTTGCATTTTGAAGCAGAAGAATTTGTATACTTACTTTTAATAGTATAATTTGGTCCTCTGTACACAGACTCATGAAACCGGGGAGGGATTTAGCAAAGTCTACAACCAATTGTGTTATGAGGGCTGTGATTTCAGCTAACTGTGTCCAAAACACCTCTTTTGTTGTCAAGATAATTTTATGGCTTTCCAACTCCGGTCCCAGGGGCTAAATAAAACATATTATGAAAAAAAATCATGAACCCAGCCAGATTTTTAGCATGTCTGCGTTTAGAGCCGACGGTAATTTAGAAGAAACTGTCAAATTACTTTATAAAAAGTGAAATATTAAACAGGTAAAATGCATTGTAGAGGTTAATATAACACTACTAGACAAGCAAACTTAGACCACATACTTGCAACTTCTCTAAATTCCCCACAGAAATTTTATGTTTTGGAGATTGGGCCTTGTATTACAGAGTACAAAGCTTCAAATTAGTACTTTTTTAAACAATTGATCATTTCCCAATTTTATTTTCATTCATTTCATGATTGAAAAACATCATTAAATAATGCCGACGGCGGGATATATGTCCGATGGTCTGTTTTCAAGATTTTTGCAGCTCATGCCACTTTCAGGGAGTTTTCTTCAAAAGAGGAAATTGTTCTATACATTGCTATATTTACCTGTACTTGCTCAACAGCCTCTTCTTCTGGTACTTCATATTTTTCCTGAAGAAAAACCAACTTTTCTACTAATTCACGATGATCAGGCCCCAAAAACTCAAGAGGAGACAACTCAATGACTGTACCGGGTGAGAAAGGTTCTTTAATGGAATGTATTGGCTGAGGACTGGGCATACATGTATCCCCCTGGCTATTGGTGTTAGAAGTGTCTGGAGTTGAAGGACCTTTATTCGTCTTTAATTTGGCTTTCCTACGGGCATCTCTAGCTTTACACTGCTCATCCGACAGAAGGCCTTAAAGCAATGAGAACAAACCTTAAAATTCACACTATAAACAGTTAACAAATAGAAACTTACCTCCATGGTTATTTTAGACAAGAAGATTTTCTCAGTAATTATTTTTGCCAGTTTCCTATCATGGAGAAATCACCTAGCACCCTGTTTTTTTTTTTAAAATAGACTAGTTGACAATACAGTCATGAAATGCTTGGGATTTACTTGAAAATCAATCTACACACTGTTTTATTCTTTCCACCCTCCCCAACTCAAGGACGTCAAGTAAGACAATGTCACAAAATTGATCTTTCTGCAAGGACCATGATTGGTTAATGTGACCTAAATACACCAATGAGAATGCAGTATAGAGAGCTGGAGTGTGACGTTACTAATTATAGCTACCCACCATCTTGGTTTTAAACAACACATGATATAACATAAATATCCTATTTAAGCTTTTTCAATAATTGGACTGATCAAATAAAAAATGAAAAATATCTGAGTGAATTTTTCACTCGGTCGCCGTATGTGGAGGAGTTGCCAGGTACTAGCCGAAGGTCGAGGGTTTCCTCCGAGCAATGAGCCAGGTTTCCTCCTTCATTAAACCTGGCAACATCGCCATATAAGTGAAATAATATTTAGAGCAGCGTAAAACATCAATCAATCAATAATTTTAAAAATTAAATTGGGGTGATTGAGAACCGTAACAGCCTATTGAAGTACATATAAATAAACAACAAGTGTTATAATGAAGTATTTTGAAATGTGGTTGATATATTAGTTTCAAACTTTCTGTGACCATCAAATAACAAATCACTACACCAAACTGAAATGGTGAATGGATATGATAGTTGTTTTCAACCTATGTTAAAAGCACCAAGCCTAACCAAGATGGCTGACACATCTCTCCATCCCAGCTGTACACAGGGTTCTTTAACATGAACTCACCTTCCAGGACATACGTAAAAACCCAAACCTGTTTTTCTTCAAAATGGAGTATAATTCCCTTCAATATTTCAAGAATTTGCTAAATTGTTAAACTTTTGTAAAAACTCACATTCTTCTTTCATGCCGACTTCACGACATCGTTTCATTCGACAGGCTTGGCACTTCCGCCGCATCCACATGTCCATTTCACAGTTCCCACCATATTTACACCGATAAGTGGCGCCTCTTGTAACACTACGCCGAAAAAAACCTTTGGAGGAAAAGTGCAAGAATAAGAAATATGGTATATTATGTACAATACATGCACTTACTGAATTCTATTTCTCGAGGGGGCTTCTGAATCCACTGATAGTCCATAGAACTGAAATGATCTGGGATGAAAGATTAATCGACCAATCAACAAATCCAAAACAGGTTTATTGGATATGTTTTAAAATATAAATATATATTTAAAATAAATCCCCTTTAAATAATGCAGACCAAAAACATAGCTCTGAGAAAACACAAGCGAGGTTTGCTTTTAACGGTTCAACATTTTGGTTTAATAAACCGTCAATATTAAAAAAACCTTTGGAGTAAAAATTCAAGAATAAGAAGTACATGTAAGGTATATTATGCACAATACAAATGTACATGCTCTTAAACTTGTCTCCATGGCTATTTTAGACCAGAAGATTTTCCTTTTGCCCGTGTGTTTTAGAGTTCATAAATATTACAATTTTACCATGCCTTGAGTTATGTCTACTTTATCAAACTATTCATTGGGATCATTAGATTTACCTTTACATCCTTCACAACTCAAAGCATTATAATGATAACCAGAGGCCCGATCACCACAGATCCTACATAACTCTTCATCAGTAGATTTTGAGGTGGAACTGGCAGCTTCTGTTAACTTCTGACGTTTGGAACTAGAGGGACCTTCTCCAGTGTCCATATTGGATTCCAGGAAAAACGAGTCTAGTTCTGTGAAATATTCCAGGTCCATATCCACTCCACTTGATGGGTAAGGCTCGAACACACCTAGAATGTAGAAATAATTCAATCAGAACACATGTATCCACAGTTAAAGTGCAAGGTCAAGTCCCACAACTCCAACTACAAGTTTCACCAAACTATCTTGTGGTAAAATAGGAAACATTGAAGTTGATCCTTATACATGTAATTTAATTTCTTTCACTTATACTACATGTATGTAATACAATAAAAAATATTCACAGGGAAATGATATATTTTATTTCAAGAATAAAAACAAACCAGCACAAATCTACACGTAATGACAGAGCTGTCTATCAAGTTAAGTCACAATCACAGGCAAAGACGATTGTAAAACGTGATCATGTCATCTCTCGCCCCAACCCTTGAGTCAATGGAACAATGCGCACTCATGTGTCTCTTTCCGGTGTCAATTACTTACCGGTCAGGACGAGAACTGACATGAGTGCTAACGTTTCAGTGTGCTGTCACAATAGATTGTTCTTTATTTCATTGAAATCTTATCGGAAAGAAAAATAAATATGGGCAGGTACATGTATCTGTTAAGTTTTAGTCGAGTTGCCATTTGCTGTTTTCATAAGGCAACTGATATGTTAATAAAGTTGCTAATACCTGTAACCTATAATACCTATTCACGTATATATGGGGTTCAATCTCAGTCCACCGATGTTCTTGCCATAGTTAAGATGCGTAACCATTGTCAATGTGTTACAAAAGGATTCCAGAAATTCTACTGACCAAGGCTAAGCTCTTGTCAGTCGTCAATCTAATGAAATATCATAGGTTTGGTTTGTTACAACAATTTATGGGGTTTAAATGTCTAAATGATATACCTCTTTTTAGAGCAATTAGAAACTTGTCTCGATGGTCATTTTAGAAGAAGATTTTCCCTGTGCCCGTGTGTTTTAGTGATCATAAATATATATGATCACTAAAACACACGGGCACAGGGTTTGTCCAAAAAAAAAATCCTTGTGATTTAGTTTTTATTGATTCATGTTTAGTGATTAAGGTTAAGTGGGTGAGGAAACCGGGGCTCTTTTTCCGGATGGAACCCAATCCAATTTGAGATATACAGTTGTTGCGCTGTACATGGTTTAAATTAATACAGAAGTAGAGCAATTGGATAAAGAGGGTTATAGGTTTGCTTTATCTCAATATAGATACAAATATTTTATCAATATTTATTTTCATCTGTCTATCATGGGTATGAAAAGGTTAAATATACCATTGGCATTTAATTCAGAGATTTAAACAGCATTTGTGCAATTAATTATCCAAAAAATAGCTTATTTTACAGACACAACTTTAATTTGGATAGATAAAGTCTAGTATTCTTATGTACTAAACCACTAATAGTTTTGTTGTCAAACTATTTCGTTATCAAATTGAATAGGTTTGCAATATTAATATCAACAGTTTCTTTTAATGAATTTTATATTTTAAAACCTTAAAACTAAATAATATCCAAAACTACTGCTCACTGATAAATTCATACTTTATTTTTTCAAAAGGATTACTGTTTGTGCAAATTTCTTTTAAACAAACTGTTACTGTTCAGGTATGAAGCCTGATATCTGCTTTACAATTAGAAAGTCGTCTCCGTGGTTATTTTAGTCAAAAAGATTTTCCGTGTGTTTTAGTGTTCATACATGTAAATATAATATATGAACCAAAAATGTCAAAAGCAGTTAAGACATCAGCAGTCTAAGAGCAACAGTATGTATGTATTGCTTTTACCACGTTGGTGGAATGGTCACTTACAATGAACTTAAAATGTTTCAAGTGCATCATGCAGCAAGTCAGGCAAATGAATGAATGGCCCTTTTGGTCAGTCCAACCATACAATGAATGGTTTAATCTTCATGCACGTCAATAAAATTAAATGAATCTGAAAATCTTAAGCAATGAATTGAGTCTAAAAGCTGAACTAATTGGCGATGTCACACACTATAACTCCTTTAAAATGTATTTCCAGACAAACCATCCATTCCACACAATCATCTGCATGTACTCATATTGGCCACGGAAACATACCCATACATGTATGCTTCGTTTAAAAAAAAAAGAAGAATTGGTAGAAGAATTTCCTCAATGGTCAAACAGTACATACCTGAGTCTAAATGATCTATCCAGAGGCTAAGCCTATAAATGTAGGTGTATGTTATATCCAATGTAAGGAGTAGTCAACATTCAGCAAGCAATAAATCAATAGATCTGTTCCAAGACAATCCTCAATCTACACAGACCCTATCAAAGTGTAAGAACTCTACATGTAGGTGGACGACTGTTGTTACAGTAATTTCTAACCACTGCTATACTGTAAAATGATACGTCCAAGCAGACATTATTAAAAGGTTCTTGCCTTACATACACTAATCTACCATTAAAAAAGGGAACCTACAATGAAATCGACATTATTACCGGCTGAACTGTATGCACTGGAAAGCATGGTGCGAAAGATTTTTTAATAAAAAAAAAACAAACTTTGAAAGACACTGAGCTGGCCCCAGCTGTTTCAGATTAAGAGAAGAATTGCAGTTACCCGTACATCTATACTCAGAATTGCATGAAAAAAACATGTTCTTTTTCACTTTAAATCCAAGCCTTATCAAACAATTATAGTCTTTTTAATAGATAACACACACATTGGCCATTGAATATTTTGCTTAAGTCTGAAACATTAAAGCTAAATCGGAGGAATAAAAACAGTATCAATGTATTTTTGTTAACATTTGATCAATAGTTAAAGACATATGTTACCAAAGCTGATGTCTACAGCAGATTAGTTACAAATATGGCATTTTGATTGGTTAATATAAAGAGATTGATGTTTTTTTTTCCATGATACTCAAGATTACGTGACTTAAAGGGTATCCCAAATGCTGCAATATATTTATAAACACTAGGAAACAGAGGGAAAAACTTCAATATACATGTAGATATAATTTCATTAAAAAAATCTTTCATTCATCTTTAATTACAAGTGAGATTTATTTGCATGTTGTTTTTTCATGGCAATCAAGATTACGTGACTTAAAGGGTATCCCAAATGCTGCAATATATTTATGAACAATAAAACACACGGCCACAAAGAAAAGCTGCAATATACATGTAGATACATAATGTAATTTCATTTAAAAAACTTTTCTTATCTTTAGTAACATGTGAGATTAAATTGCATGGCACGCATAGTTATGAACATATTGCAGCCTGCAGTCAACTCCCCTTCAGGAAAGGCTTCAATTAGAAGGTAAACAAAAGCAGGAACATTTTTCTCATTTTTTGGTGAGCTATGTGTCTGCTGATAGGCTGAATGAGATACACCGCTAAGTATTGCTGTTAAGATGGCTGCCAAATCAGTTAGGCGTTCTCTGTTAATACTTCACAACTTTCTTGTAGCACGGTTTAGCGAGCAAAAATCGTAGAGATAGAAATTTCGTACCATTCAAAAGAAAAATTTACATTGTCTGTTCTGTATAAATTTACTGTGTCCGTACTGTATAAATTTACAATATTGTACTGCTCACCTACACATTGTAACTAAAGTCGATTCTTAGTCAGTAAACAAAGCAGACAAAGGATTCCCCAATTAAAACTCAGTGGGAGCTAGGAAAGTTACCAATGGCCATCTAGAAACCTCATCTATATCAAATCCACAATCGAATAGCACACGATCTTTGTTTCGGCTTTGTCCCTTTAAGATGTGCATAAAAGTGAATGACCAATTAATTAATTCTTTTTCAATTAAGTTTCCTTTATATTTGGATTGATTGATTGTTTTACGCCGCGCTCAAGATTATTTCACTTATATGGCGGCGTTGCCAGTTTTATTGTGGGAGGAAACCGGGCTCTATGCCCGGAGGAAACCCACGACCTTCCGCTGGTAACTGACAACTATCCCACATAGGTCGTTCGAGTGAAAACCCAGGCAGAAAATTTTCCAATTTTTGGACTGAGTGGGATTTGAACCCGCGACCCATTGGTGGAAGGCTTTTTCGGATTGAACGTCCAACGCTCTACCTACTGAGCCACGGAGGCCCCCTTTTATATTTGGAAGCTCATGTCAGTTCAAGGAGAATCTATTACAATGGTTACTTGGCATTTAAACTGCTATGGAGTATCTATTAGAATGGCTACTGACCATACATTTCAAACGAATACCACCCAAAACGTCCCCAGTCCAAAACGTCCCCACCCAAAACGTCCCCAAGTAAACCCAGAACGTCCCCACTATTAATTATCAGTAGCTTGACATCATCTTGTAGACTCCATGACATTATCCCCCAGCGACATTTTCCCCCACGACATTTTCCCCCGCGACATTTCCCCCCACGACATTTTCCCCCGGAGACATTTACCCCCGGCGACATTTTCCCCCATTTTAACAATACGGCATTCTACCTTACTTTTTTCCCTTTTTTCTGCAAAACCTCGCGGCCGATAAAAAGTGGAACGTAAATCACTTTCGATTTGCCGTTGAGTTCGGCTTTTGCAATGAAATTTTGGGGGCCTCCGTGGCTCAGTAGGTAGAGCGTTGGGCGCTCAATCCGAACAGCCTTCCACCATTGGATCGCGGGTTTGAATCCCACTCAGTCCAAAACAAAATGGAAAATTTTCTGACTGGGTTTTCACTCGAACGACCTATGTGGGATGGTTGCCAGTTACCAACGGAAGGTCGTGGGTTTCCTCCGGGCATAGAGCCCGGTTTCGTCCCACAATAAAACTGGCAACGCCGCCATATAAGTGAAATAATCTTGAGCGCGGCGTAAAACACCAAACAATCAATCAATCAATCAACAATGAAATTTTAATTGTCCAAGCATATATCGATAACAGAGCAATTCTTAATCGTAGGCCTTCCAACTGGACATTCCAAGTTTTGCAGGAAAAAGTAAGGTAGGCTGTCGTATTGCCCGAGTACACTCATTAAGTTAGTGGGGGAAAATGTCGCCGGGGGAAAATGTCGTGGGGGGGAAATGTCGAGGGGGGAAATGTCGCGGGGGAAAATGTCGCGGGGGAAAATGTCGCGGGGGAAAATGTCGTGGGGGAAAATGTCGCTGGGGGATAATGTCGGCACACCCATCTTGTAATCCGATTAGAAAACAAGCCACTCGGTAAAGCTAACTTGAAGAGCTCCTGCTGGGGAAGCCACTCTCCCATACTAGCCACTCTGACTCTTTGGGTGTTTAATTTGATATGTGTTCTAAATCCGGTAAATTTTTATATGTTTTTATTTCATAATATGGGTCAATAAAGAAATTTAAAAAACATGCATTTATTAATTACATCGTTGTTTTTCACTTTAAAATTTCAAATTTGTTATGGGTACATGTATATTCCCAATTTAATGTTTTATATACCGGTACTCTTATTTTTTTTTATCTTGAAGGGTTTGTATTATTCTACATATAAAATTTTATGCCGGCATTATGATAATACAAATAAGTGAAATAAATGATGCTGGGGTTATAATAATTTTAAAAAGTTAAATGACACGCCTATTTTACAACACTGTAAATGCAGTTCAGTTTAAACAATGTTGAGTCTGGCTTCCTTGCCTGGTGAATGGTATCGTAATATGTGAATGATAACCCCCCTGGGTGTAGAGTAAAGAATGCCACGATACGACTCTTTGAACCTTGCGATCTGTAGGTATATAACTATAAGTTGGGGCAGTTTGTATCTTTACCAAAGCAATCATGAGTCTCGGGCAGGAAGATTGCGATGTTTGTTTCAACAGAGTGCGTCCACGTCAAGAAGGCCTCCAATACGATAACTGTAACCGATGGCAACATCGGACATGTACACCAGCTATTTCCAGAATGACATACCGTCAATTAGTGCGAGGAGATATTCAGATGGAATGGTTTTGTCGACACTGTTTAGCAGATACCTGTGCAACCGAAAGTACGATCCAGTCTACCCAAGAGCCACCAAATAATTTTGACGAACCCCCAGTTTTCGAAAGCACAGGCATCCATCAAACGTAAGTAAAGGGTTGTTTCTTTCTCACGCTCTGAACCGCCGGCAAACTCAAAATGACGTTACCAGTAAAAAAGAAAATAATGTTTGATATTTTTCCCCTGACAGAGTAACCGAAAGCTGACAGCTTCCACGCTGAAACAACGACGTCGAGGGTTGGCACCGACGGTTAAACCAGAAAGCTGTCCAGGGAAATTTACAATTTTATGTGCTTTTAGAATTACTTTACAAAGAGTCACAATATGTCAATATTCAGGTCAAACTTGTATCTGAAAGGAAGTTGAGACGGATCCAAAAAAATCACAGAGAGAAAGACATGGAAAAATCATCACTCTTTGAAAAAAATACCAAGACAGAGAGATGGGTGTATCGGATCTATTAATATCGATTGCTAAACTTATTCAGTTTTATTGTTAATTTGTCATACATTTCTGTACACTTTTGTAATAAAATAACAAATCATTCTTGCAAATTGTTTTGTGAATAATTTTTCAGTTTTTGTATTTATGTGGCAATGTGATTTGTTAATAGACTAAAATCTTAACTGGGGACGTTTTGGGCATTTTATGGGGACGTTCTGGGCATTATATGGGGACGTTCTGGGTTTACTTGGGGACGTTTTGGGTGGGGACGTTTTGGACTGGGGACGTTTTAGGCAGTTCCCTTTCAAACAAGGAGAAGAATTACTCATGGATTAACACTTCCTGGTTTATTGGGTGACAATGTTTCAATGCAGATCTTATATCATAATCATAGTCAATGACATACAATAAATAACAATTCATTTATACAACCATTGAGGCAGGTTATGCGTAAGTAATTCTTCGCCTTATTATACCAGCTTAACTTCTAAATGCCATTGAAAGGTTTGAATTTCAAAAGTTATAGATTTTCAATTAGAATCATTACTCGACATGCTGTTAAGAAAAAACAAGGTTATTCAATATCGTCACTCTTCCGTTGCAATGACAAGAAATTATTACAAATAGATGGAAATGCATACAGATCACTACATGTACCATCTTGGCTTCGTGGGAAGTTCGTCCATTACATTGCATGCTGGGGGATAAACCAAACTTGATTTTAAAGTGAGATTAAAAAGCAGGTTTTTCTGTACATGGTTTCTGTAAATATATTCCTTGATTGGTGTTTTATGCCACATTTAGAAGTAGATATAAGAAAGTATTTGCCAATGTCATTGGTGAGGGAAGCAGGTTTTTGCAAGAGTAAACCCAAAACCTTTATGGTGCCGAGCCACCACATCTGGTTGTCAGTTAAAGGCTCATTCTCACTGTGCGATTTGTCATACCAACTTGTAGGATGCGATTAAAATGGATGATTTTAATTGGTCAATATGATTTGTCAACCAATCAAATGCATCTATTTGAAACATGCTACAAATCGCTGCAGTAAGAACGGATCTTAACATGCCAACTCTGTTAAAATCATGGAATTGAGTGGAAAACTAATCACTTTTTTTATAATATATAAAATTATCTAACTGTATCTGATGTTTTCCTGTTTAAAATAGCGTGTTTGTCAGTAAATGGCTTCAGTGTTAAGACATCAACAAGTACATATAAGTCTTCCTAATGAGGAATTCCACCATTATCTCTCTCAGTTAGAACTGATGGTTTCTCTGATGTAACCAGACAGGTGACATTTAGACAAGGAATGTCAGAGATAAAACCAGGGATGGTCGGTGTAACCAAACGTAATATGCCATGGTTCTAACGAGCAGTTGGAAAAGATCCATTCAACTACAGCAGATTGCAGGAAAACACCGGCTTTACATGTATATGTGGGAAGAATAAAGTTTATGTCAAGCTGTTGCTAAGAGTTACTACATTATAATAATGTACATTATTGGCCACATTATTTTGACAAGCAAACTCAAGCTGATAACATAAGCCAACAATAGTAAGACAAAATCAATAAATGTTTTAAGAACAAACTTATGTGGTATATATGGAGAAATAAAATCAATAAATGTTATGAAATTTAAGTTCTATCACTATGAAAGCATACATATGTAATGTAGTCTTGGAAGAAATTTAGGCTAAAAGTAAATCTCCATGTAGCCCAAATGTGACAACTATATTTCTTGTTTGGTGTTTTATGGTACATTTAGAATTACATGTAGTAGATATGACATCATTTTGCCAAGGTCCCTGTGGAGGAAACATCACAGTGAAACTCAAGATTGTTCCACTTATATTGAGGTTTAATGGGGGGTTGAAAAGGGAGGAGTCTCAGACCCTCGGCATGGGGTTTAGGCGCCAAACCAGGGTAGGAGAAATTTTTTTGTGATTGTTGCTTTAAATATTGAGTACAAGTAAACTGCTCTGCACAGTACTTAAAACATCAATACTAGGGACATGTTAGACCGAAATGGTGGTAACACTAGGGACATGTTAGACAGAAATGGTGGTAACACTAGGGACATGTTAGACAGAAATGGTGCTAACACTAGGGACATGTTAGACAGAAATGGTGCTAACACTAGGGACATGTTAGACAGAAATGGTGGTAACACTAGGGACATGTTAGACAGAAATGGTGGTAACACTAGGGACATGTTAGACAGAAATGGTGGTAACACTAGGGACATGTTAGACAGAAATGGTGCTAACACTAGGGACATGTTAGACAGAAATGGTGGTAACACTAGGGACATGTTAGACAGAAATGGTGCTAACACTAGGGACATGTTAGACAGCAATGGTGGTAACACTAGGGACATGTTAGACAGAAATGGTGGTAACACTAGGGACATGTTAGACAGAAATGGTGGTAACACTAGTGACATGTTAGACAGAAATGGTGCTAACACTAGGGACATGTTAGACAGAAATGGTGGTAACACTACGGACATGTTAGACAGAAATGGTGCTAACACTAGGGACATGTTAGACCGAAATGGTGGTAACACTAGGGACATGTTAGACAGAAATGGTGCTAACACTAGGGACATGTTAGACAGAAATGGTGCTAACACTAGGGACATGTTAGACAGAAATGGTGCTAACACTAGGGACATGTTAGACAGAAATGGTGGTTTAAAGTAGGAGTTCTCTCCATGCAGACTTCATGGGTTCTGGGATGGTATTGTCAAGCCGTTCTATGGGCGCCCAAAATTTTGCCCTAGATTATGCCCTGGGGCTCGTTCTACTAAGCTGGCGCAAAGTTACGCATAGGTTTACAACACAGACTTGCGCCTCCAGACTTGCGACCATGCGCACGTTCCTATAACTTAACACGCATTTGCGACTGGCGCAACTTACGCCAGCTTAGTAGAACGAGCCCCTGATGTACAAATGGAAATGCATTCATTTTAGGCTAAGATACTACTTTGACGTAAAGTTTCCAGACCAGTAACACTAAAACCATATAATTTAAACTTCTTGAGAAAAATAGGTGAAAATGTCAATATTTTGGTAAAACACAAAAACATAGCAGCTCATGTCGCTTTAACTTGTAAGAAAACAACCCAGTTAAAGTTGCAATCTTAGACGAACTAGCGTTTTAATCCTCTATTCAGATGATGGTTTACTGTAATTCATCATGACATCATGAGAATAAAATGGCTTTCCATACAAGGCTTCACTCATCTTGTTTCCAAGGTAACATAATTAGTGTGACAAAACATTAAATCATTGAAAATAAAATGCACTAGGTAATTGTATATGTCAAACACAGAAATGAGATGATCATTGCCTGTGCCCGTGTGTTAAAGTGTTCAAAAATAAAGATATAAATGATCAAACACAGATGATCATTAATTTAAGACAAAATAGGTCGCATCGACTATAAGGCTTGTAAATATTAATCACAGTATTATGTAGGGTCACCTGTGCTGGAAAAACAACTTTGTCAATATATTACAAAGTTTTTTTAAAAAAAACAAGAGTTTCGGGAAACCCAAAATCAACCCTCGCAATTCACCGCGGCAATCGGCAATGCCGCAGAGATTGCCGCTGTAAAACCACTTTTCCACGGCAATCAAAAATGCCGCAGACAAAAAAAATATACATCTTGGGAAAAGCTGCTGCCAGTGCTGGGTCACTAGAAAACTTTATATGTATGGAGATTTTCACATGTAATAGTTTTACCTTTTTGTCTTCAAAGTATATTTAATAGAAACCACTCATTCGTTTGTATTTAATCTAGCCACAATAAAGCCAAGGACTCTGCACGTGTCTGATGTAGCTCTATACTGTATACATTGGCCTTTGTAATATGGAACAAAGTTCAACTCTCCAATTAGCACTCTGACTTCTCATTGGTCTAGATTGTCTACAGCTCTGCAGGACTCTGGCTCCAGAATGTCTCCAACTGTCAGTTATGTCTTATTGGGAAACTCTATTCAAAATTTATAGGGGTGTTGCCCTCATATACAAGTTAACTGTTGTTCAAGAAATAAATAATTTTAGTTTTTATTTAAAAAAGATCGATTTAAAGAGGTACGAATTTTTATTTAAAAAAAAAAGATTTGAAGAGGTTGTTACAAAATAATAAATATATTTCTTGCCGATCATACTTGTAAATAAAAACATTCAAAACTTTCACCCCACAGAAAGGTTAGAGATGGACTCAACCAGGCTTTGTGTATCAGCTGTGCACGTGTTTGTATGGATTTAACTATGCAGTATTACACAAACGATGGTTATAACCTTTACGGCTTTAGGATAGGATTTAGAGAATGGTTTGAAAAAGAAATGCTTTGCCGAGTGAAGTGTCTAATCAACAGGAATATACATTTAACAACGAATTATTTCCATGCAAATACAAGATATTTTATGAGGAAAGAATTACGGCCTTTCAGAGTCAGACGTAAGACAAAGTTAGCGTTTTCTCTATGCTCGTTTCTATGATAATCAAAGAAGAAATTTAAAAAAATCTTTGTTGAAAAGTGTTTGACATTTTTTCTTTTTTAGATGTCAGTTTTTGCTATTTGCCGCTTTAAATACCGTTAAAAGAGTAGTGAGAATTTTTTGGATAAAAATGCCGTGGTGAAATCACTTTTGCCGTGGAAAATTTACTTTTCCGCGGCAATTTTTTTTTTTTTTTTTGCCGTGGTAAAAATCTGAATTGCGAGGGTTGCAAAATACGCCCGGAAAGGCACAGTAACTGCAGCCATACCAAAACAAATCCTTCCATATTTATTTGAATTTAATTTTCAAAATTCAGAGGGAAGAGGTTGAAGGTTGAAGCTTGGTAAATGATTGATTGATTGATTGTTTGGTGTTTTACGCTGCGCTCAAGATTATTTCACTTACATGTATATGGCGGCGTTGCCAGTTTTATTATGGGAAGCTTGGTAAAAGGTGATGTTATGTCAACAAAATGAAATCTTGCCACTAAAACCATTAAAATCCATCTGTATCAAATTTAAAATGGGCTATTTGGATTAACTATTATTAACAAGATTTGTACACGGTACAAGTCATCAATTCTCGCTGCTGTTAAATCACGATGTTAAAAATTGTTTGTTGTCAATAAAGGTTGCACTAGAATGTTTCAATTTTTTAGAAAAGCAGTTTATAATTTACTAATCATACTTAAACAAATGTAATTAATTGGCAATTTCGCAGCTCACACCAATTCAAGTAGATTTGACAATTTTTCTCATAACATTTTTTATCTACATTATTTGGCCATAGACATCTTGACAATATTCTAAATCTCCCCATTGCCTACAGGTTATTACTTCTAATTTTATCATAGACCAAATGGTTTTACAATAGATTTGGCTATGGGTCCATTGCTAATGTCACCCACTGTTTTATGTAGGCCAAAGCCATAAATCTCTCCAGAGAGACTGAGAGTTGACAAGGTAAATAACCAAAGCTGGGATACTTATCTCTTGGTCTGTAGATAAAACTTTAATCCTTATATGTATTTTTCATTTGATTAAAACGTTATATATTGATTTAAGAATAGTTTTAATCAATTTAGACACATTATTGCAATTTGAAAAAATCCTTTTTTGATGAGAATCGGAAAAGTAGAAGCCATTTTATAATTTAAAGGTTATTTTCATGAAAATGAATGTACATAATCCAATAATTGGCAATAGTTGATATCATAAACAATTTTTTTACACACTGTCTGTTAATATGGTATGTAACATGAAAGATTTGAAAACATCGGATCATATTTGTTAAAGTTATGGAGAGAAAAAGTAAATATTACATAACCCAATATGGCTGCCATATAACGCAATGTATGATGTCAAAAATAGTTTGCGACACACCTTCCACCCATAAGGTATATACTCAGAAAAAATTGTGCAGATGGAATCAAAACATTGGAAGTTATGGAGCGGAAGGGAATATTACATAATCCAATATAACTCCCATATTATGTAACCAGTGATGTTAAAAAAAGTTTGCGACACACCTTCTACCCATAAGGTATATACTTAGAAAAAATTGTGCAGATGGAATCAAAACTTTAGAAGTTATGGAGCGGAAGGGACAGCGGACGCCGGACAGCCGGACTGCCAGAGATGATACCATAATACAGCCCGCTTTTCAAGCCGGGCGTATAAAAATCACTGACTAAAGGCAAACTCTTTCATGGTTTTTTATTTCAGTTTTGAACTGTTTAATTTTACAGATTAAAAGTTTCCTCTGGTTATAATTGTATTGTTCATGTTTGATAAAACCTGAATACTAAAAAAAAACTAGAATTCTGGTTGTTTTAAGCTTGTTTTATATTTGTATAAATTTCAGTCAAATTTGATTCTTTAGACTCTCCTGTGATGGGAGTCTATCTGGACTCTCTAAAAACCCAGCGAAATTCTAACCCTGCCTGTCTGTTTTCAACTTGATAAAATATTATGGGTTTTGATTTATTACAACTTATATGTATGACTGGGTATAAACGTCTAAAAGATATAACCCCCTTTTAACACAACCAGAAACTTATTTTGGTCAAGAAGATTTTCCCTGTGGCCGTGTGTTTTAGTGTCTATAAATATATTAATAACAGTATAATGTAGTGTCATCTGTGTTGGATATCAACATCCTGGATGCTCATGAATATATTACATATTTTAATACTATTGCGATTCAATATTAGTTTAATTAATATTGGGTTGTTTCTACTAAAAAAAAAATGAAGTGCAGTAAATCATAAATTTTAAATTAAAAAAGAAATGAACTAATGAACCTTTTAAGGTAAAACACAGCTGCAAGATTTACAGATTAGCAGTTTTACGTTGGAGCTCCCAAGCAAGAACTGCACGTGTCATACATTGTGAACTGAATTTACTTCACGTACACCTTTTTAAGTACATGCCCAGGGGGCAGAGTCTCCGCACTCAAAAGTATATGATTTTCAGTATCTAATTAAAGTGGTATGAGCTGCCAAAATGTTGATATTTTGACATTAAAACAGAATGTTGAAATTATTGGCTATTTTTCTCTAGACGTATAATTCAGAGGCTTTTTAGTGCTTCTAGTTTCAAAAATGTACGATAAAGTATTGTTTTGAACTAACTTTGACTTAGAGTGAATGAATGGTCGTCCCGGTTATTTAAATTTTGTTTACTTTTCGAACACTATTTCGGTTCGTACAGTTCCCATACAGTATGGATTTTCCTCATTCCAACGCCAATCATTTAGATTTTCGATGGCCTTCAAAGCCTCTTATTGTCATGACGATCAGAAATTATGAAAAAAGTGTGAATTTTGGCAGCCACTTTAATGGCTATATCTAATTAATGGTGGAACGGCAAGTCGTGGGTTGAGCAGTTACCATACCAATCTCAAATGTATAAAACTACACCTGTACACTGTATCTATGTCCCTCGCAGGGCTTTCAGCAAGAGCAAGATATGAACACAAACGTTAAACCATTCAAGTGCTAAATTAAAAGTAGAGTAGAGTATTGGGCTGTAACACTTACAGGAACAACAACAAATGGAAAACATGTTGCTGTGACCGTCCTTAAAACATGTTTGCTTCGCATAACCTGCCCGCCCCCTACCAAAAAATTGCCTACTGAAAAGTTTTTATTCACCTTCTGCTGAAAGTTTTTTTCCCCCCAAACAATGAATACAAAAGGAATAGAATTGATAATTGTAGATGAACATGAAAATTTTGTTTTGTAAATCGTAGTTCTGTACATGTATGTGTTACAATGAGTTACAAATTCCAATGGCCAACAACACATCATCATACATTTTGGCTGAATCATTGTTGGTAGAGGGACTGCCATTGAATTGAATTTGATTTAGTCTGAGTTTGATCAAACAAACTACACTTCATCATTGACATCCGATTGTAGGCTAGGTTTGAGAGAGTTCAGAAGTCTAAATATAATAACTTGCAAAAAATATAAATTTATTCAACTCATATATGTTACATGTATATGATTGATTGATTGGGGCTTAACGTTGCACTCAACAGCTAAGGTTATATGGCGGCAAAAGTACCAACCGACCAAATTGTCTTACCCAGCCCCATCCCACCAAAATTTTAACATTAAAACCTCCAAGGACCATATGAACGTCAGGAAGGCTAATGTATTTGGCATACATAAATTCCTTCCTACATGTATATGTATTTTTGGGAATTTGTCAGCATAGTTATTTCACTGCTGTGCAGAAGATATTTATGTGCCAGTGTGTTTATTGCCAGTGGGAATATATATACATATATTCTGGCTACAGAGATTAGACATTTCCATCTGGTCACTGATTGGTTTGCATGCAATATAGAGATCGATCGTTGTTGAGTTTATCGTGTATAAATCCATAGCTGCCAAAGACATCTAGCATAGAATGTCCACATTGTTTGGATGTTAATCATATTAATAATACTTTATTTCAAGAGGGAGATCATTTAGTTAATTCATATCATCGTTTGATTATAGATACAAAGCCCAAGCCAAAATGTCTTAATAATGTGAGTTTGAATTACCATAGGGAGTGCAAGTCTCAGAACGAATATTACAAGATTTTGTGATATCTGCTGACAGATGGCACCGTTTGTGATGACGTTGCAATTCCAGTGGACATATTTTGCTCCATAACGTCAGATTGAAATTTCATGTTGGAAGGGATAAAACGTTTAGTCACATGCGCAATGCAGTGCCAGTGACAGAAAATATGTGGAATCCACATGTGACTTGCGCTCCCTATTGGAAGCATTACCATACACCGCACACGTAAAACAACGTTGTATACAGGCAATGTAACCGTGACCGCCATTTTGGTTTTTCAAGTGACTCCTAGTAGACCATCAGTGTGACTGAAATTTTCTTTATATTTGGTTTTAAACTGGGGTGATTGCATGTGATTTTTACTTTCCACCTCACTTATGACAGCTATTAATCCAATATGAGAAGCCTCACTCCCAATGTAAACTTCACCACTTGCAAAAGGTTATTGATGTCATAACTCACGAATTATGAGAAAGGCTTGTACACATTCAGCAAAAATCTTTGTGACATCATGATATTTGTAATGTCAAAAAGTCACCATGGACCTACCGGTATTGAATGTGACATGTCCCAATGGGCTAGGCCAATATTAAGAAGATTGTTTGTTTGCTGTTACTTGACGTACATGTGCGCCTCAAACCCTAGCTAGTAGCTACCCAAACCCCTTTTCACCAATCCTGTTTTTGTTTTGTTCATTTTTCTATATTCTGGTCACTAAATGATAACCCTACCCAACAGGCATGAAATAATCAGTCCTGGTAGCCTTTTGTTACTGTTGTTCTAAAACTAGGGAAACAAAAATCTGTTACCCACTATGAAAGCCAGTTTATGACAAGATGTACAATGGAACTAGCATCGGCACCAGATGGTTCCCAGCATTTCAATATAGGTCTACGCAACCGATTCAATGTTTCTGACCGACACCAAAATTATATGGTCTGCCCAAACTGTTTACGAATGTTGGGGCTTTGATTTGATGACTGGAATAAATGCGGATGTGACAGATTAAAGTCTAATGAACTTACTTAGTTCTAGATGTGTTCAAAAATACTTCAGTCTTTGAACTGTTGATGGGGAAAAATAATACATTTACATAACCTACCCAATATTTTCAGAAAAGGTTTGTAAAAGCAAACACATTTTTATTTTTGGTCTGGTACCGTAGAGGGGTCAACTACATGTACCTCCCAGTCCCAGAATAAAGACGCAAAATATAAATCAGGTTGGAGTACATGTATGGTACAAATACTAGCCTTTCATTATATAAATTGTTTTCAGAAAAATAATGTAAACAGAACAAATCACCAAAACGAACATCCATCTTTGAGGTTTTTGATTGCTAAATATTTCTGTTTTTTTTTTACAATACTTAACAATGCACAAAAATGCTTAAAACTCAACATCTTGGATAGGCTCTGGGTTCGAAATAAATCAAATGATCTACTGATTTTTTAAACAATTTTTGAACATACAAGTAACATTTTAGTTAGCAATATAATTATAAGAAATTGGATTTATGGTTTGAACTTGAAGAAAAGAATATTAATTTCTAATATTTATCAGATAAGTATTCATTCCAAAATCAACTGCCAGAAAAATACTACTACTGGTACATAATCATACTTTTTCTAATGTTGTACGTAATTACAGACGATAAGGTGATAAATGTAACCATTACATCTCATCCGTCTACAGTACTATAATATACATAACGTTGTAAGTAGGAAGAGATCGGCCAACCTCGTGACTAGACTATGTAAGAGTTAAGATACAGCAATATCGATTAGATGTCAACCTACAGGCCTAAAAAGTGTTCACGGCCAGAGCTCTATTATGTTGGAAATTCACATGCAGTAAACAGATGTATCTGTAACATACCATTTTTACCTGTACTGTTTCCCACAAGTAGGCCTATGGCATCAGCAGTTTGACATGAAAATTAACACTTCAGGTTAGATGTAGGTCAAGTCAGCTCAAAACATGTGAATTTTGTAGGTTGATGTTAACCAGCTAGTCTCTCATCACTTACACCTCTGGCAACAAGAAATTCTGGTTAAGGATCAGTAAATATAAGTCCTGGAATACACGGAGAATCCACTAGAATTGTCAAAATGATGTTAAGTCGTCTAATGTTCTTCTCCTAGTAGAGAACTCCTCTCTTATTAAAATGTCTGATCCACTGAGCTTAACACAAATGGAACTGCTGGTTAGAACCAGGTCACCAGTTATCTCCCCTGTGTACTATAGCCTGGCAGCCAGGTGAACTGCTGACCTAAATAAGACTGGAGGGTCACGAGGGACTGGATCCACAGTCAACCAACCAGAACTTACTTGGCAATACACATTATATTCATGAAACAGCGTGTTGATAAATTAATATGTATATATAACTTGTCTCCATGGTTATTTTAGTCCAGAAGATTTTCCCTGTGCCCGTGTTTTTAAGTATTCCTAAATATATAGATGTTTGTAAAAAATATATTTTCAATATATCTTGGGAGATACATTACATACAATAAAATGGAAAGTAAAATAGATAGGGCTAAATATAAATGAATATGATAGAATAGTCGTCCACTATCTTAGAGAGTGGGTGAAAACAAAGTGTGACAAATACTGTTGTACAATTGCAGCCACCCAGGCATTACCTGTATAATGTGAAACTACAGTTATTTATATCCAGTAAACAAAATATCTCTATAGTTATATCAAGGTGACATGACCTGCCAAAATGTTAATTTTGTGTCAAAACCAAATTTCAAAACTATTGTCTTTTCTTCAGTCATAAGTCGTAAAAATTACAAGCTTTTAATAAGTGCTTTGGAGTCAGAGTAAAATACATTATGAACAGCCTTTGGCATTATTTTCTAATTTGCTTTAAATGTGCTGTAGAAAATCAAATTGATTTCTTTCACAGAACACACTAAATGAAATGCTACAAAAGTTAACATGTGATTTCCCTACGTGTTGTGAGATAGGACAAAGCTGGCGTAGAAAATAGCATACAGGCATACACAGAGAACGTTTTCATTGTGATGTCTAACGTACGGACACTAAACGACGTCATCATTTTAAAATTTTGGTTTAACAGGATGACGTCATCAACTAAAAGCATGTGGGGATGTTAGATTGTTGTGTGTGCCTTTCATTTCACCTTTAAAACTAAAACATAAATGCAGGATAGTGCTAATGTGCGACGATAAGACTTGAAAAGGAAGTTACATAAACCTAAAGTTATCAGGTCTGCTGAATCACCCTTTATCATTTTTTAAATATAGATTCGTCCATGGCGGCGACCAGGGAAAAACTATTCACTGCTAAATTTCAGTTTTTCTTTACATTAAAGTTTATGTGTTAGAATAGAAATAATGGATTGGCCCTCGTCCAAAAACAAAAGACACTAATTCCTTTTTTCTTGCAGTTATCACATGATATACATGTAGCAGAGAATCAATCCATCATTTATTATCTCAGTGATATAAAACATCAAACATGACCTCGGTTCTTTTGTACATGTACGTGCCCTCACAGGGGGGGCGTATTACACGATTTCTGCAGTGTCAGTGCGTTTTCATGGAAGTTTATACACATCAAAGGTCGTGTATGGCATATGGCGTTTTTTCGAGTAGTTATACAGAAAATATGCATTTCCTCCTCATTCCTTTTTTGACTAGTACCAGGGTACTAGCAAGAAGGTTGCTTTGTTTAAACTTATGTTTTTCAAATATATACTTAGTCAATAAGCAAACACAAAGCAGCTGTTGATAAGTCCTTTAAAGTAGCATTTCAAACTAATGTAATGTAAGTCTCAAATTAATGGACGTTGGTCACGGATATTAAAATGGTTACTGTTGGAGCAATTAGACAGACCACAGATTGTATGAATTTTCAGAACTCTCAATAAATAGGAATTTGTCTTCACAATCAGATTTAAAACAAGAGTCATCAGAAGATGCCGTATCCCCCCGGCCCCGCATAAGATTTATTATTTATTTTAAGTTATTATAAGATATCTAAGCTATACTGTCGGAAAAGGGTAGTAACTCTGAAAATAATTAGACCAGCGCCATCAAAATAGGAGGTGCACATCCTTCCATGATATCCAGCATATCCACCAATTTTCCCAAAAAATCTTATAAAAACTGTGGGAGGAGATACGAGACAACCACTAATTGTCTATGTCGTCGTATACCGTCGGAAAAGGGCAGTAATTCTGAAAATAATAAAAACAGCACAGCCAAAATAGAAGGTGCACATCCTCGAATTATATCCAGCAAGTCCACCACGTTTCGAAAAAATCTGATAAAAATCGTGAGAGGAGATGCGATGACAAGTACTAATTGTCTAGGTCGTCTTATACTGTCGGAAAAGGGCAGTAACTCTAAAAATAATGAAACCAGGGCAATCAAAATACGAGGCCCACATCCTCAAATGATATTGAGCATGTCCACCAAGTGTCCAAAAATTTAATAAAAACTGTGGGAGGAGATGCGATGACAACCACTAATTGTCTATGTCTTCATATACTGTCGGAAAAGGGTAATAACTCTAAAAATAATGAAACCAGCGGAACCAAAATAGGAGGTGCACATCCTCGAATGATATCCAGTATGTCAACCAAGTTTTAAAAAAATCTGATAAAAAATGGGGGCGGAGATGCGATGACAAGAAATGATTACGGACAGACAGACAGACAGTCAGACAAGCTGATCGCTATATCCCCCCGCATTATATGCCGGGAGGATAAAAAAGTGAGATTTTTGGTAGCTTATTCCACTGCAAGTTGATACAGTCATAAGCTGTACATCTCGTGTATACATGTATGTGTTGCAGTTGCATTTCCAATGTGAAAGCAGATAATATTGATAGCATGTTGTGAGCCTCAACGATAAGGCTATAACCATAAATATATTGTTCTTAATGGCTTCAAATGGTCTCAATGTACATGCAATTGAATGATCAATTATTTCCTGGCGATTGCTGAAGCTGTAATAGAGTGAAATGATTTTAACGAGAAGATTGAATAAAAAATTCATGGTAAACCCATAAAAAATCCCCCATTTGCTAATGTTTGCATGATATCAAAGATTTTGTCCCTTCAGCGACATGATCTGCCAAAATTAGTACCACGTAGGCATTAAAAGTTTATCAAAAAGCTAAATAATTGATGTTGAAATAAAGGATATTCAGTGTTATTTATGGCTTTTACTAAAGCTTAAACGTTTACCAAAATGTGAAATTGATTGATGGTTTATGCAAAAATGGATAATTTTACTTATATAGTTATATTTATGAACACTAAAACACATGGGCACAGGGAAAATCTTCTTGTCTAAAATAACCACGGAGACAAGTTTCTAATTGTGTTAAAAAGAGCTATATCATTTAGACCATTATACCCCATCATAAATGGCTGGGGGGTGGAGGGAGGAGAAAACCAAATTTAAGTAACAGGGATGCAAATGCATTCATTATTCTAAAGGCCCATCTATACGGTTCAACTTATCTTATACAACAAGACACAGCTGTTGGCTCACATCATGCAGATTGTTGCAGCGTGTTGAATCACATTTATTTTTCCCAACAGTTGTTGGGTCTTTCTTGGATGCCAGCTCTCAGCAGAGGTCACATTGATCAAACCACTGAACTACTGTATGGACTAGGGAGTACTCCTTGAATGGGTTTTTGGATTGATTGTTTGGTGTTTTACGCCACGCTCAAGATTATTTCACTTATATGGCGGCGTTGCCAGTTTTATTGTGGGAGGAAACCGGGCTCTGTGCCCGGAGGAAACCCACGACCTTCCGCTGGTAGCTGGCAACCATCCCACATAGGTCCTTCAAGTGAAAACCAAGTCAGAAAATTTTCAAATTTTTTGGACTGAGTGGGATTCGAACTCCTTGAATAGGAACAAGGGGATTACGTAACAAAGGTAGACTTTTTTTATACCAGCTTGTGACATTAATAAAATCACTGAACTATTGTATGGACTAGGGGGTACTCCTTGAATAGGAACAAGGGGATTACGTAACAAAGGTAGACTTTGTAGAATGTGTATGACGACCTTAATTTACTTGTCATAATGCCCTCATTGTTGAAAATAAAACCTGTATTGGTCATACCAGACTGAACCTTCTGAACAGATATTTAGGCTATTGGTTGGCTAGGACTGTAATAGTTTCCCTCCATTACAGTGGCATGAGCTGCCAAAATTCTGACTTTTGCATGATTTTCGATTGTCAAGAGAAGTTTGACATTGGAAGCAATTTTGGAAACTGAAGTATTGATGCTGAAATAAAATACATTGGTGAAGCCACTAACTTGTACGAACTGAAAATCTGAGCTGGTAACGTTTTTATGGACAATATTTAAATAACCATGATACATGTACATGTATATGAGTGCATTTAACCCTTTGGACCCGAGCGGCCGAAAAACCGGCCAGATATACATGTACATGTATGTCTTGGATATATACCGAGCAGGGCCAGGGTACCCGTTTGTGACGTGGTAAATTCTGGGCGAATCAACGACTTTCTTTTATCAAGCTTCGGCCTGCTCATGTTTACCAGTTAGGTAGAAGCTTCTAAGCCAATCAGCGACCTTATTTCAATGAATTTCGATCTGCACTTGTGACGGAAGTTTTGTTGTTGTTTAACGTCGAAGTGATGGCGAAACGAAAATTGTCAACCGATCAGGTGATTGAGAATCTAAAGGGAGAGTGAAGGTTGAGATGCATACAGCCACAAAATGACAAAACTGTGTTCTTTTGAGTAATATTATACTTCAGAGAAAAATACAAAAGAATAAATACATATGAAACAGACACATAACGAGAAAAAAACATAATTTGTCCATTTTTGCCCAGGAGGCTCGTATATAGGCCTCTAGTCGTCCAGGGCTTCAGTGTCCAAAGGGTTAAGGTTCTTTGGTGTTGATAAAATTAACCGTAAAGTGGCATGAGCTGCCAAAATTCACTCTTTTTTCATAATTTCTGATCGTTATGACAGTCAGAGGCTTAGAAGGCCATCAAAAAACTAAATGATTGGGACGACTATTCATTCATTCTAAGCCAAAGTTAGTTCAAAACAATACTTTATCGTACATTCCAGAGACTAGAAGCACTAAAAAGCTTCTGAATTATACGTTTTGAGAAAAATAGCTGACAATTTCAACATTCGGTTTCAACATCAAAATATCAACATTTTGGCAGCTCATGTCACTTTAACATACATTCTTGTGATTGGTATCAACAAGAAGCTCTTTTTGTACGTCAAAAATGGTTATCAACTAGCTAATTCTATATCAACTTAGACTTAGAATGAATGAAGGTTTGTCCTAGTTAATTTAATTTTGTTTACTTTTTTCACTATTTTGGCACAAAGAATGTATGGATTTTCCTCATTCCAACATCAATCATCTACATGTAACTGGTACCATATTGGTGCTAGTATTTTGTAATTTTTTGGCGATAATGTCCCCATGCAGCTTTTGTCTCTTTAAATGGTTCCATTGCCAGGTCAATTCATATTGGAACAATTCTGCAATGGTACAATTCCATATGAGACCATCAAGTGTACACCCATTCAGAAATTTTATCACATTTTCATTTTGTTTTTAGGGGAGCGTGTGGTGTGTGTGTGTGGTGTGTGCATGTGCCTTGTGGTGTGTGTGTGCAGTGGTGGCAAGATGGAATTGAACCCAAGAGGATTGTGCAAGTGTGATCAAGAGTTCTCAGCTAATGCAAGTTTCTGGTCCCCCATGAACCTACATGTCCACTGTCCATGTCGTTTTAGTAGCATTTCCAGAAGTCACATCTATATGATTGGTACATAGCTGCCCCATTATGTTGTGGGCTATAGCAAAATTCTTGTCAAGCCAGGCAAAAAATATCTTTTTAGTGATTGATTGATTGTTTGGTGTTTTACGCCGCGCTCAAGATTATTTCAGTTATATGGCGGCGTTGGCAGTTTTATTGTGGGAGGAAACCGGGCTCTGTGCCCGGAGGAAACCCACGACCTTTCGCTGGTAACTGGCAACCATCCCACATAGGTCGTTGGAGTGAAAACCCAGTCAGAAAATTTTCCAATTTTTGGACTGAGTGGGATTTGAATCCGCGAAACATTGGTGGATTGTTCGGATTGAGCGTCCAACGCTCTACCTACTGAGCCACGGAGGCCCCTTCAACGTTTAGTGAGATGAAGTTCTCACCACAATTTAGTCCCACACAAGGGAAACAGTTAAGCTCCCAGTCAGCTCAGCTTCATGTTAATTCTCTATTGTGTGCTAGGCCATTCTATGACTAGGATTAAGATGTTGAAAATACTTACCACAGTTGAGCCCAAAGAGCATTGATTCAAATTCTTTCTTTGTTTCCCCAGGCATGGTCATTGGTATTGATGCATTCACAACATCTGACAATTATATTACTTCCCGTCTTCAGGGCAATCACGTTATTCTGGGCTACTCCTGAAAAATATAGACACAACATAATTTAATTATGTTTATTTCATTACTCATCTTGGGAATAAAACAATTATCGTTTAAACCGTTTTCAATGACAACACAAAAAGTTAGTGAAGAATTCAATTATAATATAAGGTAGCCTATATCCAAAACACCCTTTAATTATCAAGAGCTTCCCCTTGGTGGTGGGGGGAGTTGTATGGTCATGCATGTAATGTAATAGTTATTGTAGAAAACGCTTTACTATGAGCAATAGATTATTGAGGGTCAATCATATAAATTAGCTGCCAAAATTCTGACCTTTTTTTCATAAGTTCTGATTGTCAAGAGAAGTTCAGCGTGTGAAGTGCTTTGACAAAACTAAAAGATTGACATTGAAATAAAAAAGATCTGCTAAGCCATTAACCTGAACTAACAGAAGATTCGTGCTTTTCAAAATTTAAATAGCCGAGATGTATGAGTTTATTATCACAGCTATGTTGTAACAGCAGAGAGATAGTCTGAGTGAAGTCAATCCCAGGTCTTTAATCGATTGGGTGTTGGTTCAAATCCCAGGAATGGCAAAGACAGTTTTCCTGAAGTGGACAAGTAGTCGAGTACTCATCGAAGGTCGGAAGTTTCTTCCGAGCAAAAGAGCTCAGTTTTCTCCGCCAAACTAAAGCCTTCCAATGTTGCCATGTAAGTGAAATAATACTGTGGGATGTGGGAAGATCAACCTTATCTATTGACCTTTAAAGTCAAATACAGCCATGAATACAAGCTAAATAATACTACTGTATGTTTAAAATCAAACACGTACATTTACAACAATTCAATTGAAATGTCACATCTAATGTATTCATTTGGACAAAAAATGTAGAGTTAATTTATGTAAGCATGGATTTGTGATCAGTTAACCTTTTGTTGTGGAGAACCACGTCACAACAAATGTACAGCCTGACAGTGTACTGATAAAGATCTCTTTAAAGTGGCATGAGCTGCCAAAATGTTGATATTTTGACGCTAAAACAGAATGTTGAAATTATTTGCTATTTTTCTCAAGACATATACATGTAATTCAAAAGCTTTTTAGCTTTCTAGTCTCGAAAATGTAAAGCATTGTTTTGAACTAACTTTTGCTTAGAATGAATGAATGGTTGTCCTGGTTATTTAAATTTTGTTTACTTTCCGAATATGTTTTCGGTTCGCACAGGCCATATACTGTATGGATTTTCCTCATTCCAACATTAATCATTTCCGATGGCCTTTACAGCCTCTTTCTAAAGTGACGATCGGAAATTATGAAAAAAGTGTGAATTTTGACAGCTCATGCCCCTTTAAAGCTGGATTCATCAACTCAAGGCCATCCTTAAATAAATTTTATGTTTGCCATGTGCAGTAACCCGCCTGCCCCTACCAAAAAAGCCTGCCTACTCAAATGGAATATGTGTAGCCTTGGCCATCCTTAAAAAATTGTTTGCTTCGCGTAATTGCTCACCCTTATCAAAAGTTTTTAATTACCTTCTGCTCAAATGTTTTACCCCCAAACAATGAATACAAAATGAATAGAATCGATAGCTTAACATGAAATTTTTGTCAGTAAGCAGTAGGCCTATATGTGTGGCCTTTTTTATTATGATTGATAGACTGAATTCCTTGTGATAATCAGGTAACATAGATGTATATAAAACGAAAAATAACACAGGGTTCAAATAAATAATACTTTCCCAGAGCTGTTTCAGAAATCCATCTTGCACATTTCATATTTTATATATGCGTATCTCAACACAAGTCAGCCATGACAGGGTATTAGAAAAGCAATACTAATAATTTATATATTTTTAACACTATAACACAAGGGCACAGGGAAAATGTATGTAATGTAGATGAATTGTATATTCTGAATATGAATTTCATGACCTTGGGATTAATAGGAGCCAAAACTATATTTGAGATATGGCATCAATTTTTTAAAGAAATTTTAATAGATACATGTAGTGTGTCAATTTTCAAAATTTATTTCCTACATCATCAAAATGACAATAATATATTTATGAACACTAAAACACACGGGCACTTTTGATTGAATTAATTAACCAAGAAAACAAGTTTGGGTTAAGATGTTACAATGAAACCATCAATGGGAACAATCGGCCACAAAGAGAGGTAATTTTCAGGTATATGATGTGATGTCCACTATCTTTGGTACATTTAATACACAGTACATTCCTCCTAACTATATTTATGATCACTAAACACAAGGGCACAGGGAAAATCTTCTTGTCTAAAATGACCATGGAGACAAGTTTCTAATTGTGTTAAAAAGAGGTATATCATTTAGACCTTTACACCCCATGATTAATTGATTGTTTGGTGTTTTACGCCGCGCTCAAGATTATTTCACTTATATGGCGAGCCACGGAGGCCCCGCTTTCCGCTGATAACAAATCTTGAAAATGTACATTAAGGCAGTTTGTAGCAACACTCCCAAAAATGAACTTGATTGACTTTGATAACGATGTAACAATTGCATCGATATGGCGTCACCCAATAAACCAGGAAGTTGTTATCCATAAGTACATGTATTTCTTCACCTTAATTATTAGCACTCGTCTTCGGTTCGTACAAGTTCCTGACTTTACCAATATTTCTAATTTCAATGTCAATCCTTTAGTTTTTCAAGGTACTTCAAATGCAGAGCTTCTCTTTGCAAACAAACTTTATGAAAGAAATCCACAGCTACAGTGCAATTTAATTTTGTCATATTTGAGTCTACACAACTGAGTAGAAAGAAAATTTTTATAGCAATGTCACATCTTCAATTTTCCATGGTACTTCAAACACTCGACATCTCTTCACAACCAAAATTCATGAATAAAGTCATAATTTAGGCATATCATGCCACTTTATAACTGGCATTTGATGCAGAAATTTGGATTGTTTTTTACAAATTTTTATTATTAATATTAGCATGCATACTAAAAATTTTACAAAACGAAATGTGGTGACCCATTCTTATCCTGTGTATAGGCTAGCCCAAACTTTGTTGGAAATATCCAAACTCTCAAGGTATATTGTGATGGTCAGTTGGAAAACTAGAGTATCACCAACTAAACTTCTTAAGCAACTAGCCTATACTGCAGGGATTTACTGGACCCTTAAAACCTGCATCTCTGATCCTCATTTTTCTCACTTGGACCCCAAAATTGCAATGAGAAGGGTCCCATGGGATGCACATAAATAGCAAAATATTATACAATAATGCATATTTATACACTAATTGGACCCCACCTAATGTTTATGGGACCCTACTTTTTATCTGATGACGGTCCAATGAACCGAAACATTTTGGTAGCCAGGGAAAACCCTGTTATACTATTCTCAGCATCCTAATTCAGCATCATCAGAAGTCTATGAATGGGGAAGGGTGAAACGTCACATTACACCATATTCAAGGCGTTGACGCCTTTTGACCCAGAGGTCACCATAAACAGCGCCCTCTGTCTCTCAGTTAGTCAGAAACCGTGGCTTTTCTTCTCTTCCTTGTATGAACTATTAGTATTATGAGATATGCATAAGAAAAAAGATGGCAAACATTTTAGATGTGACAGTACTTTATGGGGCAAACGTTAAAGTTTCCGAAAAACTTCATGTAGGCCTAGTTCAAAATGAGACAAGGAGCCTTGTTTGGAACAATTTGAGTCGAAATTTAGATATCGGAGTCGCATGCTCGGTAAAGCTTATATACAGTGATGAATACGGTATGATGACTAAAGCCAGTAAAGGGACGCTTCACACCAAGGGTTCATCCAGAGGGGTGTCCACATGTCTTTTAGACACCCTGTGGCCAAAATTCATCTCATTTGGATACCCAATAATCCAGCAATTTAACATGGTCAACATACAAAAGTAGGACATATTGGACACCCAATTTTGTGGAAAGTGTGCAAAAATAGCTATTTTGGACACCATATTTTCAGATCCTGGATGAATCATTATTAATGTATGCTTCACACCTTCGTACGGTATCATATTATTATTATAATTTATATTATAAAGTTAATCTGAACATATTTTCATAATTCCATTATGTCGAGCCAATGTAACATGAAGCAATTTATATTATCCTCCTAAACATAGCAGCTGGGTATGGGAAGATTTTAAAAAATATATATGCTAATACTAATAACTATACTATTACCTGATTACACTATGTCAGTAGGCTAGTATTACTATTACAATTACATCAAAGGCTTTACTTAGCAAAGTTTAACTTTACTCTTTAGCCGTCACTTTAGGGCCAGGGCATTAATTATACATAATAGAAAATAAATATAAAATTTATAAAAACAAGCCAAGATTTAAATGATTTTCCTTGATATGAAATGATTTACTATAGTAACCTACCCGTTATACCTGTGCGTCTTCCAGTAAACTGTTTCACTTTCGCTGTTGTCTGCTAAACTACAACCTTCCCACAAAATATTATATTTAAATGAGGTCACGTGATACTAACGTCCCTATTCACTCGTGTTCCATTGGCTGGCAGAGATGTGTAAACACCTCGAACTGTGAAGTAAGTATGTCAGCACGTGGAGCAGTTACTCTTGGTCATTGAACCTAAAATGTACTTTCAAATTTCGACAGATTCCTGTAGTGTTCAGTTCGTTTTGATGCTCCTCGAGCAAAATGTAGACACCATTGTGTTAATTCCCTTTACCGTTACGACACTGAATGAATTCGAGTACGGATGATTTAAATTAAACACCGTCCTCTTTTGTAGGTCACGTAAGCAATGTCAATGACCGTCATTATGAAGGGCCAAACGCGCCATAAATAGCAACGTATTACGTTGCTCTCAAAACACAACATGTCGAAACACAACGCAACGTGAGTATATGAATCGTCCAATCAAAGTGCTTTATTTTTACTTTTAAACCTCCTTACGTTGCTCCGAATAATTAGAACATGTAATCTAGCGTGAACCAGGTTCGTACACGTTGCTCAGAGCAACGCAGATCCTTAGGACAACATGTAGTATGAAAACCACTACATGTAGTTTGAAAACCGGAAACGTCTTGTTAGACGAATTATGTTAGTTGACCAATCACATAGGCCTATATGCGCGGGAAAGCACAACCGGAAACAATCTTGCTACACGTTGCTCACAACCGGAAACAATCTTGCTACACGTTGCTCTGGAACCAATGAAACCGAGTCTTACATATGTATTTGATGTGTGTGATTTCTCCCGCAAAGTGAGACTGTCATTCCAAAACCCAACACTGACTGACGTCATCTAATTTCGACTAGAGACAAAAAGTAAACAAAACCACGTGCTGTAGACAAAAACGAATGCAATTCTACCTAATGACTAATGTAAGGTTCACTATAAATGTGTGTCCATCTGCTTAACTTAAAATGATTTTGAGTTTGGACTGGTTAAACGTTATTTGTCTTAAAACAATCACTCGATAGAAACTGACGTTGTTGTTGTAACTTGTATAAAAGTTGACTATAACTATAAGTTATAAGTAGGCCTACTGCTTAGTAGTGAGTAAATGTCTATCTTCTAATCTTAATATTATTATCAAACGGTCAATTATCGTTTTGATCAGACAAAAAATCTAAACTGAAATAGTGTTAAAATTTGCTTAATAAGCTGTCAAAAATAAAAAAAACCCCATAAATTCAGATAGTCAAAACAATTTACAGGTACTGAATACAAATTTCAAATCTTTTCCGGTAGTGGATTTTTTTCACTCGGTCGCCGTATGTGGAAGAGTTGCCAGGTACTCGCTAAAGGTCGGGGGTTTCCTTCAGGCAATGAGCCCGGTTTCCTCCCCCACTAAACCTGGCAACACCACCATATAAGTGAACTATAATCTTCAGTGCGGCGTAAAACATCAATCAATCAATCAATTAAATCTTTCTATGGCATTTAGAAGTTGAACGGTTACAATAAGGTGTAATGGATAACTACTTCTTGGTTAGCCACATTCATGTGTCTCATTCTGTTTTACTTATTTTGCCGGCCAGACAACTAGTCCGGTTTATTTGGTCACAACGTTTCGATAGTTCTTTGATAACAATGTAAGAACTACATCGAAACGTCGTCACCCAATAAACCAAGAACTGAAGAAGTGGTTATCCATAAGTATTTATTCACTTTTTTAAATAAAAGTAGGCCTAGCTATCAATAAACTAAACAATTGAAGATAACATGAAAACCGAACTCTCATACGCAGTGAAAGGCTTTTCTTAAAGGGGCATGAGCTGCCAAAATGTTGAAATTATTGACTATTTTTCTCAAGATGTACCTTTAATTCAGAAGCTTTTTAGTGCTTCTAGTCTCGAAAATGTACGATTAAGTATTGTTTTGAACAAACTTTGGCTTAGAATGAATGAATGGTCGTCCCGGTTATTTAAATTTTGTTTACTTTGCGAACACGTTTTCGGTTTGTGCAGACCACATATTGTATGGATTTTCGTCATTCCAACGCCAATCATTTAGTTTTTCGATGGCCTTAAAAGCCACTTGCTGTCGGGACGATCAGAAATTATGAAAAAAGTGTGAATTTTGGCAGCTCATGCCACTTTAAAGCCGAAGAAAAATAATAAAGCCGAAAAATGCTTGATAAACGGAATTTAACATCAGGGGGTGTAGGCCTAAGTTTGATTCTCAGCAGCATATAAAGATCAATTGATGGGACTATTGTTTACACTTTTGGAATGGCACTTATGCCCAGATTGATTATTTATTGATTAACACCACACCTGCGATTATTTACTAGTGCATGTATAATTGGGTTGCCAGTTTTAGTGGGAGAGGGGACCACTGACTTTCAGCTGACAAATGGTAACCATTCCACCAGAGGCAATTGTTTGAAAACCTATTAAGGGTGTTTTCTTTGGACTGGGAGTGCTGTTATAACAATCTAATTTTTTTAGAGAAATTAACCTGGTGCCAGATTGAGCTCATATCTATATCTATTTCGGAAAATTTAGGGCACCCACCTTCAGGCCACTTTGGTTGTTTTTGGCCTTGCCTCTATCAAATAACCTGGAGAGAGAAATAGGGCAACACTGCCAAAAAGAAGGGCATGGAGGCAAATGGCCTCGTTGCCCTGGTTAAATTCGAGCCCTGATTTTATGCTGCACATCTTGTCTCCAGATATAGTTGGAGAGGTAGTCATGCTAATTATAGTTAGAAGACCCTTAATACTTATCTAAGAGATGCCATTACTAGGATTGATTACTAGAAATACCCAGCACCCTCCTAAATCCTAATTTGACAACTTAAATGATCTACACCTTTATTTCATAATTATGAGAGATAGTAATTATTATAGGTGCCCCGGTAATTTTCAAATGTTAACAGGTTTTAACTGGAAAATCACCGTCGAGTTGCACAAAACGATCTTAACTGAAGGTTACAATAGTTATACAGTACATGTTGTTATGTCCCATGCTATTGAGATAAGCTAAGAGCACTCTGAAGTTAAGTGTGCTTCATGCAGACATGTTCACCAGTAGCTGCCCAGTCTTTACTGGTAATTACGAGATGTTCACTAGTCTAGTAATGATGAGATTGTCACAAGATGTCCACCAGTATGTACAGGATGTCCACCAGTATGTACGGGATGTCCACCAGTGTGTACGGTATGTCCACCAGTGTGTACGGTATGTCCACCAGTGTGTACAGGATGTCCACCAGTATGTACAGGATGTCCACCAGTATGTACAGGATGTCCACCAGTATGTACGAGATGTCCACTAGTGTGTACGAGATGTCCACCAATACATGTATGTACCAGATGTCCACTAGTATGTACGAGATGTCCACCAATACATGTATGTACGAGATGTCCACCAGTGTGTACGAGATGTCCACCAGTGTGTACGAGATGTCCACCAGTGTGTACGAGATGTCCACCAGTGTGTACGGGATGTCCACCAGTGTGTACGGGATGTCCACCAATGTGTACGGGATGTCCACCAATGTGTACGAGATGTCCACCAGTATGTACGAGATGTCCACCAGTACATGTATGTACGAGTTGTCCACCAATACATATATGTACGAGATGTCCACCAGTGTGAAAAAGATGTCCACCAGTGTGTACAAGATGTCCACCAGTGTGTACGGGATGTCCACCAGTGTGTACCAGACGTCCACCAGTGTGTACCAGACGTCCACCTGTGTGTACGAGCTGTCCACTAGTGTGTACGAGATGTCCAGTATGTACAAGATGTCCACCAGTGTGTACGGGATGTCCAGTATGTACGAGATGTCCACCAGTGTGTACAACATGTCCAGTATGTACGAGATGTCCACTAGTATGTACGAGATGTCCACCAGTATGTACGAGATGTCCACCAGTATGTACGAGATGTCCACCAGTGTGTACGAGATGTCCACCAGTGTGTACGAGATGTCCACCAGTGTGTACGAGATGTCCACCAGTGTGTACGAGATGTCCACCAGTGTGTACGAGATGTCCACCAGTATGTACGTGATGTCCACCAGTATGTACGAGCTGTCCAGTATGTACGAGATGTCCAGTATGTATGAGATGTCCACCAGTGTGTACGGGATGTCCAGTATGTACGAGATGTCCACCAGTGTGTACAAGATGTCCAGTATGTACGAGATGTCCACCAGTATGTACGAGATGTCCACCAGTATGTACGGGATGTCCACCAGTGTGTACGGTATGTCCACCAGTGTGTACAGGATGTCCACCAGTATGTACAGGATGTCCACCAGTATGTACAGGATGTCCACCAGTATGTACGAGATGTCCACTAGTGTGTACGGGATGTCCACCAATACATGTATGTACCAGATGTCCACTAGTATGTACGAGATGTCCACCAATACATGTATGTACGAGATGTCCACCAATACATGTATGTACGAGATGTCCACCAGTGTGTACGAGATGTCCACCAGTGTGTACGAGATGTCCACCAGTGTGTACGAGATGTCCACCAGTGTGTACGAGATGTCCACCAGTGTGTACGAGATGTCCACCAGTGTGTACGAGATGTCCACCAGTGTGTACGAGATGTCCACCAGTGTGTACGAGATGTCCACCAGTGTGTACGAGATGTCCAGTATGTACGAGATGTCCAGTATGTATGAGATGTCCACCAGTGTGTACGAGATGTCCAGTATGTACGAGACGTCCACCTGTGTGTACGAGCTGTCTGCCAGTGTGTACGAGCTGTCTGCCAGTGTGTACGAGATGTTCGCCAGGGTGTCAAGATGTCCACCAGTGTGTATGAGATGTCCATCAGTGTTTACGAGATGTCCACCTGTGTGTACGAGATGTCTACCAGTGTGTAGGAGATGTCCACTAGTAATTACAAGACTTTCACTAGCAATTACAGGTCGTTCACTAGTAATTACAAGACGTTCACTAGCAATTACAGGTCGTTTACTAGCAATTACGAGCAACTACAAAAGTAATGTGTACCACTCGGGAATTGATGTTTATGATCCTTGAGAAAATTTACACCCATTTGAAATTTTTTTACCATTTGTATTAAATAGGTCTGATTTATATTTGTCTGTTTTACACAGAACATTTGCTCAAGTCAGACAATGTTGTAGATTCATTACAAGACATTATTTATTCAGAGGTGCAAGTTAATTTCTGCATGGGTTCATATTAATTTCCATAAGGGTCCAAAATTAAGTTTTACATGTGTGAAAAATAATTTCCACATGCATGTAAATAAATGCTCATACAGATGGTAGCTAATTTAGGCAAGGCTGCCGGAAATATATCCACATAGGTATAAATTGTCAATTTCAAAACCAAAAAAAAGAAATACAGCAAATTATTAAAAAGGCTAATTATGCTCTCTTTGAGTGACTTAATATTATCATTACAATCAGTGCCTATGAAAAAAAGTTTTTATTTTTCAAATTTGAAACCTCGTGCCACTTCAACGCCAATAAAAAGGTGCCCTTTTAATATTTTGTTAAATAGCATTCTCTCTCCTTCTGAAAACATTACACTGAAGTAACAAAGAAGATCAGTTCATGATATTTATTGTTTGTCAGTTCATATAGTATTAGAGATTTGTATAATTCAGATGAACAAATGAATGAAGCCGAGGACAATATTAATCTACCACCAAAGAAAATAGATATATATATATTTATGACACCAATCAATGAGCGGAGCCTACAAGAAAAACTGCTTTAAAAAGGTCCCTGCAGCACCTAGCTTTGGTTGGGGTTAATATTGTGAGACAGCTCAGAGGATTGATTACTAGAATTACCCAGCACTCTCCTAATTTGACGACTTAAATGATCTGTTCAAGAAAAACCTGAATCAATTCTAAACAACTGTTTTTTTTTTATCAATCCTGAAGTTTACTTTTATTTTTACCAAATGTATTTAACCGATTAGAGACCAGGCAAAATTTTATACAGGGTTCAAACTTTTTTTAAGGTTATGAACGAGACAAATTTTTTTATGGTTAATAGAAATTTTGGCCATTAGATGTTAATCTCTGACTAAACACTATTTTCTTAAACATTTATCATAATCAAATTAAATGTAAACCAGGGCCATCCCAACATATCCTTCAGTGACTCATCCAGCTTATGATAATTTGAAATGGGTTTCTTACAAGTGACATATAGGTAAAGCTCTGTTTCACTATATCATTTAAGTAAAACACTCTATTTGGTTTAACAGTTAGATGTTAAATTCATTGCATGAGTGTATTTAGCACATTTTTCCACAAATAGTTTTGGGTGGGTTATTCCATTGCATGATGGTCATTGACAATCTGGAAACCCCATTTTTCTATAGGTAACATTGGAATAGGCACACATTTTTTTAATTCCTTCATTTGGTTGTTCTTGGTACCTCTAAGAATCCCCAAATCTCAATCAGATATAACATAGAAGATAAACACACTCAATTCAAGTATAACTTTAGCTATATTGCTCCATATAAAATTTTGCACTGTTCTCAAAGAACTTATTTGTCTTGAACGCCATCAATTCGTTGATAACTATTTTGGACACCCTACTGGAGATACTGAATACAAGTATAGGCCTACATGTATGTCCCCCGCATCAAACCCCTAGCACAAATACATGTTCTAATAGGCTCATTGTTCATGGGGATTTCAGGGATAAATGCAGCATGGTTACAGTTTTGCGCAATATGATTGGTACAATCCAGGAAATATTTTTGCAAAATAGCTCAGCCTCTCCAACATAGTTATTTGCTTCTGTCCAAAACTTTTTTTTCAACAGGAACTCATCAACATCTTTATGGACATCCTTCAACAAAAAGAAAAAAAAGAGGATTTATTGACTCTTTAAATAAATTCATAGCATAAGTAAGCATTGTCCCATATCAAACAGTAGTGCATCTGTCCTGCTTCATTGTGATGGTTGCTAGAGAGCTCAGTTGGTTAGAGCAATATTATCTCTGTCCAAGACAGGCCTTCCATCGATGTGGCACAGGTTCGAATCCCACCCAGGGCAAATAAACAATGACAAATTTCTGATTAGACTTTTCACTCGATCGCCATTTGTAAAAAAAAGTTGCCCGGTGCCCCCTGGCAAATAGCCCGGTTTCCTCACCCACTTATCCTGGCTATGCCCCCATATAAGTGAAATAATTTAAGAGTGCAGCACAAAACATCAATGTGTTAACTAGTTCGCAATATGTTAAGTGGAATGAAGTTATTCTGATACGCTCGCACAGGCTTCTTCAATACCAGCATAACATATTGGTGGTATTGAAGAAGCCCGTGTGAGCGTATCAGAATAACTTCAATCCAATTAACATATTGCGAACTATGTGTTATCAGTTAACCTAATGGGTATAAAATATTGGTGAAAAACGAAATTTTTCACTTTAAAAACAAGAGCAGAAATGGTGATTGGTCAAACATGTTCGATAAGCTATTAGTTTTGGCGTTTTTTGGTTTAGCTTTCTCATTTTGATTAATTTCAAATAGGGCCTATAAGGATAAATCTGAAAATTAAATTGAAGACAGTTGACGAGTTGTAATGGTAGACTACTTCACTAAAGTAAAGATCTTACTCCGTTATTTGATAATTCTGACATCGATCTATGGTCGTCGACCTGGAACCGACCAATAAGTATCCAAACATAAATAACTAGGTACCTGTAGTGTAGGCATTTAATATTATTGAATTAGTAATGGTCTACTTAAACAATTTCCACTTATTCGATTCTCATATTTTACTGACTGAAAACATTACGAATACACCATGTAGGGACATTTTTATTAATACAGGATAGGCTTACTTGTAAATAAAGTGAGTATTTACTTACCAATAGATCTACCTTCAGGCTTCAGATTTTATCCTCACTTATAATATTCATAATCGTAGCAGTTGCTTTGTCCCAAAATTATGGCAAAAAGCTGTTTCATGGTCAGCAGTCGTACTTAACGTGTTACACTTTACTACTTTATTGGCCACCACAACATCAACATACATGTAGGCCTACTTAGGCGATAGAGTTTGGATATTTCCAGCTTAGGTTGTTGTTGTTTTAACTTTCAACAATATACAGATGACAGTCTCACTTTGCGGGAGAAATCACACCCATCAAATACATATGTAAGACTCGCTTTCATTGGTTCCAGAGCAACGTTGCAAGATTGTTTCCGGACTACATGTAGTGGTTTTTATACTACATGTAGTCCACACCAGCAACGTGTCGCAAGATTGTTTCCGGTTGTACATTGAGTTTAAATTTCCCGCGCATATAGGCCTATGTGATTGGTCAACTAACACAATTCGTCTAACAAGACGTTTCCGGTTTTCATACTACATGTAGTGGTTGTTATACTACATGTAGTCCACACCAGCAACGTGTAGCGAGATTGTTTCCGGTTGTGCGTTATGTTAAATTTCCCGCGCATATAGGCCTATGTGATTGGTCAACTAACACAATTCGTCTAACAAGACGTTTCCGGTTTTCATACTACATGTAGTGGTTTCATACTACATGTAGTCCTAAGGATCTGCGCTGCTCTGAGCAACGTGACGAACCTGGTTCACGCTAGATTACATGTTCTAATTATTCGCAGCAACGTAAGGAGGTTTAAAAGTAAAAATAAAGCACTTTGATTGGACGATTCATATACTCACGTTGCGTTGTGTTTCGACATGTTGTGTTTTGAGAGGAACGTGTTGCGTTGTGTTTCGACATGTTGTGTTTTGAGAGCAACGTAATACGTTGCTATTTATGGCGCGTTTGGCCCTTCATACGTCATATAGCCTTATAGGCCTACTAGCTCATAGTCATACACTAAATACTATGAAAATAATAGCTGGTACATGTACTGTTGCATAGAGAACTTTATCAAGTATTGACACATTATAATTCCGTGATATGTGAACTATCACCTTTGTCTAAGTTTCCATTTGCTTGAAGTCCCATGTATAATTATAATAGTATACGAGAATTCTTCAATACAATAGTAAATTACACTATATAACCTAGGCTATAGCCTATACTACCGACTATAGCATAACTGCCCGCTTGTTTGATATTCATTCTTTACGCAGAGCAGAAAATATCAGAATGGAAATAACGAGTAACTTGAAACAATAATTAATTTATTATACGACATGTAGATTACGTCATGATTTTGATCTTAAAGAATAAGCTAGGTTACATATATTATGAAAACTAAATGTGCAATACACACGTGCACGTACAGGGGGAATCTTTCTTGACTATATATATTAACTATGAAGACAAGTTTCTACTGTGTTCTAGCCGAGGTATTAAAGGGTTAGTCCGGGTTTCTGACTCCAAAAAGACCTTTTTATATATATACTGACGACCGTAATTTGGAATACGGCTTTCAGTATGTAAAAAAAGTCATTTTATAAACCAAACCCAATGATATTTATGCTTCATTTTTTTGGATATAATTTAATTTGTGTTGAATGTGCCAACTATATTTCCTGCATGTAAATTAATGCACACTAGGCAAGGTTTGTTTTATTTGAGAGTTAGGTATCTTCTTTTCTGTAAAATTATCTTTCACTAATTATTTAATAGTTAAAACTTTTTTTGCTGATTTTTGCTGAACTCGACCCCCGAAACATTTCTCGAGAAAACGTGACTGAATGTTTGTGCTTGTTGATCGGGGTAACGTGAAGCCCAGACGGTTATAAAAATAGATCGTGACCTAGATATTTTCCCAAGGTCACGAAACTTCCCGAACCAGAGCATGCGCCGAACATAGAGGCCTGAACTATTTATACTGGTAATGACCGAAACACTGGGATAGGCTAAAGTGTTTATTTACAGCGCTGCTTGTGCGCGAAAACATACAAACGTGTGGAATTTTAAATGTAGGTCAACAACAAAAAAACATTACAACAAATCTAAACAATCGACTCTCTAAAATAGATTCAGCGACCTTCTTGCGGTTTTGTTATTAATATTTGTTAAGACTTTCGTATGCCTATACGACTGGGCTGTTTCAAATACCGATAGTGTTTAGACATCAAGTGCGGGAATATTTAGGATGGGCTCTTTTTATTCAATGTTTAAATAAACTAATGCACACTTTTTGTATCCACTTTTTATGAAAAGAAAAAGTATTTTTTCGCAATAGCTGCCATAAAGATGAGTTTTAAAACAAATATGCTTACACCTTTAGGCATAGATTTAGGCCTAGTAGGCCTACCTTAAAAGAAGACGAATTTGTCCAATATTTACTGATGGCGGACCAATTCATTGAGATTGCAGTATTTATTTCATAAATCCGTATTGTCCAGCAGATTTATTATAAGTCTTCGTGAATTTCAAGAGGCGATAGCTTGAAAAACAAACATATATAGCAGGGGCGAAGCATAGTAAGCGACCTTTATAATATGTTTTTTGTTTTGTTCGTTAGATGTTATTCACTTCCCAAGTCGATGAATATATAGGCCTAGTCGGATTATCTGTTCCTTCAGTGATATTTCTGACATTTTTGAGTGAATGATTAAAGTATTGATGTCCTACAATGCCCTTCAGACTGTTTCAGTTATAAGATTGTGCGACCATCTAAGGCAAGCACTCATATTCAGATCACACCCAAGCCTTTCATATTTTTTGAGGGACTATAAAGTGAGGTTCGAACTGGTGATCCACCGACGAAAGACTTCTTTTGTTACATATAAGTGTCTATCGCTTTAACAGTCAACCTAGCGGAAACGATAGTACATCTTTCGTAGCGTAGGAGGTAATTCAAATCCATTCACCACTCAAGTTACAAAAATGACATCTGATACCAAAATCATTTAATGCTAATGAATGGAGAGGTGCGCAGAAACTTTAATTGATAGATTAATTGCATGGTGTTTTACGCAGCACTCAAGATTATCTCACTTATAGCGGCGTTGCCAGGTTTATTGGGAGAGGAAACTGGACACACTGCCCGGAGGAAACCACCGACCATAGGCGAGTACCTGGCAACTATTCCACGTACGATGACTGAGTGAAAATTTTTTATTTGGTTTGAGTATGATTCGAACCCGCACCGCATCGATGTAACGTCTGTGTGGGATTGAGGGACGATCACTCTAACCCAATGGACCACCGAAGCCCCCGAAGAAACTTTAAACTGCGACAAAGACACAAATATGGAATACTTGTGTGAGGTAATTGGGTGCGGAGTAAGCCAAGAATGAATCCATCAATATGCTGAAAGCTTAACGACATTGGTCGAAGAAATTATGAGCTGGAAAAAACTCGATCGTCAGTCTGTATTTCTCAGGTAAAATACTTCGTTAGATCACTTACACGGCTCAAACATTAGGGCGCATGTTCAGAGATGCGGCGCAGAGAATCCCACTCAGACCAAATAAAAATTGAAAAATTACTAAATGTTTTTTTGACTCGGACGCCATATGTGGAAGACTTGCCACGGTGCTCGGGCAAAGAGCCCGGTTTCCTCTCCCACTAAACCTGATAACGTCGCCATATAAGTGAAATAATTTTGATTGCGGCGTAAAACATCAACCAATCAATCACTCATGCGCACCGATATTGTTTTCTATATGGAATACTTTCCGTCGGTCATGTTGATCTCTAAAAGTACCCTAATGACGTCATCAAGCTAGTGGGTCTATTAAACAAACTTTAACTAACCGGAATCTTTACTGTTTTTCTTAATCTAAATATATTTTCGAAACTAGTTTGGCCAATATGAACAATATCAATATCTTAAGAAATGTTTGAAACTTTCTTTAAACGTGGGTTCCGTACTTATGATAAAACATTAAGACATCACCACGTAGTTAGTTGTTTGTGAACAGCACGAGCTTTCGACACCTGTACACTTGGTAAAGACACCGGTATAGGTGTCGAAAGCTCGTGGTGTTCATAAACAAACTACATGATGATGTCTTAATTTTTTATCATTAATATCAGAAGTCTATGAATGTGTTCATAGACTTCTGTTAATATCAATATCTTGTCAGCTCCTGTCATATCATGTAATATATTTTAGTGCAACTATAGTTGCGGATACGAAGGCTTTCGAGTGTTGAGTGTTTCAAGCTACGGGATCATGATTGCCAATCGTCCTGCTCTCGAAAAATTGCCCCGCTGTCATGCAAACTTACTTTTTCATCTATATTTGCTTTGCTTTCAATTTTAAAGTAAATTTGAACCAGGTAAGGCAAGTTGACCTTACCAAGTTTGCTTGTGAAAAAAATATCTTAGTTTCAAAGGTTAATTTCATTTCTGCACTGCAGTATGCATTACTATCATAACCAGGTGTAAAATCTATGGCTATGAGGTCATATTGCGTACCTGGCCGATAGGTCGTTGTCCTACATTGACTGCAAGTAGCTGAGGTGGGTTGTTTTTGAGGGATCGCCTGAAAGCACGTACATAAAAGTTTTAGTGTTCATAAGTACATAAAAGACACAGTGACATGCTTCTCATTCAAGTTATTTGTAGAGGGTATATTCGAGTAGTATACGAAACGTGTCATGTTATTGCCAAAATAACAGAATCTAGCAGAGAAATCTGGGCCTGGCCTAACCAGCTTTGGCATGAGGTGCCAAAGATATAACCGTTTTCCAGAAATTCCAATTGCTAAACTTGAAGTACCTTGGAAACTTAAAGGGGCATGAGCTGCCAAAATGTTGATATTTTGACGTTAAAACAGAATGTTGAAATTATTGGTTATTTTTCTCAAGACGCATAATTCAGAAGCTTTTTAGTGCTTCTAGTCTCGAAAATGTACGATAATGTATTGTTTTGAACTAGCTTTGGCTTAGAATGAATGAATGGCCGTCCCGGTTATTTAAATTTTGTTTACTTTTCGAACACGTTTTCGCTTCGTACAGGCCACATAGTGTAGAGATTTTCCTCATTCCAACGCCAATCATTTAGATTTTCGATGGCCTTCAAAGCCTCTTACTGTTGTGACGATCAGATATTATGAAAAAAGTGTTTATTTTGCCAGCTCATGCCACTTTAAAGTATTGACAGCCTACCAACCGAAGATGTCTGTTACTTATAAAAACTATCTCAACGTACATTTGTAAGATTGAATCTGTTGAAAGTTCTCGTTTTGTAGTTCTTGATAAAAATGATGAACAAATAGCTAATTTGAATTCAGCGAGAATGTCACTAAATTTGGCAGCCCATGATCTTGAAAGGGGCATGAGCTGCCAAAATTCACACTTTTTTCATAATTTCTGATCGTCAAGACATTAATTACGCTTTGGAGACCTGGAAAACTAAATGATTGGCTTCTTTGAGTGGCATTTAGAAGTTGGTGGTATAACAAATCAACGAGTTACTTATGGATAACGATAGGTTTGATAAGGATGTTAGGATCGACATCGAAACGCCACCAGAAATAAATTAAGAAGTTGTTATCCATAAGTAACTCGTTGATTTGTTAAATGATTGGCGTTGGAATGAGGAAAATCTATACAGTATGTGACCTATACGAACCAAAATAGTGTTCGAAAAGTAAACAAAATTTAAATAACCGGGACGAACATTCATTCATTCTAAGCCAAAGTTAGTTCAAAACAATACTTTATCGTTCATTCGACTAGAAGCACTAAAAAGCTCCTAAATAATACATCTTGAGAAAAATAGCCAGTAATTTCAGCATTCTGTTTTAACGTCAAAATATCAACATTTTGGCAGGTCATGCCGCTTTAAATTTGAGTGTAAGTTAAAGTATCAGTACAATACAGACCGAACATTAAAAAATCAAATGAAATCAATGTCGAACGCTTGTTATACGACAAATCACCGTATTTTTGGACTGATACAAATGGCGGCAGAATGATCCCCAGTCTGAAACTTTGAGGATTTACGTACGTGAAATATCCTCTGATAGGCTGCAGGTCATTTTGAATATATGGTGATCAAATAGGTAGCGGTGAAGCGTACAATTTCCAAATCCTCTTTGGGGCCCCGTGATAATGTAAAGGACGGAATCACTTGGTTTGTTAACTTTCAGCCTCGATCAGTTATATAATTGAAGCATTGGATGATTCCTATGTACCAAAACTGCGATTTACCGGGCTTACTGACATATATAAACAAATAACTTTAAATATGATTTTACCATTTCATTAATTGACAGAAATTTTCTTTTCTATTTTCGACTGTGCATGACGCTTTTTGGTCATTATTCACGAAAAATAATTAAAATAGGGCCTACTGTCCAATTTGTGATGCAGAACACAGAACTAAAAACTAGCACACACGATTGTCTATAAATGTGAACGTAGCGAAGAAACAAGCTATGCCAGATAAAACAATGGATTTACTCTGTGATAATACAAAATAAAGAAACGTATCAGTTAAAAGTGGCATGAACTGCCAAAATGTTGATATTTTGACGTTAAAACATAATGTTGAAATTATTGGCTATTTTTCTCAAAACGTATAATTCAGAAGCTTTTTAGTGCTTCTAGTCTCGAAAATGTACGATAAAGTATTGTTTTGAACTAACTTTGGCTTAAAATGAATGAATTGTCGTCCCGGTTATTAAAATTTTGTTTACTTTTCGAACACGTTTTCGGTTCGTGCAGGCCACATACTGTATGGATTTTCCTCATTCCAACGCCAATCATTTAGTTTTTCGATGGCCTTCAAAGCTTCTTACTGTCGTGGCGATCAGAAATTATGAAATAAGTGTGAATTTTGGCAGCTCGTGCCACTTTAAGTTATATAAAACAGCGATGCTTAAGTAAAGGTAAAAACGAGTCCTACAGTTAGTAGTAGTAAGGCATATGATCTTTCTGATGATACCGTATTTTACAGAAGGCATAAAAGCCCTCGTCAGTAAACCTTCGGCAATATTTAATCTGGGAGAATGGATAACGTCGCCGGTGCCGCTCGTCGTACCATTTCATGTATTCTTTGGCGGCAAGTTCCACAAGAGATGGTGGGTTAAACTTAACAGTTTAAATAAAAGTGGCATGAGCTGTCAAAATATTGATATTTTGACGTTAAAACAGAATTTTGAAATTATTGGCTATTTTTCTCAAGACGTATAATTCAGATGCTTTTTAGTGCTTCTAGTCTCGAAAATGTACGATAAAGTATTGTGTTGAACTAACTTTGGCTTAAAATGAATGAATGGTCGTCCCGGTTATTTAAATTTTGTTTACTTTTCGAACACGTTTTCGGTTCGTGCAGGCCACATACTGTATGGATTTTCCTCATTCCAACGCCAATCATCTAGTTTTTCGATGGCCTTCAAAGCCTCTTACTGTCGTGACGATCAGTAATTATGGAAAAAGTGTGAATTTTGGCAGCTCATGCTACTTTAACTGGCAGTCTCAAATTGATTTCAAAATTAACATAAAATCTAATAGTCGAACAGTAATGTATTTCACATTTTTTATTGAGTTTTTGATTGTAAAAGACTTGTTCGACATATAATCAATAGAAAGTCCGCCATGTTGTTAAAAATTATCAAATGTAGCACTCGTAAAAACTAAAAATTATTATGGCATTCTATCTTTTCTCTGATTCAATGGCTTATACAGAAACGCGTCTTAATCGTGCCTTCGACAAATACCGATTCCAGGGTGCAACAAATCTCGTATGCAAAATATTCAGGAGAAAATGAATAATCAGCTGATGGCATGGATTCAAGGGACTCTATAGGAAATGTTCACTCTCGAGCTATGTCCCCTGTTTGGATGTGAAGTATTCCGGGTGTCTGACTCCAAAATGCCCTTTTTTACTGATGGTCGTATTTTGGAGTCATTGCAAAAAGCCGGGACTGCCCGCTTCTGAGACAGTGAGGCAGATTTAGACAGTGAAATAACAATATAACTTACTCAAATAGTGTCAATACATTTATAAATAATGTAGCCTTATGTAAATTAAATTCATCGTCTTAAACTGAAAAACAACAAAACTGTGTTACATCATCAAAGGCGGGTAAGTTTGAGACAAGAGAAGGCAATATTGAATTCAGGGAACGAATAATATTAACTGAACGATCCTGCTCGTCCATATCAGACATTGGACGCGATTATGGCCGTTTTGACACGATTTGAATAGATTATAATGTTAGTGCTGGCGATAGGTGCCAAACTCTGGGACCCGGGTTCGATTCCCGTTCCGGACATCACCCATAAATCGGTAGAATAATTTCTGCCATATTTCCAAGAATGTGTAATCCCAAAAATAACGATGTTAATTCACTGTTTAATCAGAGGATGACCTATCCCCCCGACCCCACATAAGATTGTGGAAGAGGAAACATACTAAGAGCAGACAAAAGTTCATTTCCATACAGGATGCCCTGAAACATTGTATGTCATCAGGAACAAGCACCTATCGTTTATGTCTTCCTGTACAGTCGGAAAAGAGCAGTAACTCTGAAAATAGCAAAATCAGCGTAAACCAGCGTAAATCGCATGATATCCAGCATGTCCACTAAGATCACAAAATTAGATACCAAACGTAGGTGAAGATGCGATAACAAGTACTCATTGTCCATATCTTCGTATACTGTCGGAAAAGGGCAATAACTCTAAAAATAATGAAACCAGCGTAACCAGAACAGGAGGTGCACATTCTCGCATGATATCCAACATGTCCACTAAGTTTCGAAAAAAAAAACGATTAAAACTGTGGGAGGAGATGCGATGACAAGCCCTAATTGTCTATGTCTTCGTATACTGTCGGAAAAGGGAAATAACTCTGAAAAGAATGAAACCAGCGTAACCAGAATAGGAGGTGCACATTCTCGCATGATATCCAACATGTCCACCAAGTTTCGAAAAAAATTGATGAAAACCCTGGGAGGAGATGCGATGACAAGAAATGATTACGGACAGACAGGCATACAGACAGACGGACAGACAAGCTGATCGCTATATCTCCCCGCATTATATGCCGGGGGGATAAAAAGCAACAACAACTGAAGATCAAAAAACAACACGACAGGGGTTCCACAGGAAAACAAAACGGTGAACTTCATTAAGAGTCAAATTCTAAATGCAGAATGACCCATACGAGATTCTAGCACCTTCGGAATTGAGATTTGCCGAAGGCTCGAGTACAATGCATCTCCACATTTATCAACTTCTCACATGTATGATCCAGAAATAAACATTAGTCGTGACTCTGTCTCAAGGAAGTTTGATGCTTTAACTAATCAGAGAAACCAACATAACCTTACTCATTCAGAATGTCTTGCCTTAAGTAAGCTAAGGAGAAATCCAAACATAGTTATTAAACCTGCTGATAAAGGTTCGGCAACAGTTATTATGTCAAAACAGGATTATATTGAAGAGATAGAACGGCAGCTAAGCAACCCTCTTCATTACAAAAAACTTGATAAGGAAATTTGGCCTGAAAATGTTAGGAAGTTTAATAAAATTCTTGTTTCTCTTCAAGATAAAGGCTTACTTAATGAAAAACAGTATCGCTATTTGGAATCTGATCATAACTCTAAAAACAGGGTCTACTATATCCTTCCGAAAATTCACAAACCCATTGAAAAATGGCCGAAGCCTACAATGCCCCCTGGGCGTCCTATTATCTCAGATTGAGGCAGTGAAAGTTATAGAATATCAGAGCTAATTGATTACTATCTAAAACCTATAGCGAATCGGCATCCTAGCTTTATAAAAAATACGGATGATTTATTGGCCAAATTGTCTGAGAAATCCATCCCACAAGATGTGATTTTGGTTACTCTTGATGTGGAGTCTATGTTTACAAACATTGACATAGATTTGGGTCTTAAATCCATAAAATCAGCATTCCAAAGACATTTTAGAATTGCTGGAACTTAGCTTAAAATGTAACGATTTTGAATTCAATGTGGAGATCTTTCAGCAAATTAAAGGGTGTGCTATGGGGAAACGTTTTAGTCCTAACTTTGCCTCTATTTTTATGGCTGAGTGGGAGAGTGATATTCTTCACAAATGTCACCAACAACCTTTTATTTACCTTCGGTATCTGGATGACATTTTTATCATTTGGCAACATACGTTGGAAGACCTTCATATTTTCATTGATACTCTTAATTCTCACGACTCAAGCATTAAATTACAGCCTACTATTGATCACACTTCTGTGGATATTTTGGATGTAACTATTTACAAGGGTCATACATATCATACTACTGGGTATCTAGATTACAAAGTATTCTTCAAACCTACTGACACGCATCAGCTGCTACATGCTGGATCATACCATCCTCCTCACACTTTCAAGGGAGTCATTAAATCTCAGATTTTTAGATTCTATAGAAACTGTAGTTCTTTAGATTTTTTTAACCAGGCTTGTTCTGTTCTTTTTAAAGTTCTCCTCCCTAGGAAGTATTCTATTAGATTACTCCGAAGGATCAAATCTAACACAGTCAGACAAATCATGTTTCCCCCTTCATCCCCCGATACGCTTACCTCCCCATCACGAGTGTACCATTACCGTCCAACATTTCTCTCAGGTACATCAATGAAATACCTAAAGACGCGATGCAAACTCGATATATACGTACCCGATCGCGGAACCTTTTTCGGAGAACAAACTCGCAACAAATATCAAATGGCAGAGAATCTTAATTGTGACTCCTCTAATATCGTGTATGTAATCACGTGCAAAAAATGTCGCAAACAGTACGTCGGAGAAACTCAGAATTCTCTACGACAAAGAGCAGCCAACCATTTATCTAGTATAAGACTTAAACATGATGTACCCGTGGCACAACATTTCAATACTCAAGGTCATTCGGTCAAGGACCATTTTGAAATCATGCCTATTGAGAAAATCCCATTTCTCACTTCCGCTGCAGAAACCAAGCACAAACGTTTGGAAAGGGAAAGTTTTTGGATTCAAACATTACACACTATTTATCCTTTGGGTTTGAACTTGGACCCCGGAAGATGTCGTGAAAAAACTATAATACCATTTGTGTTTCAGTATGACAAAGCTAGCATTGCTATGGCCAAGATTATAGTAGAAGAATACAAACTACTTCAAAGTAAACTTTCTCGACCTCTGACCCAAAGGCCAGTCATTGCTTATAAAAAGAACAAGAGTTTGAAAGACATACTGGTCAGGGCTAAACTCCCCTGTCTGCCTTCTATCTAGGTTTTCTGGGAAAGGGGTATGGGGGGGGGGGGGGTGGGGCAAATTTTCACTGTCTGTTCCCAGGACCCCATAATATATAGTCTGACGATATTCTTACTATAGCTTAAGATGCGTAAGCATTGTTAATGTAATACAAAGTGTTCCAGAAAATTCTACTGACTAAGGCCAAGCTCCTGTCAGTCGTCAACCTAATGAAATATCATAGGTTTACTTTATTACAACAATTTATGATGGGGTATAAAGGTCTAAATGATATACATACCTCTTCTTAACACAATTAGAAACTTGTCTCCGTGGTTATTTTAGAACAGAAGATTTTCCCTGTGCCCGTGTGTTTCAGTGTTCATAAATAATATAACTTTAATAAGATGCGTATAAAGCATTGTCAATATATTACTAAATGTTCCAGAAAAATTCTACTGACTAAGGCCAAGCTCCTGTCAGTCGTCAACCTAATGAATTATCATAGGTGTAGTGTATTACAACAATTTATAATGGGGTATAACGGTCTAAATGATATACATACCTCTTCTTAACACAATTAGAAACTTGTCTCCATTGATATTTTAGTCAAGAAGATTTTCCCTGTGCCCGGTGTGTTTAAGTGTTCATAAATAAAGCATAGAGGGCAAGTCTTTTAAAGTGAATACCTCAACAAAGTATGATGTATGTAGTTTTGCACTTCATTTTGGAATGTGGCGTATGCGGCGTTTGACTTTCGCTGCTCCAATCTAATCAGTGAAATTAATATTGGCAAGCTCGACTTTAGAGCAGAAGCAAAGGGAGGTAAGCATTGATTGATTGATTGTTTGGTGTTTTACGACTCATTCAAGATTATTTCACTTATATGGCGGCGTTGCCAGTTTAATTGTGGAAGGAAACTGGGCTAGGAGGAACCCACGACCTTCCGATGATAACTGGCAACCATCCCACATAGGTCGAGTGAAAACCCAGTCAGAAAACGGAGAATTGCGAAAACAAAGAACAAGTAGACAAAGGTTATCTGAAGTATTTATCTGTAAGAGTTATGTCCCCGTATTGCTGAAGGTGCATGGGAACACTGATTTTCCGTCTCTAGAACTTCTAGAATCAATGGGCAATCTCCAGCATTTACGAAAAAGGTACTTAAAATTGTATAAATGCATTTATAGCGTTTTCCGGTTTCATAAAATTAATTTCTAAGGAAATTGAAGGTTGAAAGATGAGCGACTGAAAGGCCGAAAGAATAACATTAGGATGCAAGGGAATATTTATTTATGCCTGTGGCGTACCAAATTGTTATCTCACTGATTTCCCGCAGAAAAAAAACCGTTTCAGGGATGATCGCATCTTCTTACGTTTGAACTAGGTACTGCCATGTAAGCTTTGTCATTG